>JAUMJM010000044.1:8155000-8780000 GCA_033558235.1 Neomorphus geoffroyi
GTTATTTTGAGCTGACTTGTACTTCTGGAAAGCATTTCCATACCTTTCATAAGAAATCATGAAGACTAAAATTAGAAAGACTATATGGATTCAGATGAGGCCATTTCAGGAAGCAATTTATTGCTAAGATATAGGGTGGATTTTTGGACAGAAAAATGCTCTGGAACATGCCATGCATATACATTATGAGGCTTTATAGAGGCCAGTGGTGCTTATTCTTTAAAAAGAATAAGGTTAGGTGCCTATAAATTTGTACAGTTGTATAGTGGCAGATAAATTTCATGGGTTGCACAGGATAAGGGTTGAATGCTTTTTTAAATTACCTGTCAATTCAAACACAAATCTTGTCAGCATGGATGCTGTTATCTCTGGACAGAGTGGCTGTTCTACTCTTCTTTAAAGCATTCTGGCATAATGGCCATTTCTTTATGACTAAGTCCACAACTGGTGTCTAAATGAACAAACAATTCCATTAATATTAGAATCCTATAAAAAGAAAGGTTTAAGAACAATGCTATCAAACCTTCTGTCAGCTAACAAAAAGAATGTTTTCTAACTACCTAGGACAGTTTGTCAGGCCTGTATGTGCCAACTAAAGCTAAAGTGAGTCTGAGCTTTCAGACTTTGAAGAAAAGCTGCTCTCAGGTCCTATATCAAGGTGAGCTCCAGTTACAACGAATCTATCTCTGGTGCTGTAGCAAGGCACCCCCAGTAACAAAACTGGTCAGCACTCGACTGGTGCTCACAGGTTTCTGCGTACCATAGAGATTTTTCTGTGAAGCACACCATTAGACAGAATAACTTTACAATGGATGAACAAGATCAAACTCTTTTGTTAGAGATTAACTTAATCTGCTTCTGCAATATCATGACCAGGCACTTCAGATAGCACAGCATCTATAAAGACTAAGAAATAATAGGAGACTTCTTAGCAATGAAAAACTGTATGCGTTGACATGAACTTAGCTCTAAAGCTATTTACACCGTGTTTTCAAATTTTTGAAAGAAATTTCTGAATAGCTTGTACGCATTCAGCATCAATCTTTTGTGTGATGTGATAGTAAAAAATTATACATAGCCCCTATACAAGCCCCTACATGTAGCGCTTACAATAAATAGGAAATAGATATGTTAAAGAATGGAAGCAGATTACTATACTATACTATACTATACTATAACTGAAATAAGACATCAAGCATTGCATTGACCTCAACAGTAAGCATTTCCAAGCTGTGTCAGCTTAAAAAAAACCATCAGTGCAACCCGTACATTAAACTGGGTTTAAAAATATTCAAAATCAATAAAGCTGATTGATTGTTCCAAATTTGCTGAGATATCCCCACATTCCTTCATACACAGTTCACCTCCTAATCTGTCACAGCCGGTCTTTGCATGGTAAGGAATAGAATTATGCAGGTTAGAAAAGACCTCTAAGATCATCAAGTTCAACCATCAGCCCAACACCACCATGCCTACTAAACCACGTCCCTGCCATGGCTACACAGTTTCTAAACCCCACCAGGGATGCTGACTCCACCACTTCCCTGGACAGCCGGTTCCAACGCTTCACCACTCTGTCAGTAAAGAATTTTTTCCTAATATCCAATCTCACTTTGCTACAACTTCCTTTCAGGGAGCTGTAAAGAGCAATAAGGTCTCCCCTCAGCCTCCTCTTCTCCAGGATAAACAATTCCAGTTCTCAGTCGCTCCTTATAAGACTCGTGCTCCAGATGCTTCACCAGCTTTGTTGTCCTCCACTGGACATGTTTCAGCACCACAATGTCCTTGTACTGAGGGGTGCAAAACTGAACACAGGATTCAAGGTGTGGCCTCACCAGTGCCAAGTACAGGAGCACAATCACTTCCTTACTCCTGCTGGCCACATCATTTTTGATACAAGCCACAAAGCTTTTGACCTTTGGGCACCTGAGCACGTTCAGCCAGCTGTCCACCAGCACCCCCAGACCCTATTCCACTGAGCAACTTCCTTCTTTATCTTTCTTCAGCTTCAAAATCAATGGAAATGAAACTTGAGCCATGATAGCGGCTTGTATCAGAGCTCAGTTTCTGTAAAGCTGTGCTTTTCACTGAGTTCAGTTTTCTTTCCAGACAGTCATAAGCAGTATTTGAAAAGTGAAGAACATAACTCTATGTTGAGGCATTCATCTCCTAATGGAAAAGTCATCCAGTTGCATCCTACCTGATTCTCACTAAAAAAAAAAGTTAGAGAATTATTTCATTCGTGGAGCAAACAAAGTAGGTGGCAACTGATCTACTTGTGAAATTCCTAGGACAAAGGTGCAATAGTCAATCATAGTATACCTGACACATTATGAGATAGAAGGCTCTATTCTGAAGAAGAAAATGGGTGCTGATGTAGAAAAAAATTGAACATCTAACACCAGTGAGCAAATAACTTTAAAAGATACTATTCTTTTTATGTTGTTGCTAGAACAAATCACATCAGATATGGCAGACAGACTGCTATGAAAGTTTATGGCTATTAATCTCCAAGATCTAGGGGATAAACAAGTAAGAATGGATGAGAATGCACATGAATATAGCAATAAATTATTAATTTTCTAGGTATTCTTCAAATCTTGTTAGGTAAAAAAACTACAAATCTAAATATTTACTCAAGAACAACAAAAGCTATAAGAAACAGTAATATTCCTTCACATATGATTTTTCAGGGTTCATCAAGTTCTTTGTGGGAAACTGCGATATGCAAGTATTACTCCTTTGTTTGCTCTTCAGATCAAATCTATATGAATTAATTAGCTGTGCATTCATTTCAGAATTCAGACACTTCTGAGGTTGTTTTCACAGGTAACCCAGAATGTCTGATTCTCCTTCTACTCCTCTCATCATATTGCTTTAATTACTCCGCTGACTCTCGCAATTATATACATTAGCAATTCCTGGGCTCCTCAATCATGGATCAGGATCTATGACAGTCAGCTGTCAATTAGATCTAAATAAGATTTGTTCACATCAAAAGAACCACCAAGAAGTGCACAGGCAGAACAGTGGCAGCAACACAGTAATGCTAAGAGACTTTTGGAGACTCTTCATCAGTCATAGGTTTACAGAACATCACTTTTATACTTGACAGGGACAGACTTTTTGTCTTAGCAAGCCGAAGACAGGTGAGGAAGAAACACTGGAAAAAGTCATAGTGGAGAAACTGGGGATTTTTTGGCACTTCTCTGGCAGGTAAAGCTAACATCAGAATAAAAAATTTTGACTGAAGTTGAAACTAGTCTGTCCCAAGACAGAAAGCCATTTGCTCACCATTTTTGAGTTAGCAGGTCACAAGTACCTGTCCCCCGATGGTGGTGTTCTGGTACTGAAGGTGGATGCAGCTGCAATGGGATCTTAACTTCCTTGGCTCTTCATATCTGGGCTTGTCTGAGCTGTACCAGTAACAAGGGGGCAAACAGCCAGTACTTTTCCAGTTTGGAACCCATGCATTTTTCAGTAGTTTCTTTCTGCCAGGTTTGGAAATGTTCTAATTCAAGTATACTTTTGTGTATTTACTATTTGCATTGTATTATTTCTAATGTGTTTGTCTGTTTTCTAGTGTTTAAACTCCTTCAAGTAAAACTCTTCTAAACTTTCATTTCCTTAGGGAGCATTCCTGGAACTCCTCTTGGTTTCCAGCTCTTATCTGGGGATCAAAAATAGCCACCACTTTGCTGCGGTAGATCCAAGGCTCACAGAAGTAAATTGAGGTATCCTAGCCAAGCCCAGCCACAATAGGATCTCTTACAAGGGCAACCAGAAATGAAGGTTAGAACGCTTATGGTAGCCACACTGATTTCTGAAAGAATTCCTTCCAGAATACAGCAGAACCCACATTCACACACCATGTGCTTTCAAAGAAATGTCCAGAATACTCCGGCCAATCTGTATGAATTTAGAGATGAGATAATGGTAGGCAGACGGGTAGAAGTATTTCATACAACTTACTATTTGGTTTTTGTTTTCTGAACCCATCCTTAAAATACAAAGGAAGTTAAGAAAACACAGGAAGATGTTGTGAAAATTCTCAATTAAACTTGTAATGGAAGGCAATCCAGAGGTAAGAGTACAACTTTGCCTTTTTTCTGACCTGCACCATAATGGTGCCCACACAATCCAAACATAAAATAATTCTGTGATAAAAACGTTGTTAATCAAAATTAAGCTGTGACTTGTTGAGATAAAGGACTTTCTTAATAGAAAGAAAACTCAGAGTTAAGAAAACAGTAGTAGTATTTTAATTGCAAGTCTTTAACTGGCAAGAACATCCTGTTTCCTGACAAAGGTAGTCATTATGGAACTAGCTCAGAGGGCAGAAGATTAAATATGTAATCATTATACAGGGCATTGAAAATGTAGAGCTTTATATAAATGCTAAGGATCATCAATGCTATTTTCCACTAGGTTGAATCTCATGCACTGTCTACCAGCCCTTGTGGAAGCACTGGAGTTTTCCAACTTCTGTGACTGTGTTATGTAATTGTGAATTATTCTTAAGGCTGGTGCTGTTAGGCAGGGATGCTTCAGCACTGCACAGTTACGTGGAATAGCAAAGTTTCGTAAGTTCAAAGTACTCCTTGTGTGGGAGAAGATTATTTAGAAATAGATGTTTAGGCCACAAGTTCTCAGGCTTTAGTCAAAGTACTGAGAGACTCATGACCAGCCAACCATGGAAAAGTCAATAAAGAGTTAAGACCAGCGCTGCATGATCAGCGCATGATCACTTCACTTAAGGACAATTAGGAAAGTGTGTATAGTTACAAGGTGGCACTGATAGACAGATGGAAGACTGCTGTGACCTTTGTAAGTGTATAAAAGGCACTTGCGTGAGTGAAGGGGGTCTCGGTCTCAGTCTCGGTCATTAGTTGTCCCAACACTTTCTATCACATTCCAGGTGCAGGGAGAGTGGCTGGGCCTGGCTTACACTCCCTAGGTGCAGTAGTACCTTTGTAGAGCAGCTCTTTAGTGTCATCTGTTGAGGCTGTCAGTTTTGCTTGTGAGTCAGTTTTGCTTGTGAACGCATTCACAAGAAGGGCTAATTTCTGCCCAGGTCTTTCTCTTCTCTGCAGAAAAGCATCGTCCTACTGAGATGATCTGTGTGCACTCATTCTCTCATTGAAAATAATAAAAACCTTAAATATTTCTCCTCACATAACTGAGCAAACCCACGCCCAGGCACGGGATGTACCTAACAAAATGTACTAAAGCCATCTCTATGCTGCCACTGCTACATTTAACAGTGCACTGAGTAATCCTAGTGGAATCCGTTCATAACCATCCTGTTTTCTGACAAAAACCAGAAGGGAGGTGGCATCGACCAGTCCCTTGAGCCACCTCCAAAGGCTTCATAGAATCACTTGGCTGGAAAAGACCTTGGAGATCAAGTCCAACTGTATCTGTCCACTATTAACCCAGATTCCTGAGCACCTAATCTACCCGTCTTTTAAACACCTCCAGGGATGGTGACTCAACCGCATCCCTGGGCAGCCTCTGCCAGTGCCTGAGAACCCTTAATGAAGAAATTTTTCCTAACTGAAAATTTTTTTCTAAATTAGATTTTTTCTAATCTGAACCTTCCCTGAAGCAACTTGAGGCCACTTCCTCTCGTCCTATCGCCTGTCACTTGGGAGACGGGACCAACCCCCCACTCGGTACAGCCTCCTTTCAGGAAGGGGTAGATAGAGATAAGGTCTATCCTCAGCTTTTTCCCCAGACTAAAGGCGTCCCTCCAGAACTGGCTGCGGTGTTGCCTCAGGGGCAGCCCCGCGCTCGCTCAAGCGGGCAACAAAGCCACCTCCTCGCTAGAGCTCTGGCAGACGTGTCGCTCCCTCAGGAGCCGGCGAAACGGCGCTGCACAGCGTGGCCGCCCTACGGCGGCGAACACTGCCGCCCTTCGAGCCCCTCCCGGGCAGCGCGTCCTCCCGCCCACCCCGTGCATTCGAACCCCTCAGAGGATGCCAAACCCCTCGCAACGCTCCTCCCCTTCCCCGCGCTTCGGCTGCGGCGGTGCCGTGAGGGGAGGCGGTAGCTTGAGGCGAAAGGGCAGGTGTGGCGGTTAACGCCGCGCGAAACCCTCGCCACTCACAGAATGGTCCTGAGGTGGAAGGGACCCACAAGGATCACCAAATCCAACTCCTGTCCCTGCACAGGACAACCCCAACATTCACACCATGTGTCTGGGGGCATTGTCCAAATGTTTCTGGAATATTGTGAGGCTTGGCGCCGTGACTGCTCCCTTGGGGAGCTGTTGCAGTGCTCCACCACCCACTGGGTGATGAACCTCTTCCTAATATCCAATCTAATCCTTCCCCGGCACATCATCCTGCCATTCCTTCGGGTCTTATCACTTGTGACCAGATAGACCAGCGCGTGCTCTCCCCTTCTTCCCCTGCGAGGAACTGCAATGAGGTCCCTCACTTTTCCATCGCCACCCGGCTGAGGCGAAGGGGCTGGCGTGGCGGTTAGCGCCGCACGAGACAGCCCTGCCTCACGCTCCCGCCAGCGCCACCCGGCTGAGGTGTTGGGGTGAGTCTCGCCGCGCGAGACACTCCTGCCTCACGCTCCCAACGCCAGCGGGCTGAGGCGAGGAGGCTGGCGTGGGGGTTAACCTCGCGCGAGGCACCTCTCCTGATACAAGAAGCGGTTGTTATTGCAGAAAGTGAAATATTTTGACTAAAGTAAAATTGGGGTTTCTGTAGAATTAGTTTTGTAACTTACTTCACTTGAGCGCTAAGTGGCAGAAAGTTAGACACAGATTGCTCTTCTGATGGTGTGTTTTTTAAATAGCGTTGTTCCCAAACAATGCTCTCCTTCCTTATCTAAAAATGCAAGGTCAGATGGACAGCTTGCTCCAAAGCTCCAATGAGCAGAGATTTGGCTATTGTGAAGTTCATAATAACATTAAAATTAGTCCCTAAAATAACAGAATATGCATAAGACTGCTGGGAGAATTCATACACATGCAAGTTGGAAATATTGTCCCCAGCTCTTATCTTGTTGCCCATGATTGATGGAAATCATTCCCTCATGCGTCCAGTACTGAAATAAAGGATGCTTTGCTCTTTAGAGAGTTCATTTGCTGGCATTTTCAGCATCACTCCCTCATGGGACACCCCTCCCTCACGCTCCTGCTAACGGCACCCAGCTGACGCGGGACAGCTGGGGCGCGTGTATCTGTCTGTGTCTGTGTCTGTGTCCCTGTGGGTCTGCATGTGTGGCGGAGGCCGGTACCTGAGGGAGCCGCGCACGCGCACGGCGGCCAGCAGCGTTTCTCGCGAGCGGGGCGGCCGTTGGGCCGGCGGCGCAAGTGCCCGCGGGGTGGGGGGGACGAGGGGCGGAGGGCGGTGCCGCCTGGCCCCGGCAGCCAATGGGAAGCGGGCGGGCGGCGGGGCGGGGCTGCGGCGCGCGCGGGGAGGTGCCGGCCTGGCAGTGATGGCGGACGATGGGCAGGGGCGGCTGAGCACCGAGGGTGGCGGCGGCGGCGGCGGCGGCGCGGGGAAGCCGCCGGCTGGCTCCGCGGCCGTGTTGGGCGGTGAGGCGCTGCTGGCGCTGGCGCTGCTGGCGCTGGCGTTGCTGGCCGCCTACCAGCTGTACGCGCGGTGGGGGCCGCGGCGCGGGCCGGGGGGCGCGGCCCGGCAGAGCCCGGCGGCCGCGCTGCCGCGCATGAAGCGCCGCGACTTCACCCTGGAGCAGCTGCGGGAGTTCGACGGGGTCCGCAACCCGCGCATCCTCCTCGCTGTCAATGGCAAAGTCTTCGACGTGACCAAAGGCAGCAAGTTCTACGGGCCCGGTGAGGGGGGGCGGCGGGGTTCGGGGGGGCCTCGGTGCCTTCAGCCTCCCTCGGGTCCGGGTTTATACCGTGGAACCGGGTGGGAAACCTGCAGCCCCTCACCGGGCCGCCCCGGCAGGACCCTGACATTGGCTTTAAACCCTTCCTGTAGGGTCTGGGAGCTGCTCAGACTGCTGGCACACGTTCCCTTTTCCAGCTGCCTTGACTAGGATGTGCTATGTTTAATTCTTTCTGTTTTTTCCCCTTCTTTTCTAGTAGGTTTCCCAAGTGCAGCTGAGGCCTTCCAGTACCTGAAGTGCTACAAGAAAGCTGGGGAGGGACTTTTTACGAGGGGAGCTAGTGATAGGATGAAGGAGAATGGCTTTAGGTTAGAAGGGGGAAGATTTAGGTTAGATGATAGGAAGAAATCGTTTGTGCTGAGGGTGGTGAGGCACTGGCACAGGTTGCCCAGGGAAGCTGTGGATGTTCAAGGCCAGATTGGTTGAAGCTTTGAGCAGCCTGGTCTGGTGGGAGGTGTCCCAGCCCATGGAGGGGGGTTGGAACTGGATGATCTTTTAAGGTCTTTTTCAACTCAAACCATCCTATGATTCTAGTTCTTACTGTTCAGGAGAGAAAAAGCCCAACTGGTTACTTATTTAGGTCCAAATGCCATATTTGGTATAAATTTTAATCAGGATAGAGACAAGCAGGGAGAGCTTAGGGACTGTTGCATTGCTGCCATTGAGAAGAGCACAGAAATCAGCCCAGTCTCTTAAATGCAAAGGCAATACAGTTCCTTGGAGCAGCAATGTATACTTCAAAGGTTCAGAAAAGTACACTTCAAAGGCAGTGGTATGTTGCCATCTTTGTGTTGTAGATTGTCAAACTGCAGCATATTTTCTCATAATAAACAGTATTCTCTAATAATAAGATGGATAAACTTACTAGCGAGCACTGTTTTCACATCTGATGCCAAAGGAAATGTGGGTTATTACTGCTGATAATTTTCTTCCTTAAACAATGGTGGTTTGGAAAACTTGATCTAATCAAATTAAGCAGGCATTTTCATAGTAGCTATAGCAAGTGTCCTTTTGTGAGGGGTGGAGTGGGGTTTTTTTCCCCACTCCCTAGGATACAGTTCAAGTTAAGTTATTATTATGATTTTATAATCTTAGTTTAGGAAAGAAAAATATAGACCTGACATGTTACAAACCTTTGGTTCTTACCAAGGAAGGGACAAGCAGTTGTACGGTTGACTTAGGCTGATATTTTTAACTCTTGTTACCCTCAAAGTTTGTTGAGATATCAGCTGTGCTACCAGTCACAGAAATTCAGACTGCCATAGTTGAATTAAAATGCTTTTCTGACTGGGTACTGCAAAACATAACAGTAGAATCTTAACTACCTTGCCATGCCTTTTGGTTTTTGACCAGTAAAGCCAAGAAAGTGCAGTCTGGTGTGCTGCAGCTTTCATGACATGTCATCGGACTACTTCTTTTGGTGCTCTAGCTTTAGGGGTTTTTAAACTGAGACCTATGTGCTGATATAAAATGCAGGTAGTGCATATGCTACATGAAACTTAAAACACCAGTAAAGTGACAGTGGGCTTCATAAATTACACCATGAAATAATACTGAAGTATAATCTAAACATTCACTTTAACTCTTGTGTGTCAAAAATTAAGTTTTAGACTCTTTGTTATAGATACAGTAAATGTTTCATGTCCTCAAGCTCTGGAGGTTTATTATTGTGAGGAGGCTAAAGATTTCTGTTCTAGGACATCAGTCTGCTTCTTTGATAACTGGCAGCAGTGGGTTTCCCTAAAGCTGTGCTTCCAGCTTTTCGTGGAGAGGGACAAAGACAATGATGAAAGATTGCCTTTTTATAGCAGAACTGACATAGTCTTTGCCATATCTCTGTTACTTGGGACCATGAGCATTAGAATCAACCTGTGCATCATCAGCTGTGTATTTTCTGCCAAATGTGTTGATTTCTGAATCATGATGATGTGGTTTGCAAGTACAGATGTGTATCAGTGAATAATTTATTGCAACTGTTTTGTGGCTGAAAAGAAATATTGCTAGTAGGTGGTTTGCAGGCCTGACCTGAGAAGAGTCAGATGGAAAACTTGTCTACAGCTGGTTGAGACCTTTTCAGACAGACTTCAGTCAGAGCAGCCAGATGTTCTCAGCTGTTCTCTTGGTAATTTTATTCCTCATAGTTGGAATATAGCAAGAGAAGTGCAAAGCGTAACAACAAAGCCATGGCCAGGTTTTGTTTAACAGAAGCAGTTGAGGGGACAGACTTTGCTGACCTTGCAGGCTTGGACCGCGAGCCTTTTGTACTTCTTGAGATATTGATGCAAAATAGTGCTTCACCTTTGAAGGCAGCAAAAAGCTTTGGCTGAGGGCTCACCATCAGATCTGAAGTATGTATGTCTTGACTGCTGGGTTAACATTGGGTAACGCGGCTGTCTCAGAAGGCTTCAGCTGAAATTAAGGTCTGGGGATTTTTTATTCACTGTAGTTTGGGTGCAAAGACGTTCTTTGTTTTTCTACGCAGAGCAGAAGGCTAAAAATGCATGAAACTGTCATTGAGTCCAAAGTTTTGTCCAGCAATTGAGATTCCATTAGAATGCCCACCAAGCTTCTGATTTTACTTGAAGCTCTCCTGTTTTTAAGTTTGCATCTCCTAAACACTGTTTTACTTGAGTCTGTTTCTCTGAAGAGCTCTTTACATATGTACAGATCTTCTTTAAATGGATAGACTGCTTGTCATCGTTTCAAACAGCCATGACTGACAACTTTAGATTCTCGAATATTTAATCAAAATGTTTTCCAGATGTTTTGTTTTTCCTCATGTTGTCATCTTTAAGCCTTCCACAGTTTATCTCATTGGTATCCTACTAATCTTTGGTATGTCTAATGTGTTTTAGTTAAGAGCAAGGAAGGATTCTATCACATGTTTAACTGTCTGTGCCTTCAAAAATCACTTCTCTTGCATTGCACTCTTAATTAAAAGCTTAACTTTTCAAGTTTTTGTCCCAAATGCTGCTTCCTGGGATAGTCCTCTGTCCTGCAAGTATACCTGCAACACTTCAGTTGTTTTAAATACCATGTTCATTTGTGCCCAGATGAGTAAGTGTCCTAGAATGCTTTGCTTGGCTATTAGTTTTGATTAATTACCTTTTCTATTATCGCCCACAAACTCTATAATAAATAAAATAAATAATTAGTGGCTCACTATTAAAAAAAATATCATGTAACCAGTATTTCAGAGAAGCTGTTTTGGGGTCATTTCCCCATTGTAATCGCATCTCATGACTTCAAGTTTAATGATGAATATCTTTAGTCTGTGCTGTGTTGGTTCACTGTCCTTATAATGAGAGATAGTTTTTTCTGTTTTGTTTATTGCGACATTTAATTTCATGTGTGTTTTCATCAAGATTCCTGGTAGTATATTGGTCAAAAAAGAGCGTAGTAAGAGTTAAAGTAATTTTAGCAATTCTTAATAAGTAGTATTTTAATTGGCATGCCAAGATAATGCCATATGCAGGTTTAATTTATCAAATACTTCATACAGTTACAAAAAATATACAGCTGTGAGCATGACAAAGCAAGATTATGTGTGATTCAGTGTGTGCAACTGTTCCACGTCATTCCTTAGTTCTTAATGTTTCATGACTTTAAAAAAATCAATTTCCCGACTTTCCTTTGCTGCAATACACTGCCACTGTCAACTCATTTCTCATCCTACTCATGTCTTTCAAAGTGTCATGAAGATTTCTGCTTTCCAGTTTGCTAAGAGGAATAGGTTAGGTTGGAGTAGTTCCTTCCACAAAAATTTCCGTCATAGTTGATTTTTTGTAAGGGAAAATTTAGCTTTATTTTGTGCTGCCAGTTCAGTTAGGAACTGCAATTTCTGGTATTAAATACTTTACAAAATTCTGTAGCAAACAGCTGACATTTTTTATCAGTTGTATAAAAGTAATCTGATGCCGTCAGACTTTTGGAATCGAGTGCTGTAAACTTAATTGTGTCTCTGTTTAAAAGCTGGCCCTGATGCTTTTCAATACATCCTTTGCAAGGGTATGGTTGGAGTGAAGTGTTGCAGGAGGGATGTTGTATATGCTGTGTCTGGAGAAATCTGTTAAGGGTGGCCTTATCTTAAGAACACAACAGGCTGGGGGTTCACAGATAAGTACAGAGGATAAGACGAGGGGGTAAGAAGTGCTTCCTGTAAGGTGTGTGCCTCCTCTGTGTTTTTGACTTGTGTCATCTCTTTAGTGTCTGTGTAAGGGAGCTGTCTCTTGCCCCAGGACTCGGCTTTTCAAAGAAACAGCGTTTCTGGATGAAGAAGCCAAGTTCCGACCAGAAGCAGTAAAACTAAAAAAGCATATACATGCATATTGGCAAGAGATTGTTCCCATATTTTGGATTAAAGGGAGCGGTGCCCTTGCCTCTAGGATGATGGGGCTGTTCTAAGCCCTCAGTCCTTGTTCACAGAGAGGAGGGGCCAGTAAAGTGTTTCTGTGCAGGAAGATGCATCACTCTGTCTCCTCTGCTTCTGTTTTGTGTGTGTTTATCAGCTTGTTCTCTGTGGTTTTGGTTTTTTTCCTTTTCCTGTTTTTAGTAACCTGAATATATTCCTGAAAACCTGAACAACTGTGTTTGATAAAATATCTGTCCAGGTAAATCCCAGGTTCCTATTTAAATCATTCAAGGTCCAGTTGCTTGTGGTTTGAGGGGCCTGATCAAACAGGTAGCTCAAAGTAAGATGTATTATGCTGTGATAGTGGCATTGTTGTTAATGACATACAGGTGTTAAATCTGTACGTAGCAGTGTAGCTTTCATTTACAAAAAACTGGCCAGCATTGCTTGTCTTATTAGGGAATAACCTAGTGTCCAGAGCACTTCTCACTAAAGCAAGATAGGGGATCTAGGTCCTCCTCAAGCATGCTGCTGTCTTCCAGGAATCTCGTGACTCCTGAACTACAGGTGCTTCGAGCAGTGCTAATTGTCTGCCCCTTTAGTTGAAATTGGGTCACTGATTCTTGCACTTTTGTTCACAGATTTAAAAATGAAGCAAGAAGAGATATTGAGGCCCTCTGGGCTTGTGACTTAGAAGTCAGGTTTAGACCCCTCTTCGCAATTAGTTCCCATCTTAGCATGTAGTCTTTGTGGATTACTCTATTAAGAACATTTATTTTCCACACAAGTTGTAACTTAAAATTGATTGGCATCTTTCTGTTCGTGTAAATCTGAAGCAGTAAATTTAAACTTATGTCACCTTGAATTCCCAGTGAGAAAAGTTATTAGAAAGCTCCTGCTTTCAAGCTGGATCTCAAAATGGCTTTGTCTAATTCATAGCTTTTTCATTCCTTCATAAAAGATGCAACATGAAACAAACATGTCAGAATTCAGATGGAAAATTTTAAACAGACTGGAGATTTCACTTTGATTTGGAGTGGAAAAGGTAGACGACGTAGAATAGCGCAGCTATCAATATTTTGTGGTTTGCTTCCCGTTGTTCCTTTAACTTACATTAAAGGAGAGGTTAGACTTGTCTGCAGTTTAAGAAATGCTGTCTGTGAATTTCTAAGCTTCAGACAAAACTAGGCTTTATTTCCAGTGGCTGCATGGAGCCCCCAGATGCAAAGAATATCCGGTGCGCTTTGCATATTCAGTGATTGCTTGGAAGTGCTTTTTTGACTATTGGAAGAAACTAAAACTGGCTTAAAATTAAACCATGTTAACCTATGTGACTTTTTCAAAGAACTTGCATGGGTCTTGTGAAAATGAATTAGATTATCACTATCTAATGAATTAGAATATCACTTCATTAGATATAAAGTCCACATACATATCTCTGGTGCTCCAGTTGGAGCAATCCAAAGTTCGGTTTACAGTGTTCACCTTCATTCCTGGTATTGGAGAAACAGTCCAGGATGTTCTGCTAAACTAGTATATAACTGAAATGATCAGGTAGCCTGTTTGGTACACCAACAATATCTACTCAGAATTTGAATACCAGCATAGGTCTGGGGGGAATTATTGGCCAAACCGGTTGCAAATTGAAACAAGATCCAGTTTAGCCAGTTTTGGGCCAGGTAACTAGAAGCAGTGCTTCCAAATAAAAACTCCAGCCTGGATAGCTTCATATCTCAGATTTTTAAACAGTGCGTTAATGTTAAATGTATTTTTCCTTGCCTGCTGTTGTTTTAGGGTGTATGCAAAGTTAAACCAAAACAGGGCTAGGAAATGCAGAAATCCCGAGTGCATTAATTGGAAAGGTATTTTTACTGGCTGAAGAGGCTTCAATTTTGCCAGTTCTCAAGCTACTCAGTTCATTTGTGAATAAAGATGAATGTCAGGCTGGAACAAGATGTCAAATTCATCAAGGCAGCCAGACTTTGAACTGGGTTCTGAAGCAGGTGAGGATCTGCCCTTCTTGCAAGTGGGTGCAGATTATGGGTAGCAGCATTGTGCACACGTTGTAGCTTGGAGAAGGGCAGACTTTATACAAGGTAGAGCTGCAAGATGAATGAGGACAGGCAAGAAAGCCACTCCATATTAACATGATGGTACAGATATGGAGATATGTAGGTAAATGTGTAGTCTTGATAATTGCTTAGTCTCAGCGCTAAAATTAACAGAAGCTCTGAAGCAAAGTGTTGTAATATGTGAAAGCAATGATGGGAAGAAAAGCATTCTTCAAGGAACAAAGTTTTCCTTCCTGTAAGACTTGTAGGTACCTGTGGCCAAGTAGCGTATAGTAGACGTGTTTTAATGGGTTCTGACACTTCTATGACTTTCCTTTTGTTGTTGTGAGATGCCAAATAGGAGAGGGAGGAGAATATTTAAAGAAAGAAATGTGTAACTGTGAAATAGCTAAATAAGGGGTAGAGCAAAAGAAATTTTATGATAGGTTTTCTAAAAATCAGTTTGGTTTACACACCTATGCTGATAGCATCTCTCTTTGCAATCTCCACAGTATGTGTGTCAAGTCACGGCGAATCAATTATTTAGAATAGGAGCCAGTATAAACAGGTAGGCAGACAAAAGGAAAGAAAAGAAGGGCTGTGGGTAGGGCTTGCAGAGTAAATTGCATCTGGTCATGAAAGAACTCTGTGGGAATATGTCTAGGATCGCACAAATGTCTCTACCTCAGAACATGTCTTTGAAGCGTATTTACTCCCCGAGGTTCTCTGTGCTGGCACCTTCCTGGATGCTTCTCCAAGCGCAACAAAATCTGATATGAAAAATTCCTTTTTAAGACTGTTGCACCAGTATTTATGTAGAAGTGAATAATAGACATGGGCATATAGCAAGACCCCAGGCCTGTATATTCTATATCAATATAAAATACTGTACTTAATCTCTGTGTGAAGGTACCTGAATGGAAGCTTCAAGTCTTGAAGTAGGTTGCTCATACCAAGATCTCTGAACTTATGCTTTAGCAACCCTGCAAGTAAACTGAAGCCAGGCTTGCACTTCTTTTTTAAATAATCGTAACTCAATATTTGCCTTTTAGTAAAGGATTAAACAATGGGACACATTCCTAAATTACACTTGCAGAGCTGGAATTTGAGATGCTGTCTACCAAGTCCAAAGGCTGTTTTTTATGAGTTAGTATTCTGCTGAGTGCTTGGACTTGGCTTGATGGTTTCTCTGTGACTCTGGAATACTTCTGTAGTAAGCATGCTGGAATGTTAACATTTAAATTCAATTTTAGAAAAGAAGAAAAAGATTGGAGTAATAGCATCTGACATTACAATATATTTGTAGAAATTTTGCATCCATTAATCTTCATGCAAACTGATACATTCTAAAAGCATTCCTGCTTTCAAGGAAGTACCATATGGAGATGTAAGGGTGTTCAGGGCTTGATACTATTAAATATAATGTAATTCTCTTTTTAACAGAAATAATTGGAATCAAGCTGGTGGACCAAGAGATGGCATCTTAGCAGCTGCTGTCAAACTCCGTAAAGTGCTAAATGAAGGGTAGAAGGGAAGGGGAACAGTGTACTTCTCTAACTCTGGTCAGCCAGAATTTTGAAAACGCGTTATGCAAATAGTGAATAGAGTTTATGGAAATACAGGT
Organism: Neomorphus geoffroyi; assembly: GCA_033558235.1. Classification (NCBI taxonomy): domain Eukaryota; kingdom Metazoa; phylum Chordata; class Aves; order Cuculiformes; family Neomorphidae; genus Neomorphus; species Neomorphus geoffroyi. The sequence goes on from JAUMJM010000044.1 coordinate 8,170,899, forward strand.
TTTAAACACTTTAGAGAAAGGAAAAACTGAGAACGAAATTGTGTTGGTGCAAAAGGTTAAGTAGCAATTTATAATTGCTCTTAAGGATTTACAGATTGTGGTCTTTGTAAAGAGCTGTTTATAGCCCCTGGTTCTTCATTCAGAACATCAAAAACTAAATCACATGAATGATAGCTGTTATGGAGCAAAGCAAATTGTTTTGTTTGAAGAAGCTTTATGTTATGTTGCAAATGATGGACATCGCTGCCTCTTAGTCTCCTTTGTGGGAGGTGATAGAGTGTGCAAAATGTGTAGATTGAATATCTTTATATAGGATTGATTTCAGTCTCTGGATCCTGTTTTTCAGATAAACATTTAATTCAGAATACAAAGATGAAAAATAAGCGTTCACAAGCCCTCTTGACCTTGTTTCTCTTAAGTAGCATAAATGTAGTCCCTGATGCCAGAGGCAGTTATAGTCAGTGCTGTTCCCGGGGCTAAGTATCTGAAAGGACAAGCATAGAGATGCTGTTCATAGGTATGGTTGTCTCTTACAGGCAGATTTGTACAGTGCAAGCTTCACATTGATAGTTGTTTCTCTGATGTATGCTCTTGTGAAATGTTGCTTTTCAATCCATTGGTTTATTTCCAAAGAGACAGGGGAATTGTCTTTGGCACACAAGACACCCTTCTGTTCTCAGGTTTGACTGTAAGCAGCTTACAATGCCATGCACTCTGGGGTGGAGAGATGACACCAGTTCTGGTGAGGACATAGTTTCTTCTAATCTGTACGGTACTCAGGTTCCCTGCCTCGGGAGTTCTTCCTGCTGCGTTCAGCCTCTGTCTCAACCCTGAAGTGAATGCCCGGCAAGAGCAGATAGGTGTGGTGGCTGGAGCAAGCGGCCTGGGAGGAAGCCAGCCTCTTGGAATGATTTCCTGTGGCTCGTCCTGGTGCAGAAGAGGTCTGAGGTGCTCCAGCAGGCAATAGAGGGGGTGAAGGACAGTGTGTTGCCATTTGCTTGTGTTCATTCTTGCCCATGGGTGCTGCCTTTTCTTCAGGCTGATGGCCACTGTCATCTTCCAAGAGGTAAGCTAGAGAAGGGTGCTGGCCTGTTTATCTTCAAGTAGTGACCACTCTTAATAATGCCTTGGCCATTTTCCTGTTGCTTTAGCTGCTGCAGCTTATGCAGAAAAAATTAAAGTGTTGTTTTGTTTTCTTTTTTTAAATTGAGCTAAATTAAGGTATTTGCTTTTAGGTGAAGAAAATCTGGGATAACAATATGCTTGAAGTTCTTTAGATTAACTAAAATTTGGGAAAGCCAGTTACCAACCTTATCCTAAAAGCTGTTAGTTTGCAAATCATCCAGTTCTTTTTGTAATCGTATTTACTTGACAGTCATTGCTCCAAATGTTACGTATCTTTGCTGCTTTGCGTCAGTCAAAAAGCAGAAAAATAGTTGCTTTACGTTCTTAACATGAAGATTTATGCAGTTTTCAAGAGCCATATGGGATAGTTGTATGGGCGATCTGCTGCCCAAAACAAATATGGTTATTTCCATAGATGCATCTTTTGACTCATTTCTTACCTGTCAAGTATGTAGAAATTTGTGGTGGTTCTGTGAGTGAAATGAAATTATTGACTAGCACTCTTAAGTTCTATTTATTGGTAAAATTCAATGGATTTCCAGTTAAGATATCTATACAGTTTGCTTCTGTTTGTGCCTGACATGTAAATATTCTCTGTTTTGCTTAATAGAAGTGCGTTTCTTTTGAATTCCAGCCTCCAGTCCCTTTGGAATTTACCTCAGCTGCCTTGCACCAAATGACAGGGATTTTTCCAGCTATCTCTTCAAAAACTATTTTCCTGGTTCTGCTTCTCTCAGCAGACTCTATCTGCTAGTGATACTTAATCTTAAATTGCAGTGCTGTTGAATGTCAAACAGCCATGGTGTTGAAACTACGGTTGTTCTCATCAACTGCAGAAGTTTAAAGTATGGCTTTGACAGACTACATAAAGAACTGAGATTGGTCACCATACCCAAAGACCTGAAGGTATCGATTTTGTCTTTTTGTTTTCAGAGGGTCCATATGGAATATTTGCTGGCAGAGATGCCTCCAGGGGACTAGCAACTTTCTGTCTAGATAAAGATGCACTCAGAGATGAATATGATGACCTATCGGACTTAAATGCTGTACAGATGGAAAGTGTAAGAGAGTGGGAAATGCAATTTAAAGGTAAATTCTTAAATTAGCAGCACGTTTACAGTTTAAAGAAATTATTTTAATAAAAGTGACTGATTTGGGCTTGGGACAGCTTTTGAAGAGAGGTTGACAGTAACATTAATAATGCAGTGTAACTTTCTTGGGAAAAGACCTGGGGTTTAAGACCTTCCTTTCATAGAAAGAATTCTACTATATCCCACTGTAACTTTTTCAGCCTTTTAGTTCTATACAAGCAAGCTGCTCTCAGCTCTTCAGCACAATTTCATTCTCGAATCTCAGTGTAGCTTTGCTGATGGAATTCCTGCTCACAGGTTTTGGATGCCGTGGAATTATGATTAGGACTATGAGTTAATTTGGCATGAAGGGTTGAACAAATTTGTCTTGCAGTAATTTCTCAGAAGCGAGAAATGGAGGTATACCTCTGGAGGGAGGGGGCGTAATTTTTCACATTAATTGAAATCAAAACAGGCTGAGGAAATCTGTGCTGGTTTTAAAAGGAGCATTTTCATCTTGCTTGAGTAGCTGTTGCAAAATCAAAACAAAGTACTTGGGAGTAGACGAAGTAGTGAGCAGCAAAGGTGGAAAGATCGGTTTAGGAAGCTGAGCTTGTTGATGAATTGCAATTGGTTTCAGTGATCCAGGTTCAGAACCTTAGTGTGCAGAAGAACATGAGAGTTTGCAGCAGTGCAGGTTAAAAACCAAATGCGCTGTATTTGATTGTAATGGAACCATAAATCTTTTTCAGAAAAATACGACTACGTAGGTAGACTCCTAAAACCAGGGGAAGAACCGTCAGAATACACAGATGAGGAAGATACCAAGGATCACACTAAACAGGAATGAACTTTGTAAACAACCAAAGTCAGGGGCCTTCGGAACTGCAACCTCTTATTCCCCATCACAGAATGTCCTGCATCTTTGGGTACAGTTCATCTGCTGCGAAAAACATTCAACAGGTTTTGTACAAGGAAAATAATATACTCACAAATGAAGATTTGACTACTAGACATTATTTGTTCTGCCAAACATTTTGTTGCAGTTTATTTGTAATGTCTAGTTAGGTTTTCATTAGTGAAGAGGGGCCAGGGATTTAAAGGTTAAAACGCTATTCCTTTTTATTGTAAGTTGAAGCCTTCAAATAGTTTATATTGCAAGTTCTCTCAAAGACGTTGAGTCTTCAAGCTTATTGCAAGGTTTGACTCTTGTTTGTTGTCTTTCTTCTCCTTCAGCATTAAAGACAGATGTACTCATGCACATCAGTATCAGTAGGTTAGACTACTGGAACTGGTGTTAAAATGTGAATTTCCAGTTCTGTTTTGTATATGGGCGTTGGTAGCCCTAGCAGAATACTTCAGTTCTCTAAGAGAAGTCCATGTAGAACAGCATGAGGGTAAAACTCATCCTTTCCTCAAAAGGATTGGGTAAAATTGTTTCCTCTGCAATAACTATTATCTGAAGCCTGCCTCTCCCCCCTTTTCCCATCCTCTAAATCAAATAAAATATTAATTGTGCCTTATTTTGCTTACATAGACTTGAATTGTTTTAAGGGACAGCCCCAAAAATGTGGTTTCATAGTCACTACAAGCAGCATTGAGACTGAAGTTAGAATGTTCTGTTGACTGGAAAACCTTGATGTCATTCTGTGTATAGAATGTAAAAGAGGAATACTCAGTGTTACTGCCACATGTTAATACTACATATACTTAAATTAGCATTGTGATGGCCAAATGCATACTCCCATGCTTCTTTTTAAGTAATTACAAACACACAAAAAAGTCACCCTTCCTCCTCTTCCAGAAGCTGCCTAACTTTTGGGAGCGTAGCCTTCACAGCCCTGTAGAGTGAAGGGGCGTGCGCGCGTGTGTATGTGTGCGTGTCTGTCTGAATGCAAGACTTGGGAGGGATTGTTTCTGCAGATATTGTAAATACAAGTACCATTTTAATAAAGCATGTACAATACCAAATGTGCTGTCAGACTTTGTGTAGAAGCCGTTTAGCAGAGTTGGAGGACAAAGTAAGGGGAAGTCTTGGATATGAAACATCCGCTGTTATTAATACTGTTCCTCGTTCTCATGTTGTTGTTTTTCCTTTCAAGCCCCAGCTTTTGAAGAATCTTAAAGACTTACTCAGGTAAGCTGTATTTAAGGGAATAAACCTATTCCAGTGCATTAGTGGTGGGAAAAAAACTAAGACACAGACAAAGGAGTAGCGTTCTAGGTGATTGTATAATGTCCAGCAAAAGAAACGTCTCATGGCACTAACAGGATAGGAACACTGGAGGTCTGTACACAGGTATCACTCAGTGTAGTGTAGAAACTTCACCATCTACTCTGCTAAATGCACAATGGTGACACTTAAGCTCATGGCTTGCAGCTTTATGCCTCACACCTGTACCTCTTCACAGATGTCACCTGTGTTAAGGCTACAGTAACAGCTTTCAGTGTATACATTCTGTTGAACTGTAAACTGAAATTCCAGGAACTGTAAATAACACAAACAGAAATCCTCCATTGAATCACCTGTAACTCATATGTCCTAGAAGGCAGGTTACAGTCTCTTCCGTGCATATCCAACCTTGGCATAGAGTAGTTTTATCCCAGCAGAAATGACAGAATTGAAGCTGGTTTTCTCCCCAATAGTGAGGTTACACTTGCAGGCTCTTGTACAGGATGAACATTTCCAGTTAAATGCGTGGCTGCTTGGCCACTGCTGATCAAATACTGCTGAAATGCTGGACCAACGAGTATAACTAACCACAAAAAGTACGTGGTTTAGACGGAACAATGGAAGCTACCAAGGGACAAAGAAAAGCTTTTGTGTGTAGGATAGGAGCTAGCAGTACTTAAGCACCAGTTCTTTATCTGAGGGAGTTTTGGACCATCAGATAAATTTTTTTTTTCTGAGGCTTCTACATGAAAATACATGTCCTATGTGTTAATAGCTTGTGCTATAGAAAGCTATGACGGGAGGTTCATAACCCTTGCTGTGAGTTACTCTGCTCTTCACTCATTACAGCTATTGATATTGCTCCGTAGCTGTGGTGATGGCCATTTTTCATGCTTGTATCTGTTTCTACCTAAAACTTCCTACACAGGAAAGAATGACAGTTCGCATATGCTGTGACTAACCCAGCTGCAGCCTTTTCCTTTCCCTTGCTGTAAGAAATTCAGTGAAGCTTAATCACATTGAAGTTTTAGAGAGTGTTGATATTTTGTTTTAAAATTGTTTTAAAAGCACACTGCTTAAAAGAATTTAGGATTGAGTGAACAGCACGATGGGTAAAAGGATAATTTTTGCTTTGAAGCAACTTCATGGTAACTGCCAAGAATCCCAAACTATCGCCCTATGGCAGCAGTTTGTTGCATAGACTTAATCCTGTATTGACATCTGGTGGAGCTAAATGAGGCTCATTCTTCCTGCATACAAAGTCATGAGTGATTTGAAGTGATCTAAAACTGACGAGCTAAAAAGCCAGTGATTTTAAAGCACACTGTAGCTTTCATTTTTTATTAAAAGTTGACACATACAAACAATAACTCGGAATAATATCAGATCCATCAAAACTTCAGTGCAATTAATACCATTGTTTTATGGAGGCACCCCTCCTTGTAATATTTGCATCAATCACTTGGTCAAAATTCACTATTAACTAAAAAAGACAGGCAAGTTGATACTGACAATGTTTAAAATCTTGTTTAAGAAACATAAGGGATTTGAGAGGAGTTATTTCTCATATTTAGAAACAAAACACGTTTCCAGTTTAATATCTGACTTGCGTGCCTAGGCTAGATTTAATGTTAAAAGTAGTTTGAGTGGTCATTTGTTTTGACACTTCTGCCTCATTTATACATTTCTTCCCCAAAAATGCTTTATTATGACAGGAAAGCTATTTTTAAACCTTGATTTAGGAAAAAAAAAAGCGTACTGTTGTTACTTAATGTGAACATCTTGAATTCCCACTAAGAATTATCCTTTCATATCCTTATACCTTGTACCTCTCTTCAATGAGCTAGGTCTACTTTTTTGTAACTAAGGTTTATGTTTTCTATACTTCAGAGTTGGACAGAGCATGTAAAAGAAGTTTGATGCTCTGCTTCTGATCTTGTTTCAATTTATAGATCTTAATTTTAAGCTATTTTCTAACATATTTTTTCTTCCTGCAAAATCAGTTTATCATCTTCATTGTAAAGGTCAAGGAATAGTTAAACCTCACTTATACTTTGAGTCTCTCATAGTTGTCTTCTCTACGATAAGTTTGTGGGGTTTTATTTCTGCCAGGAAATTATGCATTATTGTGTAGAATAGTACAAAATATTGATCAAGACCCAGTACTTCGAATGTAAAGGTCTTCCTGGCTCTGCTTTGGGGTTGTTTGGGGGTTTTTTTTGGTGTGTTTTATAGGACAGAGCTGTGTAGTGAAGCATAACTCACTGTCTAGTTCAGCACCCAAGTACCACAGTCCATTTATTAAGCTTGGGGTGTGTTTGTGATGAAGTCCTGCGGCCTTTATGTCCTTCTTGCAGTCTTAGTTCTCTCCAACTTTAATATTGCAGTGCAAAGTGTAGGCCGTTTCTGTCCTCTGACTGTCTTTTCAGGCATGAATGGAATGATACCATTGCAGTTGTAGATTGGGCTACTGACTCCTTTTCCTTCTTAACATGAGTAATAACTCTGGCCTTGAAGGCTTTACTGAAATAGGGAAATTAAATAAATAATTAAGTATGCATGTTACTGGCAAATCCTTCCACTGGCTTCTAACTCATGGCTAGAGGTGAATGTGTTTCAGAGGCCTAGTCTGGCACTGCAGCCTTCCTGCAAAATTCATGAAGCAATCTAATTGTCCTCATTCAGGTTATGAAGTTTACTTGGGTTTGGGATTTGTTTTGTTTTTCTTTTTGTGAGTCATCTTTTACTGATCTGTCACGTTTTCTAGGTAACTGGGCAAGCCTACTTGCGTACATTCCGTAAGTAGTTAAGAATAAAGCCTTCTGGAGGAGTGAAGTTCTGGTGGCAAATTGGGATGTAGCATTTGACCACAAGCAGTCAATGACTATTTGTATAAAAACTCACTTTCTCTGGACTGACTCCGAGTGAAATTGATGTCCTTTGCCTCTAGATATTTGAGAGTGTGATTGATTCATCTTTTATTTTTTTACTCCAAAAACCCTCAGCAAATCAGCTTGGAAGGTACAAACCAAGGCACTACACCACTGTAGAACTGGAAACAGAGATGAATAAATTTCTTTAAAAATGTGTTAATGTTGCCTTGTAAGTTGTACACTAATTTTGTTACTCAGGTCATACAGCAATAATACCTTAGGTTAAAAGCTCCAAGTCCATTATCTGGTTAGGTTTTGGGGTTGGTCTGTGTGCTGTGTTTTCATAGTGGAGTTTGTGGAAGCGTCAGCTGCAGAAGGAACTGCATCCCCCCAAAAAAACCCCAACTCTAGGCCAAAGCCAGCACAGTAAGCTTTTAAGGTTACGGTTACAGCCTGGCATAGCTGTGGGATTTGTCTGGAAAAGAACGTCGGCTCACACTTTGCTCTTTCTCTGTGTGGGACCAACCACAGGGGTGGAGTTTGTCACCTCAGCATGGCAGCGATGCTTGAAGCAAAGCATGCAGAGCAGCGGCTGCTGTGAATACAAAATGGTTTCTGTTCATTCCAATGGCTTCTTCCCCACAGAAACCCACAGCCCTCTAACTCCAAGAGCGGCAGTCACACAGACAGGCTACTGCTGCTTTTACAGGAAAACATTATCTGGTCTCCATTGGGAGCAAGAGCCCTCCTAGTCCTTCCTTCCTTCCTTCCTTTTTAAAAAGCCTTTTAGAATCCAATATTTTGAGCATGACAAAAGAAAAATCTGAGTTCAGGCAAGATAGCATTCTGAAATATTTCTCCAGTCATTTCTCAACAGAAGAAACGACAAACCTAAACCAAATACTTCAATAAGCACCTGGGAGAGTTTTTAGACCAGGAAAGGTCTAAGACTTGTTAAGTGTTTAGTAACAGACTGGTGTTAGAATACAACCAGTCTTTCTTCAGAAAGACAAATTGAAGGTTGGCTTACTAGACATAAAAGACCCATCCAGAAAGGATGCTGGACATGTATGTGTGTGTCCATGACAAATTTATGGCTTTGCATCAGGTAGGTTGGTTCTCAAAAGGTGATTAACCCTGTGTAAGCTCTACAGAGAAATGAGCTGCTTAGCCAGTCTTCAGGTTTATTCTGAAATTCAGGGTGTTTGTTCTCAGCTCAGTCTGGGAGTTTCCATTACTGCAAATGCCAGGGAAGTATCGTTTTATCCACCTGTCAGCAAAGGCAGAGAGGGAAGGTTCAAGCCCATGGGAAGTGAAAGCGGATGTTCCCAAAAGAGCTGTGGATGAACTCACATGGGCTTTTGTCCACCAAAATAAGCAAGAACAGACAGACAGGTAAGGTATTCGCTCTCACCCATATTCGTCATTCACCTGTCAGTTTTCTTTGACAAATACACAGTGATATGAAAAAAATAAATCAATCTGAACTCAAAGAAAGCTGTCTCACCTTCTAAGAACTGCTTCAGCCTTTAACAGGCTGGGTTTCCCTGACAGTGCACCAGAGGCAACAGAAATTCACATGCAAATCTATAGCCTTACTCTTTCAAGTTACTTTTTCTTCAATGCTTTGGGGGGAAAAAAAGTTGATATACAACAGTTCTTTTTGTTTGTTTTGTTTTTATAAAAGTTATCAAGCTATCACAAAATTACACACACTAAAAGCTTAATCTGCAATGAAAAAGTGAAAGGAAATATCTTAAATCTCTTACTTGTATATACAATTTCAATCCAAATGTACATTTGCATCTTTTTCTTGGATGGCAAAAGGATCAAACACAGGACTGAGATGTGTCGCTTCACCATATTTATAGGATATTATGTAAAATACTGGTATGTTTTCATTTTAATTCATTTAGAAGAGGCCACTTAGAAAAGGCTCCATTTTGTACTGAGATTGCATTGACTGTTGGGAAGGCCACTGCTATCACACGCTCCTTCACAATGCAGACATTCATAGTTTGTTTCATTGAGATTCACAAGACAAGGACTGAAAAACTAATCAACTTGTTATAACCTGTGAGATCTGATATCAGTTTAACAGCCCGTACATGGCTGTGCGGTCAGGACACCTTCATGGATTAAGGCATTTGTGCTAGACAAAACTTTTTAAACGTTAACTGAGGTCTTTTCTGCAGTTAACTAACAAAAAGCTGAAATTCTTCTCACCTGCCCTTGGAAGAAGTCAAGTTACCCACTCCTTTAAAAACAAAGTAATTAAGTCAGTAAAAAATTATGGGATATAAACATCCCCATTTTTCAGCTACAGAAATGGATTTGTACTTCAATAACTTACATTCAGTGGAATTGTATTTAGACCTGTTTGAAATTATTTAGGCTTAGCTAGCACAAGTTAAGAACAACTTCATTCAGATATTGCAAAATAAAGCAGAAAAATAAGATCTATGAGGAATACTTTGCTTCCTTCCAAACTCATTTTTATTACTTGATATATTGAGAAAAAAATAAAAAATTACACCTCTCAAATGAAGATGCCTCTCAAGTCAAGAACAATTTGAATAATTTGCTATTTTTAACAAGCTGTAGATACTGGATGTTAATTTAAGACACTATGAAATCAACAGATCCATTTGCCCCTGCATTTTTCTGTTGCTTGAGTTACCAAGAACCAGTACTGAAGGAAATACCTGCAAAATGATCCCAGTTACATCCACTTAAACTCCATACTTAATAAAATACTAACTATGGAGATCCTGAAAAAAAATAGAAACTATGTCTTTAAATAGAATCCAGAAATGCAGTTTCATATATAGCTGCACAATCTCAAGCGTGTGTTTGCACAAACCCATATTTTTAATAGTTAGATTCAAGAGCAAACCAATCCCATAGATTCTACATTTCAAGTTCTACCTATAACTTAATCTTTTCTTTTTTTGCTTGGGTAAAATACAAATAATGGTAATATCAGGTAGAGAAAGCATGGTAAATAGCATGGGTATCTCATACCTTTTTAAAGAAACATGAGCTGAAATGTAAGGCATCCCCAAAGTATTTTTTGCATATGCAAGGAATGCAGTTCTTTGTAAACAAAAGCTTAAGGAAAGCAATACTGAAGCCAAAGAATCTTCCCCCTAGGATCCTTCTGATGATCCCAAAACCAAGAGCTACTCTCCTAGGGTGTTTTGCAACTAAATCCTGTGAAAGAAAAGACTCCAATCCTTTGTCTTCCCATATGTTTGTGTTACATTGGCTTGCCTTGAAGAACTCCAAACTAAGAAAGCGATGTCAAAGTCAATTCTCAAGGGTGGGTGCAACCTCATCTCAAGTCTATTTTTGTGGTACATCACTTTCTATAGGTTTTCTGGCAGCACTGGCATGGCCTATGGACGCTTGCCCAGGATTACTACTGGGAACGTTTCCCGGTGCCTGGCACTGACAGGCAGCTGTGGGTTTGGCGGCAAGAAGTGTTTTAGAAGAATTACACTGATGTCTGTGATGACCCGAATCTTCACCTGTTGCAGCAACCTGTCTCTTTCTGTCAGATTCTTCACTAAGAGGAGGCTGAAAATAAACATTGGCAAATTGTTACAGGTTCTTCTGTAAGATTATAGGAGATGATGGGAAGGTAGTGCACAATAACGTGGTTATGAGAAGCATGGCAGTGCTATACTCTAGAATCGCACAGTTTAAGAATTCAGCATTCTACAGGGAGGATACATTGAACTTGGCATACGAAGGCTCAGCAAGGACAACGTCTGTCACTGTTCATTAAGAAACGCCTGCTGGGCATGAATTCCTTGCCAAATTCTAAAATGGTTTAGAAGCCATCAGCCTTCCCAGATGACAAAAAAGCGGGTTTTGCTATTTATTTCATTACACAGTGAAAATGGATCAACACTTTACATTTTAGCCTGCACACCATATTTTAGTTCAAACCAGCATGTCTAGAATAAAACTGTGTTTTTCATTTGAATTCGATTTTTTAATCACGCTTTTTCTAGTCATCATCAGTACTGTTCTTGGTTTACCTTGCAGGAAAAAATCCTTGTACATCAAATATTTATTTAAAATAGGTATTGAAACTTACATCCACTCTGAAGTCCTCCAGTTTCTTAAATTTACTAAGGTATTCTTGCAGTTTGGGGTCAATGGTTGGAGTCCTGTGCTGAGAGTATTTTAGATACGCCCAAAATTTTTCCAGTCCATACAGCTGACCTAATAATAGAAAAAGATAATTTTACCAATTTACAAACATCAGATTTAATTAAAAAATTAATTATTCACTGTATATGTTTAAGAGAAGAGTAAGATGAAAGGAATGTGAACAAAAGCTGCTCTTTGATGAGTCAAAAAGTCAGTGACAAGGAATTGGGATTATCTCCTAAAGTTAGCCCGGCGTCTATGATACTCACCAGCTTCATAATCTCGCCTTGTTTCTTCTTGAAAATCCTTGAATATTTCTTGCCTGAATTTCTTTTCTAGGCCATAGCTGTAAAATCTAAACAAGCATTCCAATCCATACCTGTAACAGAACAGAGAGGTATGAAAATCTGATACAGAGGCTCCTTATTCCTCCAAAGGATCCAAGTTTTCAGTCCCTCCTTGCATTTAAGTAACTGGCATAGTTTTGTTTTACCCTGCTCATAAAACCCACTTCTTATTCAATTTTTATCAGCCTATTGTTCTGAAACATCCTCACAAATAATCAACACTGACTTAGGAAAATCAGGTTTGTCCCATGGTTTCAACTGACGAACGACAGACACCACACACCTCTGCAAAATGAAGAGAAATGCTTTCATGTTTTCAGTGTTTGTAAACACAAATGGTTTCAACATCAAACCAACCACAGTGGGTCAAATCTAACCCACCATCGGTGCAAAACCCAGTGTGTGAGGCAGAACTCTATTCTTTTGGCTACCCCAGCATCAGGGTTCAGTGTTCAGTAACACTCTGTCTGTGGCTGCCACACTGTCCCCAGAGCTGCCTTGGACCTCTGTGTAGCTGGGGTCTCCTGTTCTGCATTATCTGCTGCCACCTTGGGTCCCTTTGAGAGCCTTCTGAAGGCTGTCCTGGTGAATGTATCCTTGGGTAATCACAGAGTACCAAGAGAGCGCACACCAGAGACAGGAGGTAGTACTAAAGCCCTCTCTGTGCCCTAGGGATTATCCCTCTGTAGTCTGAGACAACATATGCCAACCTCAGTATTTCCACAGCCAGTACCTCCTCACTTGCCATTCACAACACTGTCTCTTTGGCTAAAGGAAACAGAGGCAGTGAGAGAAAGGGAGTGATACAAAGAGCTAAAGGGGCAGCAGCTATCTCCTTTGTGGTCATTTTTCTGGTATTTTTATAAGGCAAGAAGCAGTTGGAACAAGGTGAATGAAGTTAAGAATGTCTTCACCTACGGTAGGAAGAACCTCATCTATGTCAGTAAACACAGAGCTGACTTGTCACAGGCAATGAGTTACAGGATTTTGTAGAATTCAGGACCAATTAAAAGTCAGGAAATGCTGCATGTTTAGCTATTGAGCTGCAAAGCACAAATACATACAAACAGATTCTTGGTATTAAATTAACTTCTACAAACTGCCACTTTGAAGATTTACCAAGAGTCAAAGCCAATACTAAAAGTGTTCACTTCAGATATAAATAAATGCCACAGCCATTAAAATGAATGGGAAGACCTCAATAGATTTGAACTTCAAGGAAAGAGCGAATACCTGTAGTGTTCTTTTGCATCCTCTAGAGCAAGTAGTTTGAATTCTTCATACATTTTCTTATTGAAGTGATCTCTCAGAAAAAAGGACCAGAAACGAAAAAGTGTGTTCATTTCTTGGGACTGGCCAATTCCCAACCGTTTTCTCTCTGAAAGAAAAAGGAAAAGGGGAAGAAAAAAAGCTGGTTTTAATTTTTCAGCAGAATGCTTCCAAGTGCTTTCTGGTCAGTAATACACACAAGATCTCCCAGTAACTTAGGTTTAAATTTGAGGGTAATTTTTTGGTCAGGGAATGTAAAGTTAAATTAAAAGCAGCACACGTAAAATAGAAGCTTCAAATAAATTTTGCTTTCCTTTCCCCTCAAAAATTAAGGATGAGGAACAATGCAGAAAAAAATGGTATGATATGGCACCTGGGAACTTCTATCTAAACTTGTAGGAAGTGCATTTAGGGGCTTACCTGTTAGACACCTTCGACGATATTTGTGGTAGACCTGTTGAGTAAAGCCATTTTCCTTTAACAGTTCATGAGAAGGATGCTGAAATTTTGGAAAAGAATTGGGGGTACACCCATAACTTCCTGCTAGTGGAGCTCCTTCTGAAGGTGAAGCATTGGAACTGCTGACGAAAAAACAAACGCAGTTCTGTCCTATAAACTGTGATTTTCTACAGACACAGTTTTCAATCATTCTATTCTACACAAAAGCTGCCAGGATAGTAACCTGATGACCACAACAATGCATGTCTTGGGTCCCAGTCATCTGGTTTTGGGTGCATCTGAAGAAATCCAGATTCTGTGCTAATATGTCAAAACCCAGACACTTTTGGATGATGAAAATTAAACATTACTGTAATGTCTGATTTTAAATTACCACTTACAGGCACAATCACTGAAGTGAACATACTCCAACTAATAGTACTGCTACTATATCATGGATCAACAAAGAACACGGTGAATATAGTGGAGCTAGCTTACTTCCAGAGAGCCTTGTCTTCTATGTTTTCATCTTTTTTGACTGCTCTTTTCTTGCTTCCACTGTATTTATAAATTTTATCACAGTCTATTTCTCCATTAGCAGTGAGAACGAATGACACTGCAAACAAATATTCTATGACAAAAAGAAAATTACCTCACAGAGGAAGATCTTGGCCTGTGGTCTCTGGAATCCATCACCCAACCAACATGGCATTCTAAGGGAGGATTTGTACTATGTCGTGTTTTTCTTTTTCTTGGAGTCTAAAAAAGTAAATGAAGGATCTATTTCACTAATTTGATTTCACCCATTCTCTCCCTCTTAAAACAAAGCTATAAACATTTTCTAGTCTAGCTAACACACTGAAGTCACGAAACTCCAGTTACATAATCTACAAATTATGTAACAAATTACAAATCTTTAGACATTACAGGTTTTCAGCAAGGACTTTAAAGAAATGTTGCAGGGAAAACTCAGAAACCATTTTGTAGAAATAAAAAAGAATGAATATCCTAAATCTTTTGACAATACACAATAAAAAAGTACAAGCATTTCATTTCTGTGGAGGGGCTCTCTATCAGGGAGTGCAGTAATAGGATGAAGGGTAATGGTTTTAATCTGAAAGAGGGGAGATTTAGATTAGACATTAGGAAGAAATTTTATCCTCTGAGGGTGGCAAGGCATCACCACAGATTGCCCAGAGAGGTCGTAAGTGTCCTATCCCTGGAAGTGTTCAAGGCCAGGTTGGATAAGGGTTTGAGCAACCTGATCCAATGGGAGGCAGTGGGGTTGGAACTAGATGATCTTTATGGTCCCTTCCAGCCCAAAGCATTCTTTGATGTTGTGATTAAATCATAGGCACACCTGAGTTTTATACGGTTTTTTTCCAGTTTTAAAAAAAGTTACATCTTTCCATTTACCTTTATATCAACGGATCGTGCTTCTTTAACAACAGGGTAGAACCTAGGTGTTTTGTTGGGATCTTGTAGCCTCGGGGTGCGAGGTGTTCGTGAAGAGAGGCCAGAGTGAACACAGGGGAAATCCGGAACTGCTGTTGGCAGTGACTGAGCTATTGCTGCTGTTGGAGGTACTTCAACACTTAACAAATTATGAGCCAGCTCCTTGGCTAAATTTGTAGGCAGGAAGAAGAAAATAATTGTTTTCAAAAGAGTCTTATGATTTCAAAGCCGAAGCTATCCTAGTATCTAGTATCTTAAAAGCCTGTTTCACTTCAAGTGAACAACATGACCCCCCAAAGAAGAATCAAATTAACAAAAGCATTTGGTGTAGAAGCAGTAAAAACTGCTCCAAATGATGCAATAAAGTTTCAAGCACATCTGTGCTAGAAAATGTAAACCCACTTCTTTCTTCTCTGCTTGTTCAGCTGCACCTACACCAGCAAAGAAAAGAAACACTGGTGAAAGCGTAACCACGTTCTTGCTTTTTGGTGAGGTGGTGAGTTTAGTGAGGTGGGTTTCCTCAACTACTTTAAAGACGCTGTTCAGATGTATCAAAAATACTTTGAAAGATAAGATTTGGACATTGTGATTGCTTAGCAAGGTTATGATCCAAATAAAAAATTTTTCAGGTCTCTCTTCATTCTATCCCAGTTTCCCATAAAAATATTGATTTCTAGAAAATGTTTGACAATATCATTAGCTATAACTTTACACATTATAAATGCCAAGTTCCACAAAAAGCACCTGGAGCTGGTATACAGTGACAACAAAGCAGAACACCGCTTTCTGATATATCTTGAAAAGCACTAGTACCACCTTCTTCTAATTGCGTGGAAATCACGCTACTGATTAACAGCTGACAATTTGAAAAAATACCAAAGCCCCTCAACGTTGATTGAACAAAAATTACAATATTACACAGACAGAAAGAGTTAAAACACCTACAGAATTGTTCTTTACCGTAGAGATTCTAAAACCAAATACCTATCACTTACCTTTCTGTAACCCTGGAGGAATTTCTTGGGTTGGATCAGCCATTAGTTCTGTTGCAAGACTGTCAAATTCTTCCTTGCTGATGAGATTTAGCTTCTTAAAGTTGTCAATCTCTTGCTGAATTAGAGAAAGCAAATTGTAAATGCAAAGATGATAATGGATATGTCATCCTGAGAAACAGGTGAAATTCAGAAGAGAGAAAAATAAGGAAGCCAGAACTGACACACAACCCCTACACAGCTAGTGCAAATTTCTTTTGTTCTTAAGATAAAAGGATTCTCTAGCACACAATGTAAAAAAAGTTGCCGTGAACTCTGCTGTGAACCTAATGCAGCTCAGCTGCACTAGCAAAAAGAAGCAGTTATGCCAGCGTGGGGGTGAATGGAGGCAGGTGAGGCCATCTACATGTGAACAGACAGGTAAGAAAGAGAAATGACTGAGATCCTGTCCCTTGCCAAGCTCAGATCCATCCTTCCGTTGTAAGCATATCAAGGAAGGTCTTAGTAATTTAGGGGAGCAGAAGAGGCCCTAACCCCTTTCTCAGGCTATATTTAAAGAAATGCCAGTATTTGTAAATAAAGTAGTTAGTTGTTTTTTTGTTTTTTTTTTTTTTTGATTGGTAGCTTAAACTGCCAAAAGGATGGGATTTTCCAAGATGTGTGGAAGCATCTGGAATCACTCGTGCCCCTCCTCAGCTGAAAGCAGGGTGGGCCACGGTGTGCGTGTGCATGCTGGGTGTGACAAATATTGTTTAAATCATTGTCAAGAAAGTGACAACAAAAAAAATGAAAATATTTTCTCTTGCTGTGTGCTATTTTTCACTGTCATTTTTCAGTTTGGTGGTTTTCTTAGTCCATTTCCTCTGTAGTAAAAATTCCATATTCTTAATTCTTGCTCTTATTCTCAACGTTCAATTCTATCTTTGTCAGCCCTTTTTTGTACCCATACGCTCCATTTGTCCTTTAAGCTACTTTCGCCCTCTAACTTTTGTCCTCACGCACAGAAAAAGCTCCTTCCCCTCACCACGTAGTATTTAGGTAACTTGGTATTCCTGCACACCTAAATCTGCTTGTGATACCGTGGTATTGCCTACAGACATGACACTCACTGGGCTCGCTCCCTGAATAAACAGGGGTTTCTTAACAAACCAAGGGCAGTAAGCGACAGGACCGCATATTGCCATGTCAACCTCTCTGCCTGTGCACTGCTGCAGTTCAACTCCTCTCTAATTTTACAGCTGCTCGGTATATTTTTAAAAATAATAATTAAAATAATAATCACAAAGTTTACAATCTTCTTGCAAAGTTTTGAAAGCCTCAAAGACAAGGGTCCACAAACAGGCTATGACAGAACACCTTTTATTTCGTAAAGTTAGGTGTGCAATCCAAAGTTTCGTTTGCTCACAGAGCTGTCATTCTAACACGCTACAAGGAGAACAGAACCCTAATAGAAACCTACTCTAAAATGACTGTATTACCTTCCTCTCCTATAAACAGAGCCTAACTAGAAGCCTACTTGAAAATGACTGTATTACTGTCCTCTCTTATTATCTCATCTCCAAAATGTGCCCCCCCAGTAGGGGGTTGCAAATGTTATGAGACAAGCTATTCATGGAACAAGAACACACTGGAAAAGTTGGACCATCTCCAAAATGTTAAAAATCGTTCTAAAAAATAGTCATTCAGTATTTTTGGTCAACTTTGTTACAAGAAAAACTTGCTGGATTGGCTTTCAACTGCTTACAAAATTATGAAAATAAAGATAAATCAATAGCCCTGTAAATTCAACTACTGTCATTTCTCTTTCAAAACAGTACATACATTTTGCAATTTATTTTGGAACTGTTTGAATCTGCACAGTTTTCAGGTAAAAAATAAAGACTTACCTTCATTGTAGTGTCATTTTCACTCTGCTCCATCCACAAATCCTGTTCGTAATAGTATAAGCCATCATTAATAACTTTAGCAAGTTCGGATGTAATTTTTGCACGGCATTCATGGTTGCCAGTACGATCTCCACCAGGATGTTTTCTCATATACGGTGGTGTCTGTGTTACAATCAAAATCTTGTTTATGTCCTGATCATCAATTTCATAATCGGAATCGCTGTCTGACCAATCAGTAAATTTATTCTTCCGACCTTGAATTTGTTCCATCTCTTCATCAAACAAAAAATCAAGCTCTTCTTGTTCTTGTTCCTGTGGATGTGGGGGCAGCTGTTGTTGATCTGATGTTTGATTGGGAACACTTTCCTAAGTTGGAAAAGGTGATGCATTTTAGATTTGAATTTGATAGTGCTTAACCAAATGGGGGAGACAGAACATTTTCAATGAAGAATTAATCTGTGAGAATTAGAAACATTACTGCCACTTTCAGATGTTTATTAAGCAAATTAGTGTTCTAAATAATTCTGCCATAAGCTTTTAGAACAATTCTCAATGTACATAACAACACATTCTTCAATAATTAACAAATACCCTGTACTTCAGCATAAAAAACCCGCAGTATTTTCTTTTCATTTTAGTGAGCTTTGGATCAGAATTTTAAATGTACTTGGCTATTCTAGGTCTGGTAGAGTGAGAAGCATGCATTGTAGCTGTCTTGTATTATCAAGCATTGCATACATTAAGATACGAAAAATCAGGCTACATTGTAAAACAAGAAAGTTGCCAGGTTTTGCATTTGTTTATTTAAACATAACTTTCAGGGTTTGATTTTACCTTTAGTTTGACCTTGGATGCATGATGCCTCTTCTTTACTTCCATCCAAGGTTCAGAGTCCAAATCAGGCAAACTTGTAGACAGTCCTTTAGACATTGGCAGAAAATTACTCGCTTCAGTGTTTTCCTTTGGACTCAGCGGGCTTCCCATTCTTGGAGAACTTGGTGCAGACTCTAGCAGTGGAAAACAGCAGTTCAGCTCCTGTTGTGGGTTGTGTTTTTGGGATTTAATTGTTTCACTAGTCTTTCTTATAACTGTATTTTTCTACCTCTCTGCTTAAATATAACACTGATCAGCAGATTTTCTTTTAATTTTTAGGAGATGGCTTTATAGAGCTCTCTCAAAATCTTAGGGAACGATTGATTCTAGCAACTTATTTATGAGGAGTGTTTCTAACAATCTGAGAAAAATTATGAGTTGTTATTCAGAAAACAAAAGCAGCATCATTAGGGACATGTTTTCTCCACGCTACTCTCTAGCTCTGTGGACGAGTGCCTAACTCAACCTTCATTTAATTCCAGCCAACATTTTAGTACAAGATTTCTTTGCCAAAGGTTGTCAGCAAACAAAGCCATCTCCCTACTAATAACGTGAGCAGGATCCCCAGCCAAAATTAAAATGCACTAAATAAAGAGTTAACTTTACGCTGCTAGTGAAATGAAGCAGACTTTATCACTAATTTAAGATTACTATTACTACTTCTACTCATACTAAAGGACTCTAATCCATCATACTATATTCTGGTCACCATCGGGACACATAAGAGACATTTTTATCCACTTTACACCAGCCATGCCAGCCATGAGACTTGGCAACTGCAAGGTTGACAGGCATATCGGCTGTATAAACCGCTTCCAAACCTACAGCTTTCCATTATCAAATCAGTATAAAGAGGCAAACTCCCTAAGCTTGCCAGGCAGTCCTAAACTTCTGTTTCTATAAAACAAATCCTTTACCAGTTTGTGAGCCAAAAGTTTGGCCTGGTATGAATTCTGGACAATTAACAAGCCGGGAAAAGTCAGTCGGTGGCAGACTGCATGAAGGAGGACCTGGAATTGGCCACTTTTCTGGATCAACCCTTCTTCTTATCCTCTGATCCACAGTTTCAACTTCTCTACTGTCCTTTAGGGCCTGTGTGACAAGTATATAATAACTTTAAAAACTTTACATATCCAAAAAAAAAGAAGAATCCACAAACTTTACCATTTACAGCCTCTTTATAAAATCCTCGTCATTACAAACAGAATTCTTTATTAACTTTTAAACAGCAGTACAAAATCAACCAAACAACTTTCTACCTAAGTACTTCTGACTTATTTTACCTCCAAAATGAGCGCAGCATTTGTAGTCAGAGCTTGCATCCGACGGAAGCTTGCGATCAATGAAATGGGCAGAAATCCTTGTTGGTCCATTTTTCTCCTCAGAAAGAAGTCTCTTTCCAAATTTTCTGTGCTGAAATAATACTCACTGCAGAAAGAAACACATAAATATGAGCCTATTACAGGTTAAAGAAAATCCTAAAATAGCAACTTAGAGATTCCTTGTTAAAAGTCTTCCATTAAAAATAGAGCAAAGTTTGTCATCAAACTTGATCTTTCAACACAAGAAGCAAGACTTCCAGAACAGCATGCATGCTCAACATGTTAAGACAGACTTATGATCCCGTACAGCACACAGGGGTATAAATCAAAGCCTTGTTACATTTGCATTATGAACTGAATAAGGCAAAACTACTCTCAGTTTTTCTTTCATCCATCCCCTTCTTTATTACTTACATGAACAGAAGGAAACAACATTCTCTTAGCCTCCACACAAATGAAGGACAACTACTGCTTACAGTCAGGGCATAAGTTATTTCCCATGCAGCAGTATCAGGGCACATTCATCCTGAACTGTTTATTTTCTTTTCATAGTTTCCAGTACACTAGAAGGTTTAAGCATCCTATCTGAGTGATGAGGCCCATCTATGTACTCTGAATAATTACTTCAAGCATGCTTGTGGGAAGATGAGAAAACAAAAATAGTAATGTTGTATCTGTCATTAAACTGTCCCAAAGGGCACAACAGTTCTTGGAGAATGGTAAAGCCTAAAGGAAGAGATAATGTTTAGTGGATAAGAGAAGGACAAGGACCATTTAAGGAATCTGACAATGCCATAGAACAAGAGAGATGAGGGACAAAGAAACAGCAGAAAGACAAACCTTCTTAAAAAATGAAGGTGCTCTATGGAATGATCAGAGTATCAAGATGTTTTATATTTAGTGAAGAGAAAAAGTAAGGAATTGAAATCTGTCACACAAAACAAGGGAACAAGAAAATATCCTACTAAAAAAAATGGAAAAAACCCTAATTTAATCACAACAACAAAAATCTAGGCCTTTCACAGAGTTTCCACATCACAGCAAGATTTTGCATATTGTATCCAAGGAATATCACTCCTCTTCATGTTCAGTAAAACGTCGGCAGTGAACTATTTAATGGAGAGCAACTAAAATTCTATGACACAAAAATAGAGGTAGTGCATAAAGAAAACAAGAGGACATTAAAATGTAGAGGAAAAAACCCACATGCAAATGTAAATAAAGTTAATTCTAATCTCAACAAAGAATAAAATGCTCAGCGTCTCCACTGAAGTTGGGATTGAGGCCAAAGTTACCAAGAGGAGAGGATTCTGATGCCATCATTGACCCAAGGAGAAGCTTGATATCATTTCTTTCTCTAATTTTTTGGTAGATGAAGAAATTCAAAGCAAAAGCTCTTTACATGAAACACTCAGCTCCAAGACAGAATGAATACGAAGTCTCAAAATTGGACAACACAACATGCGACAAATGAAAACATTGCCATTAAATCAAAGCAAATAGAGAAGAGAGTAAGGCCTTCAGAGAATTAAGCTCTTACTCAGAGCTAAATAAACTGATCAGTGAAGCAACCGTGCACAAAGAGAGGGTTTCTTTTGAGAATATCCTGTTTACTGTTCTGAATATTGCTTTTCCCATCCCGATCTAGAAAATAAGCAAGCACAAAAGCCGCATACCAACGTTTTACTAATGTTACCTTTACAGTCATACAGTAAAGGTAAAATCTTGTAACGATTCACCTAGTTAAAAATTCCACAAGCAGAAATGGACAATGATTGAACTTGACTCAAACTGCCTCACTTGATGTCCATCACTCTAGAAAAAGGAATGTGAAAGACCATTAATAATAAATGAAGACAAACCACAAGCTGGCTCCAAGCAGAGGGATAAACCTAAACACACACACATCCTTCAACTTTTCTTTTCTTTCTCATTTTCCTCATAGTCTCTTTGCTTATTCTTAAATTGATGCAGGCTTGGATACACACCTGAACTTTTATTTCTTTACTCATTTTTTAATTCTACTGTATGTTGCAGGTTGAGGAGTTGCTAAGCACTGAAACTTTTCAGGCTGACAACTTCAGCCTGTAACTAACTAATCATAGAACAATAGAATGGTTTGGGTTGGAACCAACCTTAAATATCATCCAGTTCCAACTTCCCTGCCATGGGTAGGGACACCTTTCACTGGACCACCTCCAGGGATGGGGCATCCACAACTTCGGGTATTTTTGTTTGTGATACAAATATCACCCTCTCTCATACATCCAGCTGGCTCTTGGGACTGCCTGACAGCAGCATTTCTCACTGTAACAACACATCACCTCGGTTGGACACAGTCCCTAAGATTTTTTGCTTTTAAGCAGGTAAACTGTTTTAAAATTCATCAGTTCACTAGGATTCTCAGTTCTCTAACATATCCTGATTTATCTTGGGCTCCCTGAGGAACTCTGAGACCTATGATTTCTGCATAGCTTTATTCTGCATATACTTCCTTCTTTGGCATAGTATCATTAATATTTTGTAACCAAATTATGATAGGCAGACCAAAACATCCCCATCTAGAAGCTAGTAACAGGTGATCGATGAATAAAGTCTGTTTCTCATAATGTTTAATGTGGTAAAAGTAGAGAATAGATAACAAAACTACCTTTTTTTTTTTTGTTTAAGGAGCGTATAAATAGTGCAGTTATGTTCTAAACCTGCTCAAGAAACTCCCTCTCTCTCATGGAAAGCAAACTCCATAATCAAACTGCCTTAGTTTATATCAGACAAGCAACCAATGGCTCTGGTTAGCCAGCCATGCCAAATCTTCTATTGACACCTGCCAACCTCTCATTGCTAAAATAAAATACAAATATAACCAGAAGTCAGATGTGACCAATGCTGTAACTGACATTTTTCTCAGCAGAGGGGGACATCATCATGTCCTACCTTAGAAGGTCTGGATTCTACACTGCATGCCCAGAAATCTGGCCAACAGTGGAGTGTCTGTGTTCCTCCCTCACTTGTCTGAGGACAGTGCAGGCCGATTATCCTGACATGGGGGTACATGTCCACTGTCAGGTCTCATAGGGGCCTGGCAGCAAGAGTAACAAAAAAGACTGCAATAGAAGTTTTGAAGTTGATAGCCACATGTCAGATACTTTCTGCCCTTAAAGAGGCTTTTTTCTTCCTTTTTGCGTCAACTGTAACAAAAGAAGCAAGAATAAAATAAGCAAGTTGCTGCATGGAATACAAGGGCAATCAAAAACCACCACAAAGGCATCGCAGAGAAATGCCGTTGCAAGTACAGATGATGAAATATCTGCCAGTGGTGGAAACTGGCTCTTTAAAATGAACTAGTGGTTTCCAGGCCCTTTTTGACTTGTCTCCTGGTGACAATCAGTCTTCCAGATGGTTTCTCATTGCCTAATGGTGTACACGAGAAAGTAAACATTTCAGATTATTGATCAATCAGGTATCATTGCAAAACTACTCTTAATGCTTCAGGTGGAACACCCTGAAAACATCAAACTAACAAGACTTCTCAAAGTGAAATTGAGAGCAAATAAGGAAAACGTCTAACTACAACACCCAAGAAGAGCTTTATAGGCAAACAGACCAACAGTACTCAAAAGCACAAGCTCAGAGACATCCATATCTCAATTACATGACAACATAAAAAGAGGGCTATGTACCATAAATTGCGCAGGTATACGAGTTAGAGCCAGAATACAGCACAAGATGCAGAACAGCTTCCTTAAAATTCCTCCCCATCACTCAAGTTTTCCACCCCACGAGTGAATAAATTCAAATTGACACTGGTAATGGTCAAATCAAAAAGTTAAATTGGAATGCCCTAATCTCCATCTTTATGTGGATAATAAGGATTAAACACTGCTTGGAATGAGTTATTTCATCTAAACTAGATCTCTAAAATTATTTGTACATTAAACAACCTACTTACATTTGATGTTTTATATATTCTTTGAGAAGTGTTTCATCCAGAGAATACATCTGTACTCCTGTTCCATCACCATAGTAATACATCACACTAGCATTAACCTCAGGTTGAAATACTTGGTCAGTTCCTTCACCATACAGTTCTTGATAACCAACTGAATATTCAAAGTTCACTTCAAAATAAAGGAGAACATAGAAGAACGATGATGAAAAATATTAAGTCCAGCACACAAATATATTAAGCATGATACACACTGCTATTTTACAGCATCCGATTTTAAAAAGACTCAAGCTACTTTATTATATTAAGATACAGGATATGGTTTTCAAGGCAACTCTTACTTAATGCGCAAACAATAACATTACAAATAGAATTTAAAAATCTTTGCTAAGCATCTACTGCTTGGCATACTTCTAGGGTTTCCTCTGCCACGTCCTCTTCCTCTGCCTCTACCTCTTCCTCTGGCTCTGGAGTATCCTCGAACACTGCCACCCTCACTTCTGACGCTGCACACTTCATCATGATCATCTCTCTTTTCTCTATCAGGACGCCAATCTTTAAGAGAATAAAGCATAATTCTTGTAATAATTATTAAATATCACAGTATAATTCAGTAGTCTCTGATTTATACCTAGATATTAACCATAAAACATTGTACTGAAAAGCATCTCTCTCCATCTTCTGGATGTCCAGGAAGGCTGACGAAAGGACAGTGCAGAATACATGATTAGTGCCAAAAAGTCCGTTGTAGCAAAATTCTCAGCTTGTACCCAGGCAATCCACTGACTCAGCTGTGCTGGCTGAAGCAGAAGGGCAGATCTGAAAGCTGCAAGGGTGAAGCGATAAGGTTTGCCCAGCCAGGCAAGTTGGGCAGAAGCTGTCAGCAATGAAGAAGAGTAGAAAGGCTTGACTGGCAGTCAGTCTTAAATGCTTCCGAAGCAACTGGGCACTCTGGTGCCAGCTCAGGGATCACAATACCTATGATCCGATTGGGATAGAAAGGAATGATCATGCAATTCTCCTTCCAGGCATGATAATAGTCTCCTCCTGTGATATTTCCACAGCAATGGCTCTCTGGAGTCTCCCTTTTGTTCCCAGAAGCAGACGCCTATGGCTCTCTTGCCTCTGCCCATTTAACAGCAAGCATTTAGCCTCTGCTGGTCGTGCCCCAAACTGAAGTTCTAAGTTAAGGACACCTTTTTTGATAACACATGCAAATCTAATACGATTCTGTAAGAATATATGCAATCTTTTCATAGAAATATGTGGTCTGCACATACCAAAAAGAGAGAAGCAGAAGAAAGGAAAGAAAGCAGGTCCAAACCAGATCTCAGGGACCTTGGCTCCACTCACCACAAAACTTAAGGATGGGTGTAATTTTCACTTCAGTCATGAGTAAGTTCCCTCTCACACCATTTCTTTCTCTTTTCCTAACACTCCCAGTGTCTTCCATCTTCACCCTTCCTTAGAGTTTCTTTAAGTAACAGGATAAGTCTTCCAGATGCTGTGTGACCTCTTTGTCAGAGGAATGCCTGGGGATACAGCCTCCTCTTGATCAAATTGAGAGCTGCTAAATTTAACAAAGGACTGGCTAATATGATTCTTTGGTTATACTAGAAATCTTGTTTTACCAACAACTATTTTCAATAAACCCTACAATAAAATACTTACGGTCATATGTTCAAGTTCATGTACTTTATTTTCTGTCAAATAAGACTCTGAATTTATGAATATCATAATCTGTGTCTCTCTCACTGGGAATCTGGATCTCCACCTTTGCAGCTGCTACCCTCAACCTTAGAGACCCCAAATGCGTAGTCATTATTTGTATTTCTCCATATCAATTTCATTTCTGCACTCAGAGTCCACATGGCTCCAACACATGCAAAAGCCTTACATATAACACCTTTATGACCTAGCATTGTATTTAAGCCTAAGTATTTTATTTAAACAGCCAATGTTGCTGAACAGCAAGAGAAATTTTATGTTGTCTCACACTAAATCTGATCTTGAATCACTACAGCCTACAGGTAGAGTTCATGCTAGAAGTTCCTGGTCATCTGCCCATGCTGAGGAATAATTCCTGAAGAAATAGCACAGGAGTTTAAATCCTCCCTCTGCCCATGTACATCCCTCAGGCATCCAGATCAAACCCTTACATCCACGTTCCTAAAATGACTTCATAAACAAATTCCACCTCAGCAGCATCTGGGACATCTTATAATAAGCAAACATTTAAATGGTTTATGTGTATTGTGATTTTAAAACTTAAATGCAAATCCATAAACCAAAGAGTTACACTCAGCCTAAGATTTCTTCCATCTGACAAACTGTTCAGAACACCTGAGGACCAGAAGCAGTACCAGCTGTGGTGCATTTCTTCCTCTGTGGTGCTAATACAACTGTTTGCATGGCCATGCTGAGAAATAGGTCACGGAACTGAGGGAATTGGTCCAACTTAAAGGAAAAAACAACATCAGTAGAATTGCCAAAGCAGAGTTCAAAGTGTAGGTCCACAAGCATTTGCTCTGGAAGCAACAAACTGTGGGAATAGCAGCACAGCAGGACAGAGCAGCCACCTTATGAGACTATTTCCAAACTTTCTGCATCATGAAGTTATAGCCCAAGATTCTATAGGGAGCTGCGAAGAGAAAAATACATGTTGCTTTAAGCCAGTCACAAACTGTAAAGACAGGCTGTTTCCAAACTCAGTTATCCAGCACAATCAGTGACTGAGACATTGCAACTCCAATCAATTTGTGACGAGGTTAAAAAAAAAATCTGACAGTAAGATTTGGAACAAAACTTTCCAATTTAAAATTAGTTAAACTACAGTACAATTTATTTATGTATTAGTGGTTATTGGCAAATATTAACATTAGGTTTTTCTTAGTATAGGCAAAGTCAAGTTTTAACATAAACTGCCAATAATTCCTGTTCACGTGGTATTATACGTTATTTGCCACAAACAGAAAGACCCAGAGACTGAAAGCTACTTACTTCTTGTCTCATTCCGTCTGTTGTTATGAGATATTAACTTGTTTGTCTCCAGCAGAAATCTTGAGCTACTTCGAGAGCCTGGTCTTTCTTGACTATCTAACCTTACATCATCCAAGTGAAGTGGCACCCATTTCTGCTTGTTACCTTGAAAAGTTAATATATTAATTTTAATTATAGTACTACTTGAGGTTTCAGGTCCTGAAAAGATTTTATAGAATTCTTGTAGAACAGTCAATTTCACAGTTTAAAAACTGAGAGAAGCTTAACATTGAAATGCTAAGATATGATGAATGACTAAACAATAATAAATGCAGTAAACACGAGTTTCTCAAACTGAAAGATAATCTTACCTAAGCATGAGACATTTGAAATGAAGGTGAGCTTTTTTATTTAATGAATTTTTAGATGTAAGCTCCATTACCAAGAATTTATAGCTACATAAGTGTTATATATACACAGTAAATTCATTACCATATAATTTCACAACTTTCAGATGAAACTTAAAGGTAAAAAAATAACCTATCAAGTTAACCACTAAAGATTTCAATTGCAAACAATAACAATTTTCCTGAGAAATTAGACGTGGTACTGTATTTTCACTTTGAGATATTCAGATTAAGCTCATTCATATGCATAAAAAATTATTAGCAAAGCTGTGTTTTGTAGCAGGTTGGCCTAAAATATCCACTAACGATTTATTTAATGATAATATTTGCTGTTCTATACTTGATCTGCATTGTGGGCTTCTTGTCTTTGTAGCCAAGATAACATAAGTAAACCTAAAATGTGCTATGCACACTGGGGAAAAAAAAATAGCTTGTACCTGGAATACTTTACTTTAGACTTCCACTTAAGACTGAAAAATTAAAAAGCAATAAAGGATTTGTTTTTAAATATATGCCTAGGAAAATCAACAAATCTAAACAGCAAAGATCTTTGATATGTCAAGAAATACCAGCAGGGAAGTAAGAAAAAAAAACCCAGCTGACAGCAGCAATGTCTTAAAACTCTCTCAAGCTGTTTCTCCAGCCCACTCCAGTCTAGTGACCAAATGAGATACAGGCTTGCTTCCTATTTTTAATGTAACAGATTGGATTGAAAGGAAATTAATAACGTGGTTTAGTTTTGAAGTTACCACTTCAAGGCATAAGCGAACAGTAAAACATCAAAACTGTTACTATATATAGTAACAGTTACATGAAGTTAAATTAACATACTGCTACCTGTTTAGGGAAATAAAGACATGAGACAGTAATGGTTTGTTCAGCCACGCTAAAATTTTCCATAAATTGTCAGAGCTCCACAGACCATCAACAGGACGAGCTGCTTTTTCTCCAGAAATCCTATGTGACTAAAGAGAACGCTCCAAAATACGAGAAAGGAAAACTGTTTTAAGCTTCCTAGCAGAACGCAATACATCCTGTTATCATCTAGATCGTGCAAAACAAAGTTTCATCAAGTGATTCAACCAGAATCAATGTAACTGTATCAAAGGTGACGTATTGCATTATACATAGTACCCAGACTGACCTTTTTTCCTTTGGTTATTAGTTTGAGCTTCATCTTCGCTAATATTGTCTCCTGGACCATCTGGCTTTGTCTCCGGGTTGTCCTTGATTCCTTTATTGCTTTTTGGATCAAATTTCTCGTCCTTTTCTCTTCTATTTGTCGGCTTCTTACTGTGACTTACAGTCTTACACTACAAGAGATGCTGGTAATTATTTCTGACAGCACAGCTGCTGATAGCAAAAAGGTATAAATTTCCTTTACCTCTTAAAATTCCTTTATTATTACTTGTTCTCAACCTCTTCAGTAGGGTGAGTATGAAGAACTGTATTATTTTGTGAAGTCTCATTTTAAATAGTCCTATTTTCTGGTAACTTGGCAAGACTATAAAAAGAATTTTTAGACTAAGAAAGTTGTTTGTTTTATAACTGAAGGTGTAGAACTGCGGAGTGCACAAGTGTGTTTCAGAATTGAAATTTATTGGAAAGGAAGAAATACTAGTCAGCAGTATCTACTATTCAGATTGATTATCTTTATAGAAAGCAGTGCTTAAAGAATTCTGAATGGTAAATCAGAAATTCCCATGATGCCTGTACAATCTCAACAGTGTGCCAAATGTTCACGTAAACTATAAGGAGCCATAGGTCTTAACTCTCACAATTCTGTTCCACTAAATCAGAACACAAACTAAAGATCAGAGGATATGGAGGTGTATGATTGCAGATTTATTTTTTCCCACATTAGAACATGGCATTTACTGGGATTTGAGTAAAGCCAGCATCCTGCAAATCATTGAT
The DNA here is from genome assembly GCA_033558235.1 of Neomorphus geoffroyi. Taxonomy (NCBI): domain Eukaryota; kingdom Metazoa; phylum Chordata; class Aves; order Cuculiformes; family Neomorphidae; genus Neomorphus; species Neomorphus geoffroyi. Next base: position 8,200,132 of record JAUMJM010000044.1, read on the forward strand.
TCTTGGAAATCCCACAGAATAACAGGCTTCGAAGAAGGCAAAATGAACTTCTGGAGTGTGTCCAGAGGAGGCCACAAAAATGGTTAGAGGAATGAAGCAACTCTCCCATAAAAAACGGATGTGAGAATTGTGGTTGTTCAGCCTAGAGAAGAGAAGGCTCCTGGGAGACTTTGTTGAGCCCATCCAATAGTTAAAGGGGGACAATGGGGAACAACGAACGATGGGGACAAATTTGTCAGTAAGCTCTTCATCCATCCCCATGCTGAGCTCCATGCACTCCAGCTGGTCAATGACAGAGGGTGAAGATAAGACAATAACTGAAGATAATAAAAGATACTTACTTCATTGTTTGCTATTTCACTTGGTGTTGGCCAGTTCGTGATATCATCAAAATCCTCTGCCTGCAAAGACGAAAAGCAGTTAATACTCCTTCATAGATTCAGGAAGATGTCAGTCATGACCGAGATGGACAGACGACCCTTTTGAGCAGAATTGTTAAAAGCAGCAGTTTTCAAAAACTGAGAAATACAACAAAAAACTAACGTCTTTTTAAAACAGAATCAACTGCAGAAACAACTATTCATTGGACCTTGATTGGGATGTAGCTGCAGTACACCTTAGCTTGTAATAAGTATAACTTCCTAAAGAATGCCTTCATGGAGAATATTTTGAATGGGTACAGCAAATAAAAATTAACAAGCCAATAAAATTTTCTATATTCTATTATAAAACAAACTAAGAAAGTTTATGACTTTTAGGCACACCTAAAACAACTGTCAGATCAAATGCTGTGTTACACATAACTTCCTATGTGATTTAAAACTATCTACAGCTTAGAAGTCTTTCAGGTTTTGGAAGACCTTTGAGAACAGGTATTATTCAACCTCAAAAGGGGTGACTATACAAAATTTTAGAGGCTTAATTTTTCAATAACAGGATTCGGTGTATAATGATAATTTTATAACAGCACATGGTATATGCATACCATATAATATGAAAAAAGGATTTCCAAAACCAGTCTAGCACCACTTATGCTCAAGTGATGTTGTTTCTTTGCAGCCCCTTCATATTTTTATATAATTGGGTTTTTTAAACAAAAGAGCCTTTGCTTACCACTCATATATACACCACTTTAGCATCCCTTCTAATTTTTAAATTTCCCTTTCTGTTTCACTTTTCTTTGTCCTTAAAATTAACCATTACCAAGGCAGAACACAACACATCTGGCTGTAACTGCAAAAATACTTTGCTATCTTTTTATTTAAGTATTATCAATTATTTACCATATTGAATATTTACAGTGAGAAATACTCCTTTGAAATTCATTTTATCAGCTGAGTTAATGCCAGTTTAGATTAGCAGGTTAGATTAACAGGGACTTCTAACATTCAGTCCAGTAATTCATAGCTAAATGTCCTTCTGACAAATACAAACCTTGCTGCTTTTCCTTGACCTGGGTTTTGCCCCTTTTATAACTTGAGTGGAATTCTGTAGTTCTGAAAAGAAAGAAAAATATTTTCAGGTGAAGAATTAGACTGCACTTTCAAAGAATAAGGTAGGTATACTTCAACAACTATGTTTATCTATCATACTACACCAAAGCTTTTTTGAGGCCTTGGTATCAAAGTCAATGAACCTGTCCATAAAGTAACCAATGATACATGACATTGAGTGTAAATAATCTTGAAAACCAAGTTTACAGGATTCTGCATAATGCAGCATTTAAGCATTTGCTGAGCTATAAGGCCAAGAATATCTCAAAATGCTGGTTTTTAACCTAAGAATTAGCAAAGAAAATGATCCCCTGAAACACATCAAGGTTTTCCTATTAGAAGCTGTATTTTAAAGAGAGAATTAAATTATGAAATCTATCATTACTCAAGCATGAAAAAATAGAAGCAATTACATATTCACAAATTCCTAGTGACCTCCTTTCATAAGCAATTGCTCAAATGCTAAATAAATTTAGCCATACTGCTCATAATTAAGCCAAAGCAATGAGAAAACATTAAAATGGAAGGTGAAAAGAAAAACTTGCTATAAAAACTACATTAAGACTAATAAATTTTAATTCCCAAATTCCACAATTGATGTGTTTCTGATAAACACGAGCATCTGCAGCAAAGCTGACAGTCGCACATTTTCAGAACCATCCTGAACCAAGACCTTAACTTTATAATAAAGATTCTATCTGGTCTCCTAAGCAAGAGTCCATTACGATTCTACCAGTAATATCTGACAGGAATTAATATAATGCTTGGAAATAACTCTCCTTCTCATACATGGCAACAGTATTGGGCCCAGTGATCTAGGATCAACAACCTAGACTGAAAAAAAATGTGTATTTAAACTTATTACGTATTTCAATACATGTGCAATTACCCTTCTGTATAGGAATATAGCACAGGGAGGACATGAATCTCTTGGAATGAGTCCAGAGGAGGCCACAAAGATGATCTGAGGGCTGGAGCACCTCCCATACAAGGACGGGATGAGAAAGTTGGGTTTGTTCAGCCTGGAGAAGAGAGGCTATGGGGAAACCTTCCAGTACTGAAAGGGGGTTACAGAAAAGCTGGAGAGGGGCTCTTTATGAGGAAGTTCAGGGATAGGATGATGTGGAACAGTTTTAAGTTGAAAGAGGGGAGATTTATATTAGATATTAGGAAGAAATAGTGAGGCACTGGCGCAGGTTGCCCAGTGAACCTGTGGATGCCTCATCTCTGGAAATATTCCAGGCCAGGCTGGATGAGGCTTTGAGCAACCTGATGCAGTGGGAGATGTCCCTGACCTTGGCAGGGGGATTGGAACTGGGTGATATGTAAGGTGCCTTCCAGCCCAAACCAGTCTATGATTCTATGAATCCAAATTTCTTACTCTGTGCAATTTTTCCCTGCCCATCTCAATTATGTTGTTCTTTTTGCATTGGGAATTCAGGGGAAAAATCCCAGTAGTATCAGGCATCTTTTCTTGGAGATTAGAACTGAGACAGAGGAAACCACCTTTTAACTTCTGCTGTTAAGCTGTGGTTCTGTTCTCCCAGTGCATATTTTCCCACAGAGAAGTGGTCACAACCCTTCCTTGAAACATCTTATTCAGAATTTTATTGCAAGACAAGCTCGAAACATTGAAAATGACTGAAATCACTAGTGGATTATTATTTCACACAGGGATAACATCACCTCCTCATCCCTTATCTCTTTCACATACAGTGACTAATCTTCCTTATCACTACTTCACACTGGGAACTCCACCCTCCTGCCCCAGTGGCTCTGACAAACCTCTGTCTGCTTCCTGGAATACACTGTGAACGTTACAACTATAAACTCATGTATATTCCATATTCTACTGTAAATTATAGTAACACTGTTACATACAACTTGTACATCACATAAGATGTGAATTTAGTGAATCCTGACCAGCTTTTGACTTTTGCCACATCATTTACCAGGTTTTTTTTTCCTCTCCTACAGATCTGCTTTTTAAAACAAAGGCAAAACACATCCCTAAACTGCTTCTTTCTTGTTATCCAGCCTCAATTAACTTTAGACAGAGAGCTTCCAGAACCACACAGTGACTGTGTAATCCTAATTTTTACTTGTCACTCACTAGTAAACTAATTGCTCTTTACAAAACAAGTCAAACAGCTGTAGAGGTGGAGTCACAAACAAATTTGTAATTTTCTCCAACAAACCTGTCAATTATCTGTACAGGTAAACTGCTTGCCCAGAGCATTTGTCCTCCAGTAGTCTGTAAACAAACATCTCTCTCATAGTTGTCCAATTACCTTACAGAAGCCCTTTTTCCATCTCACAGCATTTTTACTTAAATTGCTGCTGAAGGACCGCTCTGCTAGAACTTTTGCTCTGTGTGTCACCAGGGTGTAGCAAGGGATTCAAAAACAAAAGACTCCAAGTTGCTGCACTATCTTAGTCATGGGATATTATCCCAGGCGGCAGGAGAGGCTATCTGAATCTAGCAGAATGAGACCCAACTCGTTTTAAGGAATCTCTCTTATCTGTATGCAGTAATCCAAGACTTGGAAGACGCATTTGCACACTAAACGGAAAGAAAATTACTATTAGGCAATACAGCGTCTAGTTGATGATGCCCTTTGTGAATTCAAAGGCCTGATATCTCATCACACTTTGTACTTCCCTACCCAAAAGCAACTCCACAGAGCTGTTGGAAGATGAATTTTGGAACCACTAAAGCAGCAACAATCCTCTGGGACAACGGCAACAGAAAATGAAAGGGATACTGGATGCTGCACAGAGATCAAGAGAAGCAAAGTTTGGACAAATGGATGTATCACCAAAGAACCACTGACTACAAGAAAAAACATGTTTTCGGTGGCAGTACATCAGAATGGATGGTTTGAAGTTCTGCAAGTAACCAGTCAGCAAGTGATTTTTTCTGATAAAAGGAGAGGGACAATGTCATCAATTTCTTCTGAAAGCAAAGTCAATTAATAAAAGGTGGGACGCATTCTAATTTTGATACAAATATGGTTTATGTTGTAACCATTTCTAGACAATATTCAAGTTTTATTTTTACTCAGACATGTATTTCCAAGTATATTTCACCCTCTTTTTCCTTCAGTGAAGGAACATCATCACATACACACCAGCAGTGCTTCAAGAGGCAGCTGAAATCACCAGCAGAACAGTTCTTCAGAACTTCAGCAAAACACGCTTGTTGAACTCATACAAAAACTCCTTTCAATAAATTTCAGTTTGAATCTTCACAGTATAATCCATTTTTAAAAAAAGCAAGCTATACTTAAATCTATTAACAAAGAAACATGGAAGTCTTACAAATGTGACAAAAATCCCTTGCAGTATAGGATAATTTAAACTTAGAGCAAGGATTTAGATCTAAAATTCTGGGAAATAAAAAAAAAAGTCATTATGGTAACATCCTTTCCTACAATAGTTCTGGTATTTTAAAGCAAAACTACCTTTTTCATGCTACTTGAACATTAACCAAGGCAGCGAGTTATGACACCTGCATCTTTCCTCCTATTTACATCCAAACCCAGCCAGTTTTTTAGTGCAACAAGCAACAGGAAAAAAGGCACCCAATATGATGGATTAATAATTTTACTATTTATTTCCCTTGCATTTCATGTCTCATCAGAATTTTTTTCTTAGCTTCTCCATACAAAGCTGCAACCTGTGACTCAATTTCTACAAAAGCTTTCACGATGTAAAAGCTTTCATGTGCTGGAGCGCAGCAAGCCAGGACAGTGTCTGCGACTCCAGGCAGCAGGATGGATGGCTCTCTCCTAACAGCTCTCCAGTTTGGAAACAAACAAACCAACCCCTGCCGTACAGAACTACATCTGTTGTTAAACACAACTAAAATACAGACAGCAGGCTTGTAATGATGTTTTTAATCCCTTCAGGATTGGGGTAATTGTCAGTGTTGTTAATTCTTAAAATAATTTTTAAGGAGGTACAAGACTGCTATTCAAACACTCAGTGAATTCCTAAGAAGTAATGATAATATCTTAGATACACCAAAAAAATTTGATAATCAGATAACTGATTAATCAAAATTTTGCTATTCCTAGTAACACACTACACCTTTTCTAGACTGCACTTTTACAACCTGTTTAATAACAGGCTAAATCAAATTAATTTATAAAGCAGCACTACAATGAACTGGTTCTGCTACCAAAATATCAGTCAGATAAACAAGCTCTTTGACGCCCAGAGATAAACGCAATGAAGAAAGACAAAGTGAGCACAATATAAAAGACTGAAGTGTGCAGTTATTTTAATTAACTACATCATTCATGCACACTAGCAAGCAAACTCACTCCAGCCCCTTCAGCAGCACAAGTATTTTGTTTCATTGAATGCTTTCATACATTTTATGAACAATTTTCAAATAATTATCTAACTAATCAATAGAGCCCCACAGCAACTATACAAATCACATGAAGACCAGAGAACTTAGCATTCAGATTCCCTTTCGCTAGCTTACAATGAGGGCAACACTTTAGGTTTCATCAAATGAAGAACTTTCGTAACAAAATTATTTCAACAACTCCCATCCTGGGCAAATTGTTTCTATGGAAGATAGGTAACTTGCCTCTTCTGAGACAGCTCAGCTCCAAGGGGCAGCTGAGGGAAAACAAAATTCTGAGGAAAGACAAAGAAGACACGACTAACACTGGGCTGATCCGCATCTTCCATAAAGACACATCTTGTTGGCACAACTTCAGAAAAGCTTATCTTGTTACTTTGTAAAAAATTACCTACAAGATTATATAGGACAACTTCTTGCAACCATTCCTCTCCTTTTACTCACAAAGCTTCAACTTGACCTGAAGATTTACTACAATATATTGGTTGGGCGAGGGGAAGAAGACACTCAGCAGAATACCTGTCATCATTTGACAGCCTAAAGCTAACTCCCTGTGTGCATGATCCCTGGGATTAGAGAGAAGCCTATTAATTTCACTAGCAGTTTCATATTGCTACAAATCTTTCTCCATGAGTTAAATGCAGATTAAGAAGTAGCTAACTAATTCTGAAATTATTCTGTTTAAGAGCAAAGTTTAATAAAAGGCTCAGTCAGAAACAATGAACTGTGGTAACAAACAGCACAAAAAAGTCAAATATGTTTACATTAGGTGTTTGGTTTACTATAACATGATTAAAACCTAACATATCACACAAAAAAATAATAGGTCATATTAATAATGCTTTGACTGAATTCTTTCATCAAGAATTTTAAGTCTTTTACATAACTTTATTTCTTCCAACATCGGGCAACATTAACACTTTCTTTCAGTTCTGAGAGTCAGGTTTGCCTCTATTACAAATTTATACAACGCTAAATTGAACGTCAAAAGATGACAGACTGGGGTTAATGACCTCAAGTGTGTAACTCTCACTGAACACACCATACATGCACATCTCAGGAAACTTCCAACAAATTAAGCCAGGATCAACAAGTCAAACAGGATCCAGTCACTACTTTGATGTGAGATTCTTTTACGTTTTATTATCCTCTTTACGGATAATTTTACATTCCATCCCAGTAGCATTTCTGCTCATCTACTTATTATTTCACATGACTAATTTCCATACTACTGCATTCATGAGGGCCTAGTGTGTCTGATTTTGCTTTGACAACATGCAATTAGTTTCCTCCAGATAAATCCCTTGTTGCAGATGGAAGCACATAGCAATTCCTTCCTTCAAACAGACAGGAAAGATCAGCTGCTTTGTCTTTTACAATAGAAAGAGTAGCAGTGACTTCTTCATGGAGCTTTTGGCAGGGGTCAAACCAAAATACACGCTTTGGTATGTGTTCTTCACCGATGCCACTATCAGCAAGTGACTCCCATATTTGTTAAATTACACCACTGCTACTGAAAAAGATGTTCCAACACAACTACTCAGTTTAATATTAACTTGATAAAGGGTAAGCACAACTTTTATACAGGAGAAAAACGGTAGAATCATGGAATCATTAAGGTTGGAAAAGACCTCAAGTCCAACCATCAGCCCAACACCACTGTGCCTACTACATCAAGTCCCAAAGTGCCATGGCTACACATTTTCTGAACAACTGCAGCAATGCTGACTCCACCACTTCCCTGGGCAGCCTGTTCCCATGCTTCACCACTCTGTCAGCAAAGAAATTTTTCTTAATATCCAATCTGAACTTCCCTGACGCAACGTGTGGACATTTCCTCTCATCCTGTAATTTAAAGTTCTCCAAAATCATTAAATTAACCATAAAATGTACACAGTGTATGAATTCACCACCTCCTTTCTTCTCCTTAACAACTATTTGTGTGTTTTATCGTAAATGGAAAAGTAAACTTGCGGAAGGTGAAGCACAAGGTGCTAACGCAACAAAGGTTTTCCCAGTTCTTCTGATGTACCATTATTAATTACTGCCACAGTAAGCCAAATGAGTGACAAGTTCTCTTTCATGTATGGACAATACCACAAGCTGCTGCCCAGCAAGCCAGATTGTAGAAGCCATGCATAAATTGGTATTTACGCGTGCATCAGGACACACAAACAAAACAGTTGTGATCATAAAGATGACTATATACATTGCCAAAAGGTTTGATCTTCAGCTGAGTAGAGATTTTGTGGTCTGGAGAATTTTCCTCTGCTTGCATGACCTGTACACTTGAAACTATAAATAATGTATTTCTCTTTGTCAAGGAAGTATATATTTAATTTAGGCATAAAAGCAACTGTTAGATCACAAAAAGGTTTGTCAGGTGCCTTCAGGACCAGTTGCTGAGATTGAAATTCTCAGGAAACACAGGCTGAAATACGTCTTTTGAGGTCAGTGGTTTACTTCCAGCCAAGAACAATACTCCAAGAAGCTGCTAACTTCTAGGAACACTTTTCTAGCCTAAGCAGAAAGCCTGGCAACTTTGAGTCAGGTCTGCAATGCCCAACTCTGCAAAGCAACCTGCCCGCTTAGTTGGCATGGAGATTCTAAAGTAGCTTTATCTTATGTGTAGTGGTTAAAGTCCAGAAAACCACACCATGGCTACCATCACACCATGTCTTTCCACTTAAACAGTTTGAATCCTGACAGCAAGCAAACTGACTACTTTCCTTAACGTTTAAACATTTACTTATCATTAGTACAATGATGAATCAATCATGTATTCGGGGTCTTTCTCCATACTGCTTGTTGAAAAACTGACTGCTTTTCAATGTGTGCTCGCAGCCCAAAAAGCCAGCTGTATCCTGGGCTGCATCAAAAGAAATGTGGTCAGCAGGTTGAGGGAGATGATTCTGTCCCTCTGCTCCACACTCCTGAGACCCTACATGGAGTACTGTGTTCAGTTCTGAAATCCTCAAAATAAGAAGGATATAGACTGTTGGAATGGGTCCAGAGGAGGGTCATGAAGATAAGAGGGCTGGAGCACCTCTGCTATGAGGACAGGCTGGGAGAGTTGGGGTTGTTCAGCCTGGAGAAGAGAAGGCTCCAGGGAGACCAGTACTGGAAGGGGATACAGGAAAGCTGGGGAGGGGCTTCTTACAAGTGCAAGTAGAGATAGGATGAGGGGGAATGGCTTTAAATTAGAAGGGGGAAGATTTAGATTAGACGTTAGGAAGAAACTTTTTCCTGTGAGGGTGGTGAGGCACTGGCACAGGTTGCCCAGGGAAGTCATCAATGCCCCATCCCTGGAGGTGTTCAAGGCCAGGTTGGATGAGGCTCTCAGCAACCTGATCCAGTGGGAGGTGTCCCTGCCCATGGCAGGGGAGATGTAACTAAGTGGTCTTTAAGGCGCCTTCCACCTCAAAAGCACTCTATGATTCTATGAAACAGGTTGAAGGATGCAGGTGTCATAACTCACTGCCTTGGTTCATGTTCAAATAGCGTAAAGGTCAAATCTTCATAGAAACACAGAATGGATTGGGTTTGAAGGGACCTCAAAGCCCATCCAGTTCCAAGCCCCCTCCATGGGCAGGGACACCTCCCACCGGACCAGGCTGCCCAAGACCCCCTCCATCCTTCTGGGAAGCAAAACTAAGGTAGTGGACGGAGGCCCTTGGGGATAAAAAAAGACCTGCGCTAAAGCAGACGGGATTTAACAAACAGCAAAGCGAAAGGAGCCGCTTCCCAGCGCCATGCGGAGCTGCTCTGCTCTACCCTGCCCAGGCCGGCAGCGAGCGCCGGCGATCCCGAGGACCCGAACCGGATCGTGTCCCCAAGAGACCCCTCCGAGTCGGGGGCCGGACCCCCTTCCCGTCGCTTCCTGCCCATTTATGTCAACAGGGGAGCGCCGCGTTTCGCCGCTAAATAAAGGCCCCGAAACCCGAAAGCCATCGCTCCCCCTGGTCTCGGTCCCGGTCCCTGCCCGCACCTGGGTCTGGGGAGGGTGCGTCTCCCGCCGCGCTGCGCCGCGTCCACGCGTTCTCCTGGGGCGCCGGGGCCTCTAACGGCTGCCCGGGCCGCTGCTGCCCGCGGGGCGAGCCGGGCTCCGCTCCCCGGGGCCGCTGCTCCTGCCGGGACCGGCCGATCGCTGCCACCGCCGCGCCGTCGTCGCCTTCGGCGCCCCAGCCGCGCCGTGCCGACACCTGCGCCGCGGCCATGCCCTGCGCCCGGGCACTGGCAGCGCCCGCCCCGCCCCGCCCCGCCCCGCCGGGAGCCGCTAGCAGCGCCGGGCGCTCCGCTCGCTCGCTCGCTCGCTCCTTCCCCCGGGCAGCGAAGCACGGCGAGGCACAACCGCCCGCCCCACAGCCGAGAGGCACCGCCCCGCACAAGAAGGGGGGGCGGGAGGGGGGGGAAGAGAGGGAGAGGAGGGGGGCGGTGCGCGGCGGAGAGGCCACGAGGGGCGGGGCTTGCGGGCAAGCGGAGGGGCGGGGCTTGCGGCGAGAAGGGAGAGGCGCGCCGGAGTAGCCAGGAGGGGGCGGGGCCTGTGCAGAGGAGGTGGCCGAAGCAGGCGGGAGGGGCGGGTCTTGGGGAGAAGGGGGTGGGGCTTGTGGAGAGGAGGAGGGGGATGGTGGCGGAGCAGGCGGGAGGGGCAGGGCTTGTGCGTAGGAGGGCGGGGTTTGTGGGTGCGTTATGACTCAAGGGCGGGCGAGCGCGAGCCCGGCAGCGCGCGCCCCCACCGCTCCGCGCGCTCCCGCGCGGCCCCTTCGCGCAGGCGCACCCTGCCCACTCGCCCCCCATAAACCACCGCATTTCGGCTGTTCCCGCGCCTTTCTCAGTCCCATTCCCGGCTCTGAGCGTGCATTAATGAGCTTGCTGCAATTAAAAAGCCCGCGGCGGGGCCCAGAGCCCAGCCCAGCCCCGCAAACACCGCGCAGGCACGCGGCTCCCCGCGCTGCTGCTGGAACATAGAATCATCGAAATTGGAAAGGACCTCTAAGCTCATCCAGTCCCACCCCAGCCCAACCCCACCGTGCCTACTAAACCATGTCCACAAATGCCACGGCTACACGTGCTTTTAACGCTTCCAGGGAAGGAGACTCCACCACTTCCCTGGACAGCCTGTTCCAATGCTTCACTACTGTCTGTAAAGAAATTTCACCGAATATCCACTTTAAACTTCCCCTGGTGCAACTTGAGGCCGTTTCCTCCCATTCTGTCATTTGGGAGAAGAGACCACCATCCACCTGGCTACAACCTTCTGTCAGGTAGGTATTGAGTCGTAAGTTCTCCCCTCAGCCTCCTCTTCTCCACGCTGAACAACCCCAGTTCGCTCAGCCGCTCCTCATAAGACTTGTTCTCCAGCCCCTCAACAGCTTTATTGCCCTCCTCTGGGTGCGCTCCAGCACCTCAACATCCTTCTTGTGGCAAGGGGCCCAAAACTGAACACAGGATTTGAGATGCAGCCTCACCAATGGGCACAATCATTCCCCTACTCCTGCTGGCCACACCATTTTTTATACAAGCTACAATGCTATTTGTAGCCCAACCAGTAGCCGCTCTACAGTGAGGGCACAGCTCTGTTTCAAACACCTCATTAGAACCAGTGATAATTATTGAAACTGGCTGCTTGAGCAGGTGGCCACAATGAAACACACATTAGGCAAAACAGACCACGAGAGCTGAAGACCCAGCCACTGCTGTGCTCCTCTCTCCATTACAGACTGTTAAACCGCTGTTAAAGGCGTTTTGATCTCTCAATGCTTACCAGACAATCCATTTTCATAGGTACTTCCCATGCTTGTACATATGACGAGGGTCTCACAGCAGAGGGATGAACACATTTTGTTGAAGCGAAGTGGCACAGGTTGCCCAGAGAAGTCATGGATGCTCCACTCTTGGAGGTGTTCAAGGCCAGGTTGGATGAGGCTCTGAGCAACCTGATCCTGTGGAAGGTGTCCCTACCCATGGCAGGGGGGTGGGATCTGGATGGTCTTTAAGGTTCCCTCCAACCCAAACCATTCTATGATTCTCTGGTAGCACAGCCTAGAGAACACACTTGGGTCCAAGTAGTGAGGGAATCGTGCATCATTTAAGCATGGCAACAGACAGGTGCCTTAGCTATTAGATGTCTCCTTTACCTTTCCACTCACTGCCACAGGTCTCCCAGCAATCACCTTGCAGTAGCACGTGTGCACTCATGCCCTGCTTGCTGGATTCATTAGGAGGCTGAAACTGCACTTCTGCTACTGTCACCCTAGAAGCACTATGGTCACAGAGAGAGGAAAACTACTGCAGCATGAAATTAGTCAGCCCTTTCCCTCTTTGTTGTCACCTAATGCTCCCATAGTTCTCCTTGATTATACCTTAAAGACACCCTTTCCTCCCCCATTTCTTGCACTGAGTCTCTTGGCCCTGTTTAATTACCTTTCTTATAAAAGATCTTCAAAAAAAAAATGCCAACATCTCTTTAAGGAATTACACAAATTCTTAAACAGTCTTTTATAAAAGCTAGTCTAATATTTTTACAGCAGTGTCAGAAGTACCCATTTTTCCAGTGTTTTGCAGCAGCAAAACATGTTCTTTTTGGCGTAACAGTGTTGAGATTCTATGCAGTCTTACCACCTTGACAGAAAAAAAGCAACAGACCCACCAAAATCAACAAATCCTCATCATAGCTCACACTTCTTCAGGCACCATAGCATTTCTGGGATTATTCTGGAACTGTGGTTACAGCAGCAGCTCCAAAGAACAGAAGCCACTTTCTACATCACCAAGCGCTTCAATTGGCCTGACCCGTTTAAGTGGTTTGTGGCCACCTCCCTCCAGAGCAGAGGGCCATTCTGTCAGGTGTGATGAGCTCAGGTCACCTGGTGGGGCCCAAGTCTACCTCAGAGCAGAACCACCCCCAGATGCTTTCTGCTTTGTTCAAAACATTTGGAAATTAAAGACCTTTTTGGGATAACGACTTGAAATTAAAACATTTGGCACAATTGTTTGGCTACTATAAACAAACACATAGATACTTTAATGCACTTTTCTGTACCTATGGATTTAAGCTCCAAACATTAATAAGTGTGGAATTTCTCTTTTCATAAATAGAAAAAAAATACTACTGCTTATAAACACTTTTTTGTACAAAAAGTGACACGTATTCTTTCTTCATTTAAAATTTATACCAAGAAAGAGAAACAAAAGGTAGAACGATTAAAATTGAAGCAAATCTTCAAACTCTTATAAGCTTTTCCCTTTGCAATTAAGAACTCGATTGGTTTGGATGCAATAAGTTATATATAACTTATATAACTATAAGCTTATATATATATATTTCAAGTTACATATAACTTGCAATAACCAAGGACATGCCAACTGCATATTGCAGTGGCAAATTCATTTGAAATGAAGGAAAGTGTTCTCAGCGGATAATTGTGACTGGGAAAAAAGCCAGTATCTGTATCTGTTTACATCTATGTTCCTGAAAACAGGAGTATCAGTCACACTATGCACTCAAAACAATGTTCTCATCTTTTATTCAGTTTCCTAAACTTAGAAGTTATGCAGAGGTTAGAGTAATATGAAAGCACAAAGGCCCTACGCCAGTCACTGGAAAGAAGGGGACTAACCTGTTTCCTCTTTTTTTCTCCTACAAGTGTTAGATGATAAGGAAGCAGATGTGGAGGCTAGCCAGGACCTCAGGAATGCTGCAGCACTGCGGTGCAGGAACCTGAATAAAGCAGGAAAGAGTTAACTAGCAGGGGACAAAACCCCAGTGCAAGTAACCAGGAAGGTGGCAGCTTGAGAAGTTCCCATACCTTTTAGTCTTGCTGACTTTGAGGTAGTAGAAGGCTTACTGTGTGCTTTATCTGAGGGACTGGGCGTGGAGAGTATATAAAAAGCTTTTCCAGTTGCCCAAGACTCCCTTTAACTCTTTGTCCACTTTTTATCAAGCCTCTTGTTACTTTCTAGCAGGGCAACTCTGACTTCCTTGGCAAAACTCAGGGCGCTTCTTCCTTTAGGAGCATAATATTTAAAATAGTCATGTTTGAAAAAGAACCTGCTTTACACCATATGAAACCAAGAGAGTAACAATTGTTTCAAGCTGCTTTACATTTTAAAGCTTATGTTTTATCCTGTGTAGAAGCATCTAAGCGCACCGGAAAACACTGCAAATTACAGGATTGCATAATACAGTAGTGTTTTACTCATGTAATAGTTTTTCAGGAGGAATTACATGTCTACGGACTGCACAAACCTCCTTTTTAATGCTGTATAACTTATCATTACAGCCAAGCTGACAGAGAACCTGACAGTTCAAGATAAAGAAACTTCCCTGCCTAACCAACTGTAATTAAGATCAACATTTTTTAAAAAGTGACGACAGACACAATTAAGATAAATTTAAGAAAATATTAACCGTCTCAAAATGTTAGCAGCTACAAAACAAAAATAGCATTCCAAGGATCCAAACATTTTCACTTTCTACTGTACTAAGCTACATAAATGCATACTCATTCAGTAACAAAAAGCAGTAAGACTCCACTCTTCCATATATCGGTACCTTTTTGCAGAGTTTCTAGAGTAGTATAATCAAGCGATGTACGCTTGCTGAGCAGTCACTTTTCAGGGTGGTGTTCTTAGGACTTGGGGAAATAAATTACAAAAAGCTCTATTCAACAATGATGTGTTCTACTCTGCATGGTTCCAGGGGAGAAATTGTAAACAACACCCTAAAAAAACATACCTTGGTTACTCAGGGATAACACACCAGACCTAACCCCTCACTCTGTCTCGAGCCTTTCCTTTCAAATGTAGACAAAAGGCACTGCCCGCTCCATTTGTCCTCCTCATGTGTGGTCAGTCTTAGCATGAGTACGCAGAGGTGTTACTCTCACTTTTAAGACCACATAACTGAGTACCAAAATAAAACTGATTGCATCTCGGTTGGTGGGTACAACAGGCAGGCGGAATGACCAAAGCCACAACAATTTTTCAAGACATTTTTTTCTGTTTGCATAAAAACATCATCAAGACTCAGACACACCTGCCAGTAATATTTACAGCTCTCTGTTCAAAGCAGCCTTTCAGTTAGCATGTGACATTCCCATTCATACCACAGACTGCTGCATTCGATGAATTAGCCTTCTCTTCTCCCAGCAGCAAGATTCCAAAACCCTACAGCCACCTTTCTCCCAAGCAGGAGGAACCACCAATAGCAAGGGTGATCTTCTTCAATTCCTGCTGGACAACAATATGCTCTGAGTTTATTACTGTATAACACATCCTTGCTTGGAACACAGCAGCAGGCAGGGAGGGAGAAGATGTACAGGTTTTGGACCCTTTTAAAAGAAAGGATTTTAAATAACTCTGGGGAATTCTAGCACAATGAAGCCACTGAAAATAAAAGTATAACACTGGAATCACCACAGAATCTTAATGAGATAACACGAGCTTATTTTCTTTACTAGGTACTGCATGTAGAAAAAGATGAAAGCAGTACAGTGTTTGTTATGTGAAGCTTTTATCTTGTACTGTAGATGTGCTACAGTTCTAGTAGGAACAAAAAGGATTACAGGACAACAGTGAGATGCATTTTGAATTCCTCTTAATAAGAAAAAAATCCTCACATCTAACTGGTTTTTTTAGGATTTTTATTGAAAAACATTAAAACCAATGAAATTATCAAGGCCAGTTTGACAATAAATTTAAGACATACAAAATGGTTTACCTGCTGTTCACATTTAGTACAGGAACCTTAATTCCAATGTTTTTCTCATGCAATTGCTGGATTAAAATCACATTCCCATTTAACATCAAAATGGATTATTAATAATGCTTTCTTAGGAATTAAGCTTAAAATCTGGTTTTAAAAGTCCATTTACCAAAGGTTAAAAACATTTACACAGCAAGATTCTCCCCTTCACGCACCAGCTAAGAGCTTCTTGTGTCTGGTAACTGGCAGAAAACAGATCACAGAGCTCATTTTTCCTTTTAGTTATTCCAACCTGAGAAAGTTCTTAAATGCTTCTTACTGGGCTTTCACATTTGGCAACACTACTGTCATTACAGAGCAAAATGTGATTTCTTATTCTTGTCAGCAGTCTTTCACTACTTATCCCAAAGGACACTCTCACAAACAGCAGTTCCGTTAGCATAAATCTGCTCCTGTGAACAGTATGCCCTCTTGGCAAGTTAAACTTCATTAGTAACATTGGCAGAACACTAACCTCAGGATGTCAGGTTCCCATCAGTTGTGTAATTCCTAGTATTGTGCGCTTTGAAAATATTTACTTTGGCATGTTATACTTCATAGCGTAAAGAAGTTGATTTTTTATGTGCTTACTCCCTGCCTTACTCCATTTATTCAAATCCTTTCCCTTGCCACTTTCTCATAGCTGCAACAGAAACAGGACATAAAACAGACAAACATATTTAAAATGTGAGATCTAAAAAAGCTGGTGAAGAGCAGACAATGGGCTTGTAAAACATTCTTAGCTGATGAATGGGCTTGTAAAACATAAATCCCATACATCTTTTAGGATAGTATCCAACTTTTCAATTGGAAATTTGTAAGCTTACTTATATTTGACTTCAAATCTTCCAAAATTCCGTGTTTTGCTATATTTAAACGTCTTAATCACTTCATTTTTGCTCTCAATATATATAAAACTAATACTGCCTAAAGAAATTAAGAAAAAACACTCCAAACAAATTTAACTTCAAACAGAATATAATTTCTTTTGCACTTTGAATAGATCTGTATGTTAAACAGATGATTAAAAGTTGTTGCACTTCAGTTTTACCTAAACTTATCTGATTTTCAATTGAACCGTGATTTCTGCCCAGATTAGTCCTCTCTGCTGGACTAACATTGTAAGAGAACATATTTATATAAACTGAACTCCATATGCTTCATAGTCCGCTTATTAAAAACCATTATGCTAACCACAGCCATCAATGAAGCACTTGATTTGAAAGGTGTAGAAGTCATATATTTGGAGAAATGGATGGATTTCTCTGTCTGTTTTGGCATAATTCCAGCTGTTACTGTACTATTAATAGTGAATGTTTCAGTTTTCAACTTCTCTGTAAACTAGCTTTTCAAGAATATTACAGGAGATTACCACAAAACAAGATGTGGACAGATACCACATACAGCTGATGCATGACAATCTTTTATTTTACTGTAATTTGTTGGCATTTTTGATCCACAAAGAGGAAACAACAGACTTTGGATTTTCTTGAAGGTGTTCATAATCCTCATTTATTTATTTTCCATCCAATTAAAACCATGGTGTTGAAAAATAAGCAGCTAATCTACCTCTTCTGATCAGCCTCAGTCTCACATGCATTTTTAATATTATACAGCGTATCAGCACTGAGTGCACTTTAAAAAGGACCTCTGTTGAAATATTTCCAACAGGTCTTTATAGCACCATATAATCTGCTGTTGAATGAACTGCTTAGAATCAGATTCTCGGTGCCACTGCTTTGAAAGAAAAATGATTACATTTTCTAGCATTCTAAAAAAAAATCTAGAAGAAAAAGTTAATGTTATCCAACTGAATGCATGTAAAAAATTAATCACTAGACACTCCGTTTTCACTTATTCCAGCTTTGTGAAACCAGTCAGCTACATGATTCTTCCGGAATGGCACAGATTAATTCAGTGGTTGGAAGATTTCATGGACACAATGAATGAAAACCTCTCTCTCTCACTTTTCATTGTATTTCCAAAGTCTCTTTTAGCAAGATTTGATGCTGCTCCTTCTATCACAGCTCATTTTCATTTCATAATAGAGAAAACTGGTGACAAACACAAGAGGTCGAGTGCTGGCAAAGCCATACTACAACACAATAGGAACACCAAGGGGACAAGGAAGCAAGAGGAAACCAAGGTACCTGGAACCATCTGGAAAGATACTAAATACAGGTGAGCATCTTAGCCCTACATTCTCTCAAAACTTAGATTGGTCTGTTTTCAACTGGTACACCATTCGGAGTTTATTAAGAATCAAAGGAACACACAATGTGATTAACCATGAAGCACATGAACCATTCATGCACTAACAAACACTGCCATTGATTTTTCACAGGTAAAGCTGAAGCAAGTGTGTCAAGATGGCATTTGGTTAAAATGAAAGTAATGCTGGTAGTTCAACATTTTTCATAATTGTTACCTACAACAGTCAAAGTCAGTGACCATCTATCAATGTTGCAAGAGGTGTGATTTTCAAATCTGAGTTCCAGTAAGAGGCAGTACAAATGAGATGAGTTTGAATACATTATGAAGACTTTTAAATGGTGTATTTCTGAAGAAAGCGGTCAAATGCATCATAAATCGCTTGTCTAAAACAAGAAAAAAAAGATAATTTGTATAATTTGGGAAAGCGCAGACATAAGTGGCAGATTTCCATATATTTACAAATATACTTACAAAGCTATCATCTCAATTTCAAAACAGCATTCAATAAAACCGTGATATTAGATAGTATTTTCTCCTTCATTTATTTCCGGGATCTCTCATTTCAATCTAGTAATATATTTCAGTTTCAGGAATAAGTGGGAGTGTTTATTAATACAAGTCCAAATGTTAATGGATGAGAAGTTTTCTACTCAAATATGTCAGGAAATAGATCAGAGAGACATGCATAATTTATAATCTTTGAGCAACTGTCACAAAAAAAGGCTGAAGTTTTAAATAGCAATAAGCTAGGGGCTAGCATACCTTGACCCGGTACGTTGCTATTCCTTTTTGTTGTTGCTTAGACTTCCTAAATGGGTTTACAGCCTTACTAATTCATTATATTTCAAAATTAACAGTACAGGTATTCAACTTTTTAAAAACTAAAGAACTGCATTTATACAACGGATCTCTCTTCAGACAGTGAACACTTAGTATTACTAAGGCAAGAATTCGTGCAAGTACTACTCATTTGCAGTTAAGCTATATTTTCATTCTCATATTCAATTGTGTGGTATTTTTAACTCTAAGACAACATTTGCAAAAAGACAACAGTTGTACAATGCAGCATAAGCAGTTACTTGTTAAAAATATTTTCTAGTGTCCAGTGAACCAACTAATTACAAGCTTTTATAGGAAGAGTGAGAAGGATCATTCTCCTGCCACTGGCTTACTGAATGATCTGAGCTATACGGCTCCTCATCTTTGCTCATAAAAATGGAAATGCTGACTTTTTCTTTGATTTTTTTCAGTTTCAGTAGCTTCTTTTTCAAAGCAGTATTTGGTATTTATTGCTTTAGAGTAATTATAGACTTGCTCCCAGAAGAAACATCATGTGTCTCAAAGTTACAGTTTTAATCTCTCAACTATTTTCAAACTTTCCTGTTTACCTTACCTAAAGAGTCCCTGTTTGAAGAGATAGGCACTGACATGACCTCCGTCCAGATACCTGATTTCACATCCAGGCCAGATTTCTTGAAGGCTGCGTACCCCAGTTCGAGGAATATACGCATCCTCCTTAGCTTGTACAACTATGATTAAACTTGGGTCAACGGGAACTAAAGAAAAAAAAATCAATATTAATTCACCTAATGTAAGAAACGGAAACATGACAAATGAGATTTCTGTTGTAAAAATGCTATCTCTAAAGAAATTAAAATTATTCTAAGCTTTAATAGAATTACATTTTCTACAGTCTCCAGCAGAATCTGTTTTTTTACATTACAGTAGTGAAGTCATCAGTAGAAAAACAAATTAATTTATCCCCTTCCCTCCATTAAAACAGAAAACTTCACAAGTCTTTGAGGAATGATAGGAGAATTGTCTTCCCTCTTATCAACAAAACTCTATAATAGCATTCAGGTCAGTTCTCTGAGACCTCTTTCTTCAGCAAACTATGAAGCATCTGAAATTCAACAGAGTAGAAGCTTTGCATATTTTTTTCTTCAAGGAGAGGAAAAAAGACAACTTTTCATATGAGAGGTCAGATAAAGTGCAGTATATGTTCACTTTCGTTTCCTACATATGTTATTTACAACATAAAAAATTCAAAATAATGTTATATAGACTTATTACCAGAATTGCACCAGTCTGATGACTGATTACAACACCAAAAGGATGTTATGAAAAAGCACACCAAAGTGATGCTGAACATCAACAGTTCTCTCTTCACAAAGAACGTATGTAATGTGGTAAACAGTGATCAGCCAAAATGTTTGAAAATGGGGTGTCACCAATAATATAGACCCTCTCCTTTCATATACACTAGATCATGTACAGAGGATATGTAATGCTAAGATAGATCCTAGTCTTCCATTCTACTTTCCATGAAATCTGAACATTAAGTAGATTTTCTGAAGCTCCTCTCTAGACACACTCCATGGTTGCCCTGTCAGGGATGCAATGTCTCCCAGAGCATGAAGAGACCTGGGAAACAATTGACACGAAGGTCTACATCAATTTGATAAGTGCATTAGGATCAGAGATCCTCTTAAGTTCCAGGAAAGGTCAATGCTTTAGCAAAGTGATACTTGGATAAGTCTCTAGATACACAAGAATGTCTGTACTTAGAATAAAGCTTACAGGGGTTTTTTCTGCATACTGAAATTTTAACTTTTAAAGCTTTAAGGAAAGCACTTGGCTGGTATTTGTCACAAAACACCCTTGGCTAGCAGTGATCTGGGACGCTGTTCCAAGTCAAGAAATCTATGTTAGTCTGGTAATGTTAGGTTTGGGTTTGGTTTTTTTTAACATTTACCAGTTGAGTAGGGAATGTCCAAATTAAGAAATGAGGTGGCTCAGAGTCTTAGGACCAAGAATATTTTGACATTCAACAACTCTTTCAGAAACCTGTCTGAAGTCGAAGTACGTGCTGGGACATATTTAGAGCCCTCAGTAGGTGTGT
The DNA here is from genome assembly GCA_033558235.1 of Neomorphus geoffroyi. NCBI lineage: Eukaryota > Metazoa > Chordata > Aves > Cuculiformes > Neomorphidae > Neomorphus > Neomorphus geoffroyi. The sequence continues at coordinate 8,220,864 of JAUMJM010000044.1, forward strand.
GCACAGTTGAACTACTTTGTCTGAAAGGACTGCCACAAAAGCAATTCCAAGCCCCTACTCCAGCAAAACACTTTCAATCAGCCCTAGGAAGAAAACACTTGTTTGCAAGGCCTGTAAGCAGTGCACTGCCAAGAAACTCCGGTTCTTCAGATTTAAGGCCTTGCTGGGCTACAGCTCCCTCAGTATGTTACGCCTGTCCTGAGAAACACTGTATTCACCAGGGTGCATCCTCCCAGAAGGACCTCTATGCACTTTTACTGGTCACACTTGTCTAAAAGTATCATTCAAGCTTGGTTCTCAGCTATGTAGGCTACTCTCTATCTGGAGCAAATTTCTGCTTTAGGAGGTTTACTTGAATCTGCTTGAAAAAATTTATTAGCAGATTAATTACAGCTAGATATTACTCACATCACACGTTTTGTTGTTTTAAAAAATTCAAATTTGCACTAACTCAGAGAGAAAAATGAGTAAAGATACTGAAAGATAAATTTTTAATTCACTTTGCCATTAGTTGGCCATTAAGAAGAAACAGAAAACCAATTAGGAAATGGAGTGGTAAATAGATGCTAATGAATAACACTCCAGATATTTTTGTATTTCAGCTAAGGGGCCAGCAATATAGAAGGAACAAAATACCTTCCCTTCCATTGTAGGTTATTCAATTTTCCAAATTGTGCACTAAAACAAATAAATGCATACCTGAGAAGTTAGCTACGTGGGTACATTCATCCATTACTCCTTTCATGAATCTTAACGATTCTCTCTGCAAAGTGTCACTCTTTTTTCTTTTAGTTATCTTGTGTCCTTGTGGGCTGGTGAAGCCTTTATTGCTATTGCTACTGGTTGAAAATGTTTGATTTATGCACTGCATTGTAGGAGCATCTTGTATTAAGAGTCTTTCTGATGAGGCACTTAAAGTACTTTTATTTGTGTCAAAGCCGTGAACAGTCTTGTTTGAGGAACCAAGGCTGAACATTCTGGAAGTCACATCCACATCCTCCAGGCTGTTCACACTGTCAGGGAAGTTTTTAACAAAGTCTTGTCCCATCTTGAAAGAATCCGTCTAGACAAAGACAACAGGTCATTTATTAAGGGTTTTTCCTTTAAATCAGTTGGTTAACCTTATTTTTAAGATCAACTCAACATTTAAACAAACAAACAAAAAAGTACTGGTATTTGCCTGCAAGTCACTCAGTTAAATCCTGATCATCATAACCTCTCGATAATTTCTTTCTACATTTCTGTTAGCTTAAAAAAAATGCAGGAAGCACTTCTATATGGTAGCTTATGATACAAATGTTTGTTTTAAATTCTATATTAAACTCTGAATTTATAATTTCAGTCATTTAGGATTAATTTTCTGCGCAATAAACACACATGATCAGGTCCAATGTTAGGTTTAGGACTGAAAAATCTGTCTCTAAATACTATGAAGACACAAGCTGAACATCTTGAAATGTTTCTATTTTTCCATCAGTGTTCCTGGAGTGTATTTTACTTAAAAATGGCAAGCACCTAGGTAACTATAATATCTCCAGCCCAGCCCGACTTCTCCTGTCAAAAAGTATTTGAAAAAGGACTGTGATAAAGCAAAGAATCTTAGAAAAAAGTTATTTATCAGAGTTGGCTAGAAGAGAGTGTTGCAACATGTAAGCAATTCTCAAAAAGTAATCACTCCAATCAGAAAGAGCAGTGAGGTGATGAAATTCCCCTTGGGAAGAGTCAATTCTAGCCAAATAGAAAGCAAAAAATTATGTAGACAATAAACTATATTTGGCAAAAAGCAAGAAGTTAATTATAAAAGCTCTACCTACATTTATCCCAGCCACTCATTCGATAAAGTCTAAATCTGAGGGAGGGCTGGCATCACACACAGAAACAGAGACACCCTGAACTCTAAACTAGAAATTAACTTAATGTTGCAACATATTAAAAATATTCTACAATATTGAATATTTGCAAGCAATTGCTTCAAAAGAGCAATAAATCACAATTTCATATTTACATGCCAGGCTATCAGTTTTCCAGACTATAAAGCCAATTACTGGGAAATATTATCTACCGTTTCAATGTTTTGACTAAATCCTCTTCATGTTGGAAAGTACACTAAGCAATGTCATGAAAAAACCCCTTGTAGCAAGTACTATAGTTATCACACTTCATAAAACCAAAATACTACCTTCTTTTTTTCAGAAGATTTTCCTTCAAAGATTAAATTTATCAAAAGCCTAAGGAAACAACAGGCAAACATGTTTTAGTTAACAATCAGCTGCTTTTACTGAAAGTAAAAAGAAGTCACATGTAAATATTAGCAAACAGGGAAAATAAACTATACTTACTCCACAGTATTCAAGCATTTGAATGATTTCTTCTTCATAAACAGTTTGGGTAAAATACTGTTTCTCTAGCTCTCTCCAGTTCACTGCCTTGCTCAACACACCCTGAGATTATAAATACAAGTGCTCAGTACACACTCTAAAACAATGACATGCAGAAAAAATTGATCTGTTTCTCTCAGTGACTTATTTTTCCAGTGGAATTCTACCCAAATTTCCAGATAACCCTTAGAATTATTGTAAACAAAGCGTAAGCATGTATTATATATAACATAGGACATGGAAACCCACCTCCCTTTAAAAAACAAACAAACAAAGAAAAGGAAAGGAGAAACAGTCTCACTTGGGGTTTACACACGTCTAGACTGGGCTAAACCAATGAAGGGTGTCAAAGCCAGTCCACTCATTCACCTGCCCCAGCAGCAGCAGTGAAAAAAGGTACCCCTCATGGCATTAACAGCATTATTACCTAACTATTTAAGCCAGGCTTTCAGTAGAACAAAAGTTTTTGTGGCTTGCTTCCTGACCTTTGCACATTCAAACCAGGATTCTGACAACAAACCAGCCACCTCAGACCCTAGTTTGGTACACGACCCACTGAAGCAACTCATAGCTACCTTCCTTATCACGTGTTTTATACCCTGAGCAGGAAGGCTTGGGTTTGCCACTAATCGAGACAAAAGGGTGATGAAATGCCCTAATTGACAAGGTGACTGTGGCCAGCCCAAACCTTTTAACTTAAATATCTGATTACATTCTAGTATATTAACAAAAACGTATGTTAATTACCGTAGTAAAGACTGCAGAAGCTGTTGACCAGGAAAGACAAGGAATCAGTGGCAATGGTTTAGGCCAGTTTGTCACTGCCAGTGAAGCCATCTAGAATCAAAGGCACTTATTACATATTTTAATATTGACTTCACAATATGGTAAAAAGAATTCTCTTGCTTTTAACTTATTTGTTTATACAATATCAAACAAATATGCACTGCCAAAGAAGTTAAAGACTGTGCCAGCCAGATATACTTTCATCTATTTAGAAGATACAGCCTATTCTTTAGTAATTTCCCTAACAATAAACATTGCTCTGTGCAGGACTAATTTGAAGGCTGAAGGGGGTTTTGTTATAAAAATTCCCAATGGAATATTTATTTTGACCTATTACTTGTTTAAAACATGAAAAACGTATAAAACCTTTTCATCAAGATTTTGCAAGCTTATTTGAAGGCAACCTACAGGACTATTCAAAATTCTATACTTTTAAAATTTGTATATTGGAAACACAATGTAGAGAAGAAGGGAAGAAGGAATTCAGCCATGTTACGTGGATTCTTCTTCTGTCCTTTGAAGTTTAAATTATTACTTTTACATCAGTTCTCAGAACATAGTTTTGTGAATATTCTCTTTATCCCAGAAAAAATAATAGAGCAAAGCAGCTCAACATCCAGAAGTTCCCTATATGGTACATTCTTGCCAATTTTTATTTTATTAATTCAAAATTAACAACAGCATAAACCCCCTAATACAAAATACCCTGTGTCTGTGCCAGATGTTCTAGCAGTGGGTTTATATGACTGAACTATAATTCTATTCTAACACTTTGTATTAATAAAAAGCACATCTCCGCATTCTGATAGCCAGAAAGTCTGATTATTTTTAGTTCCAGCTCTCCCCATCAGTAGAATTGAATTAATGCCATCTACCTTCTGTAGAAAAACACAGTCTAAGGCTGAGCGACATGTTTTTAAATTGTACCACAAATCCTATAAGCAAGGAAGGACTAGCCAAAAATGTATATTCCTGGAGTAAGAAAAGAAAAATTTCAAAGGAGTTTCCAGACTCACTCTCTCAGATCCTGCCTCCTTCTACACCCATGTTTTATGTGAATATCAGTATAGGACACAGTAGTTAGTTATTGCCATAGCATTTGCACAGCATTTTATGTGTCCTGCACGGTTAGTGGTGCAGACACCAGTTTGAGAATTCCAATCCAACAAACGAACAAGACAGGGAAGACATGTTTAACACACAAGTTGTTGTTTCAGCAGGGTGATGTTTATGTAAATCAAAGGTGTTTGGTACATTCATGACATTTAGAGTTATAAAACTGTGCTTTGGGGAAAACTACTTTCCTTTCAGTAGACACCATAATTACCAACAATATTTACTGAGCTTCTAACAAGAAACGAACAAGGATCAGCAAAGAAGAGTTATGTTTTAATAAGCTTTGTACCTGTGTGTCACAGAGCAATGATTATTTGTATAGACACAAGCAGTGGTATTTTAAAAGTGTAATAGTCTTTCAAACATCTTACTACTACACTACAGGGCTAGTTTGAATATGCACAGTGTCATACACATAATGTTAGCTAGCTCACCACAAAACATCTTCTTCAATCAATACTAATGATTAGGGGGAAAAAAGATGAGTTGAGAATAGAACTCACACCAAAAGTCACCTCAATTACAATCCTCCTACAAAGAGGAGGCATTTCACACCAATGCATCCAAACACAAAAATTTATGCAAAAAGAATAAAGGAAGAGAGGGAGAACTAGCAATTGACCAGTACAGACCCTCTTTCAGAAAACATATATAGCCCCCCTCCTTGTGGGAAAAATGTAATTACATGAGACGCTTGTATTCACAGTAAGCCTGCCAGGAGGGGGCTGACAAAGGGCTCTATGATTTGCCAGTACTTATGGAGTATTACACAAATTCAGCACCTTAGAATGCAAGAATTGCCAACAAGTTGTTTATCATGACTCTAAATGTTTATTTTGAAGTACTTCTGAGAGGAACACCACAAAACAAATCAATTCCAAATGCTAAATGATCAAATGAGAAATTAAAACAAAAATCACTGAACAGGAAATATAAAAGCTTACATGTCCTCCCATGGATATTCCAGTCATCCCTAGCGGTCCATAGCCTTCTCTCTCTAGCCAGTGCAAAAGAGCTGCCGATTCTAGAACAAGAGCTCCTCCCATCACAAACAGGTCCGAGACATTTTTTAAACATGATCGTCTTTTCTCCGCAGAAAAGGAAAATATAGGATTTATTTTCTAAGATTAGATTCTCATCATCCCATACATACTTTTGTACAAAGCCTGATTATGCTCCCAGAGAATTTTGCAGCTGAACTCCTGCTGATTCAACAGGAGAAAACGCAAGTCCAGACTCTCTTACACTTGTACTTTTTCATCTAAATGAGTACTAGGAATAGACACCTGCTAAGTTTCTAATTTAATATCACTCACAGCCTGGTCTTCTAGAAACAGATATTACCACTATTACAATATCATTCATATTCTGTCCTTTAAAGTTATAACGGATCTTTTAGAAACAGAATCAAAGCAATACAGTCCTAGACATACATTTTATTTGCATAAACAATTTTTTTTCCTTTTTTTTCTTATTTACCTGCTTTACATCATTGAAAAATTGCACACAACATTGGAAGAGCAATCAGTATGTCAGCTTTGGAAGCACTCATCAGTGTCACTGTAAGACTGAAATTGTAAAGTGGGAAGTTTGTCACGGTACTGAGAAAGTCAGGTAGTGTACTGCAGAGCATTAAAACACAGAAGAAACAGAAAAAAGTAGAAAGCTGTTCAGCTGAACCACCAGGGGACTCTCAAAAAGTGGAAAAACCCATGTATTTTATAGAGCAATTGATACACCTCTGATGTGTGGAGGGGGACAGTGTATTTTCAGTATCACATAGCTTACAAAAGGCTAGTGGTCTCTTCTGCCAGCGCACAACCACACGAGACACGCTGAAGCACAAGGCAAAGCTTATCTTGTGAGTCACAGAGAAATGAAGGTAGCTGCTGCAGACCTGTATTTATAGGCCAATGTAATTTTTTCCTGCAGCTCTGTTACGAGAGATTCCTCAGCCCTCTCCAACTGCTTTATTTATTAAACACTGTTACTAGCGTATTAACTAAAACCAGGGCTGCTGCTTTGTAACCTTGTATCAAAGAGTGACAATTACCGGCTGGGGTATTGGACTGCACACTCCTTTTTCCACAAATCCTTCTCTGCATCACCCATACACTAAGCTGTCAAGCTAGACAACTGGGAACGGGTTAGAAATAGCCTCGTCAAAACATTTGGTTTATTCTTCTGCATTAGGCCCTCAGTAACCAGGAAAAAAAACACCAATGTATTCCAGTGCACACTCTTTCCTGTTACTTTCCTATAATCTTACACTTCTAATTGCCATAATAAATATATATGTTTAAACAGTTTTCCTATCAAAAAAAAAATTTTTACAACCACCTTGTTTGGTAAATCCAATTAATTATATTTTTTTAAAAGTGTCTCTTATGCCCCCCCCCCAAAAAAATATTCAGCATCTGCTTTGAAAAAATCTAGAAACTATTTTCAATTAAAATTTTCTCCTTAAAAGCAAGTTTTTTGAAGTTTTTGGATTTAGGAAATCCAAATGCTGAAATCTAAATAAAATCTAAAATGCTGCAGGGTAAGACATTGCTCCCGGTGAAGTCCTAATAGTACTGACAGGTTTAAGAATTTTAGCTTTAAAAATAAATCACCTTCTGCGCATCTTCTCCTCATGTTAACTGTCCAAGTTGGGATTGAAAGGGATTAAAACACCAACTCACATTTGGACTTCTAAGAACTACTGGTAGACTAAACCCACAGCTTTGCCACATCCTTTGAATTCTGTTTATATTCTGGTGGTTAGGAAAATATGAAAAGCAAATAACCAGGACCACCTAATTAGGCTTCTAAGTTCACATTTAACGAACTGACTGAGGGAGCCAAACCCTGTAAAATACGGAGTATCATTTCAGTTTCCACTGACTTAACAAACCAGCAACATCAAATTAATTTACATATCTAACAGTGATCCCCTTAAAATATCTTGGAAAAGCAAAACCTTAGCAATTGTAACAGGAAAGTACACTACCTGAACAAAGCTGATTCACAGTTGACTAAAATACGATTGCAGCATTTGTACATGCACAGTTGTGAATCAGCAAAATAAAGTGACGCTTGCATTCACACTCATCTCACTCTATACTGCAAGTTCATCTCCTGATCATTGCGATCTCTTAACACAAACCTGACAAAGCATCCTAGAAAGGGCAGGCAATTTCACATTAGCAGGTTAAAAGTGGTCCATGGTTGAGATTTTTTAATCTCAATAAGCTACCAAAGTTCATACTACTTTGAGTTTCTAGAGAAAAAATAAAAGTGGTATTTCAAAAAGACAGTATCCATTAATGGTAATACTTACAACTGATCCTTAGGTTTTCTACAGCCATGTAGAAGACTCAAGTTAAAGAAAGTACAGATTTCTATACAAAAACTGTTAATTAAAGTAAAAAATAAAGTAAAATAAATCACATACATAAATGGCACATTGATTAATTAAAATTTGAAACTCAAATTGCAAATGTTTAACTGGAACTAAATCAAGTTAAATGTAGTTTGATAATGTAATTTGCAACATAAAATTTTCCTTTTGGTAAGAAGGGTGAAGATTTAGATTAGACATTAGGAAGAAATTCTTCACCGTGAGAGTGGTGAGGCAGTGGCACAGGTCGCCCAGGGAAGTTGTGGATGCCCCCTTCCTTAAAGTGTTCAAGGCCAGGTTGGATGGGGCCTTGAGCAGTCTGATCCAGTGGGAGGTGTCCCTGCCCATGGCAGGGGGGTTGAAACTGGGTGATCTTTAAGGTCCCTTCCAACTCAAACCATTCTATGATTCTATACAGGTAGGGAAAAAGTGTAATCAGAGATCCTATTTAATAAAACACAGTAACAGTGTTCCAGAAGTTACTGTTGAGTTGATGACAGGACAGAACTGATCATTTTTTTAAAAAAACCTTATCTTAAACAGTAGCATTTCTCAAAAGTACCCCAAGTACCAAAGGGTTGCATCTGAGAAGGGAAGACAGGAGAGGCAACTTTCTTTTCTGTCATTAATACATTCAAGCAGCCACACAGTATAATGTAGAATGAATGGCAAAGGAATCGTATCCGTGCTTTGATCAGCACACAGATCCATATCACAACTTTTACTCTACTGACTACAGTAAGGACCTGTAGAAGATAAAACAATACTTGGTGTAACAGTAGCATGTTATATTAACTGTGTTCCACATTGCGTTTCATGCAATGGTCACACTTTGCTTCTATCCACTGAAAAGTCCACTGGAAATTGATCCACGAAGTAGATATTACACCAGTGTGGTAAGTCTTCTATCTTCTGGAGAGAAAGTTGAGAATAAGAATCTTGCTTTCCACAAAAGGATATAATAAGGATTTTCTAGCAACAGGGAAGCCATACAGGCTTCTTTAATCATTGGGCGCGCCATTAATGTGCGTCTCCTCCAGAAGTACTAGAGATAAGAGGTACAAACATATATTTAGATAAAATACGATTATTTAATTTCTCAGTAACAAGGAATTTTACATTTTATGTACTCACATGATCTCCAGTGCCTGCTAAGTGAATGCACACAGGTCTGTGTTTGCTATTCCATCTTCTGGGTATGATGAACTGAAATCTATGAGAAACAAGCACCTATTTTAGCAAATTAAGTATCTCTATTTACAAGCTGCATCAGAAAAATTGATCTGAAAAAAAATAAAAAAGCCAGAATAAAGTATTTTTGTAACCTCTACAGGCAGCCTGTCAGCAATTCAGCAATATCATTTTTCATAAACACACCCAGCAAAGAAAGGAATCCAAAAGCAGGAAGGAACAAATGCCAAACAAGAAAAGGAGCCAAGCTGAAAGATCATGTTCCTAAAAAAGACCACTACCTCATCATCACAATTTAAATTTCGCAGAGTGGAGAAATGGAACTTCAGATGAAGAGCAGCCTAAACAAGTATGACTAGCTCTCCTGGGCAGCATTGCTATTTTTCTCCTGAGGGCACAACAGTTGAAACTGAAGGTTAAGATGAGCAATATATTTAAATTAAAACCCAGAAAACCTAACCCCAGTAAACAAACCATGAAACTTTTCTATACACCAAACATCCATCACTTAATGTCTTCTGCTGCTACTCAAGTTATTTATAGACTAACTACTGCGGAAACAGAAAGAACCACTTCTGAGCCACTAAGCAGTTTCTCCACAAGATAGAGCAGTGTTATCTACAAAAAATATTCACACAAAACACAACAATCTTAAGGGAATTTGTAGAGCATTTCAAAACTGTAACAATACCATTCAATGTAACAATTAGCATAACTCGAATAAGGAAACAACCAGTATGCTATATTTTCCAGTATCGTACTAATGAGTCCAATAGTATTAAAAGAATTTTTTTCTGTAAGCAATGGAGAGGTGGAAGAGAACTGATATTGTGACTATCAAACTTTTCCTGACATTCCTTGGCATTACATGTTTAAGTACACCGAAAGTCACCAACCAGTAATACTGATAAAATTGGCAATAACAGTTCTGAGCTGACAAAGTTCTATGTTTAATTTTTAAGTTATTAAACAAAGCTTGGAGAAAATATTCTATGATGAAAGTTTAGCTCGAAACTAAAAGCAAGCAGAAATTATATTCTCTTTCCAAACCCACTTCTCAACTGCAAAGCAGTGCTAGTGTGAAAACAGCAAAAACACCATTAGGTATCTTCTGACTACTACAGATCATCCAGCTTTCTGTGAGGATACTTTTTTTTTGGCTTGCCAAGTAAGAAAGGCACCAAATTCTCTTGGTACCATTAAATGAACTTACTGCTTCAGTGCAGGTACAATAAAAGGCTGGAGTGGTTCCTTCAAATACAATGTAAAATGTTTCTTTCATACAAATAGCTTCTCCTGCTACATATAAAACAAACAACTACTCTTCTGGCTGTAGTATCCTTCATTTCCATCATCTTGCTCATCTGGGAAAAAACAAAGGGGACTAGGGGACGTTTCTCATTTACACACAGATTAAACTGATCTATTTCCACTTTGGAGATCAAAAGCTATTCTAACACATTAGTACAAAAATCAGTTTTAAATATTTTACAGATAATTTGTATTACAATAGATTATCTTCATAATAAAACTACTTATAGACCATTCTTACATCTCTGCAGTGCTAGTTTTAGAAAGGAAATACAACTCGGTTTCTCTTACCTTGCTACAATAGATTCAACTGGCAGGATACCTGGGACATAATGAGCCAACGGGGAAATGAAGTGCCCCTCAAGGATTTTACAGTCAGATTGCTCCTCAACCTACAGAGAGAACGGGATGATAGCAGTATATTTCAGATCAGTGTTTATCTTGCTCTTAAAGCCAATATCTTAAAGTAGAAGATGTTTTTATTTATTTTATTTCTATTTATTTATTTTAAAATAACAAAAGCCGAGGTCTATTTCAAATATAGGGATACATGTTATCAAAACATTTGTTTCAAACTTTTGCTTTTATTAATTGACCTATTAAAGGACCCAACAAATAAAGCATAATGCTGTTTCAGTTGAAATAACTTCCATAACACACATTAGGTTTCAAACATTTTTTTGAGCTTTAAGATCTCACATCCCACCCCACAACTATCAAAAATAAAACAGTATCTGTATAGCCACTGCCTTACCATCTCAGTTTCCTTCCATTCTCTGCTAGTCACCAATGTGACTGCTCATTTTCCCAGCCCTTTCAACCCCAATTCACATTTTTGCCACTGTTTCCTAATTCTATCTGCAGCAGCACAATTAAAAAAAATAATCAAACCAGCAAACTGTTGCAGTATTCCACTTTCCATAGCATTGACCACCAGTGCATTTATTTGACTTTAAAACTGCTCTTCATTTCTGACCCCCTATTCACGCTTTATAGATTGAAATGTCTTGAGGGCGATGATCACATCGATCTGTGCACCTCACTTAGAAGCACAGGGCCTCATTTTTCCCATCAAGAGCATTTGATATCTCACACTACATTGATTCCTTTTGCCAATCCCAGGAGCAGGTCATGCTGTGATAAAATGAAACATCAGGAAAATGTAGATTCACGTGCCATTAAGATTCATCTCTTCTATCCTATAAAAGCAGCCTGGTATGCACTAAGTTGATTTACATAACATCAGGAAAATAAATTAGGGTAAACTGTATCATCTCTTGCTTTTAAGTACCTTGTCAATGAACACTGGGTAATCTTTCGAAACCAATGTCTGGCATTTTTCCCTGTTTCCAATAATCTTTCTGAATTCAAATATTCTGTTGAAAGGAAACAAGTACAGAAGATTCAACTTTTAATCTAAAAAAAAGAGAAGATACATACATATAAAAAATTTCAGGAGCTAAAGTAAGCCACAAAGAAAATAAAAGTTATGAAGACAGCTTTGCATTTCCAGATTAATCAGGCGACCCAAGAGCAGGCATGTAAGTATGTTTTTAAGTTTCAAAAATAAAAGACCCATGTACATTGCTTGCAGTTACACAGCTCTTGCATAGTATTTTACATCTCATATATTGAAAACATGTCATTTTTCAGGGTCAAATTAAGACACAGCAACCTCCTACACTTACACATTCTTGTAGCCGCACCAGAGTAACACAGACCAAATGGGTGAAAAACAGGCCGGACTGCCAACATCAAAGTGTAGTTGCCAGTGACCTAAAGTCTAGCTGGAAACAAGTTATTAGCAGCACTTAAGGAAGTTCAGGACACAAACTTGCAGGTTAGGTTGATAGCTGGAAGGTAGGGCTACTAGAGCAGCTTGGATAAGCTGGAGGAACAGGTCAATATCCTAAAGCTCAATAATAAAACTGCAAAATATTGCAGCTAGGAGAGAATAGCCCCGTGGGAACTTCCCAGCTACGTAGCAGCTCTGCAGGGAAAGGCTCAGGGTTTCTGATGGACAGCAAACAGATGTTAGCGGCAGACCCTTAACAGCTAGGAAGACCAACGGCCCATACTCTGTACTCAGCAAGAGGGCAGCCAGCAGGCCAAGGGAACAGAAGGCTAAGGGGCAAATCCAGTTGCTTTCTTCTGCTACTTAAATAGGCTGAAGAGTCTTGCAGAGAAAATGCAAAAAGAATTTTCTCAAAGGTATACAGTGAGAGGACAAGAGGTAATGTTTGTGTGTTGCAATATAAGAAATTCCTACTGGAACACAGTGAAAGATTTTTTTACAGTGACAGCAGTTATGCATCAGAAAAGATTGCTCAGGGAAATTATGATCTCCATCCTCAAGGGACTTCCAAATCTCAAATGGACAAGGTGCCAAGTGACTTCAGTCAACTAAGAAGTTGCTTCTGTTTTGAATAGGAATTTGGACTAGATGCCCTGAAGATGGCCCTCTCAAGCTTAAACACCCTATGCTAAGAATAATTTGCTTATCCCTATGGTTGTAAATACACACAACCATGCTACCTGACCAACTAAAGCAGGAGATTTTGGTGGAAAGTACAGAACAAGAATGACCCGCTCACCTTCTCATCAAGAAAACCAAACCAAAACAGCAGAAAGAAAATCCAATTTACCATCATACCAAAAGTAGCACTGCTATTACAGCCTTTGCTTTTCTTATACTGAACAGCAAATGGATTAAGTATTTCTGAGAAAATAAAGGTAAACATATGAGATGTAAGTGTGGAGAGTAAGCGAAATGAAGAGGTATTTTGTTTGACACTAAATCCTCTAAAAATACTGTAGTTATATATTTCCTCTACTTAAGAGGATACTGAAGGCTAAACCTTGCGTGTGTTGAAGCATTTCAACTCCTGATAATGAGTTGAGGATAAAGCATTGGGATATCAACAGTCATATCAAGGGCATGCACGTGAAGCTTCAAATTACGTCTAGCAGGGTAGTCTGTAGTATCAGTCAATCTCAGTTAATGCTTGAAGTACAAGAAATTTCATGATCTCTTCTAATGGAGCTTCACAGTGGTCAGGTTAAAAAAAAAAAAAAAAAGAGAGACATGCTGCTGACACTGTTTGTGGCATTACAGGGCATGCACACTAGGGAGTGGTACTCCCTCCTCCCACTAGCCCATGTGAGGAGTCAGGAGGAGGTGGCATTCTTCCTTCTTCTTTCTTCCTCTAGGTGAAGCCAGGCAGCTTGTCTTCTTCTCATCCAGGGGTAACACACTGAACAAATTCTTCAACTTTTCAGACCAGTGGGCCTCGTTTCTCCCACAACTTCTGATCTCAGGTAAGAGGTTTTTTTCCCATCTCCATTAAAAAGTAAGAGCCATAGTTGATACCATTATTACAATTAGCAATGCCTCTTCATTGCTGTTTGACATCAGTGGGAGTACGTTATAGAAGACCATGCAAGAGAAAAGCCTTGCCCAGTATTGCAATTGCTAACAGCAGAACTAGTCAGAAGTTCCTTTTTTCAGACAGTGTTACAGATTATGTTGTGGGGAAGTGGGAACAGGGGAGCAAAACTTCATCATGTCTCACCAACAACCTAAAGGTTTTTAAGACAGGGTTTTGCTAACATGTAAGTGTCCCATTTTAGATATACACACACGTTAACAGAATACAGAAATGCTGCAAAGGAAAAAAACCCCACATATTTTACTTATTCCAACAAAATTAAATGAAACATTTTAAAAATCCAGCATCCTCATTTTGCAGGAAAGTCTGCTACTTAAGAGAAAAATAACTGAAGACAGACACACAAAGCAATCCAAACGCCATTTCAGGATGTGATGTTTCACTTGGATTAAAAAACAGAAAACTATTTCCCACATAACTTCACTGCTATACACAGGGAAAAAAATTTTATTTCAGTATTTTTTTAAAAAATTTCTTCATTGATTTTCAAATACATAAGAATTAGCTTAACAAATGTAGATTTGTCATTTCTTATTTAAATAATACACAATGCAGAATATTCAGTCACTTAATTTTCAACCTTAAGAAATGCAAGTGCTTATATTTAAGTATTAAGAGTTATTTCCATTTTCTTATTTTCAAGACATCTAAAGAGACTGAGTTTACTACTTTGGGCTATGAGAGAAACTTCCAACTACATCTTACTCTTTTAAAACTCATTATTATTAAGAAGTTATAGAAAGCTAGCAAGACCCTCTTCAACGTAAAACAACAATTCCTCTGCAAATATTCAGACAGTTTTATTTTTAGAAAATACTCTCAGTGTTGCTGCTTGAAGTACGTTACTGTATATGCATAAGAAAAAAATGCAATTGGACACACATGTTCTCTCAAGAACAGCCTCTTTAAACACAAACATTTAGCAAATCTCTTCAAGATCTCTTTTAAGTCCAGTTTCTCTGTATTAAAACACATGATCTCCTGAACAAAATTAACTTTAATGTGTTTGGTTGGGGATTTTTTAAGATACAGGATAGTAACAATCATTGGTACTTCAAGAGTTGATTTTTTCTTTTAATGTAAAGCACTGTTTATGCTCTTATTTTTTTAACAAGTCACCTTTTCAGATCCTCTGGCTTTCCCCATCCTCTGATGAAAAGTTTAGTGAGGAGCAGCTTTCTGTACAAGACGTCTAATCTACTCACACCCATTAGCAGCAAACTGACATCTAAAAAAAATAACAGGTAAAAACAAGGCAGTTAAAGGGGTTAAAGTAAGTGGCAAATTCACCGACTGTAACACAAACTAAATTCTTATTCTGGTATCTGCATCAATGAAAAGCCATACCATTTTGTTCCAAGTAAGTTAATCTTGACATTCAGGTAAATTTTTATCTTTTTGTACAAAATACAAAAGACAGTTAATACAAACTCTAAGCTTTTTTAGGAAAACGGAATTTAGGAGTAGGAATTTGACATGTGTAATATAACTAGAAATGTATAACTGACAAGGCAGCTAAACAGGCATATAAAGTCACAGATCTTCCTCTTCAACCAGTCCAAACTGTACTGTACTTTAACTGATAAAACAAAGTCTGGCATTGATCTCTGTCCTGTCAAAATAGCTATGACAGCAAACACTTTGGAGCCAACACAGGCTTTCATGAACACGCCTCCAAATATAAAGCTTGAAACAATGTTCTGTTTTAAACAATCAGAAGACTCAACCTCTAGCTATGTAATTATTAGTTTATAACAAGGAAAGGAAAAAAATAAAAAGTAGCACTAGTCACTGATGCAGAGAAAATTTATTTTTGTAAATTTTCTTCATTAGCATCTTAAATGTATATCCAAACCTTTATTTTATCCATTCCTTTCCAATTTTCACCAACTCATTTCTTACAGTTCTGCAATTTATGCACCATCTCCCCTCAGGGAGGAAATCACAACACCTAAATCCTTACCAATATCATTTCTCTTTCAGCAAATACAGTAGCTTAAATATAGCTAAAACCAAAAAGATTTTAAGCAAGCCAAGTATTATTTTCAAAGCAATACTTACTGAAGTGAATAGGGAGCAACTATTGTGCTCTTCCAGTGACGAAGGAAGGGGAAAAAAAAAAAAGAAGATAACTCAAATCTGGTTTCTTGGTCAGCAGGACACAGGTTAATCAGTTCAAAACAAAACAAAACAAAGGTCCAGGATCTGCATACACCTAAGAAAACAGCAGATTGAATAATAAGAAACTTGGTTAGTAAGTTACCTTCAACTATTTTCTAGTATTTTCAGACTCCTGCATACTAAATGGTCTAAATAACTTCATCATCCTCCAAAATAATGATTTAATTCATGTAAGTTTTTTTCATTGTAATCCAAAATTTATTTATTCTACCATACTTCAATATGGTCATTCTTAAAATAAACTTTCCTGAATACAACAGACTAAAACTGTGGTCAGATTAATAAACACACTCCTCTGCACTTCTTAAAAAGCCAATACTTAAGAATCAATATACAGAAAAAAGAAAAATGCTTTAACACTTAGAGTAAGTTACTATCAAAACAGAAATTATAGACAACTTAAGGTACGTGACTACTAGAACAAGCATCCTAGAAAGCCACAATTGTTCCCTGTTCAGTCATGACAGGGCAGAAAGAAATACCTGAAATTACCAGCAAATCAAAGCAAGCACCTTTGATGTTAACACTGTATAAAGTATTTGTTCCTACTTCACCGGGCCCAAACAGCTGACTGTGTAAACTTACTATTCTGATCCACATCTGCTAGGTCTAATAGAATCACAACCTTAATAGTCTTCTTCCTTGTCCCCACTGGAGACACCCACTGAATTCACGCATTGTTGAGGTGTCAGCTGGAAATGTTTGCTGCCCTCTGCAAGGTCCCTCCTCTGCTTTTTGGAGCAGAAGGATGCAACAGTTTGGTGTTTTCCTGCTTCTAGAAGAGAACTGGGTGGTAGAAACATGGACAGCAATACAGAGTGGACCCTCCGTGGGGCTGGGAAAACAGTTCAGAGTGAGTACGCAGAAATCTATGCTGTCAAAAATACACTAAAACTAGATTTGCAGTTCTATCAGTATACTGCTTGCCAGTAATTACGAAAAGAAATTTTAATGAATGCTTTGAAGTTTAACAAAGCAGACTCCTGTGTGTTTGTTTAACTTCTGATTTTTTTTCAAATCCTCTTCAAAATAAAAGGCGAAAAAGAGATAAAACACAATGATGTTGATTTTGTTGGGAGTTTGAAGGCTGGCCTTATGAGCTCTCCCTGTTGCACTAAGGGAATGCCAAAACAAGTTTCTAGACAAGCACCTTACATTTAAATGTAACATTGACTGAGAGTTGTCTCTTCCTGTATTCTATTTCATTGATTGAATAAGGACTCTTAAAGCAAATCAGGATATCTCAATTAATCAGATTCAAGACTAAACTGCTACTGGAAACAGTACAGGAAACACTAAACTAAAACAATGGATTCCAAGTACGTGAATGAAGTATGTTGTGTAGAACTTGTTAGAAATACTACTGACATAAAAAAGGGGAGATCCTCCCATTTTGTTTATTGTAGTAAAGGGAAGAACATGCTCCAGTCACTGCCCGTCAATGCCAATATAGAAAAACAATTATAAATACTTTTACTGTCAGAAAAGGCAGATCCACGTGCTGGAGGCTTAAGTTGTATAACTTCACAGAAGAAGCAAAGAGTGAGAGTTTGAACTTGAGAAAAGAATCAGCAGAGCTTGCTTCGGAATGTAAGAGGATTTCCACCACTTAATATTACATATGTTGCATCACGATCCCTTTGTAAGACAGTTCATCTAAAGCTGTGACCTGATCCAGATGCCACATAGTTGCGCAGCCCAAGAAGCAGTACTTGTGATCTGAATATTCAATGATACACTGCTAACACAGTTAGCTTTACGTAAGCATAAGTAGTGAACACAAATTGTAACAGATACAAAGGCACATTAAGAAGCGATCCACTAAAAAAATCCTACGTCTTAAACCAGTATCTTCCAGAGAAGAAGACAAGGAAATTTAGCGATAAATTACAGTTAGGCTCTTGCTCTAGGAAGTGTTTTTTGCTTCCGGAACCCTTATACAGCATACCAACTAAAAATTTTTGGTGTGTACGCTTATTTCACAGAAACAGACACAAAACTTCACCCAAAATCCAACACATAAAAGGCCAGCTATTCCTTTTTATCCAGCACATGAAGCTTCAGTTACAAGAAAAACACCATGGGGTACACAAAGACTTTATTAAAGGCCCAGACTACTGCTTCTATGCACGACTACGAAACACCTCCCACTAGGAAGTCATATAATCATAGAACGGTTTGGGTTGGAAGAGACATTAAAGATCATCCATTTCCCACTCCACTGCCAGGGGCAGGGAAATCTCCCACTGCATCAGGTTGATCAAAGACTCATCAGGGATAGGGCATCCAAGACTTCTCTGGGCAACCTGTGCCACTGCCTCACCACCCCCATAGGAAAAAATTTCTTCCTAATGTCTAATTCAAATCTCCCCTCTTTCAGCTTAAAACTGTTACCCCTCATCCTATCCCTGCACTGCTTCATAAAGAGTCCCTCCCCAGCTTTCCTGTAGCTCACCTGAAGTACTGGAAGGCCACTATAAGGTCTCCCTGGAGCCTTCTCTTCTCCAGGCTGAATAAGCCCAGCTCCCTCAGCTGGTAGTCTTCATGGCCTCCTCTAGACTCACTCCAACAGATCCATGTCTCCTAAAGAAGCCATGCTTTTTTCCCGTTTCTGCTCCATAAGAAGGATATGGAACTGTTGGAACAGGTCCAGGGGAGGGCCACAAAGATGATAAAAGGGCTGGAGCACTTCTGCTATGAAGACTGACTGAGAGAGTTGGGCTTGTTCACCCTGGCTGGAGAAGAGAAGGCTCCAGGGAGACCTTTATAGAGGCCTTCCAATATCTAAAGGGGCTACAGGAAAGCTGGGGAGGGAGTTTTTATGAAGGGCATGTAGTGATAGGACAAGGGGGAATGGCTTTAAACTGGAAGAGGGAAGATTTACACTAGATATTAGGAAGAAATTCTGTATGATGAGAGTGCTGAGGCACTGGTATAGGTTGCCCATGGAAGCTGTGGATGCCTCCTCCTTGAAAGTGTTCAAGGCCAGTTGGACGAGGCTTTGAGCAACCTGATCCAGTGGGAGATGTCCCTGCCCATGCAGAGGGGATGGAACTGGGCGATCTTCAAAGTCCCTTCCAACCCAAACCATGCTACGATTCTATGAATGCAATTTGTTTACTCTGTTCAATTTTTCCCTACCCATCTCAAATGTGTTGTTCTTTTTCGCATTGGGAATTCAAGGAGAAACCCCCAGAGGAAACCACGTCTTAAATTCTCCTGTTAAGCTCTTCCAACCCAAACAATTCTATGATTCGATGAAGCCAACCTGAGGAAACCACGAAGGTCTATTTCAGAAGGCTGGGTCCTTAACTTCCCTGCCCTATTTTTTTTTTTTTAAAATCCCTCTCCAATTAATGCCAGGCCATATTTCCCTGCCCCTCCCTCCTCTGTTTCCCTTCTTAACATAGGAAAGAACAAACATGAAGAAGCCAGGAGCCCCAGAGCAGGTTCTCACACACGGGAGGCTGCAGGTAAGCGGAGAGGCCGCCTCCTGTCCCCTCAGCGCTGCAGTCGGCCACAGGTAGATGAGGACCCGATCCCCAGCCCCTTGCTGGCACTCCCCAGAGGTTGCCCTGCCCCTGCCCCGGGCTGCGCGCGCCCTTAGAGCCCCCTCAGGCCCGCGGGAGCCAGGCGCTCCCCTCAGTGAGAGGGGGACGCCCAACGCGGAGCCTCCACCACACTCTCAACCCCCTTGGCCTCCCCTGCGAAGGTCAAACTCACCCGTCTGCCCGGAGCTACCTGTGCGGGGCGCCACATGGGGCAGGAGAGAGGGAGAAGGAGAAGCAAGGAGACAAGAGACGGAGGGGACGGGACTGGCCGCGCGCGCGAGCGGGCGCACGTACGCCCTCACGTACGCAGGCGCTCAGCCGGGAACGCGCACGAGGGCGAGAAGGCGGGGGGGGGTGGTAGCGGTGGCCACGTGAGCAGCGCCCCGCTGCCTCACCCACCGCAGCTCAGCTGGTTGGGCGGTGGTGGCGGCCTCTCGGCCCCACTCCCCCAGCGGCGGGAAGAGCGACCGCAGTCGGAGTGCGAGCGCCCCCTGACGGAGGGGCGGGGCGGGGCGGGTCCCGGCCGGACATGGCGGCAGCTGCTGCTGAGGGGAAGGAGCCCTTGCTCATCCCTGGAGAGGAGGAAGAGGAGGAAGAGGAGACCAGGTAGGGGCTTCTTCCTTCCTGCGCCCCCCGTCTGAGGCGATGAGGCGACTCCTCGCTACTCATTGCTGAAGCGCTGAGCGATTCCCTATCCCCCCGCCTGAGGCGCTGAGGGCGCAGGGAGCGGCCCCGATCCCCTCGCCGGCCCCCAGAGCGCCTGCCCGGGGGTGACGAGTTCCTTCCTGATGGGGGGTGTGCTTTATCCCGACGGGAAAGCTCAGAGAGCCCGTAGGGGTCGGTACAGACAGCACTACCCCTTAGCGCTCCAGTACCGGGACTGGAGGCGCTGCTGCCCCTGGCCCGGTCCCTCTGTCAGACAGCAAACTCGCTTGGGAAGCGTCTGAGCAGCATAGAAACCGGTTATTGCGGTGCTGAATCATAGAATGGTTTGTATTGGAAGGGACCTCAAAGCCCATACACTCTACAGTAGCGAGTGGTACTCTGTTGAAACTGTTCCTATTACTGCATGTATGTATTTAGTGTTACAGAGTAATCATAGAATCACAGAATGGTTTGGAAGGGATCTTAAAGATAATCCAGTTCCAACCCCCCTGTCAAGGGCAGGGACACCTCCCACCAGCCCAGGCTGCTCAGGGCTCCATCCAACCTGGCCTTGAACACCTCCAGGGAGGGGGCATCCACAGCTTCCCTGGGCCAGTGTCTCACCACCCTCAGCGTGAAGAATTTCTTCCTAATGTCTAATGGAAATCTTCTCCCTTCCAATTTAAAGCCATTCCCCCTCATCCTATCACTGCATGCCCTTGTAAAAAGTCGCTCCCCAGCTTTTGTTAGTAGACATGGTGGTGTTGGGCTGATGGTTAGACTTGTTGATCTTAGAGGGCTTTTCCAATCTTAATGATTCTATGAGTCTATGAACGTAACTGAACGTAGCAGATGCGTAGCGTGTACAGTTTGACTTCTTTCTATGTGTGATGGGCAACAGGACTACAAAGTACATCTAGAAGCACTGTTCGTGTAGTTAAAGTTTCATTACACCAAGACACTCCAGTGGTGTACACATTTCTGAAGAAATCAATGTACAAATGATGCTGTGGAAAAGCTGTATTAGCTTTAAAATTGCCTGTATGCCTAAGTCTATGTAGCAACTACATAAACAATGTTTATAATTATTCAGGCATATATACGCTAGGTCTGAATCTTTTGGACCGAGATTATTTTGTTTAGAATACTTCAAAACCAAAAGAAATGAAAAACCCTGAAATGTTCTTCCTTCTGAAAAAGTACGTTGGTCTCAGAAGGTGCTTATGAATTTTGAAAAAATAACTAGTTGCTCACAAAGTTTGTAACTTATGGGTTTTTTTGCAGCCCTTGACATCTTTAGCAATATCTTTTACACAACTTTTACAGTGTATACTTATTTTCTCATGGTGAGAGTAGACTGGCCACTCCTCTTAGTCTAATCAGTAGTTGTTCTTGTTGAAGTTTCTTTGCTTTAACATCACAGTTCTGAGATGTCTCATGTTCTGTGGTTTAATATCCACTTATTAAATCTTTTACATGATATCTGTGATGCTCCAAAATGTCTATACAAAGAGACTGCAGAATTGAAGATCTCTAAATAAAGATCTCTTTGTGTAAAATTTGAATGCAATGGTATGTTGTAGCGTTTCTGTTAGATTTTTGATTTGTCAGACTACTTTTTTCAGTGAAAAAATATCTTTCTTCTGAAATAAATTGTTTGTATTCTTTACTGTGTGGAAGTCCATTCCTGCATAACAATTTCCACAGTTGTATTGAGAAATTGGTGAAAAATGGTTTCAGTGTCCTGTGAGGATGACCAGAAAAGAATCTGATTATGATTTCTTTCTCTCTTGACTTTTGGTGAAACAGGGATGCTGTGGAAACACAAGAACATTATAAAAGCAGGTGGCGATCCATCTGGATTATGTATCTTACGATGTTTCTCAGTAGTGTAGGTGAGTAAAAACAAGTGGATTTCAATGTTATTTGCTTAATGAATAGATTTAGTTTTGAAAACTAGAGGGGTTTCTAGATTTCAACTGCACAGCTCCTTTAATGCTACTGTTCCTCAATAACCTTAAAAAGGGTGCATTTTCTGATTCTTCAAAAGAGAAGATACCACTACCAAATCAAACTGAAAGTTACATTGTAAAATATGAGTTAAGTAATACTCTGGTTTGAGACTAAATATCATATTACTTAAATCTTTGGTTTTATGGCTTTGTAATATTTCGGGGTAGAAGGTCATTGCAGAGTAAGGTTATTCCTCAGTACCAGACAAAACAAAAGTCACACTTTCATCATCCAAAGTGAAACTTCTAGGGAATAAAAATCAAAATAATGCTGAGTTCTTAAGAGATGAGATTCTTGTGGGAATGTAACCTATTTCAAAGTGTGAATGAGAGCTTGTTTTCTCCTATGGGATTTTGCCTCTCCACTGCAGAACAATTTACTGTTTCATTCCTAAATAACTGCCCCTGGAAATGAGAATTTTGTTGATTTTTTGAGTTCTAGTGATTTTCTGTGGGCCTAGAAATTATCTTGAAAATGATAGGATATTTCAGTGATACTTTTTTTTTTAATTTGATGAATTAAAATTTCTTTACTAAATGGATACAAGTATGTCAGTATATCAATGAATTATTTGTACTCTAGGAACCTTGCTGAGGGAGGTTACCTTGCATTGGGAGGAAAAATCCCATGCAGTTTGATTGACACATGAGTATTCTTTTCATAGGATTTTTTTTGTTTAGTGCGTACACACCTATAAAATGTCCTCTCAAAACTATTCCTCCTCTTAGGAGGAATTACTACTCCTTAAAAAAAGTGCATAGTTTTTTCAGGTGACGGACTGATGCACAGTTTTAGACTGTAATACACTTAGAAGCAGAAGAATAAACATGTAATAACTGTTTCAGAAAAGTGAATTACTGAGAAACATGGCAAATAAAGTAATTTCTATTGTTTTTACTGCATTGCAGGTTTCTCAATTGTAATTATGTCTGTGTGGCCATATCTCCAAAAGGTTTGTAAATATTTTTTTTAATTAGTAGGAACAGAAAACTCCTGCTCAGAATGTATGTAATACAAAACTTGGTGATTATTTAGGAAAAGAAACAGTAAAGGGAAATGTGTGGTTATAAGAGATATTTATTTTGCCATCCACTTAGGCAAAATAATATTTCCTGTAAAATCTGTCAGAAGTTTTCCTGATTTGATAAAGGTACATCATAATCCAGAAATGTTTGGGTTTCAAATATAATTTCACTGGTTCCTTGTACAGTAAATCAATAGAAATCTCTTTATCTGAAAGTCTTGACTGTACTAAAACATAATATGCAAGGCTTATCTGGATTTTGGAACAAAAGCAAAGGAAGCTAAAGGTAGAAGTTTCTCTGTAAATGTCAGATTGTTACACATAGACCTTCTTGTTATTCTGATCAGGGAACTGAGTGTTCCTGCGTAAAGTTTTTAGTTTGGGTTTTTTCCCCCCCTTCATTGCATTCTTGGTAGAAGTGGCATTAAGGGTCTCTAAAACTTTAATCTGTGTAAGAATTTCATTGGTCCTGGAATTGAAGGCAGTTTCAAATGCAAATTTGGTAGGACATATCCTGGGCAGAGTCCTAAGGGTATAATTAAAATTAAGGCTGGTGCTGAATTCTTGAATAAAAGAATCAGGACAGATTCAGGCATGTCCAGAAATGGCTTAAGAGATACCTTGCTCTTGCTGTGTAACCTGTCTGCTGTACTGTTTAAATGGTGTCTGTAGCAGAGCTGTATGAAAAATGTTTGCGTTTGCTGCAAGTGAGCTGTTTCCAATCCCAGAAGGAAAGCACGTTTTATTTGCGTTGCTGGAGACAGTTAGCCAAGATTTATTGCCCCAAAGTATTATGTGCAAACAACTGCTTCTGAGACCCAGAGTGGTGTATTTCTATTACGCACTGCCAAATGCCATGCAGCAGACACACCAGCTTTATTAGCAGTAGCTTTGAACAGCGTTGCATAGCGCCATATAGTCCCAGAATTACACTGCAGTCTTAGGTATTTCAGGAACTGATTGTAAAAGCATTTTGTTGATATTATAAAATACTATAATTTTACAGTGTATATAGGGAGAACAGCTGTGTACTGTTTAGCTGCCAGCTAAGGGGCTGAATTACAAAATTTACTTGATTGATTTCTTTCTGCAGATTGATCCGACAGCAGATGCAAGTTTCTTGGGTTGGATTATAGCTTCATATAGCATTGGCCAAATGGTTGCCTCTCCCCTGTTCGGCCTGTGGTCCAATTACAGGCCAAGGACAGAACCTCTTGTCGTTTCGACTGCTATTTCAGTAGCTGCTAATTGTCTTTATGCCTATGTCCATGTACCTCATTCACACAACAAATACTACATGCTGACAGCACGTGCTCTGGTGGGATTTGGAGCAGGTAACCACATCAGAATTTACATTTCTGAAAACTTTTAAATTCTGTGTTTGGTGTGAGATAGTTAATGCGATATTTTAATACCAGATTTACCGTTATGTGAATGGTAACTTATTACTAAACAAAGCAAAGAGTCAGCCTATAGTAGTTTAGAATAAAATTGTATAATTGTGCAGTTGTGTATAAATACTAGAGGGAGTACTGGGTTTTATTTTTTTGCAAAATAAGGAAAAAAAACACTCTAAAATAAATGTAACTGGATAATTTAAGAATATAACTTAGTATTTACATGAACACTTTCTTGGTTTTGTTTTCTCAAGGAAACGTGGCTGTAGTTCGATCGTATATTGCGGGTGCTACTTCTCTTACAGAAAGAACAAGTGCCATGGCCAATACCAGTGCCTGCCAAGCAGTTGGTTTCATATTAGGACCAGGTAAAACATATCTTCTTTCCTTAATTCTCTAATACTTTTTAGGATTAAATTGGGCATTGGAAGTATGACTCTTCAGCAGCTGTATGTATTTTCGGGATTTTTAAAGCATAGTTTGTCAGTGTTATCAAAACTGAATAAATGGGATCCACTCATATGTACTTGTGTGTGCCAGTACAAATACAATATTGTAGTCCAAAGAAATTCCAATTGTTTGTAATTAAAAACTAGCTGGTTTATATTGCTGGCTACAGGAAAAACAAGTTCTGAGATACTCTCTTGTATCAGTAACCACAACACAGTCAATGACCAATTGCACTTTATTCATGGAGAAAGGAGTTTAATGTCACTGTACTCGGGCAAGCATTTCCACATTTCCAAAATGGCTGAAAATTTCACCTTGCTTCACATGTTATTGAAAATAACGTCCAACAAATGTTTTTGATCTTGTAGTGATTACCACAAAATCTTCATACTGGCAAAACTTTTAAAACATAACACAGGCCTTACAGAGAGCTAAGGGAACAAAGAGCTCAGGGGGTGTTTGTTAGATCAGGTGTAACTCTGGCACGTGAGCCACTTTATCTGCTTCATCAGAGAAATGCAATAGACTCGCCTTGTGTTTTGAAAAGAGACCAGCAATTTTGTCCTAAACAGCCTCTGCTAATTACTTGTTTTCTATAGCTGGAGATTATCTAATTAGTAGAGCTGAAGTGCTTTGTGTATGGTAATATAATGACGTGAACATTTAGTGCTGAAAGTTTTTTCTCCAGTTGATTGTTACTAGGGCTGTTGATAGAGCATTAAAGGGTCTACAGCAACAAAAAATATGCATTCTTTATGTGATTTGCAGAGTATAAATTTAGATAATTTCCTTCCCTAATTTGATAGGGACTCTCAGTCCGTTTCTTAACAGTAGTAAGCAGTAGTGACCTGAGCTTGGAATGTTTTGCTCTGCACTAATTTAAATTTTAATTTACAGAAAACCCCACAACTTCTTTTCTCTCTAGTTTCCCCTTAGCAGGAAGGATAGTCCAGTCCCAGGACCAAGGTTTTCAGTGTAGGAGGAAGAGGAAAAGAGGAAAAAAAGTAAATCAGCTATCTGCTTATATCCAATTGGTATTCTCAGAATTCAGTTCCAGTTCTTTAAGCGTCATGTTGTTATTAAACAGGGTATTTCATAGAACCGTAGAATCTTAGAATGCTTTGGGTTGGAAGGACCTTAAAGATCACCCAGTTTCAACCTCCCTGCCATATTTATATATAACCAAGTAGTTTTATGGCTAGTTGAGATCCTACTAGTATCCATCAGTTTATTTAGATTAGGATTCTCAAAGTGTAAAAGATTAGACAAGTGTAATATTTATTTTTTTCTTAGCTATTAGAACAGCTTTGCTTATACAGTTTTATATGTTTATTCTAGATGTGTTGTAATATTTTCTTAATGATTCTCAGGATTTTCTTAATACATTTAAGTTTTTCAGACGTGTTTTACACTTATTGGAGAAGAAGGAATAACATGGAAATTAGTTCATCTTGAGCTGAATATGTATACAGCACCAGTTTTATTTGGAGCTCTCTTAGGAGTTATTAACATTATTCTCATCTTTGCCATATTCAGGTAATCAAGTCAATTAAGAGAAATATTCTATTGTTTTATTGGAAGGCTTGTAACAAATAATGTGCTCTCAGAAAGAGGAGTAATAAGCCTGATGTTTGGAGCACTAAAACTATGAACTGTTACTTATTTTTCAGGGTTCCTACCATCTTTAATACTTATCTTTTTCATTAGACTCTTAAATTAATCATTGTGATGTTACAGCTAGAATGTACACTGATAAAAAATCTTAGAGCTGTTCGATTATTAGCTTCGCCTTGATGTATTTTCAATGTTCATAGTTTTTACCCATTTTTTATGTAAAGAGAAACAAAGGTAGCTTGTCTGCAGGGTTCTTGCTGGTTGTATGTTTCTTTTGAGAATCTCAAGGTGGGGGGGATTTGTTTGCATTTATCACATTTGGGACAGTGAGGTGAGGGAAGATGCACACACCTGTATGTGATATTCTCCTGCTGGAGTGTTTCCTTTCTTGAACATGGTAGTGTTAAATATAGTGTATGAATATAAGGTCATGGCATTTAGAATTAGTTTAATAGAAACTTGACTCAATAGTAGATCGGATAAATGTGTGTATTAATGAAAACTGTTCTAAATTTCCAGAGAGCATCGAGTGGATGACTTGGGACGGCAATGCAAAAGTATCAATTCTGAAGGAGAAGGTATCCGTATTTTCTTGAAAAATTACTTGGTGATGATAATTTTGAAGCACTCTGTTATTCCATGCAAGCATTTAGAAGTATTCTAAAGTCAGATGGATTGGAAACTTAAAATGGAAAACAGGCTACAACTGTTTCTAACTGATCCAGAAATTGCTTCATGTCAATGTTGTGTCCATATGTGTCCATAGAGGTGTCTGGTAGCAAACAATGGGGAAAAAATGTATGGATCCTTCCAGATTTTCACCCTGGAACTGTGTTTTCCAAGACATAGGGTTAACTGAATATGGGCATCAAGAAAATCATCCATAACTTGTACTCTGCAGTTGTAATTCTCTTCTGTTCTGTATCATACTGAGTAATACTGTTATTGCATGTCAGCTTTCACATACAGCGTCTTATTAAAAGGTGTGTGTTGTATAAGTAAAATTGATGAGGCTGAAGTACAGTAATTGCCCAATATAGGCCCTTTTTTTACACAGCGCAGATATTTTAAAATGTCATGAGTATTAAATGTCATTAATATTTTAAAATGTCATGAGTATTCTTCTTGCGTGGAAGTGTGTGAAGTACGCTCCTAATCCTCTTTTGAAATGAAGTCACCAGTTTTAGTATTGTGTTAGTTTTCTGTTTCAAAAGGGAGCTGTATGTGCACACCACATATGGATGTTGTGTGTCTGAAAACGCTGCACCCAGGTTGGAGGAGCAAAGGCTCTGCGGTGGTGCAGAGAATTCTGCTTTGTGCACTTCTGACCTCACCAGAGGAGGTTTTGATTTCTATTGTGAAGACATTGAAAGAAGTTTGCTTACTTTGCTGTCACCCTAGGATTTGTCAGTCCCAGTGTTACAGTGGGATAACAGATGGTGTAATCAATTCAGAAATAATTTTCCCTCATTGTCAGAGAAATTGAAATTTCAACAATTCCATTTTGATTGAAAAACATGATACTTTGATTGTCACAATATAACTGCCTTGCCAACCACGAACCTGCATTTTAAATACTTAACAGAGTAAGGAAATCATTATTGTGTGTAATTTGTGGTTGTATAAAAAAGGCTCAGCTTGCATTTTAGATTATTCTTCTGGTTTGTTGCAGAAAGTGCTGTTCCAGATCAGGACACAGAAGGAAGCATTGACCACGTTGCTGTGGTAGCACTGAATTTTCTTTTCTTTGTCATCTTGTTTGTGTTTGCTGTCTTTGAAACGTAAGTCTATCTGTTTTCTCTCAAAACACCTAGACATGTAAAACAGTTAGACTGGGTATGCATGTAAAGGCATTTCTGTGACCCTTGTTTTCTTAAACGTACTCTTCTGAAACAGAAGTCCAAAACCATGTGCAATCAAATTGATGTGTGCTGATAGGGAGTAATGAATTGAAGGTCAGTAGCACCTGAAAATGTGTCGCATAGTTTGTAGCATGTGAAACATTAATGTAAAATCTTTTGAATGGATGCAAACCCATATACTCAGTTTTCTATGTGTTCAAAACATGAAAGAAGCTTAACTTGGACTATCTGAAATCTTCAGAGAAATCTATCTTCAGCTGAGGACCTTGTTCTATACATTCTTTTAATTTTATGTAGTTTCTTAGTATGATTCTGATTAGCTCCAAAACCTCCAGTGAAGCTCTTAGTAATGATTATTTCAGTAATGATGAAAACAATTGTTTGCTATAGTTCATGCAATTGTGTTCTTAAATGCACTTTTATGTGATGTTATTCACTCCTGAGTTTTCTGTATATAAGAACATAAGTAAAACACATTACCTCAGACTGAAGTACACTTCTTTTTCTGATTTATTTGAGGATATAAGATTTGTTTTCTAAGTTTTTTGTTCTAATGTAGCTAAAATTTCTTTTAACAATATGTCTTTATCTTAATTGCATTTTATTTAGAAAATTGGGTTCCTAGAGACTGATTGGTTGCTAAAATTGAAATAGTATTAAATGTTGACTGTTTTTATACTTGCAGGGCCTGGGGTTTTTCCTCTATCGCTATGGCTTTACTTCAATTCCATTGTCTTTTCATGAAATATATTAACGATGCTTCAGAGTATGGCTAGTGTGATACAGTTCTGAATTTTGTCTAGTGGACTAAATGGTGCATGACAGTTCAATTAGCCTGTGTTTTTTGATACATCTGTCAGGAGGAAAGGCTTCTGTACCACTGTGTTTGATATTTGGGACAATGTGTGTATGGAAATGGCTGTATAGGAGAAGCTGGTTTTTAATTAATGTCATTTTGTTCTGTCAATTTAGTATAGCTACTCCACTGACGATGGATATGTATTCCTGGACCAGGAAAGAAGCCGTTTTTTATAACGGAATAATCCTGAGTGCGGTTGGCATTGAATCAGTTATTGTTTTCATGGTGGTTAAAATGCTGTCTAAAAGGTAAGGGTTTGAAGTTTATCAGAATTTTGTTACTTCCATGAGCTAAGTGTGAGAAGCTTTATGGCAAGGCATAATCTGCATTACATAGATCTTTTACTTGTTAATGAATTTGGGGTTGCCATTACAAGGAAATACCTGCATCTGGGACACAGCCATGACGCTACTATTCTCTGTTCTGTTAATGTAACCCTCTTCCTTGTCTGTCTTTTACCCTTGAATCATAAGAAAAGCAGGTTTTAAGTTTTACTGTAATTTTGCAATTTTTGTTGCAGGTGTTTGGGCCAGATGTCTTTTCAACAAACTAATGGGCTGCATCATTAACACCTTCATAAATTAAATGATATATTTAATTAAATGTTATATTTAATTGTAATGTCATTGTTTGATAGGACTGGCGAGCGTGCCATACTCCATGGAGGTTTACTGATTGTCTTGGTTGGATTCTTTATCTTACTGCCTTGGGGAAAAAAACTACCAAATATCCAGTGGCAAGGTATAACTGAAGCTGTACTGAACCACCATCGTAATGCTTTGTTCAAAGCTTTCTAGCGTATTTTTTTCTTAATGGTATGCATAATTTGTTTTTACAGAAATAAAGAACAACTCTATTCCCAGAACAACTTCCATTGAAATGTTGATGCCTTTCTGGAGTTTGCAAGCAATGCAGCTTCCATCCAACCAGACAGCAGAACCCGTAGGCTGCCCTGTCACGCAGTCCTGGTGCCGCAATACTCCCATGATCTACCTGGCCCAGTACCTCAGCTCTGATGTACTGATAGGATTGGGCTATCCTGTGTGTAATGTCATGTCCTACACTTTATACTCCAAAATTCTAGGACCAAAGCCGCAGGTAAGCATGATGACCAAACGGTTTATTTCATTTGCTCTCCAGGACTTGCACACCTTCTTTATTAGAATGAGGGATCCAGTTAAAATCCCTTTTGTCATCAACCAAATAGTATGTTAAAACCGGGGCAGAAGTTTCCAGGAACTCTGGTCTTTTCTAAAATGCAAGGCAAGTCCCTAGAGGAACTGGAAAGCAAGGCTTGTACCACAATTTATGGCAAATCTTATAGTGGTGACAATTTCAGAACAACTACGTCCAAGGTTTGTGTCTTTCACTGACTGTTCTGGAAGAGCTGTTTTTGTAACAACTAATTATATATTTGGAATTTCAGCACAGAACAATGTTTCCTCTTACTAAGTGTACTGTATAAAGACCACAAATGCTGTGATACCTCCAGTTATTGATATTTTACAGTGGTGAAACACATAGCAAGCTGATATTACTGCTTAACAAAAGATTTTCTTCCTTTTTCACCACTTTTTTTTGGTGTTACATTTTGCTGTAAGACACTCAAAGTTTTGAGCCAGAAAGCCTTTATTACAAAGCTAAAAGAGTGTAACTCTGGAGCCTTCAAATTAGTGCTTTGAGAAGCTGAGCAGTTCTCTTGGAAACAAAGTATTCAATATCTTAACCAGTTAAGAAAGATAAGAAATAGCTTAAACATAGCTGAATCCTCTAATGAGGGCAACTGGTGGGAACTATTGGCAAGTCAAGTAATTCCTGTATCTCTGACATAAGCTTTTGATCTCTTGTAGGGTGTCTACATGGGATGGTTAACTGCCTCTGGAAGTGGAGCACGAATACTTGGGCCTGTTTTTGTGAGCCAAGTGTACACTCACCTGGGACCACGCTGGGCATTTAGCTTAATCTGTGGAGTAGTTGTACTCTCTCTTCTAGTCTTGGAGATAGTGTACAAGAGACTTATTGCATTTTCTGTCAGATATGGAAGGATGCAAGAAGCAAATTGTTAAATATGTATTTTTAAAAAGAAAAACTAACCAGAAATAATACTTTATTACTGCTTTTTAATGAGAAGTACCTAACCACTGACCTTGTTGGGTGCATGCTAAGAACTGTACACCTGTACTTATACATTGATAGAAGACATAACTTGGTCATATCCTAATATAATTACACCTGCGCTGCTGTGTTCTGCTTTTCTAGCAGCAGAGGAAGGGATGTGCACAAGTCAGATCAATTCAATGGCACCTCTGAAGTGCGTACAGTTTAAATGCTGCACCTGTGTACTGAATGCAGCTGGGAAGGTCACAGGTTATGCACATCCTTCCCAGAAAGAAATGAAAGAAATATTATCTTGATTCTGTGAATCAGGATTAGTAATTTTTGTAACTACAAGATTAGTTGAGCTGCATGCACTTTGTATGGAGACATCACTACTGAAGTGACCCTTGTGATGTTCAGTTTGCTACCTGTAAGCACTGGTTAATGCAAAACGTCTCCCTTTGGAAACTTGTTAGCTATTAGTACATCTCCAGGATTCCAAACGAAAGGTGACACCTGTGGAGGAAGGCAGGCACCTACTCCCCAAGCAGTTTCTGTGGGATTTGAGTATTTCAGCTGGTTAAGAGCCATTGAAAATCACAGCCTCTGGCTGTTACTTGAACTACAGTAAACCTTATGTGCAATTTTTGTTCTACTGTTTGCTCAATGCCTTTTTGTAGTAAGAGAGAGAACCTGCACAGTTGCATTAATGCACAGCTTTTTGTAACTTTACTAAAAGGAGGAAATACTAAGCTACATTATTTATACTTCCATTGTCGTTTGTGAGAGTGACTGCACTGTGCTGACCAGCCAGTGTTAATGTTAATTAGGTAAAAAGGAGGAACCTGGCTCCTTGGGTGGTGACGGTTGGTTGTAGACTTATTTTTTTCTCATAACATGGTACAAGAACCAGGATTTTACAATGTTTGTATCATTTGGTATTTATTTTAAAAAGTGAAATAATATTTTTTCTTCATAATGGGGCTTCATCTGTATGGGTTTGTTTTATCTGTTTCAGTACTACTGGGGGAAAAAGTCTGGAATAAAACCCCTATCAGAGTTGTAGCTGCTGCTTAACGTGTCTAATATTTTATGCCTCCTGAAGTTATTAAATGTAATTAAATATTCCTATGTAATCAATTATTCAAACACTAGAAGGCTACTGAATAAAAAGACTATTTTTTCAATACTGACTGAAGGGAATACAGAAGCTTTATTCTCTCTTGAGTTTTCCTGTTGCAGAATCACAAAGTGTTATGAGAAAGGACTTTACTTTTATAAGTATTTGTTTTACATGCTAATTCCTAATAAATTGTACCAGAAATACTGTGGTTTGGTGGTATAAACAGGCTGCAGAATGAAGCGATTAAAGCTACAGCAAATGAAAGTTACTTCTGTTATGAAAAACTGGCATTGCTTTAGACATAAGAAATGCAAGATTTCCAAATAGCTAACACAGTTAGATTTCAACATTCTGCACTTCTGTTTGTGCTGAAAGTATCCATTCCTGTTTGTAAGAGACTGATTTTATTTGGCTGCTTTAAAGCACTTGTTTTGGCTGCCTTAAACCACTGTTGAGACTGCAGCAGAGGCAGTGTCCTTCAGCACCTTCTCTCACTCTCACAAGCAGCCCAGCTGTGCTTACTGCCCAAAGAGCCCCTCCTTGGAAGAAGCAGACTCAGTTCCAGAACTTTCTTAGAAACAGCACTGCACACTAGAAATAGTACTCTGGAAGAAGGGCCATTTGCACACCCACCATTCTGGAAGGATCCTTTCACTGCTGGAGCCTTGGAGTGGTGAATCTTTGCTATTTTTATTTTATTTTTTATTTCTTTCCTTCCTTTTCCCTCCTCTTTGTTGTTCCCATCAAGAGCTTGATAAGCTGATGCTTTTCCTATTCAAGACTTTTGCCTGTGAGAATAAATATTTTGTTACCTTAATCAGCCGGGGGGAGTCTCTAATTTACAGGGGGGACCCCAGGGCCCACCCATTGCATCCCTGACTTAAAAGTCAGAAAGCATTTGGGTACCTGGAGGGATTATTTTAGCTGTAACGTTAAGGATAAAACTAGATTTAAGTTTCTTCTTCTGGAGGGAGTACCTGAAGGATGCAGAATATCCCCACAAAGGGTAGACCATGCACACGAATATGTTTACATAATAATTCGAAATAAAAAGTCAGGTCTGAAGTTCTTTGCTGTTATGTTATGGTTTCAGAAGCTTTCAGGGAATTTTTCTCTCCCTTGCCAACACAGGGTTTTTCGAGCCAAGACGGGTGCACCAAGATGCTGATTGCTCTGAGTTCCAGTTTGGTGGCTGGGGGGAAGGTGGGGAGAGAGGTTTCTTCTGGTTGGCACCACTTCTGCTCAGCAGCTGCAGTGAACAGGAACCACTGTTTTGCTGGGCTGGTGGAGGTACCTTGGAGGGAGCTCCCTTGACTCAGCCCCAACTCCACAGGCCCTGTGCTGTCCTTCAGAGAGAGAGCAAACAATCAGCACTCCCTTGGAATTGCTGCAGACTCCCTTGGGCCAACATCATCTCCAGAGGAGTTGCTACCCTACTCTCCAGCCTCCCTCACCTCTACCCCCATCAACACTTTCAGACAAAAGGACAAGAAGAGGGCAACACCATGTCCCGCTGTCCGTAAATATAACTGCACCAAAAGGTTTTGGTTACGGTGGTGTTGTGTGTCCTGTTCTGGTTTTGGTTATAAATACATATATTTGTAGTTAAGAATGGTTATCTTTCTCTATACATTTTTTCCTGATTAAAATCTCTTACATTTCAAAGGTCATAGTGGTTCCATCTTAGTTCTCCTTTAAATTGAGACATTTGCTCACCCACATCTTATCAAGGTTGACTTGCTGCTGCTTTAAACATCATCTGATTTAAGATTAAAGTAGTAAAACCAAACTGTTTCTTCTCCAAAAGCTGTATTTAGGTGCATGTGTTTGCATATACAGGTATATTCAAAAACCTTGGAGTCTGCGTAAGAGGTATGCATAGGATGTTGTTTATCAAAGGCTTATAATAGTCATTTTCCAAATGTAGCCATTCCATCAGAGCATTATGGTCCAACATGAGAAGGTTCACTTCAACTGAAAGAGCCATTAAAAACAGAAATACCTTTTTGTGAATTATTTAAGGCTGGGTTTGGTTTGGGGTTTTTTTGTGGTTTTGTGTTTTTTTTTTTTTTTTCCCCCCTCCTTAAAGTGTTACTTGTATGTCTTTCTTGAGTGCCAAATTCTTTATTTGCAAGCTATTTCCTTCATCTGGACATGACAAAATAATTAATATTGTCGCTATTAGAGTCTAGATGAATAACAACTGACTTGAAGTTCAGGCTATTTCAGCTCCCAGTTGAGCCTTCAGATTTGAAGAAGCTGTATTGGAACATCTTTCCTGAGGTCTTTATACACAGACCATGTGTGCAAGCCCCTGTCAGCTCCTCAAACTCTCCACCCTCCCCTCCACCAACACCTTTACAGATCCCACTCTTCCACTCCACTTATGCCTTTCTCCTACCTTACAAGGAAGTTGGGAGTATTTAAGTTAACACATTTGAAGCAAAATGCTGAAAAAAAACAAAGTACTGTTAATGCCACTTTGGTTATGCAATTCATAATGTGTAAGACAAGGTAAAAAAAATTCTACAAAGTACCAAACTGAATTGGTTAATGTTGAATCTACAAAGCACAGTATGATTTTTCAGTTCACCAATTTAGAAGTAACTTTGTGCCACAGTTCTATACTGATTCTCTCCAGCCTTCACACAGCCCTGAACTACGATGCTCTATTTCTCCCATCAGCTTCTGTTATAAATGGAATGTAATACTTAGAGGAAAGGGCTCACCATATATAAACCACCACTTGAACATCAAACAAATCAGTAGCTCTGGACAATCACCACTGCATTTATTTTTTTTTTGTATAAAATGCTGGTGCAGGGAAGTTAAAGCTGCTGCTACAAAAAATAAAAACAGTTATAAAACATGTACATATTTACATATATTACTTGGAAGACGTAAAAATATAAGTTATTTACAAATAGAAACACTTCAACAACACAGATGCATTTTCCTTGATTGTTGGCACTGAGTATGCAGTGGGCAAATTAAAAAAAAAAAAAATACAGACTCAGATAGTTTCCAAAAAGTTGATGCTCTCTAGAATTAATTTGCTCAGTTTTGCTTGAGCAAGTTTATCCATCACTTCGAGGAAAAAAGTGGGTTTAAGTTACTTTACAAGCAATTTGCTACACACAGAGCAACCCTTCCCTTCCAATTTTTTACCAGCCTTTAGAAGAATTCCTGCATAAGCTGAGTAAGATGAGTCACATCACTTGGAAGTCAGTGAGTGCCTTTATTGAGCTCTTGTGTCCTGACAGCTGCTTTGCTTTAATCAGTGGGGACCAGCTGGGTTGGTAAACATCACAAGGATAGAAGACAGACAATGCAGCTTCTCTTTGATGTATTCTGGCAATTTATCATTTTCTCCATACCTAGAAAGGCAAAGACGACAATTTTGATGCTTGAAATAATTTGTTTTATTTTGGGACAGTATAATTATTTTAAAACCTGCCTGTACACAGGCACATTAATTGGAGCTTGATAGCTTAAATACGTATAGGAAGAGGCATCTGGATTTAGCTGAAAGAAGTATTTCAGATTAAGAAAATATAATCTAAACAGTGTTTTAAACTGCAATAACATCTGAACAGATTGCAGTCCCAAACTTCCTACAGCAAAAGCAAGTTACCAAGTGGTTATTTGTATGAGAAGTGCCCAGTGTCCAAAAGATACACAGATCTTCACCTAAGCACTTCAGATTGTTGCTGGCATGCTATCTCCCCAAGCTAGTAGTGTCTTGGAAGAAAAATAGAAACATTTAAACTGTACATAGTCCTATCCCTCTTCTAAATACTATACATAAACAGTGGCTGTACTGCAGAGACCAAGAAGTAGATGAAGTCCTAGCTTTTCTTTTTTCATTCGTTATCCAGAGTTCAAAGACAATCAACCAAGAAGTGATTGAAAAGCCAAGTTTTAATATTCACAACACAAAATTAAAAGCAGCTATGTTTACCTTATAAACCGAACTATTATTACAGCAGTAATGGACTCACCTGGTTGTCTGGCCCTCCAGGGATGTGTAAGTGATAGAAGAAACACCAGCTTGGGCTACCAGTTGGGATCCATCATTAAACTGAACCCACACTGCTCCACTGGTCAACTAACAAGAGAAGTTACATTGCAGTTTGAGGACATAAAATACAAGATGTCCTACCTAGAATTTTTTTCCAATAATTGAAGCTGAAACTTCTTCACAGTTGCCAAAGTGACTTTGGTATCTTGGTCAGCATTCAAAGATAAAGATTGCATGTGTACTGCTTTGGAGTAACAGGAACAGACTTTCTGAGGTTTCAGACACTAAGCTTTAGTCATCCTTTTCACTGGGAGTTAAATAAAGAATTATCACTCCTAGAGAAACTTTAAATAGGCCTAAACATAAAACTGAAGGCCCATTTGTGAAAATCTGTGAAGAGACAGAAGTTTCACAGCTTTAATTGTTTAGAGTCCACTTTAAATGGCAGAAGACACTGGAATAGGCAATAACCATCACAGGAAAACGGTAGTATCTGGAATACTGAACTATTATTTTAGTTTCTTCCGCTTATGTAGTTCACCATGGCATTTATCCAAGACATTTATTTGGAAGTATCTTTCCACATACCAATTCTCAGATTTAAACTGTAGCAGAGCAACACCAAATGTGTTCCTCACAAATCCAAATTTGAAGTTAATGACTTAAAAATGTGTATCTCAAGTTTAACGTGAAAAAAGAACTAAACTTTCCTTCTTTATCAGTACCCATTTCTCACCTGAGAAGCCCAGCCAACATTTTTCACAAAGACAGATTTTAGAAGCTGAGCTGAATTGGGACTGCATTCCGTTTGGTGAACAGAAGAGCACATAGTTTCAGCAGCGTTAGTCATAAATGCAGAGTTTTCATACGACGCCACCTAAAACCCAAAAATGCACTCTATTAGTAGCCTCGGTATTAATCTAACCGATTATATACCAATTGCAGTGGTCACTTACTGTCCGTTTTCATCTTTTCATACAGACAGATGTAGCCTATATGCTTCATTTAACAGCACAGCATTACAAAAACCCCACAGGGTTTTGTATGACACACTCCATATTATGACAGTTTTTCTACCACTTCCCTGTACTCACAAATGAATCGCTTTTCCCCAGAAGGCTTTTTCTGTTTAAATGCCATTTTTCATTATTTGACTGTCAGAAATTCCTGTCTGTCTTCAGGAAAAATGTTCAGCACATGTTAGACTATAAGAGAGCCCTCACTCCGGTGACCACTTGACAAAAATATAAAAATTGCTATTAATTGGAAACTAGAATATTAAACACAAATAGAGTTCTACAACACATGCAGCCTGTTATAGGTTTAGAGAGACAAAAGCGAAGAATCAAGAATTAACAGAGGATCAAACATTGGAGGACTTCAGGACAAAGCCACCACTGCCATCTAGGAGGAACAGTGCTGCTTCTATAGAAGTTCTACTATTCAGATCACTTCTTCCAGTCACAGATATGACAGATACGAGAGTGTGCTTAGCAGGATTCGAGATAGTGTTTACTGAAGAGATGCAAGCCAGGGGATGTCTCTGAAATAGGAGAGTTTGGTCAGGAAATAGATCAGGATCCTCAAAGAAACAAGCTATACCTCAGCATACACAGATCTAGGTTAAGTATAAAGAAGCCAACAGAAAGAGTTGAGTAACATGGAAAGGCAACCAGCTATGGTGTTACTTTGCTTAGAAATACATACTTCAGAAGAGAAAGCAAACACTGAAAGAAAGTCTCGAAGACCTAAGCAAAGAATGGAGTTTGACTGCTATATCCTCAAGTCAGAACTCTGGTAGACTGGCAACCTTGTCAGTGTAAAAAAAAAAAAAAAAAAAAAAAAAAAAAACAAAAACACCAGTACTGAAGCAGTAAGGATTTTTTGTTACTGGGTTCATTTTAGTTGAGCAAAAAATGGACAGATTCTGCACTAAAGACAAGTGGTACACAATCAAAAGAACAGAGATGCAGGCACACAAATTCAACAAAGTTAAGATGCTACAAACTAAGTGTGCTAAGACCTCAATATAAACCAGTCAGCTAGGGACGCTGTATCAGGGCTGTGATGCAGCAGTTGAAGCTTGGCAGGTCTTCTAAATGAATTAGATGAGACTGCACACAAAGCCTTGTTAACTACGTGTATAAATATAGCTAAACTTCCTTGTTAGACACACTAATGCTTGACT
Organism: Neomorphus geoffroyi; assembly: GCA_033558235.1. NCBI lineage: Eukaryota > Metazoa > Chordata > Aves > Cuculiformes > Neomorphidae > Neomorphus > Neomorphus geoffroyi. Next base: position 8,259,502 of record JAUMJM010000044.1, read on the forward strand.
ATTTCAGAACAGTAGCCTCAAGTGGCTACAGCCTTAGTGACCATCGTTTGATACACAGGCCTGGGGGCACATTAGAGCTCTCAAAACCAAACCAGAAACTGCTGTATAACAGAAATAAGCAATTTTCTAACTATGTTCCAAATAGTCATTTGCGGTAAAGTTTTGGATGATTTTGATTTTTCAGATGATCCTACATCCAAAAATCAAAAATTCATTTGAAATCAGCTTTATAATTTCTAGTCAAGATGCTCACAAGTGGCTAATAAAAGCCTATGTCCATACAGATGGAATTCCCTTAGTTCAAATAAAACAGCACTATTTGAATTCCTACAGAACAACAGTCTCCAGGACATGTTCTTGTGTACTTACAGAAGGAGAACAGTTTGGAGCTTGAACTGAAGTAGGACTGGCAGCTACATTTCTATCCAGAGCCATAACTTCTTTTGGACACTTTGTACTGTCCAACAACGGAGGTGCCACAGCCTGTGGCGATTCAGTGCTGCCAGGTTTCCTGGAAAAACAGATAAACCAGGAGAAGGTTTGTCCAAAAGGGACTAAAGAAACAAGAGAGGAAATGTAGCTTTTCCTTCAGTTTACCACAGACTGTCCAAAGCACTCAATGACACTTGTCTTCTGCAGAACTGTTTTTACACATGCTGTTAAGACTGGTTTAGTTTAAATCTACAGTGCACCTTGTCCTAGAACCAAATGAGGCTTTGCAGGTCAAAATAAGGTGCACATACACGCTCTTAAGTTAATGTTCATCTTGATAACGACTACGAGCCTCTGTTAAACAACTCTGGCTTCTGCAAAGAGTAGCTACATAGGCTGCTTAGTGGGAATATTCAAATGCAAAAGTACTTTCAAGTGAAAAATATTACCTTCCAACAATTATTGGAAAAAACGGAACACTTCCACTCCTTTTTTCTTCTTCCAAAACAGCAGATTCCAGTGCAAGGCATATACGATGTCCCTGGAATTAGTAGGAACTTGTTAAAGCTTTTAACTGAGGACCCCAGAACTATTTCATACATGTTTAGTGTGGCAGTTGAGCCCACACAAGGAAATGCCTTTTTCAATGGTATTGAATATTGATAACAGCTTTTCAAATCACCTCCACAGTACGAGTGCAGCTATATCACAGCAAGACTCCCTTGTAAATTCAGCACACCTGGAATTACACTCTTCATAATCACATCTCCTCTCCTTTTAGCAGGACTAGATGGGAGACTAAAAGACCCCTCAATTCTGCTCTAGAAAATATCAGACCATAAAGTCGAGTGAATAAGGAATCTGTACTAGAATTTGATTTTTGCTGTTTCCTAAGTTCATAGACAAAATATTACTCTTGTGGCTGCTACCTGGGTGACATGAAACAAGAGATAAAAAGCACAGCAGGCAGGCCAGTTAAACACCTGGCAGGTTTTTTGGTTTGGTTTGGGGATGGGGTGTGGGGGGTGTGGTGTGTGTGTAAATTTTTGTGGTGGTTTTTTTCCTCTCATTTTTAAACTTACAGCAGCTTCATCTGTTCTGTTTAATACTTTCACCATAGGCAACCTTGCTTTACACACAAGTAAGAATTTCCTGTAAGAATCTTCACCGTTTAGCATTGTTACTGTTACCTCTACATTGATGTTTGCTCTTCCAAAAAACACACTTTACCATCCTTCCTTATTAGTGTAATGAAATATAAGAAAAGTAATACTGGAAGCAGATTTGTGGAAGGGAAAATGAATTTTCAGAAAGTTGCTTTGCACTGGATAAGGTCTATATAACGCAGTTTACCTCATTTGCATGATCCATATAAACTTGTATTTCCTTCTTCAAACCTGCTTCGCTTTCTCCTTTCAAAGTGAAGGATTTCCCCGATTTTTCAATCACACGAGTTATTCCAGCTGTCTTGTGTATCTTCGCTCCTGTAAAAAATATAAAACTTAATGTGAATTGTATAAAATACCAGCATCTACAAAATACAGATTTCTGCCATTGCATTCTACTCTACTGAAGTGTCTCTCAGTGACTTAATTACTGCAAGAATAAAACCACTTCTGCATGAACTTTATGTCCAGCAGAAATAAAAAGGCACTTATGTTGGGATTGTGAATTTAACAGAATGAATAATGTTTTTATTACGCATTTTAAGAACTGCCTTTCTAAAAATTAATCCAAGACAAAATTAACATCTCTAACAGTATGGGAAAAAATAAGTCAAGTATGCTCTACAAGTATTTGAATAGTTAATAAAAGATGCCCATTCTTTCAATAGCAGTTCCACATCACCACAGAACCATCAAGTCTTTTTTGTCAAACTTTTGGGGTTAATCTATGCATGTGGCAAATCAAATCAGTTAGCAGTAGTCTACAGTGAGAAAACAACTGGTGTTCAATTTATGAATGGCAGAGTGGGAGAGGACAGTCAATTGCTTTCTCCAGTGAGTGTTCTTGTCTGGCAATATTTTAGTGCAGCTTTAACAACATGTTAATTTTTGTGTAATTGCAAAAAAAGAACACATACCATCATAAAAACAAATTTCAACATCCGCAGTGGGCGAATTTTCCATCAACATGCATTTGGCATATCTTGTGTAGAACGTAACTTTGGGGGTTTTTGTTCTTACTAACTGCACAAACTTCGCTGCATACTGGTATTTTTTCCAGTACTTTTCTAAAAAATGAAAATTTAAGAAGTTTTAGCAAAAAAGTCATCAGATTAAACACTTAACACCAGCTTGGAGAGATGTAATTTACAACACATTTGATGGCTGAAGGTTGTGAGAAGCAATAAAGTACCTTACAAAAGTATGTTCAAAAAAAGTGACTTATTTATTTCCACCAACTTTTAGACAAGCGTGCATCTTCAATAGCTTCAGTTAACATCGTTCAGAATCTAAACAACATCGTAAAGCACTGCATATAACATTTAACTAAATATTATGGTCCAGCTGGCTTCAGGTAAAACCTGTCCTTGATCTCCATGAATTAAAGAAGCCTGCTTGTCTCTTAAGAGCTTCTAGTTACCTACCTTGTATTTGTTCCTCTGCTGTCTACATTTAATACTCAGACAATGCTTTAATATATTATTTACCCCCAAGCTGAGTATTATGACGCAGAAAGTAAAGCTGCTGTTTTAAAAATGACTTGCTAATATTTCTTCCAATTGTATTTAAATAGTTTTCAATATGAACAAGAAGATTATAAAAGCTTTCATTTTAGTGTACTACATTGTAAACGGGCAAGTGACTCCTTACAACTTCCATAACAAAATGAATTAAAACCTGCGAGTTTACACTTTCTAGTGAAGTTTTGAAATAAATTCCTAGATAAACTGTATTTTGAATCTTATACTGAAAGGACTTTTATCTTCACAATTATTTGAAAAGTAGTGGCTAAAAGTTAAAAAGTCTCAAAAAAGATTCACTTAAAAATCACATTAATCAGCATTTTTAAAATAAATTTCAGTTTACCTGGCAAGTTGTCAAAATTATACATACAGATGTCTTTAGGAGGAGCAGGAGGTCTGTCATCAAGAAGGAAACCTTTTCCTTCATTTGGATGATAAACTGCAATCTACAAAAGGGGAAAAAAACATGTTTACATTACAACTTACTACAGCACTCCTTACTTTTAACAGGTATAGAAATAAGTCACAGTAATTAATTAATTACCATAATTACCATGAGCTCTCTATTCCTCTAAATAATTATTTAACAATTTTTCAACAATACTTCACCTACTCCAAAAGTTAAATCCAAGTGTGCTCCAAAATAATTGCTTGCTACCTACAATTTGTATGGCTGTACTACAGGGGGGGAGGGAAAGGAGTTTACAGCTGTGTATATGTAAAGATTGCATTTCCAAACAAATAATCCCTTAAATGAAAATAAAAAAGCTCTGAATAAACAGGATACTCTAAGTCCTTTACACAAAAGTGAAGAAATTGTAAACATACTCACCACATTTCCATCACTAGATATGCTAAGAACTTCTTTCACAAGTTCTTGTGAATGGTGTTCTTTTAGAAACTCCATACACACTTCCCCAGTATCTAGAATGCTCACCTAAAATGTATTAAACACACAAGATAAACAGACCTTTGCTTTCCAGCAAAATAAAATATCATTTCTTTCCACAAATGCTTTAAAAAAAAAAATAAATTTCTTCCTTGCATGCATTGCAAAGTTATAAACGCTTTTACAGTAACTTTTGCTATTAGAATTACCAAAACAGAACACTGCTTCAATAAGACCAAAGGTTAAAAGCCTGGCTCATGAAGGTGTGGCTTCTTAAGTGACAGAAGACACATCAGCTCTATGATGTTCTGTTAGAAAACAGATTGGGGGGACACACAACAGGACAAGCAAAACAATAAGAAATGGAACAAAAGGGTGATACCAGGAACAAACCAACTAGAGAATTTATATGATCAGTAAGGATTAATGGAATTGTTTTGCTTTCCTACCCACAAGGCATGGAAAAAGCACTGTAGGAAAAAGTTTAAGCTTTTACTTGAGAATAAGACTGTTTATTTCTAATCCAGTTATTTATCTAAATTGGTAAAAGTCTGAGGACTGTGACATAGTCAAGATCTTAAATGTAACTGTACAGCATTACAAATTTATCATAGAATCATTAGAATGTCCTGACTTGGAAGGGACCCACAAGCATCGTCAAGTCCAACTCCTGTCCCTGCACAGGACAACCCCAACATTCACACCATGTGTCCGAGGGCATTGTCAAAATGCTTCTTGAATATTGTCAGGCTTGTCATCATGACCATTTCTGTGGGGAGCTTGTTCTAGTGCTCCACCACCCTCTGGGTGATGAATCTCTTCCTAATATCCAATCTAAAACTCCCCTGGCACATCTTCCTGCCATTCCCTTGGTTCCTGTCATTGATCACCAGAGAAGAGAGATCAGTGCCTGCTCCTCCTTCTCTTGTGAGGAAGCTGTAGATTGTGATGAGCTCTCCCCTTAGTCTCCTCTTCTCCAGACTAAACAAACCAAGTGACATGAGCCACTCCTCACACAGCTTCCCCTCTAAACTCTTCACCAGCTTTGTGGCCTCCACTAGACACTCCCCAGGAGCTTTAGATTCTTTTTATACTGTGGCGCCCAAAACTCTACACAGACTCGAGGTGGGGCCACACCAGTGCAGAGCAGAGCAGGACAATCAGCACTCTTCATGGGCTGGCAGTGCTTGATGCACCCCAGGACACGGTTGGCCCTCTTGGTTGCCAGGGCACACTGTTGGCTTGTGTTCAACAGGGTGAACTATAAGAAGTGAATATGCACTTAATATTTATGTCTGCCTGTTTTCTTTGCTTGTAAGCTAAAAGCAATGCTATGTCACTATTTGCAGGAAGTGACCATATGTATTCAACATACAAAAACTAAGACGCATCTCAAAACTATGACTTGAAATTATTACAAGTGTTATAGAAAAACAAATGCTCCAACTTTACCAAGTGATTTTTAAGAAGTAGTCACACTATTTTATACTGAAGTTGTTTCCTTTTTAAGAGCTGATACATACCACTGCATTTTTGGTTTTTTGCCTGATGGGTTTTAGCCTGAGAGCACTGAGAGGTGACACTATACTTCGCAGTGTAGGTTTCTGATGTGCTGGTGGTTCTTTGCCCCACGTCTGGTTTTGTTCTGAAGTTGGCCGAAGGCCACACATAGGAGATGGCTGAATTTTCTCAGATTTGCAGAGAACTCCAGGGATATATTTCTTTGGGTTTCTCTGGTTTACAGAATGAGGACAGTCGACAGAAGCATCATGATTCCTTATATCTTTTAAGGTGTTCCATGCATTTCTTGATGCATCTTGCTGCACATCCAGATGATACCGAAAACCTCCATGAGCATTACTGTTGCCAGTTAGGTCTGAAAGTGGTCTCAGCGGAGCTGAAAGCATCATAAAGGTACATCAAAGATTCAGTCACAATCAGAAGAGAAAAATGCTATATTTGTTTTTTAAAGCTTTCCAAAATATCATCTTAGGAGGCTTGTGTAAGAGGAAAATGGGATTTCTTTAAACCTCAGTCCAAATCATAATGCTATAAAACTAGCAGCACTCAGTATCAGTGCTAATAAAATTCCAGTGCTACTTAAACCGTTACTAGATTTCATTTATGATGGCCTTCAGCCTTAATGTATATCAAATCATATTGCGAAACCATTTATAAACAAAATACTAAGATTTCAAATAGCTACTTAAACAAGAATTAGTTTACAAGAATTAATCTGTTGAAACACAGGTTACTTTCCATTCAGATAAACGAAACTTGGTACTAGTGGTTAAGTTCCAGTTTATCTAACTGGTGTTTTATCATCAACCAGAGGTTTTAGTACTCAAGATGTGAAATGTATGCTCCAAATCCCTTTTATGTCCATTCATTTGTTAAAAGACAAAGTCTTATTTTTAATTTAAACTTTCGATAACTGCTTCCCTAGTTTTAATATTTAAGCCCCCGATCAACTTTCACTTCACCCACACAGACACTGCAACTCCTCCTGTCATGCTGCATAACAGTTGAGAAGGGACCAAAAATTAAAAAGGATTATTCAGAACATGCTATATGATTCCAATTCCCTAGACAGGCAGGGAAAGACTCCAGTAATATAAAAATCAAAGAGGCCAGAATGGTTTTGTGATTTAGTTTTAAGATTAGATTACATTATTTATAAATGAAGTAATACAATACATGACAAAAACACCTCCTTCCCGTCTGTGTCTTTTGTCCTTTTCTCCACCCCTCCTTCTGCAGTCTCATCTTTCTCATTCATTAAGGTCCTGCATGTCTGCACAACTAAATTAATAGGGTTTTTGAGTCATCTGCTGATCTTTTGACACGTATTTATACTCACATTTCATGGTTATAACTGAATAATTACAGCAGATTCTAGAACTGTGTTTTCCTCTCTTTTTGCCTTTTTATTATTGCTAAAATATTAGAAGAGAATGACCTCATTTTAGGAAGTATTTAAATCCAATGTACTATTTCTTCACTTTTATGAAGGCAGTTACATGCAGTTCGTTATATCAACCCAACAGCTCAAGAGGAACACTAACTACAAAACCTTCTGAAATTAATCCCTACCCCAGGAAAATAAAATGCTACACCTTAGTCCAGAAGATAGAACAAAATGTTTTCAATGGGGTTACTTCTTGCTTAGGAATGATTCTACAGATTAGCCATATTGGAAATCATTTTGCCTCTTTCAATATCTGCAACAACTATTTTGCAGTGACAAGTATAGGGTCTCCCATGTTTTTCATTCAGACAAAAAGCCTATCTGCAGTAGCCTCCTTTAAAATTCAATCACTTATTTTGGATTCCAGTATTGCACTCCGGTATCGCAGTTACTTGGCCAAATAGATACCCTTTCTATCACAAGATATAGAGAGCCCACAGAAACAGTTACAAGCCCCTACTCGAATTTGAGTGCAAAAATATAAGACCGATTAGTAACACACCATTTGTTTGCATGCTTCCAAGCCACTGCTGCATTGTTTCAGCCTGGGGCTTCTGCTCTAATAAACCAACCTGGGGCTTCAGCAGGCAGAGATAGTTTGAGCTGCAAAATATAAAGTTACAGTCAACAAAAGTTATAACGTTACAGTTCCAGAAATCACAACACTTTTAGAACATTTGAAAAACGCAGGTGGCATTTTGCAGCGTTGGACAGCATAGATCACGCTTCCTTTTTTTTGTGGAGAATGTTCACGGGATAAAGCATAAAAAAATAAAATACTGTTTCCAATTGGAACAAAGAGTTATTACTAATTTTTAGCACAAATTCAAGCTTGTTACCACTCAATAGTAGATATTTGGAACTGACCTATATGAACAAAACGCCTCATAATGCTGCCAGCAGCAGCTGTTCTTACACCGAGTTCTTAACTCACAGTATAGGAAACAACCTCAGAGAGGACACAGGGATGTCCATGACCCCAATGGACTTCATTCAGCATCAAAAATGTGCAGCTGAAATATGCAGGCAATCTTAGTGCCTAAAACAATTTGGGTTTATATAAAATACAGTAAAATAACAATTTTCTTACCAGCTTTTTAAACAACGACATATCTAGTCACAAGTGAACTCAAGCTATAACCCACATGTTGAAGAACAAAGAATACATACAAGAACAGTCACTGCAGAATCACTGATCTGTTGTAAACTCATGCGAAGTTCCTGTGAGGCTTTCTCTCTCTGTGGCCTATACCTGTCTTTTTTTTTTTTTTTTTGCAATAATGTGTACTCTAGCATTGGCAAGGACTCAGATTTCACAGTCCCTCACCCTTCAACAGAACATAAGCATCATAAGGTCTTAGAACCTTGCATTTAATATTTCTGCGCAGGCCAGCTCTAGTTGTAAGAAGGGGGCTTACGTCAAACACTTCTGACCAGTTGAGGAAAAGCTTCACTCCATTCAGTTTTCTACAGGGCAAAGCACTCATCTGCATTTTCCCTGAACTGATTTGCAAGAAGAAAAACACACAAAACCACCACACGAAGTTGCCACTTCTTAACTTGGAGAGAAATGCAAAAACTAATGCAATAGTCCTTGTATTAAAATAGGAGAGAGTTGTTTGATATTCTGCTGATGGAAGAAAACAAAATAAACTTCTGAGCACAGATCGAGTTTATCACTTGTTGCACAGCAGCGCACTTAAGACAAGGCCTCCAACAACACAAAAAACATTCAAGCATCACTTGTAGATTTGACATCTGAGTTGGTTTGCATCAGCTGGGCAATTCCATTAACATATAGAAAGAAGCCAGGATTTTCACCCAGGGCAGAATTGAGTTTTAGATCGTTATCGTCGAGTGTGAGTTTCCTTTCTGGCATGCCAGCTTTATAAACCATTACCTGATCCTGTACTTATTTTGGCTTGCTGAAAGAAAACCCCAGAGCATCCAGTAAAAATACTGGCAACCACACTCTAGATGCCTCCTACCTTTTGTCTGTGTCTCTTCTACAAAGAAGAATCAGTAAGGCTCTCTACAGGGGAAAGGAATACTCAACTTGCTGCACATGGAAATAAGGCAATAATGGAGAATCACCAGGATAAACAAAAGATCTAGTGAGCTGATGTGCTGCTTCTAGGAACTTATCTTTAAGATAGGGACAGTGCGAGGGTAAAACTCCACATAGCATCAGATATCAACCCTCTCTTTGGTTTTCAAGTTGCAAGTGTAGGCACTTTTGGCACGTGCTACAGCTTAGAAAAAAACCCATGCATTTAACACAAGGCAGCTATAAATTTCATCTTAATAAAAACCGTGATTCTCACCTTGATTGGTCTTTTACAGGTGGAGACATTTGCCCTTCAAATGAACAAGAACTACTAGAAGTCTTCTCCTTAAATATTTCACCTATATCAGTACAGCTGTTTGCAGGTGAAAAGCATTCCTTATTTTCCCTTGTTCCTACTTTAGACTTGGAAAGCAGTTTCATCGAGTGACATCTCTCAACAATATTAGATATGCCTTGAGTCTGACTATGGGATGTGCCAGACCTATCTGATGAGTGGGCTCTTCGGAGGTAGCGTGAATGTGGTCTCTCTTCAGCAAACTGCATGGATCGTCCCCTGCCAGTTACGTCAATTTCTTTTCCCTGAGTTCCCCACTGATGAAAAGAATCACTTACATCTACAGATGAAGTACTACTGGAATTCCTGGTTTTAGGAAAAAAAGCAATTTTATTTGGGAGCGGCTGTCCAACTAACAGCTTCTTCTTTTCCTTCAAGTAGCCACTTGTACTGATGTTGGAAGAGCCTGTGAAGGCTGTAGAGATGGTAGCGTTTCCACTGTCCATGGAATCTTCTGAAGTTCCCGAATCTTTACTCCGTGCAGAGCTACACCTGGACATAAAAGGATGATCCAACACTGAGGAAAGACTCAAACGATCTGCTGGATTTTTGCGAAGTAACCTATGTATAAGGTCTTGCGCCTCTCTTGATAAAAAGGCTGGCATTTCATAATCTGCTAACACTACTTTATTCAGTGTGTTCTTGACTGTGTCGGTATCAAAAGGTGGCTTTCCGATAAGAAGAGTGTAAAACATACAGCCCAAAGACCACACATCAGATTCAAGACCATGCGGACTTCTTGTGGCTATCTCTGGAGAAATGTAATTTGGAGTTCCACACATGGTATAATGCTTTTCATGAGGCATTTTCAGCTGAGTTGCCAGTCCAAAATCAGCAATCTTGACATTCATGTTATTAGTGAGTAATATATTAGAAAGGGTGAGGTCCCGGTGCAGTATTCCATGAGAATGAAGATACAGCATACCTGTGATAATCTGATGCAAGAAGTGTCGGGCTGTCAAAACACAAACTCATAGTTTTAGTCAAATCATTGAAATTACAGTTGTGAAAATAATTTCTTGAAGTCTGCTATTGACCTTGGCTTTATTTTTTATCTTAAATAATGAGGACATTACAAGGACGTTCACATATCGTGCTCATAAGATTGGAATTAACCTTCTGCTTTTCACTTTAAGCAATACAGCATGACTGTGTTCTAAGATAGTTCATAAAAAAAGTGTTCTGTAATGCAGTAATCAGATTTGTTTCTTTGCTATTAGATTCTTAAGAATTTAAGAAGATAAGTTGCTCCACACTTTCTGAAACAAATAGAGAGAATCAAGCAGCTTCACTATGTGTAGATTACAGAACATAGGAGATAGGTTGGATTATATTTGTTTTATCATTAGGAAACTGGCAACACCAGTAGTATTTCAATTTCTCAAAAACTTCCTTTATTATGAAGTTGCAATACAGCAATTTGAAGACTGATTCTTTCAAGAGCAATTTACAATCTCCCTCCTTCTCTTAGCAGAGGGTAAAGACTGGCGAGTAACAAAAATTAGTAGTAAGCATTCCTCAAAGGAACAGACTTCTTTATCCAGGTCCATGGTTTATCTGCTTTTAGAACCAAGGTACCATCAGATGAACTATTTTTGCTGGAGCAGGTCTGAGTTAAACCAACGATCATGCCTGTATAGCAGTATCCCTTTAAACCAGTCCTGTTCTCTGGGCTCAAAAAAAAATCCACATATACGTAATATTTTCACAGAGTTAGATTAGAAACTGACAGAGAAGCAAGTAAACTGGAAGAACTTTGCAAGAAGCGGCCAGTGTGGCAAACCAGGAATCAGCAGAGCAGCAACCACTGAAACCAGAGCAGCCTGTCTGGCTATGCCCTTAAACATTATACACAGCAACTTGCTTTGCTGTGGAATTTTTTCCTTTGAATTCTGCTGTTCTGGTTAGGCTTTCAGTGTCCATGTTCTAACCAAAAATCCTCCCACTCTCAACTGTAAGAATATGAAACATTAGTAAAGTGTAATTAATTTTCTTTTGCAAGACTTCTTTCTCAAAACACTGCCCAGAAAAGTAACACAGCCAATTTAAAAAGAAATATTAGAATTACTTTTACAATGAACTCTCAGGAACAATAGGATTTTCAGTGCTTTCCATAAGAAACAGAAGTAAAACCATAGTAGGAGATTTCCTCAGCCGCCAGTCCCTCAAAAATCCTAGATGGATTGTCAGATTTGATATTTCCTTGCTAACTCAGCCCTTCAGCAACACAGTTACTGCTTCCACATACCTCGGTACATAGCAACTATTTCCAAAGATGCTAAATATATGTGGAAGGCTTTCTAACTGGTGACATATAATACAGTAATACTGAGGTGAAGAGCTGCAACACAAAGAATGCAAATCTCTGGATGTGAAGTTTTCCTTTGTGGAACTTCCCAGTCTTGACCTACACTTTAACATAATTTTATCTGCAAAGGTAAGCTCTACCTCTTATACACCTCTGCCTTCTAAGTTCATTGTATACTTTTTTTAAAACCCAAATAACACTAAGTACTGTAAAATGGCATAAACAGAAACAAAAGCATATAGAAATTCAAATGAGCATGTGTAATAATCATTAATCTCTAGATTATTACTTATCCCAAGATTCCAAGCATACAAATGGGTTCAGAGTGATGGCAGTTCTAATTATCTTTTCACTAGAATCAAATAGTTATTGGATAAGCCAAAACACTAAAGCAGAGAGCTACACAGAAAAAACCTGCACCTTCTTCTTCTGAAAAGGGCTTCTTTCTGTTCTTGATGTATCTGCTCATTTCACCATTGTGACACATCTCAAGTATTAGGTATACGTAGTTGCTATCTTCAAAATAGTTATAAAGCTGAAACATAAACCCATGAAAACATTAAAATACATTTTGCAGGCTATAGAGCAAGTCACATACACAGTCCTCTCTACAAACCCACAAGTCTTACCTCAAGTATAGACGGGTGCTTTAGCTGACAATGTATTTTCACCTCATTTTGAACCCTCTGTACCATTCCAACTTTGTGCATGGCTTTTTTATCTATCTGTAAATGGATCACAGAAAAATTTCCAGCGCTGAAACACTGATTACGTACATGTTAGTTTGAAGTGAACTTTAAATTTCAGATGTTCAATGCGTGTTTGCCTGAGAAGTCATATTTATAAGCAAGTTTTCACTCAGTTTAACATAGTATATGCTTTTATCAAACAAGTATCATCAGTAAATGGGAGAACACACAACTACATGAAAGCAGACAAGTTTAACACTCTCAATATCAACATTAGTTAGAAAGTTCTCTGAAATACTCAAAAGAAATCTAAATCTGATTTTGCCACGAAGTTATTCTAAATATAGTTAATATTAAAAAGGTGGCTACACAGAAGTATCATAAGTAAGTCAATCTGGCAGAACACCTGTGATGTGAGAGTTTCCTTCACAAAGTTTGTCATAGTCATGAGGGAAACTTTTCAAGGCATTTTTTCCAGGACCTCTCCAGCTACAAGGATTTGAAATGAAGTTTCTGTGGTCAAAAATTTCTCAATTAGAATGTCCACCCAACATTGAATATCTGAGCTGAAGTTCTTCTAACAGCCCTGTAAGCATTTCTATTAATTATCAGTACAGTTCATTTGGCTGTCCCGCATCTTTCAGGATTGAACCTTAATTTGAATATCAGGTACATACAATAAACAATCCAGGCCTGAATGCCTAACCGCATGACCCCAACCGGTTGCGACTTGCAGTCTCTTGGAAGACTGATACTTCCTTGGCTGGCTGCCTTACCATTTTGATAGCCACTTCCAGGCCGGTTTTCAGGGATACTGCTCTGTAGACCCCTGCGAAGGAGCCCTTCCCCAGGAGGTTCCCCACCTTGAAATCCTGCAACATGAACAAGCCATCAGCCCACGCCAAGCTCTGAAGCCTCCCTCCCTATGCAGGACACCCTCCCAGAGATGGGGTGTCCCACACCGCCGATGCTGGGGCAGCCTCCCTCCCGGAGATAGGGTGCCCCACACCGCCGATGCTGGGGCAGCCCCTCAGACGCCCCAGGGGGACCTGAACGGAGCTCCCCAGGGCGCGGCAGCTGTGGTTCGCGGCAGAACCACACAGTCCCCTCTGTGCCATCGTCCTCTCCATCCCGGTGGCCGCCTCTCTCTGCCGCTGCCTCTGCCCGCCGTTGTCTGCCTTCCCGCCGCCTCTCCCGCGGGACGAGGCACCCGCCTCCCCGCTCCCATGGCAGCCACCGCCGCAAACACAGGGGACCAGACCGCCCCGACTTCGGAGGACAGGGACGAAGCCCCTACCCAGACCCGCCTCCGGGGGGCCATGGAGGAAGCTACCGCCCCGCCCCCTCCCCCCGGGGACAGCTCCACCTCGGGCCCACCCGAGGGCAAAGACCGAGCCCCAGAGAGGAGGTGGGGGCGAACCCCAGGGAGGAGGTGGGGGCACCTGAGCCCCAAGATAAAGGTGGGCTCGACAAACGAGCGCCAAAGGAAGAAAGAGGGACGAGCCCTCTAAAGGGGGTGGGGCGGGCCGGGCCCCAAAAACAGAGGGGGACGAGCCCTAAGGGAGGGGAAACTGGCCTCAAAAAGGAGGGGAGGGGGAACGGGGCCCGCCCCCAAAAAGAGAGGGCTGGGGTGGGGGCGAGCCCCAAGAGAGGGAGGGGGACACAAGGAATCCCTAAAGGGAGAGAGGGGGTGGGGACGGGCGCTCCCGCCCACGGATAGGGCCGAGCCCCGGCAAATGGCGAGGCGGCCCCCAGGAGAGGGCAGGGCCGGGCTACACACCTCTATTTTCTCGCCGATGCAGGTCGCCATGGCGCCTTCCCGGGTGCCGCTACGGCTGCTCCTCAGCGCCTGGGCCGCCGTTCCCCCATCACGGCGCCCGGCGGCGCCCGCCCCGGCCCAGGCCCGCTGGCTCCCGGGCCCAGCAGCCGCACCCTTCCCCCAGCGCCTCCATTTTGAAAAATCGCGCCGTTACCGCCCCCCCCCCCACGCCCCGCCCTGGATCGAGGTTGCGTCTGACGTCATCGCGTCACGGCAGCGGCTCTCGCCGGCGCTCACGGTGGGGTTAGGGCGGAGGGGGGCGTGGTGTGGTGTGTGGTAGTGACTGCGCATGCGCAGGAGGGTGTGCGAGTGCGCTCTCCATGCCTCCTCCATTGAGCGACCGGAGTTGGAAGGGCCTAACAAGGGTCATCGAGTCCCACTCCTGTCCCTGCACAGGACAACATTCACACTATGTATCCGAGGGCGTTGTCCATGTGCTTCTGGAATATTGTCAGGCTTGGTGCCGTGACTGCTTCCCTGGAATTCTGGTTTTGGGGACCACTTTACCCTTGGAACACTGAATTGGGCAAGGGAGGCTCTGCAAGCGTTGCTTGGTCATTTTTAAGGCCCCCACTGGCACAAGAAGGGGTTTTCCAGGGTTTTGAGGTGCTTTACATCTGTTCCTCCTGTTACTGTAAAAGCCAGTAAAATAAAACTCTCAAGAGACCAGAGTTTAAGGTTTCTGAAAGAAGTGTTCCTTTATATGGCACTAGGTGAGCAGGGGAATTTCTCCTGCCAAATTCTCACACCTGAGTTTGTGAAAGATAAACATTTGTAGAACTAGGTTTATGTTTATTCAATATAATTCTTTGAATCTATTCACATATTCATATTGATTTTCAGAACTCATACATATTACAAAGTCCTTTGCGCTTATGTAGTCGCTCCTCCTGGTAGTCTCTGTTGCTTGCTACTTCATCCTTTTCCTCAGGTCAATTGTCAGCCAAGGAGGAAGGTTCACCTCTCTCCTCTTCAGCAGTTTCAGCAGAGTTTTACTCTCCAAATCGTCGTTCTGGCATCAGTTTCTCTTGAATCTTCTTTTCAAGGCTTCTGCTGTCTACCAGCTACAAACGAGCATTCATCACTTTTGGCAAACCTGTTCTTGTTATCTGGCACAATGTGCAGGCGTGAACCGTCTTTATCTAATGCACTATGCAAGTGCTGCAAAATGCTGTTATGAAAAGGTTACAAGTCTGCTAAATTAATATGTTTTGCTTAAACCTAAACAATTCAACTATTTCAATGCTTTTGTGCTATGTCTTTAACATGCATCACTCCTCCCACCTCTACCCAGCTGAAGGAATCCAGACTGGGGAATGTGTAGGAGGGTGATGCTGTGCCCACACAATGAGGTTCAGACCCAGAGGCTGGAGACATTGCCAGACAAAACAGACATTTCTGTTTCTCATTTAACAGGGACCATCAGTCACCGACAGGGAGCTGGTAACAAACACACCGGGTTGCCTGGGCCAGCATTCACACAAAGAAGGTAATTTTGTCTTGGAAACGCTGCAGTGGCTTGCATATTTTTACTTTTCCATGTTGAAAGACAGGGAAAGAACACAGGATATGTCATGCAGGCTCCCCCAGCAGCTGTTGTGGCAGCACACACGCTGTTGTGATATTGAGGCTGATACCAAAAAAGCCAGCAAATATAAACTCTCTTAAGACTTGTTTTGGAGTTTTAGAAAGCAAAGCATCCTTTATTTCAGCACTGGACGCATGAGGGAATGATTTCCATCAATCATGCGTAACAAGACAAGAGCTGGGGACGGAATGTATTTCCCACTTACATACAAGTGTATAAATTTTCCCAGAAATCTTATGCATATTCTATTACTTTCCAAAGATAAATGTTAATGTTTTTATGAACTTCCCAACAGCCAGATCTCTGCTAATTGGAACTTTGGAGCCAGCTGTCTGTCTGACATTGCATTTTAGATAGGGAAAGGCTGCAAACGGAGGTGATTATAGAAAGAAGACAGATCTGTCCGGTATATATCATACTTAACACAAGGCATTATCATTTCTCCAAGAACAGTGTCTGGAAAAACACAGTTCAAAAAAACCCATGCTATAAGAAACCATGCTATCAGAGGGACATTCTGTCTAACTTTCAAAAATACAGTTACGTAGATGAAACTTTACTTCAGCTTAAATCAAAATATTCCACTTTTGTAATACTAAGTACTTCTTGTATCAATGTGGCAGTGGCCATGGCAGCCCCAGTGCGGCCCCCTCAGCCCTGCAGCTGAAAAACAACTGTTCTGCCTTCTGGAGAAGTGGGCCCGTGTGAACCTCATGAGGTTCAACAAGGCTACGTGAACGGTCCTACACCTGGGCTGGGGCAGCCCCTGATATCAATAGAGGCTGGGGGAATGACATGATTGAGGGCAGTCCTGAGGAGAAGGACTTGGGGGTGCTGGTTGATGAGAAGTTGGACATGAGCCAGCAGTGTGCGCTCGCAGCCCAGAAGGCCAACCGTGTCCTGGGCTTCGTCGAAAGAAGCAGTGCCAGCAGGGCAAGGGAGGTGATTCTCCCTCTCTGCTGTGCTCTCATGAGACCCCACCTGGAGTATTGTATCTAGTTTCAGAATGCCCAAGATAAGAACGAAATGGAACAGGTCCAAAGGAGGGCTATGAAGGTGATCGGGGGCTGGAGCACCTCTGCTATGAGGACAGACTGAGAGAGTGGGGTTGTTCAGCCTGGAGAAGAGAAGGCTCATAGAAGTCTTCCAGTACCTGAAGGGGCTACAGGAAAGCTGGGGAGGGACTTTTTACAGGGGCAAGCAGTGACAGGATGAGGGGAAATGTCTTTAAACTGGAAGGGGGAAGATTTAGATTATACTTTGGGAAGAAATTCTTCACGCTGAGGGTGGTGAGGCCCTGGCACAGGTTGCCCAGGGAAGCTGTGGATGCCTCCTCCCTGGGGGCCAGGTTGGATGGGGCCTCGAGCAGCCTTGTCTGGTGGGAGGTGTCCGTGCCCATGGCAGGGGAGTTGGAGCTGGATGATCTTTAATATCCCTTCCAACCCAAACCATTCTATGATTCTGACAGCCCTGCGTGGTCCCAGGGGTCCCTCCCTGATGGAAGGATAAGCCACCACACTGCCTGTGGCCCAGAGGGTCTTTCTGGCACTGCTGTGCTCACCCAGGCGGTGTGGTGCAAGCCCCCAGGCCTGGAAGTTGAACTGTAGTGAGCGAGCTGGGTCAGCTCTGGGCTGATCGTGAATGGGTGGGAACTCTGATATTGAAAGGAACAGGGCTACCCTGACATGGGTATCTGCACTCAAAACAAAAGGGGTCCTCTGATTACAAGGCTGTAGTGCCAAACTCAATAACATACTGGGAAGCAGCATAACCTAAACATAAACACAATACAAGATGGTAACTAGTCTTATCATCAGGTGCACTATGGAGCAATGAGCTGGGAGTGGTGAGTCTTTGTGTCGTAATACCTACTCCCTGCATTCTTCCTATGCTGTTTCATATGAAATACAAAACTTTTTGAATGCAGACTTAAATGTGACATTAATTAGGGAAAAAAATGAAATATTTTTTGTACTGCAACACTACTAGAGTACTGTAATTGAAAGTGCTTTTAATACAAGAAATAATGCTGCTTGGAATGGATTATGGTTTGTGATGTTCATCATGAGGTTGTATTTCTCTTATAAAATGTGGTCATAGTATTTTGGCCAGCATAAGACAGATGACTCTTTCTTACCAGTTATACCATTTTCTTACTAATGGAATGTATGTGTATGCTCTGAAAGATGATTAAAGTCGATTGGAACAGAGGGGGGAGCTGTCAGCACAGCAGGCAAAGAAGAAGGGACTCTTAACTTTTCAGCCTTATCTAAATCCAATTCTCTCTCTTGTGTACTTTTTACCCTACCCCAGTGGAGTATCGGAATCCTGGTTTGGAATCCCCTAGTTATCTAACCCTTTTTTATTTATAGTATTTCTTACATCATCAACATTTTGTACCGACTCAACAACAAAATTAATTGGGTTAGGATTTCTGCATTAATTATTAACTTATATTTGTCTTTTAGGATGCGAAAGTTTATTCCAGCCTTTTGCCAGACATCTGTTACTGTAAAATATGCTCAAACCAAGATAGAAGGAAAGAAATCTCTCCCTGTTACTCTACTGCAGCTACAGAAGAGAAGGAAGAATACTGGTAATATGTTTGCCTCAGAAGCCACAGGTCTGCAGTTCCATCTCTAGGGATCTCATTTCCATGTTATACATGTCACATGACAGTGTCTCTGCCTTGCCTTAGCTAGGTTGTCTCAGTGGCTAATTACCCCCACTTTAAATATATGCATTTATTCTAGAGTGACTTTACCTAACTTTGGCTTTATGTCATTTAGCTTTGTGTTGCTTTTTGGCTACAACACAAATCACTACCATCATCCTGTTTTAACTAAAATGTCAGGTGGTACCAGGTCCAGTGTGTTTCAAAAGTCCAAGGTATGATGTTGTATTTGTTTTGTAACAGGACTTCTGACTGAACCTGCTGTGTTTGGTGCCATTTCTATGATGTTGTGTGACTGATATTTGTGGTGCTTTCAATTTTTAACGTTTTAACTCTTTCACATCTTTTACTTTGCATCTAATGTGGGATTGATGTGTACATATCTCAGGTCATTCCATTAGCCCTTTAAAAATATTATTACAATATGAAGCTTTTAGTAGTTATCTGCAGCTTCCCCAAGGTCCAGCAGCTTGGATTGCTCCTTCAGTAATCTGTGTTTGAAAGAATGGAGAGATGGAGCCACATAGTTAAAGACCTCTGGTTATATTTTCCCCTCCTCCATTTTATTGCTTCAGAAAAGTGTCAGTCTCTGTTCTTTATTTTGCTCCACTTTAAGTCTGGAGCCAAATCATATGCTCAGTTTCATTCTGACAATAAATGGAAACCATACAGTCCTCTGGACAGATATTTCCAGAGAGACAAATTCACCACTTGCATTCTGTAGTAAAGACTTTTTTAAAAAATCTGGATTGTGATTTGACTTAATCTAAAAACTGTCCAATTTTGCATGAATATATACAGGTGGATTTTGTTTCATGATGTCTTACTTCCTGATTAAGAAGAGAGTATCAGTAGAATATTTAGAAACTGCAGGAGATCTCTTTTTTTCATAGAAACTTTGCACTCTACAGTAGTGTGGTACTCTGTTGAAGCTGTTCCTATTACTGCGTGTATTTATTTAGTGCCAAGTGTTACAGAGTAATCATAGAATCACAGAATGGTTTGGAAGGGACCATAAAGATCATCCAGCTTCAACCCCCTATGGACAGGGACACTTCCCACTGGATGAGGTTGCTCAAAGCCTCATCCAACTTCGCCTTAAACACCTCCAGTGATGGGGCATCCACATCTTCTCTGAGCAACCTGTGCCAGGACCTCACCATTCTTACAGTAAAAAATTTCTTCCTAATGTCTAATCTAAATCTCCCCTCTTTAAGCTTAAAACTGTTACTCCTTATCCAATCCCTGCACTCTTTGATAAAGAGCCTCTCCCCAGCTTTCCTGTAGCCCCATTTAAGTACTGGAAAGCTTCTCTTCTCCAGGCTGAACAACCCCAACTCTCACAGCTTGTCCTTGTATGGTAGGTAAGTCCTCTAGCCCTCAGATCCTATTTGTAGAGAAGTAATAAGATTACTTTACAAGTCTGTAGTTTTTCTGGTGTAATACAGACATGGTCAAGCTGACACTTCGCTTTTAGTGGAGATTTGCCGACTATTGCCAGCATTCTACTACCTAATATCTCTTACCCAGGACAGCACAAATAGTTTGGAGAATGACTCAGTCGTATGTATCCTTCCTCATCCCTGTGAAGAACTGTGAAGATGGCTGTGCTTTGGAAGGAAGCTCGTTTAGATGACATGATAAAGTTTGAGGAATTCTTCTTTACTTCAGATTTAATTTTCTTTAAGTTTGCATAACTTCTCTCACTTATATATGCTTTAATATGCAAGAATGCTAGAAATAATATGTTGAGCTGGAGTGAAGGGAAGAAGGAAAGGAAATAAACCACATAATGCACCATTTGCTCTCTTAAAACAATTAAGGTGTGGCATGGGAAGATGTTGAAAGGATCCCTGTCGGGATTTGCTTTGATGAGTTAACTTTATATTCTAAATATTGGAATAAATTACGCCTTGGCTTCACAGCCATATGCACACGAGATTGCTGTGACCTGCCAGGGACTGAGCTCATCAGCAGCCTGCTTGTGCAGGGAGGGAATTTCAGCAGCACTGCAAGCTGTTGAAGCGAAGAGCAAGCAAAGCAATCCAAGCACCTGGGCTTGTCCTACGAGTCTGCCCATGTGTGTTAGCAACGTGATAAAGTAAATGCAATTCTATGAGACTTCTTCACTGGAGATCAAGTACAACAACTGTCAAGAAGAACAACTTACTTTTGAAAACTGCAGTTTGTAATTATACGGTCACAAAACTTTAGTGGGGTATTTCCTGGCTTAATACCACTGAAATACGTTATTTTGTTTACATATTTATCGTCACTGCCCTGTGAAGGAAGAGCCCCTTCCAGTGACACCACACAGGCAGTTTTCTCCCATATTCTTAATTCTGGATGGCAATGCTAGAAAAATTGGGCAGGGAAGGACTGATTTACCCAAAACATAAAATTGAATCAAATCCAGTTATATTTGCAGTGGGTTTTGTTGTGTATTTTTATTCATTTATTTTATTTAAGGGAAAGTACATGATTATGGAGGCTTGGATGCCTCACTTTCACTAAATAGAATGATGTGTTTCTACAAAGAATGTCGAATTTTATCAAACAGAAATTGTCTTTGTTTTGCTGCCCACCCACACAAATGCTTTCAGAGTTAACCTTCCAGTAAGAAAACTGATCTTGGCTCTCAGAGATGAGAAAACTTGCTCTTGTTATTTAGAATCATCTGTCTGACGAAAACCTGAGTGGTGAAAAGCAAAGTTTCTGTCAGTAACAATTCATTACTGGGCACTTGTTTCAGTCTGGCATTTCAATAGTTTGATCATTAATTTTGGAACATACTTGCTGAATAGTTGCTGTTTGCAGTGCTTTGCAAGTCTTCACATTGTGCTTCCTATGTTAAACACAGGAATGTAGTACATCTTACAGATGAGGTTAAAAAGCTCCTGCCACTTATGTTCTTTATCTTAAAGGCATCATGCCAGAATTTGTGAGAACAAAACCAGCTTATCTTGAGTATAGTGAAGTTTGGAGCAAATTTCATTAAAAGTTTTGGCTCTGACTGTGCTCAATTAGGAGCATATGACCCGTTCCTTATGGTTATTATTCACGCCTTCCGTCTCTGTAGATGTGTTTTGGTTTCTAAGTTATAAATTATCAAAAAAATGTCTTGTTCTCCTACGACTCAGAACATAATCTGGGGAAAAAAACACAAACAAACCAAAAAACTTCTAATTTCTGATTTATGCAAAGAGCATTCCACCTCAGACTTTATCTATGCTTAACTCAGCCTGACAGAATGCCTGGAGTGGAATGCTACAGCATCAATTTATTGCAATGCATTTTACTCATGCAAAGGCTTCAGTCTACAATTTCTTTGTCTTTCCATCTTGAGCATCCCAATATCCAAAAGTGACACTGGCCTTCAGTTCTTATGCAGGTGGTCCTGGATTTGGCTGGGATAGAGCCAGTTTTCCCAAGAAGCTGGGAGGGGACACAGCCGAAGCTGCTGACCCAAACTGGCCAGAGGGTATTTAAGGGGGGTGGTTGTCTGGGAGGTGGGCATGTTGATGGGATTCGTGATGTGATTCGCAGTGTGGTTGGTGGCACAGTTTGCGTCTCGGTTTGCAGATCAGGAGCACACAGGGCGTTGATTTTCTGGACAGTGCGTGGTTGCACTGTGTTTCATTGGTTTACACTGTGTTTCATTTACTTTGTGTATCCTTTTATTTTTACTGTTTTTCTCCTCCATTGCTGCCCTGTTAAACTGTTTTTATCCCAACCCATGTGTTTTATCTTCTTTGTTTCTGATTCTCCTCCCTGTCCCACAGGGAAAGGTGGAGGAAGAATGAACAAGTGGCCACATGGTGCTCTGTTGCTGGCAGGGACTAAGCCGTGACACCTTTTTATCTCTCATTTCTTTATCTTTTCTCTTGACAGCTGAATGACTTTGTACGCTAGAGATGCAGCTCCACAGATGCACGTTGGCTGAAGCTTACACTCAGTGTGGTTTGGTATCTGAGGATTCACTAGTCTGTTGTTTTTATCCTTCCCCACTCCCTCCAGATTCGCTGCCTAACACATGAGTTTATTTAGATGCTCACTAGAGGTTTCTTTGGTCTTCCTTATCGAATATTCAATTGCCAGCAGTGGGCGTAACTGCCAGTATTGATAGCTTGTTTTATTTGCAAACACAGACTGCTCCTTTAGGCAGTCATTTGTTAATCATTTGTTAATGATGTTTCCAAGACATATGGAATTATGCAACAGTCATGAGAGTAACTACTGTTTTACATCATATTTTAATCCTTTCTCTAATTAGCATTTGTCCTTATATATGCTTTCAGAACTCAGATCTCTGCACTAAACCTGTACATTGATCTCACTGTAAGCAGATGCATTTTGCATCTGTTTCATAGAATGCAAAAAGACCACTGAACAGAAAACAACTGGATTTTTGAACAGCACTTTAATGCCTCTGTGCAGGAAGACAGGATCATAGTAAGCAGATGTTTTGATAACAAATGAAGCATTCGTGTCTCGGTATTCTTTTAAAGATAAAAAAAATAGATCTTATAGAGTATAGATATTAGTTTAAGACATCAGAGGAACAAAAAGAGTTAATCTGTGTTTGCAGAATGTACTGTGTATTTTGCTCTTTTGTCAAAAGAGAATGAAGAGATTTACCCCTGTCTTTATGCTTCATGCTAACAGTAAAGCTAACTGAATTGTAGGAGGAAACATATGTGCCTGTCATATACAGCATGGAATTATTAGGTGTGTTTATTTGTACCATGAATATTCATGATCATCCCCTGAGGCATCAAGTGTTACCTTCTGCCACACAAAGCACAGAAATTCTCTGAATAAGCGATCTGCAGTGGCCATCACTGTGTTCTTGGGACACAACCTGTGACATGCCTGTAACTGCAGAGGCTTGCCCAGCTTAAACATCCTCAGCTTCCTCTAAAATGAGAGGCTTAGCAACAAAGAGAATCAGATTTCTGTCAGTTTTAAAAATAGAACTGGTCACTAACTAAGTGATTGTGATAGTATATTTGAAGTTTTGACTGATAGTATATTTGAAGTGCCTGCTTAAACCATGCAACTCCTCTGAAGCAAAGATAGGACAGTGTGTTCCAAGGTAGGAACTATAGTGGATTAAGTTAGACTCTGAGCATAAGCAGCTGTAGTTCCACTGAAATTGGAATAGTTGCATTGATTTGCACTGTTTAAAGTTGATTCCCATGTTGGGATGTAAAATTTCAAAAACTTTGTGGTTGTATTTCTTGCATGACATTTCCAGCTCAATAGTCAACAGCCTTACTCAATAGGAGGAAAAATAAATAAGAGGAGAGGTGTCACCAGCAAAACTCACATACTCTCAGGTTGTTTATTTTGCTGCATGTTCCAGTCTCAGGAATACTTTGACCTGATGGCTTCACATGTGGGACACTTCTCTTAAAACAGTGCATGCCCAGGGTGCAGTAATGCCTGAGGTTGGGCCTGTGTTTCAGGATTAATAAGCCTGTCTTGAGCTCTGTGCTGACGTGGCAGCACCAGGACTTCATAGAGTCACAGAATGGCTTCGGCTGGAGAGGACCTCAAAGATCATCAAGTTCCAACCTCCCTGACATGGTCAGGGATACCTCCTGCTGGATCAGGTTGCTCAAGGCAGTTTAAAACTGACAAGGGTATCTTTACAAAGTGACTGAAATTGGGAGGTAAGTGAAGCAGTAGCTTTGAAACTCCTTTCTAAACAAAAGCCTATGCTCAGCTTTAATTAGTGAGCTCTTAGTTCTCCTCCCTGATATTCTCTTCTACCATTAAGAGACCAGTCTGGTTTTCCTTGAGAGGTTTCCATGGCATGTTGATGCCCATCATACTTTATTGCTTAAGGCTGACAAACAATAGCTTTGCTACAATGCAGTAGAACCTTGGTTTTTCCTTTCAGTAGCTCGGACTTCTTATTTTTCAAAACTTTTTCAACTTCAGATTCTGCCCAGGAGAATGACATTTCTCTCTTAAGTGTGCTCTAAGGAAATATGTAGGTTTAGATGGCAGAATACTTGAGTTGTGAGAGACTGGGAGTTGAACAAGTATCTTGAGATCTGTGTAATTTTTGATGCTTTGACTTGCAAACGGAAGGGCTTGTGATTCTCATTTGTCTGTCTGATCGTGAGTTCTCCAGAGGGAACATCTGTTTCAGGCAGGAAAAAGAACTAAAAACTTAATCATCCTGTAGCTGACCCTGCCATGCTGATTAAGAAAAAAAATTCTTTCTCACTTAGCTGCTTCTGTGTTAGTGAAATTCCATTTATTTCAGAGAAGGAAGTTTTATTTAAATCCCCGTCTTTAAGAAACAAGTCAAATTCGTCAACCATGTGATTCCGTTTACTTATCCGTAAAATTGATAACACATTTCATCCTTGGCTGAGGCGCGTGGGTGGAGGGGAGTTATTTGTGATGTAAGCAGAAGAAAAAGCAGTTCGTGCAAAGAATAGCTGTTTCCGAAACACTAGTTATTAAATATATTCTGATTTGAGTAAATCCCTTGCTATGTTGTAAGGCTTTGTTTCAATGACTAATACATTTTTTATGGATATTCCAACTTGGAACCCTCCTATCAAATTACTGGTCCTGCAGTCTATGTTACAGGAATATTATGTTGCTGTCAAAGCCTGGTGGATAATCTGATTTTACTAACTGTATTGGACTATGATGCCAGCATGTCCAGTGCTACTTACTCAGTGGAATGTCACTGTTTATGCCAGCATAAGTTTCCCCCACTCATATCTTTTGTATGTCTTAGTGGTGTTCCTGCATTCATAACTTTGTGTGGTGTAGTTGAGTCCTGGCTCTGTAGATGCCAAGTGTGAGATTAGTCACTGGTTTCCCACTAGAGCCAGGCTGATATCATGCCTATATTGTTATGGAAACAATGAGGTCATTGGTATGTTTTGCTAATTGAAGTGATGCCTTGCTTGTAAGTGTTTGCCATGGTTTTTGCTGTATGGAACAGTACCAGATTGCTCTGTATTCTTAAGCAGGATGTGAATCACCACGAAAATAGCTTTTTTATTGTCTTCTCTGGAAGTTCAGTGTGTGTTCCTTGGTCAGCCTCTCAATACATTAGTCTTCTGTATTTGGAAGTCTTTTCTTCCTGGTTTGATTTCTCCACTCTTGACTACACTTATTTGTTTGTGAATTTCTTTATAACTCCATACGCCAGTGGATATCATTATGTGATATATTCATTGACTCTGAAATGAGCTTTGTGTCATTGCTGCAGAACAAATGCAGTTGCAAACGCAATTATTATTAGTTGTGATTTACAGTATAGTTGTTTACCCTTTCTTCTCATTTCATTGAACTTCTTGATGGCAATCAAGTGCCTGATCTGTTTCTGAATAGAAATGAAGAACATTTCTATTCTTTAACTCTAGAACAGTAAAGAATAGAGATTCACAGAGTCATAGAATCGTTAAGGTTGGAAAAGACCTCTAAGATCATCCAATCCAACTGTCAGCCCAACACCACTGTGCCTACTAAACCATGTCCTGCAGTGCCATGGCTACACACTTTCTGAATACCTCCAGGGATGGAGACTCCACCACTTCCCCGGGCAGCCTGTTCCAATGCTCACCACTCTTTCAGTAAAGAAATTTTTCCTAATAGCCAACCTAAGCCTCCTCAGACAACTTGAGTCCATTTCCTGTCATCCTATCACTTGTTGCTTTGGGAGAAGAGGCCAGCACCCCCCTCGCTACAACCATTTTTAAGGTAGCTGCAGACAGTGCTAAGTGCAGACCGCCTTCTCATCTCCAGAATAAACAATCCCAGTTCTCAGACAGTTCTAGTTGAGAATCTAGTGGGTTCAAGATCCAACAGTGCTCAGTGTTTTGCGTGCATGTGTTGAGTATTTCCCCTGTAGAACCTGGTGTAAATAGCCTTGCCCAAAGGAGACTTGTTCATAGAGTGGAAATTTGTAGCAGAGCTGGGGGCTGTATAGCTAGTTCTCACTGACAGTTATAACTAATGCTCCATCCCTTACAATAGATATAAAAGTCATTTAGTCAAAAACATCTTTAAAAGCTTTTGGTTGAGGTTTCTTATGTGTGTATTCTTTGCAGCCCCATAAATATATTCTCACTGTAAGAAATTTTCTCCTGAGATTGTGAAGTCCATAATTTCTGGGTTTAATGTTATTATTGTAGCACTACTACTGTTTGTAGCACATAAAGCAGGGCAAACAAACTGTTGTGTGGCTACGCTCAGGCAGGATAGGTGGCTATTTAGGGACCTGCTTTGATAATTTAGTACTTTTAAAAGTCCTTTTAGTCAGCTGGTGTGGTTTTCTCATGTCCCAGCTGGATTCAAAAGATGCTGGTAAAAAAGCAGCCTTGGGTTGCAACCCATGGGTGATGCAACTCTGGGTGCGCCTGTTGCCCACTGGTACCAACTAAAGCAATGGAGAAATGTGAACAGCATTTCAGGGATGCACAGTGGGGCAGGCAGGGTTCTCACCTCTACTGGTTATTATGTCTCAGCTGAGAGTATTTTTCTACTAAGGATTACCCACATTTGGTGCTGCCGCGAAAACTGTGTATGAGAGAGATACTAGGATTTTTGCAACTCTCACATCTGTTTTGTGATGTTTTGGGGGGCTTTTCATTGTGTCCAGGAGATAATGGAGTATTTTCTTCTCTGCTGACTTGTTTCCCACTGGCTATGGCTGGTCCTTGAATATTTGAGGATGTGGGTATTTTCTGGAGAAATTTGCAAGTAAAATACTCTTGACCTCTAGTTTTAAAAGTTGTATTTGCTATGGAAAGTGCCGCTTCCTTCTTCATTATTGAAAGTGCTTCAGCACTACTGAAAACGCAGTTAACTTCTTAGAAAAGGAAGTGTACACTGATATCTGTAGAGAATAAGAAAAGTAATGCAGATAAATTTAAGGGTAATGTTTACTTGCAGTCATGGCAACAATCACTGGGACACTTTTGTTTCAGCAGCTTTGTGACAAACACAGTCTCTGGGCATAAATTAGTTTTATTCTGTAAGCAAGCAGCTCTTTTCTCCCTGAAACTGCACGAAGTCCACCCCTTGGGATAGTGTGAGGAGATTACAATGCCAGAGTGGTTCTTCACATGAAATTTGGTATTTAGGTCTTTAGAATGTATTTCAGGATTTTGATGCAGCTACCATTAGCATGACCTCATAGCGTGTCTGGAATTCCTTGAGTTTCAGTTGGCTGCTTTAAGCCTCTTCTTCTGTTCACCTAATTTTGCGGGAATAGTTGATTGTCCTCTTTTGCAGCTAGCGGTGGAGTGCTTTTCTTGATGGTGAGCATTCCTAGACAGCTGGTGTATACTGGAGCGTAAACCAGCCGAGTCACCAGTCTGAGATGCTCAAATGGCAAAATAGGTTAAGAGCAACATTTTCCCCTATACTGACCGTTAAGCACATGGAGTTGATTTTTAGGTTGGACACTGTTACATGTGCACATATATATATGTGTGTATATACATATACATATATATATAGACAACCCCCTGCCCTTTTTTATAGGAAGGATCTTCTCCTCCTACCCCTAAATCATAGAGTGGTTTGTGTTGGAAGGGACCTTAAAAATCATCCAGTTCCAACCCCCTGCCATGGGCAGGGACACCTCCCACTGGATCAGGTTGCTCAAGGCCCCATCCAACCTGGCCTTGAACACCTCCAGGGATGGGGCAGCCACTTTTGGCAGTCTGTGCCAGTGCCTCACAGTAAATGATTTCTTCATAACAGCTAACCTAAAGTCTCCCCTCTTTCATCTTAAACCCATTACACCTCCTCCTATCACTGCGCTCCCTGATAAAGAGCCCCTCCTCCCAAACCCTGCCTGTGAAATCAATGATGTAATTGAAATATTCCATTAGACTTGTATTTGTTGAGATCCAGGCATGCAAAGGTGGAAGAAATGCAGGCTTTGTGAAGCTTTTGAAGTGTAGCAGGGACAATGGATATAAATGTGTTGAGTCACGCTATGGTTTGAGACACTGGTGTGGGTTATGCAGCTTTCTACAGTCCTTGCATGCTGGTGGAGGACGGAAGGAATTCCTCAGGCAAGCCCAGGGACTGCTGCTTTAGTGCTGCACTTCAGGATCTTCTCAGAGAACCAACACCCCCCAAAGCCATCATTTTCCCCAAGCAGTTCGAGGCGCAGGTGAACTACTTTGAGCTTGTTGTGTGTTACAATAAATCATTCGTGAGAGATGAACTACTTGAAAATTGGCAATTTGTGCTCATCCAAATGTGTGGGTGCGGTTACAGATGGCACTTCCCATCGGCAAAGCAGTGCCAGTACTCCGTTTGGGCTGCAGTGGGTGGAGCACGCACAGCGTTCGTAGGGAACTCCTGCGGTGGAGTTTGCCAGCAGGAGGGAGCCTGCAAGCTCCCTGAGAGACCCACAAGAGGAACCACACCCGACTGAGCAGCCAGGGCAGGGTGAGACACCAAACCCACCTCTTTCTTACCTGTGGTCTTTGGTACAAGCATGGTATCAATCCATGACATCAGACAACCTCTTTTAAGAACACCGATTTAAAAATGAGGTCTTGGGTGGTCATTTATGGTTCAAGTAGCAGTTTATATATTTATTGTCATTATACACAACCTTGACAATCTTGATTGCTGTTCAAAAATAAACTGAAGTATTGTCAATGTGCACATGATCTGTCACTAATAAGACATTAATAAGAATCCCATTTACAGACATTATAAACATCTTGAATACTTCAAACACTGCTTTAAACTCTAGCACTCCCTTCCCTCCCCCCATCCCATGGAGAGATGTTTAGACAATGTAAATGAGCTTTTCCAACTATGCAACGTTCAGGACTTTTAAAAATTAATTTAACCAAGCCATTCCAGCACTTTAAGGTGAGCAGTGGGTATAGCTCTTAAATAATTTTAAACAAAAAAAGAAATTATTGATCATGTTGCAGTGATTCCAGCTGTTCATTGCTTCATGTGT
The DNA here is from genome assembly GCA_033558235.1 of Neomorphus geoffroyi. Taxonomy (NCBI): domain Eukaryota; kingdom Metazoa; phylum Chordata; class Aves; order Cuculiformes; family Neomorphidae; genus Neomorphus; species Neomorphus geoffroyi. The sequence continues at coordinate 8,288,932 of JAUMJM010000044.1, forward strand.
TTTCTTCCAATCAGGAAGATGGAACACAGTGTTTAATAACTGTATCAGGTTAGTCACTTGAGCGCATTCCTCGTTTAGCATTCCACAGTGCTCACGTTTAGTTGTTCTTGCTGTTATTTACAGAAGTGAGTGAAGTCTTCAAATTTCAACTGTGGAGAATTAAAATTCAGCTACCATACACTCTTTGTACTGTCTCAGGAGTTTGTGTTTACACTCCAAATGTTATCTTGAGAGTTGAAATGGAAATTTCTGGGGCATTAACTGCCTTTTGTTAAGTAAGGGGGTTTTTTTGTTTGTTTGTTTGTTTGTTTTTTGTTTTTTTTTTTTTTCTACTTCTTTTGACAGAGAGCTTCTCTCTTGTAGTGCCTGAAGGGCTGGAAGACTTAGCATAACAAAAAAAAAAAAGCAAAAGCTTAAGAGATAATATTCTTCCACCCAGTTAAAAAAAACCCCTCAGAGCTAGCGGCAAGGGAAGCACCCTTAGAGCATGTTGATGCTCTGCTTATCCACAACTGAACGTTAGTGAGCCGAGCTTCTGTTCAGAAGAGCATGGAGAATTCAGCGTGTTAAAGTATTACACTGTGGTAACACACAAATAAAAGCCCCGTTTTGAGGCAGGAGGTTCATGATGACACAGCAATTGAATTCAGCTTTCCTGCAGCAGCTGGCGAGTGAATGAGCACCTGCAAACACAAAGCTGGAAGATAGATTCACCTTTATGAAAGCACATGCTGGTTAACAGAAAGGCATGGGCAACCAGATCCTAAGGTTTGTCACGGCTGTAAAGATCCCACACCAAGGACAAAAATACTTAGGGAGGCTTCTGCCAGCTCCTTGCCAGATTCCTGAAGTTACCCTTAAACCTTATCCCTTAAGGGAAAAACCCCACTGAAATACAGTGTTTGAGAGCAGGAACAAGCTACAGCAGAGGCTGGAGTTGAGCACACTGCAATGTTTCAAAATTTCAAACGCTGAGGATACAAAGGAATCCTCTCCCCAGCCGGCCTGGATGCTTTAGATTAACAGCCTTTACTCTGAAGGCAAAGAGCCAGAACCTCCCTTGCCTACCCAAGGTACACCCCACGCTGTGGCTGGAGGCCTGCACAAGTGGCCATCCCCATCCAGGGACACGGGCACATTCCTGTCCCTCTGCATGGTGAAGCTGACAGGTAGGAGAGGTTCATGCTTCACCCAAATGGGCATGCCCCAAGGGCTGTATTTGAACAGCAAAAGGAGGGCACTGCCTGAAGGAGAAAAGGACAGGATTCCTCATTTCCATTCAGCCCCACATTCCAATGCAGCCCGAAGAGGGCAGGGCGCTGTGCTGGCTTATTTTACCATGTAGCACCCTGGTCAGCTTAGAGAAAGAAGGGTAAAAAAAAAAAATTTAATTGAGGGATTGTTAAAAAGCCATCATATCCAAATGAAGTTCAAAGAAAATCCTCAAGTTTAAACTGCTGTAAAAGAAGATGCCGCAAGGAACCCGTGAATCAGATGTAGAACAACCAGAAGCAACTGTGTTTAGTAAAGCAAATTAATTTTAAAGCCATTTCTTGAGCAAGCCCATTAATGGTCAGGGCAGGAGAGAATCACTCTTCTGACTAGGAGAGAAGAAAGACGGGAAAATAAAACACTAACTCAGCTTTCACATGAAGGTGCAGATTGTGATTAACATTTTTTTTTTTTTTTTTTTTAGCGAAGTCCACTGCCTTTACAGAGATAGCTTTGCTTCCCATTCTTTATTTTTGTGGGATGGAGGGAACATTTTCAAACATTAGAAATCTGTTGAGGGCAAGATACAAAGTCTCAAATAAAACATCAGCAACAAACACCTGCTTTTCAGATACACAAGATGCAGAGGAGCATCCTGCTGCCAGTTGCCTAACAACATGTGTTATTTTATATTCCAGCACGCTCATTCTGATGCTCTCAGGGCAATCCTAGGCTGACTCACTTGCCGAGTCCAGTGCACAAAATCTCTTCATGTTGTGCACAGCTTAAACACCTACTTGAGAACCTTACCTCTGCATCCTGGTAACATTTCCTCTTTAAACAGGAAACAGATCACACATTAACAAGGCATCTGTTCACAAAGAATAATTTTGCCCTTCCAAATGGGCTTAACACTTATACCAGCAACCAGTAGCTGTTGGCAGCCTGCAGGTAGCATTCCTCTCCAGCAGGGATCTAGTGACAGAGCAGATGCACAGCAAAATACACTATTCTAGTAAGAAAACCTTACTACAATCGCTTGTCTTAACCATATCTGCTTTTAAGCTTGTGACATTAAGCAGCTGTAGACTTATTCCAGCCTTTATGCATAAGAGTTGCCTCAGGCATTTGTAATGGAATATTGAGCACCTGATGGCCATGGGCAGATTTGCTGTTCTTACACATGACCTTTCAGCTACTGGAGAGCTTACACAGCTTTCCCCATGTTTGAGCTCTTCTGCCTGGTATCAGGAAGTCAAATTAATGTGTGGGTGGGTTTTAGGAAGCCTCACTTAAGAAAGCGCCTCGTTACACTCCTGTGGTAAAGCCATAACAATATCCACGATGTTAAAGCCTATAGGACCAAAGTCAGCTCAGCCAGGTATTGACCTAAACTTAAGACAACTGACACTGAAGTACAGTGTCCCCTCAGCACCAGAGAGGTGTGACCACAGCAGCAGAAGTCAAGACTGAGGTTGCAGAGTAGCTGTAGCTCTCTTCAAAGTCACTGAGGTTTTGTTCAAGGGCTTTAAACATGTAAAATCAAAGTGCTAGACCATCCACAAGTGGTTGTGTAGAGGAGGAACAGCAGAACAGAGCACACACATCTCAGTCACTTGCTGTCAGTCATGAAGGTGCAAGTCTAGCACATGAGCTTCTGAACAGTTTTATATATGGCTGTAAATGATGCTCTCTTCCTTGAAGGTAGCCAAGAGAACAGTTCACCTCTACCAACTCTAGCTTGGGTCACAAACTACTTTCTCTGTAAGTGGTGGAACATCCAGAGCATGGTTGGAGGTAAAATGGCTGCCAAAAAGAAAACCCTTCCCTTGGTTCACAACAGCACCCAAGCTGGTACAGGAAAACTGCTGCAGCAATGTCAATGAACACCTCAACACCTGATCCATTTCTGCAACAGGGTTCAAGTCAATGAGGTGTTAACACTATGACTGATCCCATCTCTGATGCCCATTTGACTAAGAACCCATCTTTCATAGAGCAGCTCACTTCTGTTCTGGCAATAGGAGGGCTGTTGAAAGCCACCTGCTCTAGCACTTGCTGTGCACTTCCATCACTGACAGAAGCTTTCAAAACACATGAACATACAATGGATCCTGACAATGTCCAAGAGGCACTGAAGAAAACAGTGACTCAACTGTGTAGCAGACACATTTGTTATATCAAGTAAAAGATGCACGTTCATCAAGTAGATTCCATCTTTGCAGTAATAACATCCAGTTTGTAAGCTCTCTTGTTTAGAACCTTGACCCACAAGGTTTGTGTGCTGACTACCAAGTATTTCTTTTCCAATTGCAATAAGGAGCATTTAAGCAACCTCAAAATCCGTGTGCCGATATCCAGCTTGCGCAGCACAGTTTCTGCTGTTTCTCCTCTTCAGCACATTCAAAACAAAAGAACTGGAAACAGTAATATGTGCAACAAGACATCTTCAAGGGAAAGCTATGCAACAGTCCTTATATATCTACCCCTTTATACTGTAATCATTAGCATCACCTGACCATAAGCACAGTACGTTATGTACAGCAATGTGCACTGAGACCATTCACGGCAGTTCAGCACGACAGAGCCATTATGCTACCAGTTTGTAACTAAGATTGTTAGTGGTATGGGAATCTAAAAAATGTTTAAGCTTGTATTATTCAGTTTATATGAAAAAGACCATACAATTCTCATGGTACATCAACAAGATGGACTAATATGCCAACTAACCTCTATTTTAATATTTAAATTATAACAATACAATAACTAGAAAAGGTCAGTGCTTCCAGTGACAAGTTCTGCCACTTCAATTCCAATATTTTTCCAAAATAAAGATGCAATTAGATCTACACTTGAGCATCAGTAGTGCAATACAGTATCCTTTCCTGAATAAAGGAGCTGAGGTTTATCCACAATAAAAGCTTTAAATAAGGTAGATTGTTGCCATTTATATATCAATTCTGTATGTTTGATATAAAATATATTGGGAAAGCTTAAACTGACTTATACAATCTACATTTGGCTAAAGCTCCACATAAGCAGCATCAGTGGAAATGAACAGAGGTGTACTTGATATAAAACACTTTCAAAACTACTCAGCAACAATGACAGAAGGTTGGCTAAGAATAACTGAACATCAGAGGTGTGTACCAGACAAAAAAGAATGGACCCTGTTGTTACTTGCACTATTCTAATGAAGTAAAAGAAATGCAAGATTTAGTCCACTTCCATTTCTCCAGGTGGTTTGGTCTGATGAGAATTGTCCTTCGCTGGTTCCGGTTTTGTTTCAGTTCCGCTCTGTCCATTCACTGGTCCATTGTGTTCCCCATTAGCTTTTGACTGCCCATCGTTGGGAGGTTCAATCTTCGGCTTGGGTTTGTATATAATGGGATTACAGAAACTATCCAATTCCTAGTTGTAACAGAAGTGAGAGAGCAAGTTCATTTGGTGGCACAGTAATGCAGTACACTACAATGTGTCAAATGTGTTTCAGGTTCATACTGACCCACAATTGAAGTAGACTCTTCAATTCTATCAGGTGTACAAACTCAAAACAAAACCTTTCCCTAGCTAAAGAGCTTCCAATTTGCTAAAAGCCAAGACAGTATCCATTTTCCATCAAGCCTGATGCCTACTCAAGCTATTTTGAAAAGGATTATTCAGAGTTAACACCATACATCAAGAGCCAGAATAGAACATCATCAAAACTGCTGCCATATCTTTTCACAGCTTTAAAATCTCTGCAGGTGTAATAGTCTAGGTTAAACCAGAGGCAAAAATCTCGTTAAAGAAAAACTTAAAAGGCAACACATGCAATAATTTTTTTTACCTTAGATTTTGCCAATATTTCTGCCACTTTGACAACTGGATCCTGAGTTAGACTGAGTTTGTTCTGGGCATTCATCTTGCTATTCAGCCAATTCATAGCCTCACTAATGTATTTTTCAACTTTTTCCATCTCAGCAGGATCTAGGTGATCATATTTTTCATCCTAAGTAGAGAGATATTTAAATTGTTAATTAATATAGGCTTCTCACTCAATAAGGAACTTAATGGATACATAATAAAATGGGATAATATCGCCACAACCCCATTGAAATAGTTTTAAACAAGCATTGAGTATGAAGAATGGCTGTGGAACAAGACAGACTGATCTTAAATGCACACTGCTGACATGCAGGTCAGCAACAAAGCTGCAAGGAAAAACGGAACCTGAGATTTACTGTATTTGATTACTTGACCTGAATAGTCCTGCAAGTCACAGAAACAATGGTAAAGACTGTAACTTGATACACACAATTGAAATGGTACGAGTCACCATGAAACTGTGACTATGTTTAATTTGTGTTCTCATAAAGAAATCATTTTTGCTAGCAATGTAAAATGGTTTTAAAAGCTTCAAAAGCAGAAGCACAACAGCCATTTTAAAGCACCTTAATAGATAATCCTATAGGATTTCTTCTTATACACACACACAAAAAATCTACAGCCAAACTCAAACACCCGCAATAGGTCATTCCCTAAATAATTTACTTTTACCTTATTTTTGTAGGCTTCTACTGCTTTCATAAGGAGCTGAATCTTCTTCCCCAGCTCATTTAAAACTTTTGGCCTCTCTTCATGTTCCATGTATCTTTCCTGAATAGGCTGTCCAAATTTCTGGAAACATAAGCACAAAGATCTTTACAAACTGCAAGTTTTTATCTCCTTTTCTCACTCATTCAAGTGCCTAATCTTCGCATTTTGCTTTAGTGCAACAAAAAATCCCAGAAGTTTAAACACAGGAGTAGTGCCTGTCCTTATTAGGTTTTGTATTTTGCAGCTATTTTCAGAAAAAAGAACATTTGGAACAATGCATTTGGATGAGAAACAAGACAAGATTTACATGGATGGCTTAATTTTAAAGTAGTTAATCTGAAAACTTCTAGCTTATCCATTGTCTAATTTTTCCTGCTCTTCTATGCTAGTATACAGGCAAGAACGCAGTTGCCAGGATCCACACTGCTGTTTCCATCACTTATCCCTCCCCCAAACGAAATCTGACTTGAGAGAAAACAGTTGCAGCCCAAGAGTGAGAGACATTTAAACTTATTACAGAACAGCTACTCATCAGATTTATTTTCCCATTAGATTATTAAAACCTGAAGTATTTAGTAATGACAAAACCCCCTTAATCAAATGATACAGTGGAAGTTACTGTTAAAGCGCTCAGCCTTTATAATTATGTATTAGATCAAAAATTCAGATATATGATACAGCTACAGAAGACCACTGGAGTGTAATTCTGAATAGCTGGGACAGCAGTGGAACTGCTCAAAAGCCTCTTTCAGATTATGACAGTCTGACAGAAAACTCTCATCTCAATTAATGCTACTGTCTCTTGTGACTGTCTGCTTCATTTTGATTGTTGTCAAAATAGGAACACAACTGACATTACAAACTGCATTTCTCCTTCTCAATACTACTTTTAGTTCATAACTAAACTACATCCAGATACAACCAGAATGTCCATCCTTCAAAGTTAATGGATGTACAAAACTCACATTGGGGCACGCACACACATCCTTCATTAAAGCAGCTTTGCTTACGTAGCCCTTTGGATCTATATAAATGCCCCCACTGCCAAACACACACACACGTTTTTTCCAGAAAGCAACTTAAAACCTTACTCTTAATTCCTGAAGCTTATCCATGTACACTTGTTTTGGCTGGTCCTCTCCATCTTCATAAAGCCAGTTTTCTGTGTCCTCTAGCATCAAGGTCAGCTTGTTTGAATCCTATCAAGTTAGGGATACTCAAGGTCAGAAGGGTACGTGACAAATGAGACTTCTCCTTCCAGCACACAGTGAACCCCCCCCTACTCAAAAAAAGACTTTCATCAGTTCAAAATGGTAGTGAAGGAAAACAGGAATTAACACACTTCAAAGCCAAGACTTCAGAAAATTGTAGCAGAGGCAGGACAGCCCTACTAATCTGATTTGCAAGTGAGGCTTACGGGAGTTACAGAGCTTCAGGACTGATTTTATAGGAAAGCACACCCATCTCAACATTCTTGCGTAATACCTTTACCTGAGAAGTTCTGCTTCTCAGGTTCTCTGATGGCAGGACAGAACAGCAGACAAATCTGGGACAACTATATGTATAGTTGAACTTAAAATTGCTTTAATTAAACTCTACTGGCTATAAACAAAGATTTTAATCTTTAAGTATTTAGAAATAAATATCTTATCTCTCCCTGTACCTTATGTAAGAGATTGTTTCCCATACCGATTTCAAAAGACAGCCTCACACCCTTCAGTCTGTACTGGAAGAGCGTCTGTGCTGCGTTGCCAACCAGGTATTCTGGACAGCAGAGTTCAGAACTGCTGGTGGACATTGGTTGTTTAAACAAACGGTTGCTTGTGTGCCAGCCACTTTGATTGAGATTGCTGTTACTCAGCAATGACTATAGCACAACTGTGCCTTCAGTACTGCAAAAGTACTGCTTTCTTCACCACCTCTTACTTGGTTTTTAAGTGGGGAGAGAATCACCTTCTAAGTTAATGAAATTAGGCAATAAACCACAGAGCTCCAGGCACTGCACTTCTGCCCATTTTCATTTTACTCCTATCCACTCATGCCATTAAGAAGCTCAGGGTGATCTATCCTGCTTTCCTACCCCTACCATAGGATTTTTATTTTACAATTGCATCCCAAATCTCTCCTTGCCACTAAGAAACTTCTTAGACAATAAAGAACTCAGCATGTTGGCATGTCTGATATCAGGTATATGTAGTTTAAACTTCACTTCTGTGAAGTCATTCATAATCCAAAACAAGTCCAAGAGGCCCTTGCAGTCTTCATGTAACCCACACTGAAAACTTGTGGAGGGATTTTTTCCAATAGTTGAAACACACAGGAGAGTCTTACTTCTTCAGTGATGAATTTCTCAAAGACTCCACACAGTTTATCTCTGAAGTCATACACATACTCTTCAACAGCATTCTTAGCATCATTTCTTTCTTTCTCAAGCTTGTCTTGCATCATCATCTTCCCCTAGGGTGGAGAAAAACTTATTTTAAACTAACAAGCATTTCAAGTCAGGCTTAATGAATGCTCTCTTGAAACTGTACCACAGAACTCACAATTACCAATTAAAATTTTCACCTTTGTGTAAGTCACCTTCACTGCACGCAGGAAACTGGAATGGGAGTTTGCCAAGTGCTTCAACACAAATGGATGAGATACCATTTGCAATCTGAGCACCACAGACAGGACTAGCAGTAAAAGCAAGTCTTAACTCTGGTTTGGAAGTCACCAGGAATCATCTGTCTGACAAAAATTCATGTTCTGTTCTTCAGACTGACGAACTAAGTAAGTCTAGTGGAACAGGTTAATCTACCCCCAAAAAACTAACCAAAACAAACCCTTTTACAATTAAGGACAACCTCCAGGAAATTCTAAATGAGACAGTAAGTTTATGGTTGCAAATACTCTCTGGATAATTATTTACAGCAACATTAGTTTGAGTTTATCTGTTTATGCCACTTACCTCATTTTCTATATAGCAATTGACTAGATCTTGTCCCAGTTGCCTATAGAGGGTTGCCTGTATGGGTAGGTCGATACTCTTCACTTTTGCTTTAGACTTTGGCTGGGCTGGATGATCTTGCTTGTCTGCAAAAACAGCCTATAAAAATTTTATATCATTAAGACACTTTTGAGTTAGAAATATTACTATTTATGCTCTAGAGACACAAATTATACTAGTCTGACAGTTAAAAATTAATCATATATAAATAAGCATCTAATAATTCCTCTGCTCTTCAGAATCTCCACTACTTTAATTTTGAACCAAACTGGTGGAATCCAAGCATTATATGAAGAGCTATTAAGAAAACCTGTTCAAAGGCTACAGGCAATGCATATTCTTCTTCATAACGTTTCCTAAGTTTCCCTGCATTCCACTTGCACCACAAAACTATGTTAACAGAAACTGACTTCGAAGTGTTAATCATGTACTATGTTGAGAATGAAACTGCTAAGGTAGGATTCCCAATTTAACACTTTCGATGTAGCTGCACTCTAAATACAGCCTCTTGTTTGCAACTTGGTAATGACTTTGAGAACACAGGGGACAGAAACACCTAAGGGAAGTAACATTACATTTCCTTATCAATACTGAATACGAACTTTTGCTTCGGTTCCTGAATTTTCAGTTTCCTCATCTGCTTGGTTCTGTTGTTCAGCTTGACTTTTCTGAATACCTTCATCTTGATCAACCTGCATTTTATCCTAGAAAGAGAGTTACAGAACTGAACGCAAGTGTTTGCTGCACGATTTAAGACTGACGTCAATTACAGTAAGTCACAGATACTATAAGGACCTAAGAATCCATCTTAGGAATTTTTGATTCACCATGTTTCAACAGGCATTTTGATATAGTATTTGTATTCTTCTTCCTCAAATTAAATAGAAGTTCTATTCTGCCTGTCCCCCTTGAAACACTTATGTTGCGATCTCTCCCTCTGTTCAAGAATTGCACCAAGCCCTTTGAATACTCCATTTTGTATTAGAAATAAATACATATAAAATGTGTGCAGAGAACATTCTAGAAACACCACTAATACAGGCAACGACAACAGGTTCTCTATGGAACAGTCAGAACTTTGACCTCATATCATTTTTCACCTAAACTTTTAAGTTTGTAATCCAAATCAGAAGTAATTTATAGTCATTATAATTGTTACCTCATCTCACAGGACCATAAAAATTAAATTTCTGTAGTAGCCTCTTCGAGCACATGACCAATTGGCCTTCCTTCCTGCCATCCAAAATTAAGAGTTTCACTTAAAATGTATTTGTAGTTTTAAATTTAAGAATCTTAAAAACCGTAACTACTTACTAGTGCTGAGCACTTGATTTCTTTAAGTAATAAAATACCCTCTCACCACTGCAAGAAAACTTAACACAGTAACGGATAAGCTTGAAGTTTTCAGGATGATTCCAATAGTCGGACACTCAGAGCATCAATAAATAATGAGCCGTAGCTGAGATCTAAAAGGTCTAAGATCATATCCATTACAAGGAATTAAGACTCCTGGATTCACAAACTACGTACACACAAAATAATTTACTGTTAGTTCTGTGAAATACAAGAAGGTTATATAAGGATTTCAAACTCTAGCACAGGTACATAGGTTGCAGTTTAGCTATGTTAACTGATGCAGCAAATTTTTAAATGATAAGAGTTGAAAACAAGGTGGCTACTTTTAGCCAATTTAAGTTCTGTCACTTCGCAGCAAGAAGAAATAAAACCTCAATTACTGTTCTTACTGTTCACACAGAAAAGGCAACAACTGGAGGGAAATGCTTTGCCTACACAGAAAAGCTACAGGGGGGGAAACAATACAGACACCACAAACCTCCTCCTCAGAGTCGAGGGTACCATCCTCAATAATGAAAGGTAACTGCTGACAAGCACCATTGTAAAACAGAAGATGTGTTAGATGAATGGCAGTACTACACATGGAAAGCCTGAGGATGGAAGTGGTTAATTCTGTACAGAACATGCGGTAATTATGTCCTACACCTATTACACTAAGTGCCAGTTATGCCACTTTTAACCATTTCCCACCTTTATATAAACATCACATGCAGAGCACTTGTCCATAAGGAAACTGCATCATGTTTGGGATTTCAAATATGCTCAAATTCCTGGAAAGCAGTATAATACTTAAGGATTTCAACTATCAATTATGTAATGCTAAGTGCATAACCACTTGCTCTAATTCCTGTAGCACATTCAACTCAAGTGGGAAAAACTGCTAAGTACAAATTTTAGAAGACAATGACAAGAAATGCATTTCCTGCTTCCTCTAAATAAAGCTGCCAAGTCTTTGCTTTCTGTCAAGCCTTACTCCCTAAGGATCGCTCCCACCAGCCTCGGAATGCCTGACAGCCTGTGAGCCAGGACACTGCTCAGCACTGCACAATCTCAGAAAGATGGCAGGAGTGTGAAGCAGCAGCTTGCCTGCTGCTTTATCCTCATTTTCTCTATGCTGTCATCTGTCTCCCCTGTGAGCTGTGACGTAACCAAAATCCCAAGGTGTAGAAGGGTACAAGCGAAAAAGAAAGGCTGCCACAGTCACTGCTGCTGTGCTGTTCCCAGCTTCAAAGCTCTCCCTGGCATCCGGTCCTCAACTCAACAACGTCAATCAAGAGCTGCACATCACTGCTCTCTATGATCTACTTTCAGTATGCAGAGTGCTATCACGAAAGCTGATCCTCCTTGTGCAAGAAGGAGAGAACATCATTTTGTTCCTTTCTCACTTTCAATGGACAAAGCTGTTGCACATTTACTTCCAGTAATTTTCCCCTATGGGCATACAAGCCAGTTTGTAGGAAACAACTAACACAAATACATAAAAAAGTGCCCTTAGGGAAAGAATGTTAGTGAAGTACAAGTTTTCCACATGTAAAATGGGACCATATATATTTTTTACTCCATGCAAATGTATTGCTTGAGGAAAACCAAGAACTTTCACAATTAATTTGTCAATGGATCTCATTACATACATTGCTGTTTGACAGCAATACCACGTAATGTTAAGATCAGTAGTGGGATGGCAAAGAACAATTAGGAAGTAACATTTGTTTTAGATTCTTTTTTGCTTTCTTAGTGCCCCATGTCACCATAATAAACATGGAGAAGTATGTTACATAACTGAAGAAATAATTCAAGGGTGGAGATGTCCTAATTGTCCAAACCTATACACTATGATTTAATCTGTAATTATTGACTCTCTTGTCAGAATTACAAGGTGCGTAGGTATTTACAAGTTTACATACCAGCTCATCATCTCTGCCTTGGTTCTTACTTGATGATTCGGTGTCCATAGGTGTGTCATTGTGATCTCCCTCTATGTTCTGCTTCTCTATTATAGAAGCATTAGCCACGCTGAAAAGGCCATGAATATTGACACGCACTTTAACTTTCACTTTGGAATTTTCGCCATCATGTTGGGGACCAACATTTTGAATAGTGAAACGCCCTTGAAAAAAAACAAAGAATGTTTCAATTGTTGTTCCAGAAATAGTGAAAGAGGAAGAAAAAAAAGAAAACCACATTCCTTGAAGGACGCTAATTTAATTAACAACTTCACGCAACTTAAAACTATTTGCAAACTTCGTACTTAGTTGTCAATTCTACAATATAAGCAGTGTTGAGATAATAATGGGGAGCCAGGTTTTAGCTTAACAGTTAACTGAATGAATAAGGTATTTATGAGATATAGATAGAGCAAAGAGTAGTCCAGACAGTACTGTATTACATGTTTGAGTTCTCTCTTGCCTTCTCTAACCACACTAGAAAAATTAGTCTGATCCGCAATCATTTCTTTCATCCGTGTAACTCACACTTTACACTGAAAAATAAAACGTTAGAGATAAGAGATTCTATTTGAATTTGGTAACATGGATGCACATCATATTTTGGAGAATGAATAACGGCTTCCGGAAGCAGCAAGGTCGATATTGCATTCTGCAACTTCCAGCCTGTGCACACCTGATGGGGAACGTTCTTTCTGAAAGACGATGGACGACTTCCATGGACAGCTACGTAGGGAGCACCAAGTTTGTATTTTCATAAATCCGTAAATAAAATCATGACTTAAAGACCCTGAGGAGTCTACTAATAATTGAAAGTAAGGCAGACTGTACGAATAAGTTTCCTAACAGTTTAGACTAAGTACGGATGCTCAAGTTCAATGAATACCTGTCTTGTATGTTCTCAGATTAGCAGAGACATGACAAGATACCTGTCTGGACACATGACTGTCTAGTGCTCGTGGGTCCTTTGATCTAACTTCTTTGAAAAACCCAGGCTGGTGGGCACATAAGATCCTTATCCATTTTATAAAGGTTGAAAGGACCAGACAACAGAGCACTGAATTCCTTGTACCTACGTTTCTTAAAGCATTCAGAAACAGTGAAGACTGATAGAATGAAGTAAGTTTTTTTAGGAACTGTCAAAAGAAGATGTCTATACTCTTTGATCGCTGTATCTAAATCAAGATGACTGTGCTGAGCCTTTCTAAAGGACCTAGGCTCTTCCACGATCTACCAAGTAAGGAAGTAACATCTCTCAAAAAACCCCACAAACAAACAAAAACCCCACTATTCCTATTGTGAACAGAAGTTGGGTATAGGGTTTTTACTCACACATTCTTACCTATTCTGGAGTCAGGATAAGGCACTTCATGCGGGTGAGTATAGTAAGCTTCCAGGTCAAAAGGCTCTTTCTTGTGAAAAGTAATTACTTTTGAGAATGGAGCAGCATGGTTCTTAGTGAAGACCTCACATTCCCTAAAGCAGGAAAATATTAAGCAAGGTTAAACCACTGAGCATAATAGGATTGATAATCAAAACCAAGGTATGTTAATGATCAGCAGCCATGCTAACCAAGTGGCTAAGTAATTCGGTTTAAGCCAGTTTATGACTGAAGTTGGAGCTTGAAGGCCTGTAGGTTTCAATGGTGGACATTCTACAACACACTTTGCAAACTTAAGTGACTTCACATCAACAGTTTTAATTAAATATATTTCCAATTATTAAGCAGCAATCAGAAATCCAGGGGTATAGAGCAAAACAAGAAAATTACAACTGTTAAGTGAGTGGTAGGTTCCAAGTCTGAGGCCTGGTCTTTTCCATAGCTCAACATTTGTCTTTACATACACAACATGCTGGTTAATAGGCACTATGCAACTTACCCTGTTCCTTCTTCATAAGATGATTTCCATCTTAAAGTTATAGAATAAGGAACAACATCTGTGATGGAAAATTCACGCACTTTAAAAGCTGGGGAAAGAATTGCACACTAGAAAAAACAAAGAGCAAAATTTTGTTTTATCTGTGCACTCAAAAAAAAAAAAAGCAAGTACAATAATACCTGAATGCCAAAAGGCTACTACTCATGCATCACATGGAGGTCCTGCTTATCACAAGATTTTTAACAGAAACTTCTGATGCTTAGTAGAAAGTTAATTGAACTGAAAGACTGAACTAAATTGAAGTAGCAGTACGAGATACTGCTTCCCCAGTGACTGTCACTAAAGAAGCAAAAGTTCCAAATGACTACAAACAAATCAACAGTGCAATCTGGGTCATCAAATTTAACAAGACCATCCTTCTAACATGACAACAACAAATTACTGAACATAATTCAATCACTTCTAACACGGTCACTGTCACCAGCTGCTGAAAGAACAAGCCAGCCTCTACATCTTGTTTCAGCTATAGTACCTTTTACTTTTGGTTAGTTGCATTTCATTAGTACATGATGTTAAAGAAGCAATACTGAATTTTAATTTCAACAACTATACCTGCAAGGCACAGCCTCTTGCAACAGCTTCATCAGCATTTAGTGTGGTGCTTATCTCTTTACAGAAAAAGTTAGAGATCTGTTCCTTCACTGCTGGAATCCTAGTAGCCCCACCTACTATTTCTATACTGTAGATATCTTCACGCTGAAGTTCTAGAAAAGAGAGTGCACAGCCTTAAGTTATCATCATGGTATCAAAAAGCTGTCTTTGGACAATAATAACCACAAAGATAGATTTCTCATATCTAAGCACTGTGACAAGCACTGAATATATTTAATGGCCAACAAGATCTCTAAACCAGATTTTTCATGTGTCCTATTCAAAGCCTTCGTCCCTTCTGCAGGCTACAAAAATTTCTAGGTGTGTAATTCTGGAAAATGCAGAAGCCAAGCACCAATGATGACAGCTGCTCTTCAAAATGCATTGTCCATGTGCATCCACCTTCTGGTGTGCACAAACTCACGTGCATGTAATTGGGTTTTCTTTGGCAGCCCTACACTATTGGATCTCACCTCTTCCAAACAAGAACAATATTGAACACCAATATACCTCACTTTGCATGTGGTTTAATTTTGGTCGCCGATAAAGCAAAACATAACTGAAAATATATAATAAACAGTAGACAGTGCTTGCAGGGTAACTTTTAAATTCTGATGCAGATGTGTGTAGAAAGTGATCTCAAACAACTGTCAATCCTTGAACAGCTCTGCTCAGCAGTTACGCAGGTTCTTAGTAGCTATCTAGCCAAGTCATGAGATGGGCAGAGTTCTTCCCTTTATTTTAGTTGAAGGTGCTGGAACTGGGGGTAAAACCTTTTCCTGTGGAACTCTAATTCTCTCCTTTACACTACATTAGGCAAAAAAAAAAATTGTTATTTGCACATGCTTCAGATAATTTCTTTCAAGAATACACTGTCAAATTCTCAGGTCAGTGAGGACATATATGCATCACATATGGAACAGGCTGGCCAGACAGTTACAGTAAAGAATAATAGTTTTTCCCATGAAAGTTTTGGTTTGGTTTTTAAATAAAACAAACATTTCGAGCGCCAACCTTTTCCATTTGTCAGAGTGAATGAGGGTCAATAAATTAAGGTTGCAGAGTGGTAAGTGCACTAACTGAGGCAGGAATGGAATCATGCATACATGGCAAGCATATGAATGGAACTTACATTTAACTTTTCAGTACTTAGCTTTGCAATTCTAATAAATACAAAAATACATTGAAAACAATCATTACAGAGATCTAGGATAACTTGATTACTAGTTACTTTCTGAAACCAAAAGCAGTACCTAAATTAATTCCTACTTACTAGCTTGGTCCATGGCTGCTCTTAGAGGAGGTTCCACTCTGGACAGAAGGGCAGCACACAACTGCTCAAACTGAGCTCTGCAGGAACAGGGAAAGCGTTTTACATTACAAGACAGCTTAAAGACCACAATTCACTGCACTCCAGTGAAAACAGTGCAAAGTACCTGTTCATCTTGCTGGAGACATCAAGGTCATTCATGAAGCACTCAATATTGAGAGGAAGGTCAGAAGCATTTGCGCTCATAAGCTTCTTTAATTTTTCACATTCCTGATACAATCGTAGCAGTGCTCGGGGATTCTCTTTTACATTCAGTTTGTATTTTGTCTTAAATTCCTCAGAGAAGTAGTCTACCAAAGCCTCATCAAAATTCCTGCCGCCTAGGAAGGGGTCAAAAGTAGTAGCCAGGACCTGCACATAAGTGAAAGAACAAAGATTAAAAGCTATTTGATCATGTTTGTTTATATCTAGGGACAGCTTTCAAACACACTAAATTTATGAAGCTAGCTCATCTAAAAATGAGTTTTCTTACAGTCTTTTATGCAGTCGCTAGATAGAACAAATTAAAAAGATCACTCCTCAGTTTAGTTTCTGCCCTTTCCAAATAAAATACTAACAAATCTACCATGCTATTTTCTAATACAGCCTCTATTCAGTTTACAGGCTCACTACAGAAAAGGCAGACTAGGACAGCTATTTTGTTGTGCTATTACTAGTCCTGTGTCATTTACTCAAGAGAAACTTGCCATCACCTTCCATATGACTTCACATGACTACAGTTTGCTACCAAAGAGAAGTTTAAAAAAAGACATTCAGCCATCGGTAGCTCAGACAAAAATCTCCAAACTGGGAAGTCAAGACTGCTCAGTTTTACTTCTACTGAACTTAGGTTGTGAACCATCATAGATGGCAGAAAAAACGTCATCACAAAGCAATTCAGGGATTTCAACAATTTCCCATAGTTAAGTCAGTTGCACAACTACAATGCTTATGGAACTACCAGAACATGCATATATTTCAGTGATATAACACGGCACAAACACTGTGCAATATGCTTCATTTTCAGCACTTTTCAAAACACTTTGGGATATTTATTCTGCATTTTATAAAATTTGATTTGCCAAAATAGCAAACAAATAACAAAGTTTTTGTATTCAGCATCTCAAAAATTTGCCATAGACATCTATTTAGTTTTTTTAAAAAATACCTTCCCACAGAACAGCATTTTGAGCATTGTTCCAATAAATACTTCAGGAATATGGGATTTTACAGAAGATTACCTTCAGTTTTCCCTTGTTAAAAGCACAGATTGAAACCTGATACGCAGAATGCCCCATATCTACAAAGACAACATTTCTTGGCTTCTCTTCCAAGGCCGGCAGATCTTGCTTGTATATTCCATAGGCCAGTGCAACTGAAAAACACCAGCCCACAGAAGTTACAGGAAAGCTGTATACAACTGTAATGCACACATTAAAAGCACTACCAGAAGGACACTACCTCTGTTGACTCTTTCTTAACACTTCCATTACTGTGCTCATATAGAACATAAGTGTCAAAATGGTCACAAGTTTTAGACCATTATGAGTTACCATGCTCTTTATTTTCATTTCCTACTGTCTGATTTATAGTTTTACTAGTAAATTACCTCTTGCTCATTCATGTAATTGACATTTAAGTACTCTGTATAACCTAACATCTCTTTCCAACAAGAACTGCCTGCTGTGCATCTTCAGAGCACCAACTCAAGTCAGTAGCATATGCGTCATCATAATTTTAAATTTTTACATCAGGAATTTATCAGATTGGTCATTTTTGCCTCTGTTTAAGAATTACTATTCATATATAAAGCAGCTCATCACAAAAAAGTGAAAATGTTGAAAGCACATTTTTCACTGTCAAGAGATGAAACGGATGTCAAGTGAGGGTTAAATTACTAAAGCATCACCTTGTATTTCAGTTCTGCTTGCAGACAAATTAATATTGCAAAGGTTCAGTTTCATGCCTACACCTCTCCACTGAAATGGCTTACATGAAGTATTTTTCAGCTCAAGCATGCTTGAATTTTACACAGCTAAGAGATAGAGTGTTTTAGAAGACTAGTTTATACAACTCAAGATTTCAATACCAGCACTCGTTTGAAACTTTAGTCGAGACTTTCAAAAAGCAAACAGAATTTAAATAAAGAAAAAGTACTGGTTTAAACAGCTCCAACTTCAGTTCTCTTGAAGTGTAACATACTTCTGTACTCTACCCTAGAACTGACCAAAACCAGAAAGCAGTAAACAAATTATAGAAACAGTTGTGCCAATGGTGCAACTGACAGGTTTGCCACAAGTTTAAACTGTAATTATCCTACAGACTTCTGTTTGACTTGATTTGGATATTTTGAGAAGGCTTACAGTCCAAGTTGTTTCTATATATTATCAGCAAATCTGCTTTCAGAAAAAGCTACATAAAAACACAGTTTGTGGAGAATACATATTAAGCAGTTAAAAACGAAATGCCTTTGGATTACACATTCTAAAATTTGCCTTCAATGTAATACACTTCAAATAAACATTGGCTTATGATAAAAAAGTATTTATCTAATATTTCCATGAGATTTACTTTTACTCCAGCACATTCATGTTTCAGGAAGCTGCAAAGAAAATTAGAAGACCCCGCTACACACCTATGTTAAAATACTGTATTTACTGTAATCAGACAGATGTAGGTTACATCTAATAATACTATTATTTAATACAACAATTGAGAATTTAGGTGCACACCCTAGCTGGATCTTTAAGAGGTTTTGAAGCTAGCTCAGGCCTTCCTAACACAGCTGCTGTAGCTCCACCAGGTAGCAGGGAGCTAAGCACAGGTACCAGCTTTATTTCAGAAGCAGGGTAGCTATTTTCAACTGACCCTGTATTCAAGTTAGCAAACCCAAACTCTCATTACGTCTCATCAGTGCTGAACACCACCCCACCAGTACAGCTGCTGTGCTTCCAGTTTCCAAGCTGGATTGGGCAGTACTAGCCTGGATAGCTTTTTCCCCAAGCTCCTTCTTGTGTAACAGGAGTTACGTCATCACCCTCACAGATTCAATAGTCTGAATGGGTAAAAAAAAATAAAAAAAAATAAAAGCACTGCTGCCCTTTACCTGCTGTAGTTTCATTCATCAGCTTCAGACAATTTAATCCCGCAATCTGTGCAGCTGCCATTACAGACCTTCTCTCAGCATCGGTGAAGAAACTCGGTACCTGTTTCCAAAAAATAATTATACAGTATATTATGAAATACGGACTTTAATTTAATTTTAATTTAATCAGATTTATCAATTAAGCAGCCCTATAAATTTCAATACCACAAGAAACTGCTATAAGCTAACCTCAGATTAATAACGCAGTCTGAATAAAACAGCTCGATAATTCAGTTTAGTGGATAGTTTAATTAAAATTTCAAAATATGACAAAAATCAAGTGACATCCAGAGTTTTTAAATAAAATATACCTAACCACAAAAAAATCCTGAAAAGGTTTTCTCAGATTCTTCTGATGAGTCTTTGATCTTAAAATCATTACCACTTCCTGAAAAGATTTGCGCAGCATAATCTCAACACAATAAATATTCATGGATAGCCCCAAAATAAGTTACTGCAGAAGCATTACAGCGGTGCTGTAAGTAAACTCAGCACTGAACTGAACTGCGTTACAAAACAATCTTTATCCATTCTTCAGTTATCACCTCTACCACAGCGTCAGCTTACAGCCGCGCTACAGTACTCAGTTACACCAAAAATAGCTGAAGCAGAATCAAAGCCCATTTAGGAACTGGCTGCAATCAGCTGGCACACCTTCATCTCCAGTCATGCTTAAGACCTAGAACTGCATTCACAGTGTATTTCGTTAGCTACCATTTTGCTATATTACCAAGGATCCTTGTCTGTGTGGGAGGTATTCTCTGTTAGTGTCTTTGTATACCATGAGGAAGCAAGGAAAAAGATGAAAGTACATTTCTAACAGCTAAAAGTATACAGCTTTCCTGTTCCCATGTCTGTCTGACAGAGAGGGGATAACCCCAATACTCCACACCCAGACTTCTCACCAGAACAAGAGCAGAAGTGAAGCATTAAACAAAGACAATGGGAAAACCAGACATTTCTGACTTCCTATTGGGAACAAACCCACCTGTCTTCCAAGCTCTGTCCCCACTCCCCCACTGTGGGTGAGGACACTAGCTAAAAAAAAAATTCAACACAAGCAAACCAAATGAATAAAAACACCTTTTCAAACAAAGGCAGGTAGTTGGGCTTCTCCAATTGCCAGTATGACCCTCAGAGCCATAAAGTTCATGCAACTGTCAACTACACTACAACCAAGTGTCCAACTATGTAACAGTGATGAAATTTAACATGAATTTGGGCACATATGCTTACATATAGGACAGTTCCCATTCCCAGGAACTACAGTAATCAGGATTACTATACACAGCACTTACGAGTTAACCAGTCTGGCTCAGCTTAAGTATTACATTCTTTCTGAAAATACACTCCTACTTTAACAAATTTTCCATCTTCTCATGATTACAAAAGTATTCTCATTTAGAAAAACCTATAAAAAAGGCACAATCTGGGGGAGATGATTTCTATCCACCACTTGCATCACTTATCATTGCACCATGGCATACATGGTACCATCTTAAAGTTATCTGTAGTAAGCACTGCAATAAATACATTATAACTTACTGAAATCACGCAGTCTGCCACTGGTTTCTTCAAAGCACTTTCTGAAGTCTCCTTCAGTTTGGCCAGTAACATTCCTGTTATCTGTTCAACTGCAAACAGCCTCTCTTCATCCAGGTACCTCACCTGAAACAAGAGAATGGCAATTCTGGAATAAATCACCTCAACTTTTCTCGACTTGGACATTCCTTATAATTTTGAGCAAGACCCAAGTTTAACACCAGACTCTGGACGCAAATAACTCTCCATATCAACTGATGCTATGGATTTGTGCTACCTACAGATCATTAACAGTTCTGTTCAGCTGAAAATGGTTTGGTGGGAAACCTTAACACCTGCATTATCTCAAGAGGCTACTCACAAAGTTACAGTACTTTTGTTGTTTGTTTGAGGTTTTTAAACTAAAAAAAACAAAACAGAAAATGCATAATGAACACTGAATCACACTTGTCCTAACATGAGCTAAACCCAAGAGTTTTGGGGCAAACCCTAGGAAGATTTGCTTCCTGCAAGGGTCACATGAGACAGGGAAGGGGTAAACAAGGTAATTCTAACATTCCTGCCCTGCTTGGAAAACACATCTTAATCTTCGGCCCTCAGATGAGGTTGTCCTCAACTCCTGACAGGCTGCCTTCTCTCTAGGAATCCCAAACGCTCCTGTTCAGGGAAACCCAGAAAGACGAGCAGCAGCTATATTTGCACAGGCAATAGTGTGATATTAGCATGTATATGGAACAAAAGAAACTCACGCCAGAAAGCAACCCAAAGTGCACTGAGTGAGGATGACTGGGAGATTTGCTTCAGAAGTGCACTCCTGATCCAAATTAAAACACTAAATGACAGACACATTCAGAGACTGAAGCCAGAAAGCCCAAACTTTGAGAACAGTGGTTTCCAGCCATTTAGTTTAAAAATAACTTGTTTGGATTACATCTTCCTTTTTTTACCGAAACTTGGGTCTCCGTGTGTAAGACCTGAACTCAGATGAAACTAATACTAACAACTGTAATTATATGTATTTGAAGGTAAACCTGGTAAGGTAAGGCAAGGTAAAAAACTACCAAGGTGACTACAGAGAACTCATGCGGATGAGAAACCTCGGCCATCTCTGAGAAAGCACGATACTCGAGCAGATGTTTCTGCATGGTATAAAAACAAGGGTGTCAAACTCATTTTCACCAGGGGCCACGTCAGCTTGCTCCTGCAGCCTAACGCACATCACACGCTGAACACATGACCAGCACCGGCAGGAGTGTAGGGGCAAGGAGTTCAGCACTGCTGCCGGGTAGAAACAAGGTGCGAGGCCAGATAAAACAAGGTGGAGGGCCGGATTCAGCCTGCGGGCTGTGAGTTTTCCTCTCATGGTACAAGACGTTCTTCATCTCTTGGTTGCGGCAGATTTACTACACTGTCAATTGTATTCAAGGTGAATGACAAACAGCCATTTTTCTGGATGAGAGCTATTAACATTTTATAGCACACCTATAGGGGAAACAATGCAATACCTTTTTAACATTACTTCATTGTTAAAAGACATGAGTACGTAACAGACAGCAGGTACTCTAGATCTCCCTGAACATTTTAAGAGAATGAATTACAAGGAGAAATGTAGCAAAGCTATGCTAACGCAGGCTTTGCGAAACCAATACAGTAACACTTGTTATTTACCACCCAAGATTGATTTTTAAAATGAGCACGAATATATTTAGAGTTTTCTAAAGGAAAACATAAGTCAACTCAAGCAGGAAGTGACAAAGTTCCGGAGTACTCATTTGTCTCACTCAAGGTATTCTACACAAAGCTCTAACCTACCTTTACTCCTACAGAGCCGTTCGGCATTTTCTGAAGTTCATAGGGAAGTTTGGCCCTTTCAGCTTGTATGTAAGGATCTTCAAATGCTCTTCCATGCAGTTTTTTGAAGCCATGTAATGTATTTTTCACATTTGTGACAATCTGTGGAGAAGATAGCTTGTTTTTTATTACCCATTACATGCAGACAATAGAAGGAACTCTTGTTATGTTGGGCTTAATGAACATATTGAAGACCTATGTCAAGTCTCAAAGATTTACTGAGATGCGGAGGATCTCCATTAAAAAAAAAAAAAAGTTATTTCCCTATTTAATATCCACTAGCTTACTGCCATCAATTTTTACTGTATCTTTTATTTCAGAGGACCTTTCTCATACAGCATGCAATATTGGAGATAGTATCACACTGCTGCAACAGCTGTCTGCAGGAACAAATTACTTGATTACCTACATTAACTTTAAGTGAAGCTTCAACAAATTACTGTCACTTCACTTCCATTAAAGTTCTCCTCAAGTTCAGATCCCACCTGACGATAAAGCCTTCCCACACCTATTCTCTCAATTGTATTTTAAACTCATTACTTGAAGAACAGACTTTTAAGTAAAGAAAGGACCAGAATACACAAATCCTAATGCACACAGTATCTAAGCTATCAAAAGAAATTACTTCACGGTGACCTACAAGATAAACTAGTCTGCTTCACTGGTCTGAACTTCATAGCTGGGAAGAGTACTGACAGGACACCTTTCCACTAGCAAAGCTCACGGGTTGAGCTCACATAAAAAGGGTAAAGATTCTCAGAATGGAAGTGATACATTCTCTGCATGCACTGACTGCTCCTGGTACTAATGGTGAGCTCCATTACCTTTATATTGGCCAAGCAAATTTCCAGTTGCCCTACACTAAGGTGAAGGAAGCCATCAGCATGGTAACATGATGCATGGATGCAAAGAAAGTTAAGACTCGATCTATTTCAAATTTGTAGGTTCACACTGGCTACTATGAAATTTTACATATTTTCCTTCCAAAGGAAGGTTTTTCTAGGTTGCAAATGAATTTCCAGAGGAAAAGAGAAACTTCACTTCTGTTCATTAAGACAGTAAATTACTAAGATGCATTCACTGACACATGATAAGCAACAACCAATATCTGTACCAAACTTTCACTGTTCAGTTTCAGCTTTTCTAAAACATAAGCACAGCATGCCTCCTCATTCCCAAAGAGATTTAATTACAAATTCTCTTCTGGCTGTCATGAGTAAGGAAGAAAAAAATTCTTTTACACTCCAAATGACAAAACAGCACAGGGAATGTACTGTTGAAGCAGTAACTACTACTTTGAAACGTACACTTACTGTGGAAAACTTACTAAAACAGAAGAACATTTTCCTACAGTTCAACATGAGACAAGTCAGGTAAGTAATACAAGAGGTTTCGATCTATTTACCTGGCTCTTTGCTGCATTCCCAATGGCCCGGGTCTTGGATCCTAAAGATATACATGCCCTGAGTAAAAATAGAAAAAAAAAAAAAAAAAAAAAAAAAAAGACAAGAGGAAGAAATTCAGCTTTAAAACACTCACAAAAATCGAAGTAGCAGAAGATGGATGTGGTATTTAACAGCATTATTGCATGAACAACCAGAACTTGCAGTGGTATCCTAGTTATTTTGTTCTTTGCAAATTAGTTTAGACACTGCAAGCAATCACAATTGTTTCCATTATAATTGCATTTAAGGAATTCCTTAAAAGTTTGTGTTCTACAGATCTTATCATGAAGGTTAAGAATTAATAGCTACATTTGGGTCAAAGCTTGTAACCAAAGAAGCCTGCAAAGTTTAAATGAAGAACCTTAACTTTACCAGTCAGGTTTTCTTGACTAAAGAACCCTGAAGTTTGATAGTATTAGCAACAATAATCAGAAGACAACAATTAAAACACCACCTAAGCCCAGAGTAGCTGAAAAGCCAGTTCTGCAAACTGCTGAGTGCCTCCTGTGACTGAGGACTACCAGGTACACAGCGCAGACAGGCAAAAAAAAGAGGAGATGTGTGGAGCAGCCCCCAGCCACCAAGGTTTGGGGAGCTCTAGAGTAGTCCATGGCCCCTCCCAGCTTGCTTCTACTCAGGTTACTCCATGCGTACCCCTCTCAGTCCTGCCTCTGGCTCTAGCAAAGGCTGCCCAGCTCCCAGCCACCCTCTGGACACTTGACTACTGCCTTTGGAGACATTTTATTTTATTTTTTGGTTTGTTTTTAAAGGTTCTATCGCCACACTTTTACTTTACAGATTTGAAAAAGAATCCTTTCCCTAAAGGGTAACTGATCTGGCTAAAACCACTCAGTAGTAAATAAGAGATAGAACCCAGATTCCATATAGCTCAAACTGAATTGTTTAACAAACGCACAAAGGTCACTATAGCAGATTGCTTCCTGCCTCCTCTTCCTCATGCATACAATGAGGGCACTGTATGTAATTCAATAGTGTCATCTAGCAACCTCTTCTGCTGTAACATCACATGAAACATGCAAAATCCTCTCCCAATTTAACTGCTCCAAACAGACAACACATTGCCCTACATTTTCAAAGCTCAGCTTTTTCAAAAGGTTTTTAGAATTTCCCATGTTGCTTAATGCTACAGTTCCAAATTATACTTAGCAATAATATAGAAAAGTCAGATAAAAGAGCAATTTAGAATCGGTGCAAATGGTTTATAAGATGGCTAATAACATGCTAATGCTATTATACCACATCTTTCCAGATGACTCTATTGACAGACAGCATTATTTGCATAGGGTTATTTGCATCAAGTCATAAGCTACAGCAGCTCACTGGAGATCCTGCTATGGTTTACTTCAATTACTCAGTTCCAGCACAAGGGGATGTATGGGTTCTCCCTCCCTTGGCTGGGAAGCAAATATGTCAAAAAATAAATTATGCTCTCTTTGGCTTCAAACGCTTTGATTGTATCCAAGACAGCCCTTTAGGAAGCCACATCCACAGTAAGGATACAAACCCATCACTACCCTCCGCTTCCTTTGAAGTGAACTTTTGAACAGCCCACAGGCTTTGCTAAAGGTAACAGCTCTCTCCACCAGAAGGGCACTTCAATCCTCTCCATGCATTGTTGTGAATAAGATGCTACCTTATAATTTTAATTACAGTTTGTGACTACACTCATTACACATGGTTTGAAAGTTACAAATGAATTAGAAGCTACCAACAATCAACTGTTTTTCCACAAAACCACAGTGGGGAGGCACAGGATTTGAAGGGGCCATTTGCCTCATGAGTTTAACACACTTGGGCACATTAGAAACGTGTACAACAGACTTGCTGGAGTTCTCAGTTCAGAAAGAGCCAAAAGCCAGTTAACATCCAAAGAGACGCTACAGCCAAAAGCCTTCAGAAGTACAAGTTCTACCGAAATGGATGGCTTAGCGGCAGAATCATTTTCCCTTCTAAAATACCTGTGCTAAAAGTTTGGAGATGATGCACGTTTTACAAATGCTAACAGTCCCAGGTCTTACAGAGTGGAGGTTTCAGGCAAACGATAGTGATAAAGGATCACCTTTAACAACTGGGATACTGGATTTATGACTTAAGAGTGCTGTATTAACTGTTACAATACACATCATCTGTTAAGCCTGCACTGCTTTTGCCTGTAGCACTGAAGTATGCTAACGCTGTACTGTTCACAGCAGTACTGCAGATTTTGCACCAGCTTCCAAACTGGAAGGAAGCTGGCTGCACTAATTAGCCTTGCCCAGAAAGAGCAATTAGGCCTGTAGAGCACAGCCAGGACTGTCCTATCTTTAGGACCTAACCCAGTATCTTTCCATGGCTTAATAACACCACACTGCATGGAACTGAACTAGCTTTTTCAGAGCCATTTTAGCTATTTTTATACCACACTACATTACACAGACACAACAAATATTAACACTCTTGTATTTCTGGGAGCAAGTCCCAAGCATTTGGGACATATCCAAGTGATGTTAACTATTAGCTAACTTCAAGTATCTACATGATGTAAGCACCTCTACAAGAAGGTATAGAGTTCATTTACGGTGTTGCTATGTGTAATAAGCACAAAAGTTCTAATGATTTAAGCATTAGATCTGCCTACATGACTCAAATCTTGTTTGAAGTAAGCTTTAGCTACTATGATAAACTTCCATAACAGTAATAAAGCTGTTCTATTTCTGTGCACTTTTTCAGTTTGCCTCAAGACAAACAGCATTAGAAAGGAAGTTACTCATGTTCTCCTATATTACATTTTAGAGAAACAGAAGAAAAAAAACTTGGAGAAATGTCACTTTAAGTGAGATAACTACTGCTTTTAACTATCTGCACACTCCAGGTGCTATCTTGCTCACTCTGCTTTAAACTGCCTTCATAATCATTTTGTAAATGTCTTGAAAGCACAGTTACTCAGATATGAACGTGAAAAAAAAAATGCAGCAAAACATATGTGTGAGGCCTACCTACAAAGAATGAACTGCAAGAACCACTAAAAATTGTCAAGTGCTTCTCATTACAAGGGGGAAGGAAACTGCAGTTGCCCGAGGATTCTTTGAGTAACAATTTCAGGGAGTTCCTGGCACAGAATTTGAACAGTCCCAGAACTTCTGTTCTCAAAATGCGTACACGGATAATAGTCTTGAGAGTTAACATTTTTTTAAGTAGTATAAAGAATTTAAAAAAGTATTCCCATTAATACAGGCAGCATGCAATTTAGCACTCAACTTTTGTACTTTAAAAAAAAACCTTTTAGAAAGCAAAAGAAAACTTACATTTCTCTGAGATCAACAAGATAACAATACTAATGTTACTATGGCCTCACATCGCAGAAACAGCTTTCTGCTGTTGGCTACAAATTCCTTTTATTAAAGAAAGCACCATGCAAGCCCCGATTTTTATGAGTATTACACAAATTCCTGATTTCTCCTTGAAAATCACACACAGATGGGAGCTCTAAAAATCCCAGTCCTACCCCATAGAAACATAAGAGGAAAATCTCCACCTACTCTTGCGTATCCCATCATCACGGACGTTGCCCACTCCCTCCGCCTCCTGCAAGACCTTGGTATTTCACGGCCAGCAGATGCAGCATGGTGCAAGTACGAACAGGTTTTAAGGAAAGGGCACTCATTGCCCTACTTCCTTGTTTCCCTGGTGAACCAATCGCCTCCTCCTCTCACTCTCACAGTAATAAAATTGTTAATGAAAATGCTTCAAGTCCTTGCAACCCTTCTGGAGTAGGGGGTAACACATTACATATTTTCTATGCGAAACTAAAGTGTCACAGGGAGAGGGAAAACCCCCTTTGTGCCTCAGTGGTGCAACCCGTGGTGTTTCAAGAGTCACGGAATCACTTGGTTGGAAAAGACCTTTGAGATCATCGGGTCTAACTGTACTCGTCCACAACTACACCATATCCCGGAGCAGCTCCTTTGCCTGTCTTTTAAATCCCTCCAGGGACTGCGACTCAACCACCTCCCTGGGCAGCCTCTGCCAATACCTGATAAACCTTTTGGTGAAGAAATTTTCAGCATCTCCAGTCTAAACCTCCCCTGGTGCAACTTGAGGCCATTTCCTCTCATCCTATCACTTGGGAGAAGAGACTAGCACCCACCTCACTACAACCTCCTTTCAGAGAGCTGTGGAGGAGAGTAAGTTCTCCCCTCAGCTTTCTCCAGACTAAACGATCTCAGCTCCCTCAGCTGCTCCTCATAAGACTTGTTCTCCAGCCCCCTCACCAGCTTCGTTGTCCTTCTCGGAGACGATGCAGCACCTCAATGTCCTTCTTGTCGCGAGGGGCCCAGAACTTCATGGTGAAGGTGGTGAGGCACTGGAACAGGTTGCCCGAAGAGGTCATGAACGCCCCCTTCCTGGTGGTATTCAAGGCCAGGTTGAATGGGGCTTTGAGCAACCTGATCCAGTCCCTACCCCTGGAAGGGAGGCTGGAACTGGATGATCTTTAAGGTCCCTTCCAACACATACCACTCTGTGATTCCTCAAAAACCGAACACAGTACTTAAGCATGCGACTTGACCGATGGGTGAACCTGATGGGTAATTTTTTAGGGGTACCCAGGGAACACCCCCAGCTCCCTCGGCCTCTCCTCACAACCCCTGTGCTCCAGCCCCTTCCCGAGCTCCGCTACCTATTCGACAGGACACGGCACAGCCAGAAGCTGGGAAAGGAGGAGGAGGATGTTTCTGGGATCGCCTCCTGCCCTAAAAGAAGCATTCCTACTCAAAACCTTAGGAAGGGGCAGCCGCCTGGGCTGAGCACGGGGCTCCCCAGTGATGCCTAGGGCGCGGGGAGGTGAGGGTGGGAGATGGAGCGGGGGAGACCCCGCTCCCCTCGCGCCGAGGGGGCGGGGCTTCAGCACCGCGCGGGCCCTAAAGGGGCACCGCGCCCTCCCCCCTCCTTCGCCTCACGGAGCCCGGTTGCGGCAATGATGGAATGGGGTGGGGTGGGGTGTCGGAGCGCCCGGTACTCACGGGGTGCAGCGGTCGCTGTACTCGTTGGCGATGGTCTCGATGCCGCCGCTGCGCGCCACGCCGATGTAGCAGTTGAGGAAACCCAGGTCAATGCCGACCACGGACATGGCTGCGCCCGCTGCTTCCCGCTCCCCCACCGGCTCTGTGGCGACCGTCTGGACTGTGAGCGACTCGTCTCCTCGCCCGCCTTCTCCCCCACTGCGGAGCGCCGGGCACCAACCGGCTGCTGCTCTGCTGGGCGCAGGCGCGCTGTGCCGGCCGGCGGGGAATCCGCCAGGCGCCGGCGGCGGCTTCGGCAATTTCCGGAAGGGCTCGGGTTGCGCCAGCAGTGGCTTCGGCACTTTCCGGAAGCGCTAAGGCTGCGCCGGTACAGCTTCGGCACTTTCCGGAAAGGATCGGGCCGCGCTTGTTACGGCTTCTACATTTACCGGAAAGGCTCGGGCTACGCCGGTTACGGCTTCGGCACTTTCCGGAAGGGCTCGGGATGCGCCGACTGCGGGCGGCGTGCGTTCGAGAAGGATCTGGAAAGGGAGGGGGGAAGAAGGCGCTGCCTAAGAGCGACCCCGCGCGTCCGCGCGTCAGAACTGCAGCGACCACGACCACGCCCCCGCCCCCCCCTTAAGGGAGCCGGGGGTGGTGCGAAAGTGGGTTGCGACACAAGGTGATTTAATGTAATTAGAACAACCCAGCGCAATTAGCAATTAGCGCTGGGTGGTGATTAAGGCGATTCATACGAGCGCCCTCGGCAGGTGTGAGTCACCCGCTGAGGTGAGGAGAGGGCAAAGAGCTCGCATTCCTGGAGGAGATGGACGGGAAGCCTGGAAACATCCAGAATCATAGAAACATCGAGGTTGGAAAAGATCTCCAAGATCATCCAGTCCAATCGTCAGCCCAGCCCCATCGTGCCTACTAAGTCATGTCCTGAAGTGTCCAGCTACACGCTTTTTTGAACACTCGAGGGATGGAGATGCCACCACATAGAATCGCCTGGTTGGAATAGACCTTTGAGATCTAGTCCAACCGCATCTGTCCACTACTAAATCATATCCCTGAGAAACTCATCTACCTGTCTTTAAAACATCTCCAGGGATGGGGACTCAACCACCTCCCTGGGCAGCCTCTGCCAGGGCCTGACCACCCTTTCAGTGAAGACATTTTTCTTAATGTCTAATTTATACCTCCCTTGGCTCAACTTCTAGTTGTTATCCCTTGTCCTATCACCCTGGGAGAAGACACCAACACTCGCCTCGCTACAACCTCCTTTCAGGTAGTTTTCCCCTCAGCCTCCTCCAAGGTAAACAACCCCAGTTCCACTGTTTCTGATACAGACCACGATGCCACTGACCCTCTTGGCCACTTGGGCACACTGCTGGCTCCTGTTCAGCTGACTCATAGAATGTCCTGAGCTGGAAGGGACCCATAGGATCACTGAGTCCAACTCCTGTCCTCACATAGAACAACCCCAACATTCACACAGGGTGTCTGAGGGCCTTGTCCTAATGCTTCTTGAATATTGTCAGGCTTGGCACCATGACTGCTTCCCCGAGGAGCTGTTCCAGTGCTCCACCACGCCTCTTCCTAATACCCAACTGAAACCTCCCCTGGCACATCTTCCGGACATTCTCTCCAGTCCTATCATTGGTCGCCAGAGAGATCAGCACCTGCTTCCCTTCCTTCCCTTGTGAGGAAGCTGTAGACTGTGATGAGGTCTCCCCTCAGTCTCCTCCAGGCTTAACAGACCATGTGACTTCAGCCACTCCTCATATGGCTTCCTCTCTAAACTGTTCACCAAATTTGTGGCCTTCTCTGGACACTCTCCAGGAGTTTTATATTCTTTTTATACTGTGGTGCCTAAAATTGCACACAGTTCTCAAGGTAGGACTGCATCAAACACTGCCCTGGGCAGTTGGTTCCAATGCTTGATCACTCTTTTCGTAAAGAAATCTAAACCTCCTCTTGGTGCAACTTGAGGCCATTTCCTCCCATCCTATCACTTGGGAGAAGAGACCAGTGCCCACCTTGCTACAACCTCCTTTCAGGCAGTTGTAGAGGGTTATAAGGTCTCCCCTCAGGCTCCTCTTCTCCAGGCTAAACAATCCCAGTTCCATCAGCCCCTCAAGGGTCCCAAGGCACAAGATGAACCCTGTTACAAAGCAAAGTTATGCATCAAAAATGAAACCCAGGTGTTTGAGTACAAAACAGTGACGGGGATTGTGCCATGGGCCAGGGACAGGCAGAGGCTGTAGGTTGTCAAGTCCTACTCTTCTGCATCCCGCCAGCAATGTACATGGAAGAGCTGTCCCTAGTTGGTGCCTTCATATTCCCAGAAGTGCCCTCAGCTTTATCATTTTTCTTTCTTAGAAAAAAGATATCTCAAAGCCTGAGTATCTCTACTGCATTTACCCTGGGTTTTATGGGTGTCATTTTAAGTATGGAGGTTTGAAACTTTACAAAACATACCTACAGGCTGGGAAAGCTCTGCAAGTATTTATTTGCTTCTAAAAATGGCATCTCAATTTCACACAGCAATATGACATCTTTCTGACACAGCATGTGACACTGTGCTGCACAGTTTTGTTCCGCTGGAGAGACTAAAAATAAGTGCTGAACCATTAAACCAGGTTCACATTCTTGTCAAGAGTTTTGATTGTCTCCCCATTTCTTATTGTTTCAATGCTCTGCTTCACAACTAGGACTTTCCTAGTGAAGGTGACAGATGCCATTTCCCTCTAAAACCTCCAGAAGCAACAGAAGCCATTGTTAAATACAGTAATTTGTAAAACAACAATGATTTATTAGTATAAGCAATTAACCACCTCATTTTCCTTGCTAGCATTAGGATCAGAAAGGCAAACTGGGTCCAGTCGCATCTGCAGTAGCCAGAGAAACACAGCCCAACTCAGGTTTCTGCTCTGCTGCTTCAATCCCTATTACGAAACCAGTTCTCAGTGATTCAAGGTATTGCAGCATCCCGCTTCTGCAGCACCACCTGAGGCCAGCTCCTGACTGAAAAGAAACCTCGGGCCAAGAGATTATATGCAAATAACTCTTGTGGAGCTATGCAACATTACTTAGCCCAGAAGAAATTGTGCAACCTTGTAGCAGGGGACAACCCCTCACTGCAGAAGTGCTGGCTTGTCTTGCATCTCCGCAGGATAAATGAGCCTGCACACAGCTTCACGCTGCTGCTGCAGTGTTGTTTCTGGCAACTGAGCCAGCTGGTTTCAAGCTGCAGTCAGGAACACAGATGTGTGTAGGCATTCATGATAATGAGAAGAAAAATGCCAATGGACTTTTATTTGCTTTGTCAAGAGTGAGACTATAATGAGTTGGAGATGAGATCGTAAGCAGGACAAGCCCCATATTCTTAAAGTAGTTAATAAAAGTCTTGTTTGCATGCCTCAGTGTCACACTGATTGCCCAGTCTGCGAGCATGAACAAAATTCAGTCAAATTAGATTAACCACAGACTTGCCTGAGCATATCCCCCCAATCACCTGCTATCAGTATAACAATCTTGCAGTTGGTGTTGAGTCTTTCTAATTCTTCACCTATGGATCACATCTGATTTTTCAGCAGCTAAAAAAACATTTGTACTAACTCAGAGAACTAAGGGTTTTGTGTGAAACTTAGTGGTTGTGGAGAAATGTTAGGAATGCTGCTAGCTGACCTTAATTTCTTTGAAACCAAATATTTAAATGAAGGCCTTGTCAATGCTTTCTTGAGTTCCTGAGTTACCAATATTCCACAAGGTTTGGTTTCTTTTTCCTTTCCCTCTTGAAATTTATTACCTCAGGAATAAAAACAAGAGTATCCTCATTTGTGTATACTCTAAGATTTATCCTCAATACTGAGGAGAATCCTCAGCCATTTTAAATTTCCTCTAGAAATAATGCATTAAATGTTCTACGTCTCTAGGTGCTTGGTCTTCACATTTTTGGGCTATGTTCTGGCTTAAAATGCTGCCAGCCAGACAATAGTATTCTCAGTGTTGTTTGAGGGATAGAACAGAGAGAAAAGTGAGTTCCTGTATTTCTTAATGACAATTTAAAAAAAACAACTTGTCAACACCTTTGTTGTCTTGACTTGTGCTTTGAAATACCATAGAAACACACAACAGGCTAGAAACAGGTTTTCTTTTTGCTGTGGTTCATGTAGAAGCTGTAGCAGACCGATACGTACACAGATTCGCAATGGCATCTGCTGCCAGGCTGGAGAAACTGCTATTACCAAAATATATTCAAGTACATGCTGTAATTTCAAATTCAAGATGTGTAACATTTAGTATAAATGAAACTGAAACATGGACAATTTTAAACAAGAGGCAAGTATTTTCTTGGATTCATTTCTCGAATGAATTGAAAACAATACTTTTTAGTTCCCTGAAAACAAATTTAGTACATGCTTAGTCACAAAAGCATCCCAATAATCTTAAAAGTATTGTTTGTATAACATTTACATTAAAAATATGCTATACAAACAATGAGAGTTCTATCAGGAACACCGTTCTGACAAAACAGATGTTGACTATTTTAATCAGATCCTGAACTCTCTGAATCTTTGAGATTAAAAATGTCCTTAATTTTGTGATAAAAAACTAGCACTAAGGTTCCTCCTGTTCCACAAAGGATGTTGGAGAATGCTCCATGTAAGAAAGCATTGTGTATTTTCATAAAGCAATCAAGAGTGCCTGTATATTGATGTTACTGCACACAAGTAACAAGGACAAATCATTATTGCACTTCACTGAGAATGAAACTTACATGCCCAGAAGCATTTTTCTGTCTTTAATAAAGAACAGTAAGGAACTTCTTCCTAATGTTTCACTTACTGCAAAAGAGTGATCTTTTAACTAATAAATATTTAACTAATGTAATGCTCTGTTAGCCAGTTCCAATAGCTAAATTTAGAAAGGTTGTGATCCTTCTTCTGATGCTTCTTTTAAGCTTTACTGGGCGAGTAAAAGGCTTAGGAATTAAATGAGGTCACTCCAATCCTAAGGGTGCTCTGAGTTGTTTCAATGCTATTAAAACTTCCACAGCTAATTTTTTTCCTTCTTTAGTATTACTGAAGTATTTTTATACCAAGTTGATTTCAGTTAATTTAGCAATCAATAGAATTTGCTTGACAAACAAAAACAAGAAAGGAGGATTTGTTAGTTAGAGACCTCAGCACCATGTTCACTAAAACTTGCTTGAAATGCTTGCAGGTGAAGGAAATAAAGGACGACAAGCAGCGAATGTTCACATGCATGCATATGCCTTACAGGGTTGTACAGGAAACCTGAGGAGGGGCTCTTTATCAGAGAGTGCAGGGATGGGATAAAGGGTAATGGTTTTAAGCTGCACGGAGGGAGATCTAGGTTAGATATCAGGATGAAGTTATTTCCTGAGAGGTTGGTGAGGCACTGGCACAGGGTGCCCAGAGAAGTCGTGGATGCCCCATCCCTGGAGGTTTTCAAGGCCAGGTTGGATGGGGCTTTGATCAATCTCATCCAGTTAGGAGGTATCCCTGCCCATGGCAGGGGGGTTAGAACTGGATGGGCTTTAAAGTCCCTTCCAAACCAAACCATTCTGTGATTCTATGACTGTTCCTGTATGAGCCAGAGCTGGAGTACTGAATTCTCCCTGCAGCTTTTTCCAAGTGTAGTATGACTGCAAATAGTGCAGTTTTGAAAGCTTCAGCAGTGAAGTAGAGGCAGCCCACAGGAACGTTGTGTAGCTGCTTTCTGCGCAGCAAAACACTTGGGAAATACTCTTGCCCACTGTGGAACTCAGCATAATGATGACTGCAAATCCCTTGGATGCTCTGAGTAACACAGCAGCTTTGACAAAGTGAGTTTTTGTAGATGTGCTTGGTGAACTGTCAAACAATTCCTCTTTTGGAACTGCAAGCTCTTCAGGATTTGAGGACCTGATTAGGAACTGACACTGTTTTTTGTCTGCACTAGGAAAAAACAAGTAGACTTTTGGGAAGCTGCTAATCCAGCATCCCTATCTTTATGTGATATTCTACTGGAAAGATGAAAAGTAGTTTTTATTTAATGTTGAAGATTTGACTTAAATTAGCTACATCGTAAGTCAAATGCACCTGTGATATCACAGTAAAGTTGTGGGCTCTGTAATGGCAGAAAGATAATCTTGCCTACTTTAGGCCTTTGTGATATACTCTGCAGCTCATAAAGTGATGTCTGAGTTTTCTGATGAAGGCAGTGGTACGTTTTGTTACACATTTTGTTAGGAATCAAGGTATGAGATCACTACAGATTTCACGAACGTAATGAGTGCAGGAAATACATCTATGATAAATATTTACATAAATCAATTAGCACAGTAATATAAGTAAAAAGCATTTAAAATATTTTGGTTGGAATCTACATGAATACATGCAAATGAAAGGATATTTGGTAATGGTTATTACTGCTTAGCTGACAGAAACCAACTTCGCTGGAAGCAGTAGCTGTACTGTGCTCATTATTTCAGAAGGTTATCCCATCTGGCAAATAGAATTTAACTGAAAGGTGCTGTATTTAATTCAGAGCTTCCTCTTGGACCAAAATAAGCATCATGATAAGAACTTGATAAAAATCATACTATTCAGCTTTATGTATACTCGAAACTTCACAACTCCATGAATGAAACAAGGACACCATATGAAATGTATTTATACACCCACAGCATGTATACATTCTCTCATTCTTATCCTGTTATGTGGTAGTAAACTCATTCCTAAATTCATATTTATGTTTTTAGTAATCTTGATACTATTCTGTATCCTAGTGGTAAGTTAATTACCAAAAATACAGGCAATTTTGTGGTAATGCCTCAAGAAGTGAAGTTCTTAACAATAAAGAGAGTGTTAACTGTAGGCCTACTGCTGATGAAGCAGATAAAGCAGAATCTGAAATAAGTGAAATCATATTTAGTCTAAAAGTAAGCAGTCAGTAGTTCTAATGGTGTTTGCTCACCGTAAGCTTCAAGGATTTCTGTTACTTAGGACAGATTACCAGAGGTATGCAGGCTTTACGTAAGAATCCATTTATCTCCTTGGATTTGCTGAAAGCACCTAAGCAAGCTCTATGTTCTACACCAACATTTATTTTGATTTGCTTGTGACTTTCTGGAATACCAAGAGAAAAGAAGATACTCCTGAAACAAAACTTAGAGACACTTCTTTGTAACTAACAACTCCTTTCTGTTGTCAGATGGCAAAACTTCCTCAGGGTTACAGGTAACAAAATAGGTCCTGATTTTTCCAGAGCATTTTTGTAGGGTTTTTTTATTTCATGTTTGAGGATAATCCTCATAGCAAGCATTTATGTTATCAAATATACTTCAAATGCTACTCAACTACCTCGTAAAATTACCTAATAGCAGCAAGACCCAACATTAATTGCTAATAATACACTATCACACTTATCACATACTGAGCTTTGAAGATTATTATTCTGCCTTGCACCTGAAGAACAGCTGTGTGCCACAAAGATTGTTTTTCTAGTTGTATTAGCTGGGCTAATAAAGGATATTATTCTACCCACAAACCTGTCTTACTCCAAATATCTGTCTTCTGAGTAGAAAAAAGAAAAAAGATCCTGTCTTTCTAATAAAAGCTCTCACCAAGCTGTGAGCTGAACATACTTTAACCTGACTCCCACAATACTATTATTTAATTTTGTTTCTTGCCTTTCTGGAGATGTTTCCACTTTTTTTCTGAATACAGTCTTGCCTGCTGTAATGCTACATAGTGCTTCAGCAAGCACCTTGAACTTCAAAATTCCAGCAAGTAATTTTCAGAAAAGGATTGCATGCTTAGACCATACCTGCATCATCATGCAGTGTCAAAAGCTTAAGACAGCATTCCTGAGCAAGCAGTCACAACCTGAGCAATGGAAAGGAAAGAATGAATGGAGTTTGTTTTGGATTTGGCAACAATCCCTGCAAAATAAAACAGAAATGGAAGCCTGTAGAATTTTTTTAAAATGCATGTGAAACCCAATAGACATTGAGTATAATTTTGATCATTCCTGTTATTATAATCCTGCTGTAAAATGACTTTGCTTTTTAGTAATATACTCTATTCAGCAGAAATAAATGTAAAGACAGAAGCAATAACTAGCGTCCTCATTAGTTCATAAATATTTGAAACACAATAATAAAGATTTAAACCATGCATTTTTGTTTGTAAAAGCTACCTCAATGGTGTCATAACATCCAAAATAGGAGGCTCAGTATAGAATGATTCCCTGTACTGAAACATTGAAGCCCTGGTACAGGTGAGGAGGTCCATCTGTCTTTGTGATTTTAATAATGCAGTCACCAAGTCCCTGGAACTGTTTCTCAGCAGCACCTAATAGAGAAGAAATTTATGCACATTTTTAGGCTTTAGGTGTCCCTCCTCATGGCAAGGGTGTTCAAACTGGATGATCTTTAGGGTCCTTTCCAAACCAACCCATTCTGTGATTCTAAAGGTTTTAGTACTTGTTATTTTTTTTAAAGATAGTCAAGCTAAGCAAAACATAATCCCTATAACCATACTGTCTTCCCCATTTCTTATCCTGCACAAAACACATAAGAAAGCATCCAAAGACTCTGAGCTTCAACAATGGATATGATACTTTGCTAAATCCTACACTTCTAAATAAATTAATCGCGAGTGCTATTCATGGAATGTTTCTAAAATTTGAGTCACAATCTCATACACATGTAAGCCATCTGGAAACACTTCTAGGAAATGGCAAGGAGATTGGAAGAACTATAAACACAGTGTTATTTACATCATGCATGTTTTACTTTTTCGACTGTAAAAGAAAGAAAACAGCAACCTTAAACTCTTTACATACAAAATGACTGTAATTGGAAAAAGACTGCTTAAGAATTTGCATGCAATAGGAGGAGATTAATCAAGCCGTAATGACTGACAGCATTCCCCCAGGTCAGCACCACTAGAAAAGCCTGTGGCAAGAAAAGTCTCTGGTACTGCAGTAAAAAGCTGTCAACAAGAGAAAGCACAGAACACTGGATTTTTGTTTGAATTATCAAAACTTAACCAAAGAAATCCCAAAACAGATAACCCAAGACAGACACAAATAAAGCAGATTTTCCAGCTATTTTCACATGAAAGAAATCGAATATGAAGAACTTATTTGCCGTTCTGCTGATATGGATTAATTTTATGTAATTTGACAAATGCCAATATCAACATTTCAAATTCCAAGACCAAGATTTCTTGTAATTAATTCCATGGTTGTAGACTCTGCGCCTTTCAAGAACCCATCCATGTTAAGGGATTTTTCCCTTAGTACACAGAATTGCAAGATAAGGCAGCATAGCCCACAGGTTGAATTGCTTTTTTGAGGTATAACCTAAACATGCTCCTTTTCATAGAATCATAGAATGATTTGGGTTGGAAGGGACATTTACAGATCATCTAGTCCATTCCCCCTGCAGGAGCTAGGACATCTTTAATTGGATCAGGTTGCTCAGAGCCCCATCCAACCTGACCTTGAATGATTCCAGGGATGGGACCTCCACTGCCTCCCTGAGCAACCTGTTTCAGTGTTTCACCTCCCTCATTGTAAAAAATTTCTGTTTTACGATTACTCTAAATTTACCCTCCCTTAGTTTAAAACCATTACCCCTTGTCCTATTGCAGCAGGCGCTGCTAAAAAGTCTGTCCCCATCTTTCCTATAGGCCACTCTTCTGGTGCACTGTACAAAACTAAGTTCTTAAAATGCTTTAACTATTTATAAGTACTTTTCTCACTCTTCCTCTTGTTATAAAATAAGCTTATTACAAAATCTTACCAATATCCCACCACTGATTACCAACCAGGCTGAAAGAATTGCACAGCAGCACTTGACCATATCTAGTTTGTTTAGTAAACAGAACTACTATGCAAGAGATTACTTACCTGTTTTTTTATCCACTTTGGACACACAAATTTGTTTGTATTAGTCCTTAAAAGTGAAATTTAGAGCCTGTGTTGGGAAATACCATATAACATTTGCCAAATTGCCATGTCAAAAGCTGAGAAATCCTACAGAAAAAGAAATGGATCTTTAAAATAATATTTCTGAAGTTTATACTACCAAGTACATTGTATTATATTCCTTCTATTGTTTCTACTTTGGTATGAGCTGTAACCAAGGCCAAAAATGTTCCTTTTCAGGTATTTTTCAGGCATTTGGGATTGGAAATGTGGATTTTCTGACACCAACAGATGCATGCATTTGGTGTTAGCAGAAGAAAACCTAAAACCACATGTGAAACATCAATAATGCTGAAAAGTAGGTAAGATTTTCATATATTCCTGAGTTGAGGGATACCTGTGTAAGCTGCAGTCTGTAAACTGCAGAATAGAATATTTTACAGAATGGTGTAGAAATTGTTTTCCTAAAGAAGTCTGCTTGTGCATTTTTGCTTCCACAGGGGGTGCTCACACCCTATATTAAAGCTATGAGGAACGGTTTATACAGCTATCAGAAACTTGGTAGTGCTTTTGTTATATTTTTATCCTATAGGACCCCGTTGGACACTAAGATAAATGCGTAAGAAGCTGAATGGAGCTGAGGAGGAGGTACAGGAGAAAATCTTGTGCAGATTAGGTGACAAAAATATATGTGAGGATGTGTACAAACCTGGACTGGCTGGCTGTGGTAGACTTTGCTAAACTGTGACAGCAAAGTCATCTCTGTAATGCATAGCTGTGCTCTTCCTTCAGTCTTAATTTTCTTGTGTTGCTGCGAGTGAAAGCAAAGACTCCTCAAAGACAAAACTCAAAACTGGGTTTTCGTTTCTTATTTTCATCATGCTTTCCTATACACTTAACACGAGGACGCCAAACACTGCTTTTGTAAGACTATCACAAAGCAAATGTTAAGGGTATTTTATTTTGTCCAGAAATACTAACAAGCTTGACTTTGCTGCTACCAAATAAATGAAAAAACCCTGTGGGGATGTACATGTACCCAGCAGTAAGCATGGTAGTGTTGGGCTGACAGGTGGACTTCATGGTCTTGGAGGTCTTTTCCAACCACGATGATTCTATGATTCTTTAACTCCTCCCACCTCCCCTGCCAGTATCTGCACTCCTTTGAATGCCCACAGCCCATGATGAACCATCACTACAAAGGTGTTTTTAAGAGCTTTTGTTTTTACAAGATTTGGGAGAGACAGGGCAAGGTGTGGCAACAGGGGAGCAGCCCAGGTCCCTATCTTGCTCCCTGGGGATGCGCATGAAGCAGTCCACGATACTCTTGTACTGCCAGTCTTCATGGATCTGCTTGGATGAGTCCTGAACTTACAGGAAGAGCTTCACCCGCTCGATGAGCACCAATGCTGTCTTGGAGATCGTGGCCACCAGGTCTCTCCAGAAGGAAAGGGGATCATAGAGGTCTTTGCCTTGCCGGGCTGACATGGTGCATGGCACTGCCCTAGCTGCCCCCCTGCTGTTTCCTCCCCTCCCCCAAAAGCAGGTGGCAGTGGGCACCTAACTGCCTTCTTTTTCCTCAAGAGCTGATGGTCTTAGGATGTCCAGGAGCTCAGCTGCCTCTGTCTCCACTGCTACTGGCAGCCAGGCCCACAAACTGTGCCACTTGCTTCTCCTACCTGGATCCCATCCAGGGAGCATCCCCTCCCTGAGGTGTGAGCGGCAAGCTCGGCAGAGATCTCAGGAACTTCTCAGAAGCCTCTGTCAGGTGTGGGAATTGGCCCCTCTCCCCACCCAGGAACTAGGGAATAAAAAGCCAGGTAACAAAGGGAAGTTGCTGATCATACCGAGTTATGAGTTACTAAACACTATATAGGAAAATGTTTTTTATTTGCATTCCAACTGCAGGTCAGGAGTACCAATCCCCTCCAGATTACTGATAGCATTTTTTTAATTGCTTTACCTCCCTTTACTTCTTCTGACTTTACAATTAAGGAAGGCATGAAACACTGTATTTGTTCAGTCAACATGTTTTAATGGTTGGTGTTTAAAAATGCTAACTTTTGTTTCTTGACTTCCTTTGGCATGAGTCATTTTGACCCTGGTATTCCATTGATTTGTTGCACACCACATTGCTTTGCTCACAGATTTTATAAATAATGATTTAAAGGCAAAAGAAATGAATTTTTTTAGCCTTCATGCTATATTTTAACTCCTTTAGTAGCTTCTCTGTATCTTTGCCTTTTAAAATAAATGTTATACACTGATTCTGTACACCTACCATGGGAGGGAGTTGGAACTGGTTGATCTTTAAGGTCCCTTCCAATACAAACCATTCTATGATTCTATGATTCACAGCCTGAAAATTACCAAGCTATAAGATTTGTGTCAAGGATACTTGATAAAAGCCTGTGTTCTTTAGGAAATTAAATCCTATAGGCCTATAGGCTCTTAAAAAATGTGAAAAATACAGCTTAGTTGACTAACAAAGGAACCCATAAATGTCTCTTAAGATTAATGCAAATTTTGCAG
Source organism: Neomorphus geoffroyi (assembly GCA_033558235.1). Lineage (NCBI taxonomy): Eukaryota > Metazoa > Chordata > Aves > Cuculiformes > Neomorphidae > Neomorphus > Neomorphus geoffroyi. The sequence continues at coordinate 8,330,316 of JAUMJM010000044.1, forward strand.
TGTTTTGTTGCTGAACTACATTTCATTGAGTATAAAATATATATCATGCTTGAGTGCCCATAATTCTATTTAAGGAATAGTTTCTTGTGAAGGAACACGACCATCTAAATAGCTGATTGGCACTGAAGGAGTCCCATGTTCCTTCAGTTCTTCTTTTTCACACAAATCTACATATTTGCACTGTTTCTTTGGCACTGACTTGGTTGTACATTTGGCCTAGCTGAGTCAGCTCAGTTTTACCCACTACACTGGCAGCAGAGTCACCTAGGTCTGACTAAACACAAGGATCTAGAGAAAATTTAGCGGTCCTCTTTCTAAAGCATTCAAGTATCTAATTTTTTAGCATTCAAACCACATGGCCCAGCTTTTAAAAGACTGAAACAAGAAACAGATATCATAGAATGATTTGGGTTGGAAGGGATCTTAAAGATCACCCAGTTCCAACCCCCCTGCCATGGGCAGGGACACCTCCCACTGTATCAGGTTGCTCATAGCCTCATCCAACCGGGCCTTGAACACATCAGCAAAATGACCCTTTCCCCCCAGATACACTTCTGTGTACACACAAATACAGGTAAAAGCTGTTAAACCTGCAAAAAGCAGCACAGCAAACACTGCTTCCTTTTCTATGTTCCTTCTTCCATTATGACATCTCATATTCCAATCCCATATATTTTGAACTTTTAAAAGCTGCTGTTCAGATGTCATCCACACATTTGTCAGAGTAAATCTCATATCGCTTTATTTACAGATGGGGAATAAATCTAAAGCACTGTTGATATAACTAAGTTTTGTAGGTCTCAAACTGAAATACTGTCTCCCATATTCTAGGGAACCATAAATTCTGGAGACGGCTGATTTACAAAACCCGCAATTGTATACTTGAACTTCAGGCTTAAGACTTCTACTGCTTGGAACTGCAGCTGTTGAGTGTTTCAAGACAAGCTGTGAATCACTCTATGAGAGTGGGCTGTTACAAGAATTATATTGATTATTTTAGAACTACTCTAACAGTGTAATTCACTAGTGAAAACAAAATCTAAGGATTTGATCATGAGAGCCTACAGAACCAAATTTACTTTCTCAAATACTTAAACTTTTTGATCCCATTGTTTAAATTGCAACTTTAGTCATGCATTTTACGAAAACCACTCATGAAAAGCAAGTAGAAACAGCAGAACTTAAAAAAAACCCACTGTTGACGTGGAAGATGATGAAATGCTCTGCAGGTAACCAAGTCTAAATGTGCTGGCTGTGGGTAAAAAGACCTCCCCCAGAATCTTACATTTTAAACTCAACTTAAGTAAAAAACCTGCAGGAGCTGGTATTCTGTAGGTTACAAACATTTTAAAAATTTGTAGGAATCACAGAATCATAGAATGACCTGAGTTGGAAGGGACCCACAAGGATCATTGAGTCCAACTCCTGTCCCTGCACAGGACAACCCCAAAATTCACACTGTGTGTCTGAGGACCTTGTCCAAGCGCTTCTTGAATATTGTCAGGCTTGGTGCCGTGACTGCTTCCCTGGGGAGCTGTTCCAGTGCTCCACCACGCTCTGGGTGAAGAACCTCTTCCTAATATCTAACTGAAAGCTGAATTTTCTAGAAGAATTCTGATTCTGCAAACATCTTACCTTCTCTTACCTTACAGGGAGGTAATGTAACATTTTTTCTAATAACCAGCTGTAAATTGTAGAAGACCTAGCTAAACAAATACTGTTTAAATAAATAACAGAGAAAATATGTTAAGTAAAAATTAAAATAGAATAACGCTCTACTGGTCTTTGCCAAATATACATTTTTTATTATGAAATTATGAAAATAAAATCAGCCAAGTCCATGCATAGGTCTTAAAACCATCACCGTCTGCCCGCCATTGTCTTTTGTGTCTTCAAAATTGTGATTTAACAAATATAAGTATTATTTATAGTTAAACCTCATGAAGTCCAGTAAAACATCAGCCACACCATAGTGCTTGAGTGTGCAGGCCAGAAATACTGGCAGAAATGCTAAGCCATTAGTTTTGGGTGGCTAAGTGCCATGAATTGCCTGAAAGATTTCTTTCTGTTTTGGTTAACACAACGTTACTGAAAACATTCAGTATTTTTTATGCCCTTAAAGGCGCAAAACTTTAATTAATTGGAAAACTTTTTTTTTCCTCTATCACCACTTGACAGATATTCAGAGAGTACTTTGAGGGTATCTGCTTATCATTGTACATTGCATATTATAAACTGAACAGCGGTGAATGTACAAATTGTGTGATGTTTTCATATAGTAAAAATACTATCAGGATAAGTAATCTGACAGTATATAAAAATAAGAACTTTGGTTCTCTGAAATAATTTTACGTATTCAATTGATGAGAACATTGCAATCATCACTGAAATTTTACCTGTACCATTACCAAAAGGTAGATTTTTTTTTTTTAAGTATTTCAAAGATACACCATGGGTGCGCACCACAAATGAGTTGATTTCCCTTTATACTGAAGTATTTTCGAGAGATGGTAACAGCCTGCAGGATGGCTCAATGTTCAGAAAGCTTATCTATGTAGCTAAGCCAAAGGACAGTTTAAAGGCCATTTCAACAGCAGCTTCTGTGACTGAGTCATGGAAACAGACATAACATTCCTGAGGTGTTGGATGTAGAATGAGTCTCCTGGGAAAAAAAACAAAACACAATTATCAAAAGTGTTAGCTTCTTCTCCTCAACTGTTTAATTTATCCTGATTATGCTCTGAGATGTTGCTGTGTAAGACAGCTAGCAAATTTCTGTGCCTCTCCGGCATTATCTTGCTGCTTTAAATACATTAGATTTTTAAATCAGGTTATTCTCTGCTTAGTTTTCTCAAGACTGTGTATGGAAAAAATTCTTCAGGTTTTCAGGATCTATTTGTATGATACTGGTGTGTTTGCAGTAAACCAAGTTCCAGGCTACAAGCTGTGATCAAGGTACTTGGGAGCGAGTCCCAGTATTCCCAGATTTACTAATTTTCCAACTTAGTACATCTGGGTAGGTCCATTCCTACATGTCAATCTAATAAGCTCTTTTAAGAGAAGACCTTAAATAGGAAAGGTGTTAATACCTATGTGTACCTGTGTAGCATTATAGCAGGAGCATATTGCTTTACTCCTGGACTGCCCCACATTGTTTGATAATGCAGAGACCGAAAATTTATTTTTAAAATATATCAACAGCAGCATAAACATTTTTAAATGTTTAAAGATTTTAATTTTTCCAACTCCAAGGACAGCACAAAAACTGTAGTTATATACATTCATGGTGGGAAACACTTGTTTTTCTTTTTTCTCTTTAAACATCTGTCTTGAGTACAAATAGGTTGAACAACAGCTCTGTTAGAGAATTTCTACATTATTCTTAAAGAGTAGAGCAGCATATTCAAAATGGAAAACTTTGAGAGAAACACATTCATTTATCTTTAAACTCACCCCACAACCCAGTAACTCATTTTTGGCGGCGGTTTCTTCTGATCAGTCCAGTTATCAGGAGAGCACTCAAACAAAACTCCATGTTCTGTTACCACACCTAGGTCCTCCTCAGCTTCCTTACTAAATTCTGAAACCCCACTGCCTGCTTTTTTCTTTTTCTGTAAAAGCATTGGTGAAATGTTAGTACAGAATGAAATATTTTTACATAAACACTAGCGAATATAACTGTGATTTCTTCTGGAATCTCTGATGAAGGATACTGCTGTCAAAAAGCACACTTAGAACATATAACTAACATGCTTACAGGATTCTCCACAGTTTTGTTACTTTGGCATGAACAGGCTTTTCCATTGTTATAGAACCTGGAGGCAGACTCACGCTCCCTTTTTTGATTCTTTGTTTTTTCCTTCTAGCTGAACACTGCTTCTCTAAAAAGACGTCTGAGATAATACAGCTTCTTAAAAAAAGTATGTTCCAACAGCTAAAGCTCTCACCTTTCGTTCTCTGTGTGCCTCCCTAATTAGGAACTGTGATAGTAAAAATCTATTGAATAAACCTGGCCAGGCAGGAATTTCTTTCTGTAAATAAACAGCTGAAGCACTTTGCTGAGATTGTTTTCTAGCTCTTAGTATGAGTGCTTAAGCTGTATAGAAAATAAAGGCACTTTCATGTTTCATTGATTTTCTAGGGCTACGTTTTGTACCAAGCTTTTAAATAAACATTGCAGGAGTTCCAGTCGTTTCTAACTGAATTCCTGGTACTTGTTTGGTGAGGATCAAGCTCCACGCGCAAAACCTACTTTTCTCCCTTTGCCCTGACTTGGTGGTCAACAGTCCTGTGAGTCCAATAAAGCTGTAGTATCTTTCCCCAGAAATGCGAGCGGATAAAGACCGGAATGGATATGGAGATAAACACAGGAGGAATTCTGAAAGGGTTTGCCATAAATTTAACTCTTCTCCCACTGAAATCAAAGGAAGTTTATTACTCTTTTGTAGATGTCTATGTAATAATGAATAAAATAAGCTTTAGTATTTTTCTTCTCTTTTTGAAGAATGAGAAGTGAGATGAGATTATGGAAACAGGAGTGGAAATCCATTTGAAACAAATCTGTTTTAAGAGAGTTGCTAACCCAGGGAATCTCTGGATTTGCCAATGAAACTTCTGTTCCAATCCATTACTTCAAAGCTGAAAAAAAAAGGTTTTCTCGAAAAAAAAAACTCAAAGAACTTTTCTCTGCCGTATGCAGAAATCATGTCTTTCAATCTGCTACAATATTGAAGATGCGGAGGGTGAAAATCTAGAACAGAAAAGATATTCAAAACTTCACAAATAACTTAATTTCTCAAAAATGGTAGAGTAAAAAGTGAAATGCACCTTAGCATTTGAGAAACAAAACAGCTAAGATTTGCCTGAGAAAATGTCTTTTATATCTCCCTGACCACGCTTTGGGTTAAATTAATAAACCATTTTCCAAATTACTATTAATTGATAGAGTGGAAGAAATTTCACAATGGACTACTTAACCTGTCCCATACCTTTCCTTATTACATAAAATTGTTTCTAACCCTGTTTTTGCTAATACTAATACTGAAAAAGACTTAGGGAATATGTTAGTACTCAGTCTTATAATCTTCCCCATCAAAAAATGGGCTTGTTATCATGCTATTTTCAAGCTGACATTTGTACTTTAGCACATCTTACGCTATGGTATTCATACCGAAAACACTCAAGAAAAATCATGTATTAGGAGAGGATATTTGATAGAACTATGAGGGTCTGTACTTTTATATGCATGAAAAGGTCTTTTCTTCTGATTTTATTTAAGAGTAATAAAATACTAAGATAATTATGAAGAAAATGAGGCCAGAGCTGCTCATTACATACAGGGACGTATATTTTAGAGTATAAGACTACACAGTTTATTTTTATTCAACTTAAAATTTATTTAAAATTTCTGTACACACTTACAAGTTAAACTGAATTTTCAGTTCTCAAATGTGGGGCAAAATTAATTATTGAACAGCTGATAATAATTTTGAATTATTGGTACAATTCTCTGAATCCTAAACTAAAACCAATATTAAGCTGATGTCAAAGGACAAGCAGTGTAATAGTACAACTTTGTTGTCATCCACTATGAACAAGGAAAACTTCTATTCATTCTTTTATCATCATGCCATAACACAACCTGCCAATTTCAGCATTAATTACTGGAGTCAACATGCAAAAACTACTCCAAATTTCTCTAAGAGTAACTTTGTTCTGCAGCACGTGTTCATCAACTATTTCTGATTTTCAAAGCAGAATGAACCCAGCTGCTGCCCTATTGCACTCGTGTCTGAAGAAGCCAGACAAGCAAGTGCTGAGGTAGCAGTGGCCAAAACAGAAGTTTTGACTTTCAAGTTTTTCACTCTCTATGAGCTACACCTAATGGCTGGACTGTTTCTTTATTCAGTTTTCTTGGTTTGAACTATAAACTGTCTATTTAACAGTTGTAATCAAAGGCAATTTGATGATAAGAGATATCTGTATATTGTCTCTGCTTGCTTTTGGATTTCTGCATCTCCCAATAGAAGTGCCCAAAATATCTGACTCATTGCCAAAGTCCTACTTAGCCAAAGCCCATTGTCATATGAAGCTGATGGAACAATCCACCAAATTAACCTATTTTTCTAACACTTAAAATTTCTAGATTATTTACAAGGTACATTGGTCTAACCAGAAGTTATTTCTTTGGTAACTTCAAGAAAACATTAATAAAAATTTTACTGCTATTTGTACTTTCATTACCCATTTTTAATTTAATTCACTTGGATTGTCACTTTTGGATCTAAAAAAAGTGAGGCAGCATTCTGCCTAGATTTATATTTAATTATTTCTCTTTTCCAAACAGACTAAACGAGTCACAGAATTAGCAGAGATTAAATGTTATCCTCATTTGGTTCATGCTAATAGAAATCAATTCTGCAATTAACAAACCAGACTTTTAGCAAAACAACGTGTGCACTGAACACAAAATTTCTGATCTGAGCGAAATTCTCATCCGTATAGTTTAGGTTCCTTCCGTCTTACTCCAGATGGTAGTAGTACAGACATTTTTAATCAAACACAAGTTGCTGACATTTTTAAGTCTAATCTAAATAGCAAGTACCCACATAAAGCTCTGGCACCTGGGATCAGGCTTCAGCCCAAGTCTAGAGTAAGGCTTGAACTAGTATCTTTGTAAAGGGAAAAAGCCTGACTTGTTCTGGCACCTCATCAAATCTAAAATCCAAGAGAAGGTTGTCCAGAGAAGCTGCGGATGCCCCATCCCTGGAGGTGTTCAAGGCCAAGTTGGATGAGGCTACGAGCAACCTTGATCTAGTGGGAGGTGTCCCTGCCATGGTTGGAACTGGATGACCTTTAAAGTCCCTTCCAACTCAACCAATTTATGATTCTATGATTACAGGCAGTCATCTTCCAGACAGATATCCATATGTACAAACGATTACAGACACTAGTGGATGGCAAATGTGTAAGCAACCTTGGGTACCACAGAGAGCACTGTAAAGACACACTGACAGCACAGCGAGAGGAGACTGTGCTGTCACTGCTCTTACAAAACACCTTCTGTTAAAAAAAGGGCTTAAATTTCCATTGCTGCCAATCTGAAATCCTCTCACAGCATTAAAATTGCTAAACCCTCTCTATTGTTTCTTACAGTTCTTGAACGCAGCTTGCGAAACCTTTTGCTCAGTTACAAAGAAGAGTGCTAATTTGAAGCAGAGTAAGAAAATACTATATTGGATACACGGAGTATTTATTTTGAGGGCTTTTTTGGTGGGAGAGTGAGGCATAACTGCATGCATACTTGGTTGGATTGTCAGAGAAAGAACATGCCCTTAACAGTAAAAATATCAGGAGCTTTAAAAACAACCACACGTGCAAATACACCTGCTAGTAAACTATTTAAATAATGAAGTGAAAACAATCTTGAAATACTGAGTTAAGAATGTAAACAGAAAAACAGGAAACAAAGCTTTCATACCTCTTTCCTCATGGACTCCTGAAAAATAGAACGAATTGAAAGACAGCAACGATAGAAATTCTCAATTAACTGAGGGTGGATGGAGCCACCAAGCTTTTCTACTTCTTTGTGAGTTGGAGTAATAAAGATTCCTTGCATCGTTTCCAAAGATAGGTAGTGGAAGAGGGTGTTCTCAGGACCAGATGTCAACCTTCAAAAATAGGAGAATTCATTTAATATTCAAATAACTTGGAAATAAATTTCAGTTAAACAACATAAACTTAAGACAGAATTGTTTTTCTACTAAAGTACAAAAATGGATACAGACATCGAAAAAGTTTCTATTTCTAAAAATAAGGGGGCGGAGGAAGGAAAGCTTTCTTTAGAGCTCAAACAAAACACCAGAGCAGACCGTGCCATCACAAGCAGCAACTGAGAACTGGGAAGATCATGGCTTCTTTATCCTTTGTAATCCTATCTAGAGATACTAGGGAGGCACAGGGGTATGTGTGGTCCAAAATTTCTTTTTATTTGAACTTCCAAGGTCAAATGTATGTGGGACAACCACATACAATCTACTGATATAGTCTTGAGAAACAGTTGTCTTTTCTAATTAAAGCTCTTCATTTAAGAGCTTCACTTGTGAAAGTCCTTGCACAGCAAAGTTTTGGTTACACTAAAATTATACAATAACTTCTGTCATCTGTGCAGATTCCCAGAAAGATCCAAATATGGCCTTAAAATGAAATGCTGAATAAAAAATAATTTCTTACTTGATAGTGTTAAGAAGTTCTGTATCTTTCTCTGAAGGGTTCTTTTTGAGGTTTCCTAAATTAAATGGATTTGGTAGGGTATGTTTTTTTTTAGTGACCTGAAAAATAAACAGAAAGATGAACTAACAGAGAAAACACAGTGAACAAAAGAACAGAATCAAACCAACAAATAACCTATGTAGAAGGAGATAATGTAGCATTTCTTAAAAGGCCCAAACAGGTGCATCAACTTATATGAATGTATATTATAGCCTAGTTTAGACTAAAATGGGTTAGAAGCAGTTGTACAACCATACAGCACTTTGTTCTGACTATTTATGTTTATACCATCATTATTTTCAGGATATTCTCCAGTTATTTCTGCTGATTCCAATACAGCTGTGCCCACTGTAGTCGTGTCAAAACACAAATATTTAGAAGCAATGATAAAATAAAAAAGTGCCAGCCGTAAGGCTGGCCCAAAGCTTTCCAAACCAGTATTTTCTACTGAATGCAGGGACTTTTCTATTTTTTTTTTTCTAGTATGCTTTATTTAAAAAGTTACTTTATTTAGAGTTATTAAAAGAGTTGCCACCTCCCCCAAGCCCACCAGAACCTCATCAGTTTTCTTTGTCTTTGTTCTCAGACCTGATCCGCTACAGGTTGTGGATTACTGCTTTCACCTTCTGTGGGACCTTCCTCACCGTGGTCAGGCCCTCCACTGCTTCTTGTAGGGCTTGGCTTACGTGTTGTTAAGGAAGAGTCGCCACACTGGGTCCTTTTGCTTGCTGGAGTGGTTACTGATTTGGAAGTATTTTGTAGCTTGCTTAGGATGGATGAGGTGGTCAAGCTGTCCAGTTTGTCATGTGTTGCAGGAAGGAACCAGTCAGCACAAGATAAAGGTGGGATGGAAGGAGAATCTAGCCTTTCCTCTATGCTGGCATCTATTCCTTCCAGTTGAAGTATAGTAGCTTTGACCTGATCTACATATATACAGTCTGGTCCCGGATTCCCAACAGCTTTTGATGCACAGCCTCCTGCCTCCAGCAGGACACACAGCATAAAGTGTCTCTGTAAAATATGGAGGTAGCAACATTAGCCTTTGGTTTAATATACAGTATGTGCTGTATTACATCTCATCTGATACTCAGGCAAAACACAGCACTGCATTCAACATTCCTTCCTCATCTCCAGAGAAGTTCTTTATTTTTTTCTAGTCAAATCATGTCCACAGAGATCTGTTATCAAGTTATTTAAGTTAACAAGCTATCATTTACCTACTTTAAAAAAGTCCACATTGAAGAAAACCACACATTTCTGAAATGAGTGGTCTGAAAATACAAGATCATGAAAGTGAAAAGGCGTAACAATAAGGTGAATTTATACTTGAACTTGCAAGCTCTTCAAATGTATAAATAATGCTCTCCCTGAGACATTATATCCCATGAAAAAGCTCTAATACAAATATTTTGTAAATTATTGAATAAAATGCATGGGAAGTTTCAATCTTGGCACTAGAAAACACACAACAGCAAAACGGAGCATAAGAGAAAGTGCATACTGGAAATGTTAACTTACCAAGCCCACTATTAGTAAAAAGTATCTTGCTTCAGGTTCCTTGTATCCTGTAAAACTTGAAACTTCACATGGTTGGATATGATGATGTGGAAATACTTCCCGCCATATCACTAACTGACCAATCTTCTGTTCTGCTGCCAAGGGTAACAGACAATAGTGCCGACAATATAAACCTATATCAATAAGATCTTCCTTTGGCAAGTGATTGCCAATCAAGTAACCCTTAATTAAACACAGAAAAGGAAGTACATTCAGTAAGAAATATAACACCACTACTTATCAGTTAAGAGTACTTTTCATATAGAGATATCCATGCTCCACATGCATCGAGATTGTAAGCTTTCTGGCCAGAAACTGTCTTTTTGGTATACAGTTGTACAACAGATAACACTGAGCTTTTGCACCACATCTGAAGAACCAAAATACTGAAATATAAACAAATTAAACATCAGCGTACATGCAAGTTATCAACAGTGAGCTGGTAAATGCATGGATTTAATGCCTTGCAAAACAGCTATAAAGTCCTTTAATTCTCATTTCCTGCCTACCGAAAATACTGAGATTTCACTGGAATTAATACAATCCCCAAAGAAAACACACACCACAACAGTGTTTCTAGCACTACGAGCATTACAGTTAAAGCACTGTGATGGTAGATACTTTGCAGTTTCTTTTGAGCTATTGGTCTAGTCTCATAACACTACCAGCATAAAGAACAACAGCATGACAAAATCCCTAATATGTAAGTTTTCTTAAAGCAAAGGCTGTTATCTTCCTCTTTCTTTATACCATTGAATTTATAAATGAGGCCAAAGTGGAAAAGCTGTCAATCCAATTTTTCAAGTCTTTAAATTAAAGACAGATTAAAGATAGATCACCTGCCTCTTTATTAAAAAAATCACAGAACAAAAAAAATCCTATTAGAATATCACCCAGTCTCACTTGAATTGACCCCTCTTACTTTTACTTATTACTGTTTCTCTTTAGTCCTTAGATCACATGCAGCAAAATTTGCACGAGAGAGTTTCAAACAAGTATTTGTTCTTACTGATGATAATGTGCATCATCAGTAGTACAGGGTGGTGAGGGACTGGAACAGGTTGTCCAGAGAAGTCGTGGCTGCCCCATCCCTGGAGGTGTTTAAGGCCAGGTTGGATGAGGCTTTGAGCAACCTGACCTAGTGGGAGTTGTCCCTGCCCATGGCAGGGGGTTGGAACTGGATGATCTTTAAGGTCCCTTCCAACCCAAACCACTCTGTGATTCTACGTATCACTTCCTGACATCACTTTTTTCTGATGTGGTGATTGAGCTTTAGGTCTGTTACTAGAAATACCCATTTCAAGGAATCAGACTTTTTTTCATATTTGTGTGGTTCTGAAAAGAATGACTCTGTGACTGGGTTAGATTTCCATATGTATTTTCCTAATCTTTAGGCCTTAATCACTAATACTACCTTGTAGAAGAGACAAGAGCCCATAATCACATATAATCTTCTCAAGTCGTAATAATCTTCAGACTGTGGGGAAAAAAACGCATGGTATAATTTTCAATTCAGAATTTTATTTATCAAATACAAGAGAACTAATTCCAGTCAATTTTAATCAATACTTTTAAAAATCTTTTCCTTTTTGACCACTTCTTATTAATAGTACCACAGTTAATACTGAACAGTTCAGTGAAACACCAAGTTTTAAGCCTCCATTATTGATTTTTGTGTCAGTAAGGCTCTCCTCTAACAACTTTCAGCTCAAAATAACAGATCTCCTATTTAGTTCTAATCTGTCCATAAACTATTTTTGGTAGGATATGCTGATTCTCAGAGGCCTAAACAGCAAAGTAGCCGAAGCATAAGTACTGACAACAGAGGCCCTCCTAGAGTTAAACTTCCAAGTCAAAAGCATTTTTTCCAGTATTTGACATTCTACCCAAAATACACCTGGTCATTGATCTTATCATATAGATACCCAGTATATGCTTATTAGTAACACTCTTTTTAAGTGGATATAGTGCATTTCAAATTAAGTGGTGCAATCAATTTCTGTGCAATAAATGACAAATTACAAGCATTGCTTTCTGCAAATAATCACCGAGGTTGTTATCACAGTGATTTTTTTTAGAATTCTTTTGCAAGATGGACTATATGTCTGCCTACCTCATATTTTAGGCTTTAAGAATCGTTAAGTATCTTCTGTAATTAAGAAAATGTCTGTCCCAAATTGTTATGCCAAATATGTGATTAAACAAGTTATCTTTATGCTCAATTATAATCTACTTATAAAGAATATAAATTTAAAATAACTGTTCTGGAACACAAGCTTCAAAAAGCTCTTTCATTAGAAACGAAAACTGAAATTTCAACATTTTTACACCTCACTGGCCTATACAGTGGAGTAAAGAGCACGCACAGTGGTGATACTTCAGTAAATTTCTATCTTTTCTTTTACCAGTACTATGTATAACTTAAAACAGCTTTCTGAACACTGTTAAATTAAGTTCTCAGCGCTCCATAGAAGTTTTCAGGTTTATTCACAATTGTTTGGGAAGGAGACTGTTATCTATAGGAAAACCAAAACGTAACAACAAGCAGCTGTGTTGAAATTAAGAGTGTCCTTGTAGACATCCCATGGACTTAAATTACAGCAAATCATGGATTTTCAGTGACTAAACCTACAGGATCATAATACAGTTATAAAAGTTAACCATAGGGAGATATTGAGGATAAACAGAACGGTTAAAATTGAGTTTTTTTTTAAAAAAGAATAATACAATATAACTTTGCTTTGACTCCCACTTGAGTAAAAAAAAGTGGGTGAGTTTGGAATTAGTGCTTTTTCAAACTGTTGAAGATAACACCATGGCAAAGAGATACTGTGCAATGCAAACAACAAAAATAAAATGTTTACCAGCTCTGCAAAGTCAGCTGCTTCCAGACCACTCAGTGCTGTGTCGATTTCGATCTGAAATATTTAAACAGTACATTTTAATAGAGAGTTCCAACACATTAACTTGCAATAATAGCACAGCTCACTCTACCTTGCTGGTCTCAGAAGATCAGGAATTGCAAGTACAAAGTGAATGGACAAAAATTTGCACATACTTTTCAGTAGCAATATAAAATATCAAGAACACTTCAATTCAGCACTTCAATTCTTTCTTAATTGTTGCGTATTTCTCTCTTCTTTGTAAGTGTAAAATTTCTTGGCTTGTGAGCCTCCTGAACCCACTGTTCTGTATAAAGGAGATGTCACTCTTGCTTTCAGCATTCTTTAGAACATGAGGTCTAGAGACAACCCCTTGAAGGCTTGATCTCTGAAATCTGGCAAGCTATTGCATCCAACTGAGTTAGAAAATTCTTTTTCACAATGGATTTAGGTTTTGTCTCTATGGAAATTGCCACAACTTTCTCACACATTATCTTTGTTCTACTGAAACTTTATTCTACTTGGTTATTTTTCTAACTATAGGAGCTGCTGGTTAATTGAAGTTTTACTGAAAATACTTTCCTCTAAAGAACATGGTACAAGCCACTGAAGTTCATCACATAAATGTGCTACTTAATGAAAAGAACCTAAACTCCACCATTACAAACTTCTTGGGCTGCATTATCAGGCTGCTTCTATTTGAAATACAGCCAGTTTTTCAAACAGAGAAATATCAGCAAGGCTGCTGGCAGTCAACAACTAACCATTCTCTCTGCTTTGCCCCAGTTAAAATTTAAATGGCTTTCTGCCACACAAAGCACTGACATTTTTAGTTTTATATTCCTTATAGAGTGCCAAGATCTTCACCAGAATTTAACTGGAAATTTAACCTTCTGCAACACCAAAATTTTTCTGCAAAATGTGGATGATCTAAGACATGTCTGTATCATAAATATAAACTACTTTGTTTTCTAAATCCCTTTAAACCCCTTACGGTTTTGTAAGAAAGAAACAACCTGCAGGCTAAACTAGAGATCAAAGTGCAATAGAATCTCTCTACAGAAGCTTGAGACGAAAGAAAAAAGCGTGGAGGGGAAAAAAAATTGCATTTCAAATATGTATTAAGTTGCTGACCGACCGTATCCTACAACTATGTGTTGCATATTCCCTTCAGTTATGGAGCATGGATTTTGCAAGTGAGTGGCTGGACATGTCAAGGGACTGTATGTGCACCTCTACATTTTTCACCTGGATGGCAGCTTTAGCTTTGGAGTTATGACATGAAGGAAACTTTTCTGACACACTCCATAAATATGTACTTCTGTAGCTAAAACATACAGAACAGGGTGTTCATACATATGTGTTATAAATTCACAAGTATGACTAAAATAGTTGCTAACACAGAGGCCTCAAACAGATTTAGCAAAAATGTATCTAGACAGAGACTACAGGGTTAGGTGGAAAGAACTAAACCATTATGAACTAAATCCTTAGATATTAGGAAGAAATTTTCTCCTATGATGGTGGCGAGGCACTGGCACTGTGCCTTACTACAATGCCTGATAACTAACACTTCTTGAAAAAAGGACAATATATAAAATGCTATCAAATTGCTGTTTAATGCATATGTGCTGTATGGAAAATTACTTTCTCAACTGGAATCAGATACTAAGAGTTTTCATATTAAACCTAAAATGGTTGCTCTAAATAGAAAAAGAGATCCCATTTTAAAATATATCTCATCAAAGGCCAGCAGGTTTAAACAGTAATTAGCTACTTCATTATATGTTTAGTTCCTGAAATGAGAGTGCATTTCAGTAAATATCTAAGCATAGATGTTCTCTATGTTCTCCTTTCAAGGCCTTTGATCCCGTCTCTCACAGTATTTTCATAAACAAAATATCCAGAATACAGCTGGATAAACACTTAATACAGTGGGTGGGGAACTGGCTGACGGGACAGGCTCAAAGAGTCACAGTGAGTGGAATTACATCAGGCCAGTGCCCAGGCACCAGCGGGGTCCCACAGGGAGCCATCCTGGGGCCAGTGCTCTTCAGTATCTTCATAAATGACCTGGATGCAAGACTTGAAGGTTTATTGACAAAGTCTGCTGATGACACAAAACTGGGTGGAGCTGTCGACACTCCTGGGGGCAAAGAGGCCCTGCAGAGGGATCTTGACAGATTGGAGAGCTGGACAATCACCAACAGCATGAAATTTAACAGGGGCAACTGCCGGGTTCTGCACCTGGGACACGGCAACCCTGGGTACACGGACAGAATGGGGTGTGAGAAGATGGAGAGCATCCCTGCAGGGAGGGACCTGGGGGTTCTGGTCCACGGCAAATTGAACGTGAGCCAACAGTGCCCTGGCAGCCAAAAGGGCCAACGTGTCCTGGGGTGCATCAAGCACGGCATTGCCATGGGGTCAAGGGAGGTGATCGCCCTGCTCTGCTCTGCACTGGTGCGGCCCCACCTCGAGTACTGTGTGCAGTTTTGGGCACCACAGTGTAAAAAGGGCGTAAAACTACTGGAGAGTGTCCAGCGGAGGCCACGAAGTTGGTGAAGGGTTTAGAGGGGAAGTTGTATGAGGAGCAGCTGAAGTGAAGTCACAGGTTTGTTCAGCCTGGAGAAGAGGAGACTGAGAGGGGATCTCATAGCTGTTTGCTGCCTCCTCACAAGGGAGGGAGGTGAAACAGGTGCTGATCTCTTCTCTCTTGTGATCTATGATAGGACTAGAGGTAAAGGCAGGAAGATATTAGGAAGAGGTTCTTCACCCAGCGGGTGGTGGAGCACTGGCACAGCTCCCCAGGGAAGCAGTCACGGCACCGAGTCTGCCAGCATTCAAGAAGGATTGGGACAATGCCCTCAGTCACATGGCGTGAATGTTGGCAGTGTCCTGTGCAGGGTTAGGAGTTGGACTCGATGATCTTTTTGGGTTCCTTCCAACTCTGGTAGTTCTGTGACTCTATGATACCATGACTTCAGGTTCTCCTCCTAATTGATGCAGATGAAGCCACAGAAGTCCTAAGGTATGATTCATCTAATACTAATGTAAACAGCTGAAGTTGTGCAGTTGAATTACTATTAAAGCACCAGATTTTCCCCATTAAATAACAGATGGATGCTACCCCAAGTCACTACAAATTCAAGAAAGCTAAGAAGCCTCATTTTTATCCTTAATTTTGCTATGAGGCTAAAAACTTAGGAAAAAACCCCTCTACAAGATTAAAACAAGAAAAATTAATAACCCTAGAAGGGAATAACAACTGTTAATACTGATGAGATCAAGAAACTAGGAGGAAAAGAAAAGCCAAGATCAGTGCCAGAGTACTTATTATATCTTCAGCCCTGCTTACGTTTTTACTTCAGTGCTCTACAAAATAACTTCTTATGGATGCTTTATTTATCCAAGTAGACTATACCATCTTCCAAGAATAGAGCTTTTCTTTTAAGAAAGAAAACAGAAGGGCGGGGAGGAGAAAAGCTTTCATCTGCTCTGTGCCACACAGAAGTCCCAGAATGTCTTCCTGATGAGAAACTTAAAAGCAATCATTTCATGATCACCATGTCTTGAAAGTACACATTGATTTCTGTACTTCCATCTACCAGTATTACTGAAAACAGAGCAAACTACACTTAGTGAGACCCAGTTATTTACACCTGAACCTACTGTCAGATCAAACCCATGTTCTATCAGTGCTTTGTATGGAACACATATTGCTTAGGCAGGGATGCTAAATCACTTTATAACAAACTGTAACATGAAAAGAGAAAAAAATTGGAAAATACAAGCCCTTTAAAGGAGTAAGAGAAATCTTCTGGTTTGTTTATAAACAAATACATATACAGTTGTGTGACTGAAGAACACATTTAACACCATAATTAACAACAACAAAAAAATCCACAGGGGCTTAAGAGAACAAAAAAAAGATTGAAGATTAGCTGGATGCACAAGAGAAAAAAATACCATAGGAGAAAAAACATTCCAGAGGAACTTCCTATACACAAGACACAATTATCAGCTTTTATCCTAAATGTAAAGCTTTCCTCTACATTCTGGGGACATATCCTGTTTACCTTGCAGAACATACTACACTGATAAAAGGCATTATAATAAACTTGTCTGCCAACTATGGTACAACAGGGCTAGGACTCGCTCATATATGCAGAGCCAAACTATCCTGGAAATGTGTTGTAGAATCTGCCACACAGTAAGAAAAAGTTTTTCTAGTTGCAATCCCCATTGCAGACCTTGTTTTGCATAATTCAAACAGATTTCAATTTTAATTTTGTCTAATTCATATTAATACGTAATTTCAAAAAATAACATAATTTTTTTAGTAAATTAAATGCGTTGGTCTAACAACTCCACTGTTGAAATCTCCTTGGGATTGTTTTCTCTTGTACAACAATTGTTATAGTTCTTTCGAACTGGAGAAATATCACCTTTATGTATTGGTCTAATAACACTAGCTCTAGTCTATATGAAAAAACACTTCAGAGAAGATGTGGTGAGGATTATCCATTACATATATATAAAATATACTATTTTTAAAAAAAAAATATGGCTTTACTAGTAGTTCTCCTAATGATCCCTATTGTAAGTTCTTAAAGTCATGACAACTAGGTTTAAGACTGAAAGCTATAATGCTATTTACTGTGATTTAGCTTTTCTCTTACTAATGCTTAAAGCACAACTCAGTTTCTTACTGGGAGGCAACCGGACACAGTGAAATGGTGCAGAAAAGCCATACCTGTATGATGTCAAACAAATGATGCATGGATATTTATTTTGATTCTGAAAAAGTAATTTATAACTCTCCTAAATTACAAGTTATGCATGGGCTTCTGGAGTAGTATTTGCTACCTGGAAAAATACTTAAAGCTACATACCAGGGACTGCCTTCCCTACTGCATATGCTAGTTTTGAGAGATGTGTGCGTGTGTATATACACATACATATATATATTTAAATACAGTTTCATTCTATTGTCATCAGGTTTTCTTTCTAAAGAACTCTAAAGTCACCAGCCTACACTCATAATAGCAATCTGTTTCCTGGGGAATGATTGTGTAGTTCCAACTTAAACAAACGATCCTGGAGGAAAATGGGTAGTCTGGGATGGGCAAAGCACTTGCATAAATTACACAATAACAGCAGAAGACACCTGTATCAATTTTCTGATCTGTCATATACAAGTTTTTCCAGAGAGATCTGAAACTGCAATTACCTTGATTTCTTGAGGCAATGTCAGCCAGCGCAAGCCTGGGAGACTGTCTAGGAATAAGGCACTGCAGGTATCGTAGTGTTGAGCACTGGGGCTGGTGGCATTTGACTTGAGTCTTGCGGGCTGAAGCGCACGCTGGAAGAACAGGTTGAAAAAATGATCCAGGCGAGAAACATTTTCCACCTGGCAAAAAGCACTGAACAAACATGAACTCCAAGTTAGAATAACATTGAGAAGCTTGCAGCTTGTTTATATAACCCTCCGTGCTATACTCTGTCTCTTTACAGCACGATACTACATTTGCATTATTTTTATTAAACATTCATTTTAAACATGAGAAAACTCATAGGCTAAGAGCTAGGCAGTAACTACAAGCAAAAAGCAGTGTAGTATTAGAGTAAATGTCTTGGAGCAACTAAAGATGAGACAATGATCAGCTTCTTCCTTTCGGAAATTAAGATTATTCTTTATTTTAGTAATTTATTTAACTTTTTGGTGTGTTACAGATTTTATTTTCTTCAGAAGATACATAAAAGCATTCTACTATTACAAAAGGTCTCCTATATTTCTATCGAGATTTAGTACTTTACACCTCACACTCAAAGCTAAGCTTTTTCTAAGATGCTTTAAATGGCTGCAGGTATCAGTTGCTCCTTCTCCTGAAGGGAGATAAAAAACATGTTATAAGAAAAATATAAGGCCTGACATTATGTGAAATTGTTCTTTCTAGAATCTTTTATGATGTTCAACACAGAAAAATGAATATAAATATTAGGCTTTGCTCTGTGGTATACACTCTTTAACCCCAGATTGATTGCAAGCATATGAATAGCCTACCTTGGCAATTTTATTTAGGTTACAGTGAGACTGAAGAGCTTTCTGGGTGATTTCCAAATGCAGAGAAAGACAGTCACTCTGCCAAATAAAGTTAAGAAGTCTGGAGTGTTTACTTTAATAAAAATATAACACTGAATCAAATGCATGTTTTACAGAGAGTGCTTTAACACAAAGGATAACACTTGCAAAGCGCTGTTGACATCCACAGTGACTTAGATTATGTGAATGATTTAATCTAATTATGGACAAAACTTTCTGAAGTAATTAAGACTGCGAGTCTTACTCATGCTAAGACTGAAACAAAAAGGCGAGAGCAACAGAATTCTGGATTTTGTGCAGGTGTAAAGGAATATGCAAAGAAATTCCATGTAAACATTAAAATTAATGTTTCTAGCTGTCTTTTGCAATGAGCATCAATGAAAAATTAGTGACTAAAAAGAAAATACTTTTGCAAGAACTCACCTGTCTAAAGAACCGTACATAAATTTGAAGGTCCTGACAACATCTTCAATCATGTTCTTCAGCTGAGGAAGTGGCACACTAAAAAATAAAATCAAAATGTACACCTGTGTTTATAAAAACAAGCAGAGGCATCTTCTGAAGAGCTCTATTCTTAATTAGTGATAGAGTGCAAACAAAAAATTTCATCAGACTGTATGAGAGATTTCCTTTGAGTGATTTGCCCACGATGACACAGGAATAGTAAAGCTAGGGTGGGGAAAGTCATCCCAGAACACATAAATATGTAAAATTATTGCTGTTATTCAGTACTCTCTAATCATGACTTGACTTTACCAAACACGGAAAATCACTGTTTTCTTGCCTATGTGTATTTCTGAGATCTAATGAGACCTTACTGCCTTTAGAAGAAATAAAAAAGAAACTGAAATAATGGATATATAAAAGAAATAAACAAAGTCAGTCCAAAAGGTGGAATCACAAGTATAGAAACTAGTTATAGCAAAAAGAACATACTGTAAGCCCTCCGTTTCTTGCTTTTTTGATATAAGAGTACAATTTGAGGACACATAATATGAAACAAAATAAAATTTAAAGGTAAACAAAGCATTGTATGTTAAACTCACTTTTCTTCAGGAAGACCAATTACAAGCAACTTGTCAGATTCTTTCCAGTAAACAACTTGAACCAGTTTTTCACATAAGAAAAGAGAGGAACTAAAAAAAGTCAACCAGAAATAATCTGTTAACACTATGAAGTTATGAAAGACTACCATTACAAGCCAGAATGATTTATATGTATTTTATACGCCAAATCTTATGCTCATGTATAATCACATGCATGCAACTGGGCTAGGTAATTACATTATTACATAACTCAAATACTCTATGATTCCTATACCAAACAGATCACACCATTAGTAACAAGTATACAAACACAAATCATGAATGACCACAGTCATCTTCTGAATGACTCTTTAAAGGTCTTCCTGGCATATCCCTGCCCAGCCTTCAACACAAGCAATCTCAAAAATGAATGCCACTTCAGATCACAGTGAGGCAACCGGAGGCACTAATGAAGACTCTGAACACAGTCATTACTCAAAAAATCATTTAAAGACCCCACAAATGTTCTGAAAACAAGCCCAAGAAGTATGTGAATATATTACTTGAGTGATGAACATAAATTCGAACTCTCAGGCACTCTCCTTGTATAGAAAATTGCTCTAAAGAGCCCAGTAACCCCAGAAAGACACAGAGAACTCTCATTTGAATCATAAAGTGGATTAGAACGTGAAACAGAACTAGACCCAAGGTTCTAATTGGCAGTAAAGCATACCTTACACACCAGATCATCAGAGTAAATGCAGTGGTGCTGCTAAACACAAGGTCTGGAAATTTCTTGAACACTAAATTTATAGCAATTTCTTATTATCATGATAGAAATTTTAAATAACAAGGTAACATTGCTGTAAAGTGAAAAAAAGGGTAATTTCAGTTTAGTGTTCAAAGATTAAAGAATTTCATTTTTAGGATTTGGCTCCATGATTAACTTGCTTCACTAATTCACACATAGTGTAAATTTGATGGTACTGAATAAAACGGAAGTGTCATTTCACCAGTTAAAAATACTTCAATATTTCTGCAGGTCACCAGAAAACTTTTATCCTTCATGTAAACAAAAGTGCTTTCCAAACAAAACAAGTTATGTACTTATAATGCAATTAACTATAAAGAAATAAACATCCCCATCCTGAGAGATGCACAATACTCATGTAGACACAACAATCAAAATTTACTCTTCTAACAGAAAAAGCTTACATAGAAGAGCTGGGGATTATTTGTTATATTTTTTTGAAGAGATGAGACAGTCCACAGAGATGAGCAGAAGTGCTTTTATATTTTTATATACATATAATAAATGTATAGATATATAACTAAAACGTGTTACGGTTCTGAAAAATGAGAAATTGAGAACATTAACAGGAAAGCTGCATCTGTGCTATCATGGATTTCTGTGTTGATTTTCTGATGATACCATAGGTATAGGTCATCAAACAATGGATTGATTTGTCTTTTGGATATGTTTGAAAAACTGGATGTGTGTTTTTCTGTACATGTGTATAAAATAATAAAAATAGTAATATATTACATTTCAAATACTTTTACCTGACAATCTGGGTACCAGTAACACTTTCCAGTATGTCAGACAGCGTAAGAAATATTCCTCTCACACTTTTCAGCTTTTGGGATGCTTCTGATATGGGGTAGTGATAAAGAATTTCTTGCTGTGAAGAAAGTTAGCTGTTAGTTACGCAAAACAAAATCACAAACAAAATTAGAAAAAAACCCCTTCCAAACCCACAGAAAACAAAGATAATTTTTTTACCTGGCATCAATGTTTTTTAAACATGAAAGCTTTTATCATTTACTTTCACGCTGTATCAAAACAAGAAGTGGTCTGCCTGGACCTACTGGAAAGTTCTAAAGTGCACATCAACATTTCTGATAGTTTAAACTTTTCTATTTTATAGAAAAGCAGGATTTACTCAGAATCATTATTATACAGAGAAACATACAACGACAAACATTACAGCCACTGCCATTTTACAGCTTAAAAGTACACTGTTAACAAATCTGATTCTAAGAGATAGCTAATATTTGTACAGTTCTTTCAATATTTAAATTGTGATTTAAACCACCATCAAACATACTGTTCTAAAACCAACAGTAAGAATATGAAAACTCCAGTCTCTCTTGATAACCCCACCTAATTGCTTTACACATATAGCACAAAAATATAACTGAGGTAAATACTCAAGCAACACATACACCATTAACAATTTATCTCCGAACCTCTGACCATCTCTGTCAGCATACTCTTAAAGAAGTCACCTTGAAACAGATCAGTAGAGAGAAATATTTGTGACAATTATTTTTCTTTTTTCTAACTACTTCTTTAAAAGAAATCTTTAATGTAAGCATTTTTAAAAAATACTAATTATTTCAGCAAACATAACAATATAGCACTAAGCCAACCCCATATTTTTTGCTTTCTGCCAAATCATGATGAGCCAAAAATAATGCATGTAGTATTAGCCATATCCAATGCAAAGAGCATACTGAATTATCTTTCTACACAAACAAAAGAAACACGGACATGATTAACTTTCTTATTTTTGTCACTAAGCACATCCAGCCAGTGCCAATATCATTAGGAAATTTTCCTTCATCAAGATTAAAACAATGTAAAGTTTCATTAGAAGGACCTGGCAAACTCTCCATTCTTATCCAATTTAATTAGGTCTATTTACAAGCCCTCATTAGCGACAAGGATTTTTTCTGTCTTGAATCAATCCCTCAGATGGAAAAAGCCTGCTATTTTCTAATTACAGCACTACAAAGGGCTAGAAAGAGCCTTTTTTCTCCTCACTATGAACTAGGGCCTTTACACAAAACTCACTTGAGTATTGTCTGCACACTTTCCCAGGGAAAGAAACGACAACTGTAACAAAAGGTCATAGATGCATCTTATAGATTTTTTTATTAATGAGTGAGCAAGGTTCAGCACGTAGCACTGTACAAGATGAGCGGTCTTCAAAGCAAGGTGGAAGTTCATAGGCCAATGGCAATGGAATTAATAAATGAGAAGTAGCTCATTTCTTAAAAAGTGTAAACCCTTACTCAACCCCCAAAAACCCAAATCCGGACACAGTATCTAAACTACTGGCTTATCAAATAGCTTCCCATTTTTATTTTACTGATTTCTCAGACTAAGCCTAAATAACATTGAAAAAAATAATAATTACTGCAGTCTTGACAACATATGAAATGGCTAAGAGAAACTGCGCCAAAATAGTGCCAACCAGCTAAAAACCTCCTACGATCTTCAGTGCACTGACAATAGATGTTTATGTTGTGCCTTACATAAGATTAACAAAGAAACAACAGATGAATTATGAATTATAAATTCTTGAAGATTAATTCAGAAATTATAAAACCAGAGAGAAATGCACAAGTCAGTGTCTGTATGAATTAAGCTATTGCAATAGCTACTCCGCAATCACACTACTCAGCTACTCATACTTTGCAAGTATGCTACACAGATGCTTCAGGAACACTATAACGTAGGAGGAATATGAACATTACTCCTTTTAAAGGACAGTACCAGCAAAATGAATTTAAAAACATAAAGATGTACACTGCATGCTGGTACAGATAACATATGTTACGATCATACTACCTATCTTGATCCAAAACATAAAAAAGACAAGATCAAACACTCACTGATAACATTATCACATGGAACACTCCCTACATGCATGCACACATGCTAATACTACTTTCCTTTATGGTCGTGTAAATAAAGCTTACAAGGCTTAGAGCTCATTAATTCTAATTTTGGGTGCCAAAAGTTCACAAGTGGAAGAATTAGTTACGAGTCCTAGTTGCCATTGTTTACATGTATGTGATCTGCATACCATGCCTCCTTTGGATATGGGTAAAGCAGCTCAGTAAAGGATCAATATAGTTTTATTGTGCAATATGAAATAGGTGTGTAACAACGGCAGTGCTAATTTGGGTACTACAGTAAACTAAATATGGAACAGTAAATCTACAGGACAAATGCTGCTTACTGTTTGCCAAATGAAATTAAAGGCACATGCCTTGAAGACAGCAACATTCTTTTGTTAGGAAATGTTACAAAGAGCTTGGTTACACCAGCAAAGCATCTCTCAACATTAGAGACTACTTGGGGCTGTGTAACTGCCAAGACTTCTCAGGAAACAATTCTTCCATGGCATGAAGGGAGAACAAGTATATTACAATCCTTCTTTTACCTCTGCTCAATATTCAGGGTTAATCCTGTTTCTTGGGAGTGGGACAAGAAAGTAGTACCATTTACTCTGAAGTGCAGGAACTGCAATTAGGTATTTGCATATCTATTCACTTACCAAGAGAGGAGACAGAAGCCTTGAACTAAATTTGTGTTTTAATATTTCATATGTAAGTGACCAAGAAAACACTCATCTTTAAATCTACAGCAATTGTTCGTAACTGTTCTATCCACATAACAGTAGTCTTGGACTACACACAGAATTGAAGAAGAACTATTTGCAATATGTAAGTGAACTTTGATAAAGCATCTTAAGTTTATTTAATTCACAGCTAAATGAGTTCTTCTCATTTTTATTATAGTGAAATACTAAAGCAGAAAAATACTGCAGTATCATATTTTTTAATGGAAGCAGTCTCTGGGTGGGAAAAAGAGCACAGAATGACCTTGCCTACTTCCAATGGTATAAAAAAAAATATAGACACACTTGTATAAACTGATTTCTACTGAAGGTACATCCCATGAAAAAATATGGTCTCTTAAGCAGGATTGAAAGAACGGCAAACCAAAGTGAACAGTGACAGTATCTTGTTGTAATACATGATAAAGCAGACATTACCTTAAAAATATTATGTGAAAAGAGCAAAGTCAAGTATTTCAAAATTATGAAGTACTGGATTTATGATTTTCTAATAACCCTTAATTATACAAACTCATCTGTCCATTTTGTCCTCTACACAAGACAGGCATCTTTCAGAAAAAATGTAATACTTAAAGACAACATCATGCTGCGTATGTGCAAAAGGGCTTAATTAAAGTTGCCCAAGTAGCCATAAATCTGCCACTTCTTAGCTGTCAAGCACTTGACTCTGCAAACTTCACAACATTTTAACATGGTATTATGATATCATGTAATTTTCTAGGGTTCTCCTCCCCAGCCCTATCCCTAGAAAATAAAATTAAAGCCCATTATTTGTAGTTGCCGCACCCCACTATTACACATCACCAACAGAGCAAGACAGGCTTCTGCCAGTCGATATTCAGTATCAAAAAATAAAGATATCTTGGACAAGGGATGGAGCACTGACTAAATCTAAAGATTAATTCCAGGGGAGAGAAAGCAAAATGTCTTCCTTCTGGTCCCCACTCCATCACTTTCCTGCCATCCCAGTCCCTGAGGACTGGCAAAACTTAGGCTTCATTTGATGTCTCCACACCACAGATAATATGGATCACTGGGACACTATGCTAAATCTGAGCAGAATTTACAGAAGGAGAGAAGAGTATTTTTTGAAATGTCTGTTCCTATAAAGTCCACTTTGTCCATTTGTCATTTTCAGACCACGCGAGAAGACAAACTCAGCCCTGGACACTGGCCTGTTCTTCCCTGCATTGAGTGGAGTATCTGTAGCTAAGGCTACATCACGAACAACACCTACACAAACTCACAATAGGTTGTAGGTACACTGGCAAAATTTTTCTGATGATGTCAAAAAGGAAAGAGATGTGAAAGGAAGCTTTATAGGACAAAGGAAAAGTACTTTAGTGACTCAGAAATGTTGCCCAAGCCAGAATCAACATTAGATTGCAAACAGCAGACATGCAGGAGTCCTCTAAGAAAAGGTACATTAGCATTTCAAAACAGGAGCCAGACAGATGATGTATGCCAACAGCTACTTCTGGGGAAAAGTTTTTTCAGAGGCATTGAGAGAAAACATCCCAGTGGGCATCTGAGAAAGAATAATGAACATCTGAATTTATCTCTGCTTTGTCTGTCAACACCTCTAGCCTACTCTTTACATAAAGACATTCAGCAGTGCTGAAGTGATTTCAAGTCCAATTAGAGTTTACCAGCAGCGATGCTAACTTTTTTTCCTGGAATTTCCAGTGTTATTTCTGTCCAAATGGACAATTTACAGGCTACCCAACGGACTAGCAAGGATTTTCAGTCTTTTTTCTTTTTCACATTTACAGTTGCTGTTGTCAGTTGTTACCTTTCATCTTCAGTTGTACTTAATTAGCCACATACCTCATCCTTGGATGTTTCAGAGTCCAGTTTTGTTGTGAGGAACATAACAATATGAGGCACATCTTGTACAGCCTGTTGAAGGTCCCTACTATCTTCTCCCCACAAGAGCCGAACCAGATTGTTCATACTTGACTGTGCCCGCTTACACCTTTGCTGAGAAGTTTCTTCAGGCTCAAATACTGATGTTTCAAATGTAAGTTTAACCTATTAAGAGAATTAATTATGGTGAAAATGAGGCTGTACTTACAATTACATTCTAAAATCAGCTGAAATAGATGCAGTTTGAGTCCTTTAACATTTTCTTAGCTTTACTAACAGAGATGTAAACATTCAAAAATTCCTGCTGTTTCAAGAAAACCATTTATATACTTAGCATTACAAACCCGTCTATTATTGAGGACAAAGCCAGCTATTACATGCTCTATGAACTATCTGAGTAAGCATGTGGTTTGGTGTGTTTTCATACTTAATGCTTATGGTTTTGAGAATGGAAAAATATATTTACTGCTCTGGGCTTGTCTGAATGAAAAACCTTACCACGCTTTTGAAACACACACAATATTTGACTTCTTTCAAAACGTCAGCACTTTCATAAGTAGATACTCTCAAGGCTCTTTCATGAGCATTTCTCTGCCTTTTTGACAACGCCGGTACATTTTCACAGAAAAATCTATTTACATTAGACTACAAAAGTCTTAATTTGTAACACTCAGTAACAATTCTCCTTTCAATCTGCCACCGTTTTCACTATGTTAACTTTTTTAAAAACTGCCAGCAAATAAGAATTCTGTTGCCATTTTTGACAACTGTACACAACTAGGTAGAAGGATAAAAATTGTTTACATCGCTTGATGTGTTGTATTCAGAAGAAAAAAACCCTAAAAGCACAACCAGAGCATTCTCTCCTAAAAAATAACTTATAGATGATTAAGCTTACTTTGTCAAAAAGTTACATGAAGTTTACTGTTCTTTATTTCCCAAACAAAGTAAAAAGAAGTTTTAGAATAAACACAAATCTCCTGGCTTACAAGCAACACAAAATCCAAACCTGGTGTGGAAATATGTTTCATAATTTGCTTTACAGACCTCCTTATTACAAGCACTGCCTTACAAAAATTCTTTTAGTTGCTTGAGTAGTCATGAAATGAAAGAGTGGGTCTTTTTGTGTGTGCGAATGAACCTTCATCCCAAGTATGAAAGAATATGTGAGAAATATCTAGCTCTTGGCTGAGCGTAAAACTGTAATTTCCAAGGAGAATAAATTGATTTACTTTCTTATATGATACCTTAGTTTTCATCATGGTTCAAAATATATATCTATTTGGAAAATATATCTATTTGGACTAAGTAGGTGCACTCCCCTCTTTCATGTGTTTTTATTCAAGACTGTTTGTCTGCCTTAAAGTATCCTTAACATGCCTATTGACTAGGAGTTCTAAACATAATACATCACACCAAATCCTGCTTCTCTTTAAAGTGAGAATATTTTTTAATGATTGATGCAACAAAAATGATTTGTATTTTCCCAGTTGCCGTAAATTCAAAAAGCCCAAGCAGAGATAATTTATACACTTAAATACAGATAATTTACATTTTTGTAATTGTGTATGTGTACACACATACTTACACAGAGGAGTGCCAGCAAGAAATAATGATGCTTTCAAACACCCACTGCCTGTCAGACTAGATCAGAGAGAAGTGCCATCATCAGCTCTTCCAGCTACATTTATGTCACTGCCTGCTGTACTCCCATCCCACTCAACTCCCTCCAACACTTCTCATTAATCTTTCCTCCTATTTTGGCTGCTATCAGCTTTTTTTTTCTTTTCCGATTCTCTGTAACAGCTCAGCATACAATCCTGCTCTCCTGTCAAGTGCTACCACTTTCTTTTCAGACAGTAACTCATTCCTCACTCTCTCCTCACCATTTCAGTTTCAATGTGTAACATTGCGCACTCACAGGACTTCAGGAGCAGAAACATCCAGCTAAGAAGCAGTGGCTTCTTACGACCCAGCAACTTGATCGTTTAGTTTTATAGATGTACGTTTTCTTCCCTGGGCGCCCTTTCTTTGTCATGCCATCTGCATGTATTTCAGAGGATTTTCCTCATCCTTTGTTTAATTTCTTGCAGATTTCCTCAAGGCTCAAGAGTTACTTCTCTTCTACTACATCTTGTCTGTGGACGCGTATTCATGACACTTAGGCTACAATCTCTACACTTAATGATGCACAGATGTAATTCTTGCTGCAGTCTTTTAGTCTCTCAATGAATAAATTAACCCAAACCCAGTCTGCCTTGTCTTAGAGACACACTAAGCAAGAGCTCAAAACAAATTGGGCCAAACAGAACTTCAACTCTTTCTCATCCTGCAGGCATCCATGCTGCCTCCCACATCACTGTGGGCAATACCACACCACTCAGATATAAATTCACTGTATTTTGAGACAGATATCTCTCCACAATTTGACTACAAGTTCCTCTCCAACTTTTCTGGGTTCTCGCTAACAGCTTAAAATGTGACATTTTCTGGTGCCCTCTAATTTTGTCCAAGTTCTAATCTATTTCCTGCCTTTAAATAAAATTCACTGCGAAAAAGCCCATCCAGGCTGGAAATTGCTGTAATAGAAAATGAGCAAGACTACACTTCTACATGCCCTAAAAAACAATTATTATTTTGTGGAGGAGAAATGAATCTTTGTCCTGAGCAGTGCACGGGATCTGACTGAATATGTGACTATTGAAGTATCCTTCTGTAAATACCATGAAAACTTTTGCAACTGTGATTCCATTTCTCCTAAAGTAAATCAGTTCAATGCATGGCAGAAAACAGAAAAGGAAATGAAATGAAGAATGGCAAAAGCACAGCAAATATTATTATTCCACTCTATAAGCACATAGCACGCACATGTTTTACTGTTACTTATAACAGTTACTGTACTTATAACAGTTCTCAAAAAGAATTTAATCAAACTGCAAGAAGGCAGCGATGAAGGTGACAGTAACAGCAAACTATGAGGAACACAGATGGGGATTTTTTCGCTTAGGAAAGATGTGACAAAAGTGGAACATGACAGAGCTCTCCTAAGTCACGGAATGATACAAAGAATAAGACATGGATAGTTAACTGCTCCTCCTAACAAAGCAACCTACGGGTATGAAATGCACTTAATCACATGGCAGCTTGAAAACCAACAAAAAAGAATGTAATACAAATCAGCAATGTCAATCACTGCTACAGGATGCTGTGGAGGTCAGAGGAATTTTAAAAACTAGAGAAGGTACAAACTTGTAAGTGATCCAAGAAGTCCTAGACTGCTGGAAGGTGGAAAAGCATGATGGGAAGGGCAATCTATATTTAATTTTTTCTTAATGCTCTTTATTTAAACATTTGCCAGTGTAAGAAACAGAAAATGTAGCTGTTGTACCACTGGTCTGACCCAGAAGGGCCTGCTTTCTGTTTATCTGTGAAAAAGTTCTATGTTTTAGAACATGGATTTTATTATAGACAGAGCTGGTGGCATTGCCTGCCTTTTAAGATTGCGGGCCATTTCCTGTTGTAAGCCTCTGTTTTCCATGTGCTTATGGTTTGCATAACCGTAACTCAAAATTTCAGGCTGAAACTTCCGATTCTGAATGCCTGCCTCAGGCTGCATATTTTTAGGAAGTTTTGGGTAAAATGGCTGTGCAACTTCCAAGCACCAGGGTAAGGAAAGTTCTATTCTGTTAGAACATCTTCCCCTTCCTACCTAGTGCCTTCTCTGTCTTGTGGTGTTAGGAAACAGCACCTATTTTGATTACAGAAATGTACAGCTGTCTAGACTGCAGAATATAACTTTATCATACTATCTCGAGCGTTGATTGAAGTGCTTTGGCCTATTGTATTCAGTAAAAGCTACAGAATTTCTGAATGAGATGTCTGATGCTTTAATCAGAATCTGAACTTTATCTTATGAGGTGACCTGGAAGCACCTGAACAGAAACAGTTCTGCCATTAAAAAGAACAACAAAAAAGACTGATGTAGCATTTGGACTACGTTGCTCAATAAATACATGCCCAGAAGCTAGTTTGCCTGAACTGAGGTAAGGAAAACAAAATACTGAAAATATAATAATGTACAATGCTATGCAACATCCTGCAACACAGAGAATCTAGGTAGGCAGTTTTTGAAATTACTTCCAGTAATTTTTGACAGTGAACCCTGAAGAGTAGTGACATCACTTATGTAAATAACTTATAACTACAGTAAAATGTCCTTAAACTGCATAATTTTTGATATTTCGCAACATATAATGAATAAGACTAGATTAACAATTTTGCTTGTGTAACAGCTGTCTCTATCACTAAATCTCAGAAACAACCCTCTGTTTTGTTGTTAGGCTGATGGTCGGTCTTGATGATCTTAAAGGTCTTTTCCAATCTCAATGACTCTATGAGTCTGTTTCTTAAGCGGTACAAACACACAGTGCTTTACACTGCAAAAACCACCCCAGAACTCTGTATTTTAACTCTCCACTGCTCTATTTCAGCTATCACTGTTTTGGCTTGACTGAAACTGCACAGTAAAAAAGGAATGATTGCACTTTAATAGAAGGTTTTGGAAAGCCAACATGACAAACAGCTATACATTTCAAGTAATCGCTGTCTACTTGACAAATTTACTGACAATGTAAACATTAATGTTGCATTAAAAGTAACCACTATATAAAGGGCTGCATTTCATTTTAGCAACAAGTAACATGTATGCTCTAATCTAGCAAGGATACAATTAAATAAACTATATAATCTCTGCTTTTTTAATCATTCTGTATTTAATAAGAGCAACAGCAACTCCATATTTGGGCAAGGACAGGCAAGACAAAGTTTTTCTACCTTGAAGCTCTGCCAATATCTGACCACAACTCTGGTAGCTTAGGCAACCTTCATACTGTCAAATATCTTGGAAAGCTTCCTAAGCTGACATTCTAGTACTCAATCTTACTGCAGCTGCAGATGGAGATCTACAGGCACTTACACTACACAAGCTGCAAACAAACAGAAGCATGTTTAACAAAACCTAAGATTTTCACTTCTTATCATCTCTGGCCAGTAAAACATTTCTACTATTATCACCTCATACATTCTACTTGAAGAAAAACTACCAAGAGGTTACTGACATACTATAAGAGACACTATAATTTTAACCTGCTCCATCTTTTATCTGTAAGTTGCAACTTTTACCTTATTTTCCCATCCACTAGGAAGTGGAATTAAGCAGAATAACTCAAAATACTTAATTTTACACTACTAACATCCTAAGTAATTAACACTCCCCGGGTTGATTCTGAAATAGCTATCTAATTCTTTATTATTTAATTCTTCATTATAACTGAAAAATGTTACTCAGCTAGAAGAAAAGATATGTGCAGTAGGCTTTGTGGGGTTTTTTGTATCAATTTTTATTACTGACTTCTATTACCACTGTTCAGTTGTGAAATATCTTAAAAGTATTCAATCTAAAAGCTCTTAAATACTCAATATTTTTTTTCTATTTAAATATGAAAAGTGGCATCAATTTGTCCATTTAAATGCCCTTAAATATATTTAATAGCAGTACTTGTTAATTCAGGGTGCTTTTTACTCTGTTGTGGTTTGTGAGTCTTTTATGTTGATGAAGAGATAATTACTTTATTTATTTCCATAGCAATTACTACTGTTTTAAGAACAGTAACTGACAAAAAGACACTTCTATTCTGCAGCTGACATACTTATTTTTAAACCGCACATCAATATCTTGCTTCATGCAGGCAATTGCCAGATTGCACATCTCCAGCCCTATTACCCACCAGGAGCAAGACATCACAATGTTACATATCTTATCCTTCATTCACTGAGGTCAGAGTGTCCAAAATCACAACTCCCAAAGCAACCACACTTGCCATCTTTGCCCATAACTACAACTATCGCTGGTTAAATGTTTGGTCTCAAAGGAGTTACTTCTCTGTATTCAACAAAAAGTAAGTAATTTTGATGCAAGCGGTAACATAATAACGTTGTTTTCTGAGTAGGAAAAGTCATAAAACTTCATTTTTCTTCTCTGTATGAACTAGTTCTCATAGACAACCAAGAATACTCAGAATTCTGCAAGCATAGAATACTTTGATTCTCACAAGAGCCAAAAAAAATCAGGTGTTATGGTTAGTTTAAAAGTATGTTGCTATCTCTTGCAGTATGTGGCTTGTTTTTTCTGACACTGACTGATGACAAACAGAATATGGAACAGCTGGACGATGCCTAATGGCCCTTAATGGGACACTGACTTGAGTCACTTACTTGCACATACCTATTTTCACAAAACTTACTGGAATTAAACTCTGAAATTTCTACTCTTAAGTTTCACTGAAGTCAACCAATGTGTTTAAAAACTAGATGGGAAGTTCTAAGAAAAAAATTACTTACGTTCTATTTCCTGAGGAAAAAAGGCTAGAAACAAGATTCATTTTACAGAGGACATTTGGAATAAACGTTCAACTACAGTACCTGCATAGGACCTGGAATACAAGATAAAACCCTTTCTATGTTTTCAGAATTCACATCAACGTCATTTACAGCAACTAGAGCATCTCCTGCAGATAAAACAGACAAAAGCACGAGAACGTTAGATTATACCACAATACAAAGCCAAACAGTGTTTTGTTTAAAAAAATTAATGTGACATTCAAACAATTATAAATGTCTTTTTGTTACATTTAAGTAGAAGGTTTCTACATGCAACATTTACTTTGTTTAGAAACATTAGTCTGTTATCTCAATATTCTTAAGACCTTACTGTAACGCTTGTATTACTTTACAAAAAGAACTGTCAAAGCCTCTCCCCTGCATCCAGCCTTATATCACTCTTGTTACTCTTCAGAAAACCCAATAACATGACCAATCAAGTTATAGCCAAGAAGTATTTTTCCCCTCCAAAACCTCTGTTCACTTGCCAATCCTTCTCCACTGCTACCTCTACTGATATAAACAGTACTGTTTACAAACACATTCCAAAACTCACCCTTGCTGTAGTAGCTGACAAGTTTTGGGCCATCCCTTACACCAGAGGTTTCAGGTGTTGGCTGAGCCTAACTATGGGAGAATCCTACCACCCCTGAGCCCCTCTCCTTGAAGCATTCCTGGCAGTTACTGTGTACATCAGTAACTCAGCTGAGTTCACTAAGCTGGTAAAAAATATTCAGTCTTCTGGTGATTTTTGTAACCCAGATGCTTGCTTAAATAAGCACTAGAGGTGGTAAAATTGAGATAAGGACTGTGTAGACAGGATGTGATAGACTTCTGCCACCCTTATTTTGTGGTATCAAGCAGTTAGTTTGGCTTAGCATCTGTGAAATGTCATATGCTACAAGTTCTCTACGTGGACAAGGAGGGGGCTTCTCATCAAATACAACTGGAATTCTTCCAGGTATTAGGCTGATTACTCAAAATGAGTGCAAAACACAATTGAGGCCAATAGGAGAAAGAATATTATTTTTAGCTAACCATCAGTAAGGAAATACAGAACCCCCTCCCCAAAAATGCAAGCGATATTCCTCTTCATTACACTAGGCAACAATCAATTGCTTGCTGTTTTCTCAGATTAAAGCAAAATTCATTCCTGCTCTTTCTTACAGCAAAACCAAGAAAAAGTTAAGTTTTACAATACACACAAAAATGTTATCACTCCTTGGCATTAATTAAATTGGGTTTTTTTCTGTTTCGAGCAGCTCTCTGCCTAAACTCTGTGTTTCTTGATGCACAGCACAGTAAAGCTTTTAGCCTATCAAATCTTCAGTACAACAATAATTCAAAGACAGAAAAGTTGAAAGTTAAATAGCACTTAAAAGCAACTCAGTTAAGTCCGTGCCAGAGCCCCAGGACTTGAAAACTACTAATCAAAAGCAGAGCGTACAGGCTACTCTAACATAACAAGAAATTATAAACAGAATTACTACCTTCTTTGTTGAAGCACACTGCAGTACCATGTATTAAAGACCATCATTCACAAATCCAAGAGAAAGCACAAACTGCTCTTGTACTAATCTAGAGCACTCTTTAAACAAAAGTTGTTTGTGTTCTGTTTGATTTAGTAGAGACTTTACAAATTTTCTTGTAAAGACAACAGTCAAGTCATGTAAGCTACAAAGACATTCAAACCAGCTCCACACATTTCACGAAGACATATGTACCTTCGCACTTAAGGGAATATTTTTGAACCTCATCTCCCAGGGTGGAATATACAAAGACACTCTGAAAGGAGAGGATCCATCAGTATTTACATGTTATATAATCAAAGTGTTTTATTTATTCATCACCTAATGTACATATGTAAAACTTTCTTCACATCAGTAAATATTTATTCCACTCAATTTGTAAAAATGTAATCATGTACCATAAATGGAATAGCTTTCCAGAAGACAGAGCCAAAGCAGTCCTGTAAGGCTGCCTTCATTTTGCCAGAAAATGCTGTATCACTATTAGAGAATTGCAACTCTATGTACAACTGAGAAAATCCACACTTACCAGTATGGACTTTCTAGAGTTGTGTGTGTGTATTTGTGTTTCTTCCTTCTTTGCTTTTTGCAAAATACAAGAGCATTCAAAGAATATAGACTATGAAGTAACAGAATGAAAAGCATTATTGGCACAATAGGAAGTATGTAAAATTATGAACACAGAATACCTTGAACCAGGACAAAACCACAAGATCTATCCAGTGAGATAATGAACACCAGCAAAAGAGTTCATAAAGTGTTCCTTTGTTAGAGTTTCACATCTACATGTTCTTTGAGAGATGCTTCCTCCCCTGTAGCAGTGTGAAGAACTTACAGAAAGTGAAACTGACTTAGGTCTTTGGACATTAAGTCCAGCAAAAAAATAGCGCAAGTGTATGGATTGTTATTTAATTTAACTTACTTAATGCTTAATCAGTTTAGGTTAAACGATGTAAAAGGGTAAATGATGTTTGCAATTGTGTAAGTTGATCTAACTTGATGGTTTGCAGAGTTCTATCAGATTTTCCCAGACTAAAGCATTGTGGAAATTCAGATGCAGAGAGACATTTCATTAGCACAGAGATAAAAGTTGTACAGATAAATACATTTTTCAGTCAAATACATTTTTCAATATGTACTGCAAATACATTTTTCAATCATTCTTGTGCTCTACGAAGTGGAGATCAAAGTGAACGTCTTCCTTTTTGCTGAAGTAGACAGGTGTAATTACATAGGCAAGAAGCAGACATTTTCATGAAATGTTGTTTTCAAATCTGATATAAAATAATGTAAAATTTTCCTTTTTTGTTTCAACAATATGGTTGCACACAAAATTTTTGCTCTATAGTACTCTCTAGAATAGCACTTCATCTGTTCTTACTGGTTTGCGTTCCTCCCAGCCAACAGGATCACTATTGTCTGTCATGAAAGTCAGCATAGGTGTTAAAGGATGAAGAACTTTAGAACAAAGTCTCACTCAGTTCCATTTTTAGAGAAACGGCAAGCAACTGCAATGCAGGAAATAAATTTTCTTCAGGCAGCTTCAGGATCTCAGGCCTTGAGTCAATAAATTTATCCTTAGAAAACTGCAAGTCCTTCTCTTTAAAGAATAAAGTAAGCTTTTTTTTTTTTTTTTTTTTTTTAAATTCCCTAATAAAGAATAATGAAGATTTTGAGTTCTATTACTCATTATAAACAGATAGTTTCTTGTGGACTGAGAATAAGGTGTCCATATGTATTCTCCACATAGTGCCAAGCAGAACTGAATTTCACTAGAGTGATGGAACAGAGAGGAGAAGCAGGAACACTTTCCTGTTTTCTTTGTTCTGTCTTTCCATCTTCTCATTAGAAAAAGAGTTCTCATGTGCAGTCAGTATTAGCCAAGAACAGTGTATATGGATCTCAAACACCTCGTTTGTGCATGGCTGATGGAAATATTCCTGCTTTTTTTTTAATGACAAAGTTCAGAAGAGTCTTTGGGACCGCTGACATCCCTAAAAATGTTTATTTCAGAGCTGCCTTTCGATTTGCCACATGAGGCAGAGGTCTATTACTTGTGTTAAATAACCATTCTCTAGAAATAAACCTGCAAGTAACACTTCTAAAAGCAGATCTTTGCATTGAGTCAGGGGACACTGATGGAGAAGTGAATACCGCTACCAAACTGTAATGCAATATTTTTGCTTGAATTAAAATCAGAACCATGTTGTTCACATGGGGAAGGGCTAAGGCCCCCTTTTTTTCCCATAAAATCCTGATATTTAGTTTGTTCTCTTCTTAGTAATGACTTGGTGGAAGTACTTAAAAATGTTCACATACTCCTTTCCATAAAAGGCAAAGTATGGAACAGATTTTACTCAAGAGAGCCAGATCAATTACTCGCTTTACATGTTAGCAGGCTGCTTTTACCCAAAGCAATGCTGTTACGCTTCAAGAGTAGATTAAAAGAACATAAACGACATCCCAAACTCCACAGTGAGAACACAGCAAAGCTTATGCAAGCTCTGTATTTCTATCTTGTGTGCGCAACATCTCTACTTTGGAGAGCCTTTCAACAAGTACACCATATATGGTAACTCCGCATGAAAATTCCAAACTCTCACAGTATTTTGGTCCTTTCAAGGACATTTTTGTGACAGGACTCTTAACTTCATGGTCTGCAAATGGCCAAAAAAAGCACTCACTTTGACTGTTGGAAGATGACTCCAGTTGCTTATTTTTACATTAATGATTTACTGTTTTAAACAACTAGTTGATGCTATAGAAATTTAACAGATATACTTGGCCTTCTAGCAATTAATGGCCTATTGCACCAAAACTTCAGAACTCCAACAGCGATACCTGTGTTTTTACTATTAAAATTAAAATGAGTAAAGATTACTACTTATACATTTCTTTATTCAGGGAAAACAAACAAAATAACCCTCCCAAATAACATCAACAAAATTATTGGATTAGAAACCTATAGAAAACCACTTGTCTGTAAATGGGGTTGGGATCTTGACCTTTCAACAGCAGCCTGCATGTTTTGCATACTTGTTCAAAACTGGATTATTATGGCCCATCTGTAATATCAGTTTACATTAATCCCTGTTCCCAGGTGCTTTTCACACCTTTTCACCATTGCACCTACTGATTCATGCAAACCATTCAGATATTCAGGGAAGACAGCAATAAGAAAGGAAAATAATTTCAAGGAGTGCAACAATAGTTCACTCTGCTAATGAAAGATTTCCTATATTTTCAGTGTCGTTTTAATTACCCTTCCATTTGTGCTATAGTGATCATCAGCATTTACAGAAAGTATCCCCTGCTGTGAATTGGACAGGTCCCAATCTGAAGGGGGGGGGAAATCAAATTATGATGGCGTTTCCTTTCACAACCCTTACTTGCCTGATCTAAAAGTGAATATTTAGTGGAACTTTTAATCTTTGAAGATATACTCAAAGATGAGACTAGAAAGTTCTACATAGCAAACCAAGCTTTGTGTATTGTTAATAATAAACTCAGGCAAGACAAAAATTTTGCCAAAAATACAAAAGACAGTTAAAAACATGAGATGAAAGCAACTGTATTTCATCTTAAGTAAAATGGAAGTGACAGCAAGAATTTAAAAATCATTGAGGGCCTTTTTGTTTTGAAAATTGAAGATGGATGCTGAACTGCTAAATATAAAAAAGAGATAAACAACACATGGATAGAACGGCATCTTTTTACAGAGGTACAAAGCGGCAGGGTTTTTTTAGCTCACAAAACTGTTGTATTTACTTTCATATGGTCAGCGCCTGCATTCTACTTGGTTAATAAAGTGCAGCAACAAGACTTATGACTTCCACATGCAATCTTAAGAAAAATTAGTGTACTGCACAAATAATAAACAGATGTTTTAAGTGTTCAAAGCTATAAGGGATACACATTTCAGAATAAACTGAAGAAGCCACCTGAAGAAAGTGATTATTTAAAGGAGGAAAAGCAGTTATTTCTACTAAAAATGTTAACACAATAACCACTTTGGAACTGTTTATTCAGAGTGAAAAAAACCAAGAGAGTTTAATCTCCCTTATTATTCAACCTTGGTAGCCATTTAAGGGGTGACCATACTTATCACTGACAAATTAATCAATTTCCCAATGAAACTACAAAGTAATCTGTAATTTGGTTATTATTTAACATACTACAAACCCTAGTCTAGAGGAAAAACAACCTAAAAAGCCCAAATTTTAAAGACGGGAGAGTCAGAATACTCATTTGGGCATAACAGGCAGGATTTTGGGAGTGGGGTGCTGCAAGAGGTTAGGAGCTGCTTTGTGCTGGCCACCTACCAAAATGTCACCCAGCCAGGGGCGCCATGGCACCTCTGCCCGAATGCACTCAAGAGCGAGCAGCAGTCACAAGGGGAAGAGTTGGAGCCCATGGAGAGGACCCATCCCTGAAGGGCTGTGGTGGGTGGAGGAGTCATGCTGCACTAAAAGAAAACAAGAAAGAGCGGCAGAGTGAAAACATTGCACACGCAATCCCACCCTCTTGTGCCACCTGTTACCTCATCAAAGGGGCTAGGGACACACAGCGTTAACATGCAGCGAAAGCAAGAGTAGCTGAGACTAGGAAGGGGGAGAGGTCTTTGATCGAAGCTGAGCCTGGAGAAGGCAGGAAAAAAAGGCATTTTCTTAATTGTTTAGGGTCTTGTTTTGTTTTTATCTTTTCAGTGCCCAAAAACGTTAGCTGAAGTTTTACATTAATTGCCAAAAAAATAAATTCAGCAACAACCCCCTGAGTTAAGAATGTTTGCCTGCAACATGTGTTGCAAGCTGGTCACCAAGAAGACCACAGTATGTTGTTTAAAGCATGTATTTTAGCATATACTTACATTACTTATTCTACTGCTACAAAAAATGCTCTATTAAAATATTAAAAAGTAAAAGAAGAACAGGTTAATAACAACACATAGCGCAGGCCAATGAAGATGAACGAACCAAACCACTCATCAGGCATCATGCTCTACTGCTCAGATATTCTTTATTGGTGATAGCTCAAGAAGCTGCTAACTTTTGTGCAAACACTTCAGTTTTATACTGACCACTGAAATATTTTCACTGATTGTTTCCACACTCCACAACAGGATTCCTGAAAGTTACTATTAACAACAACAAAAAAGCAAAGTTCTGTATTTTTCTTGAACTTTCTGTCCAACTTCAGACCCTGTGAGGATGCAAGCAGTCTGTCTATTAACTAAGGTTGCTTCTTATTCAGACTTTGGGTGTGTACCACAGCTATCCCATTCTCTGATGTGCAAGGCAGAAGCAGTAAAACAGACAGTTTGTTGACTGGAAAAAGAATTTTTTTACTGTGTATTTTTTATGCAGAGACCACTGAAACTGGAGCATCTAATTCATGTAAAGCTTCCCTATTTCTAGACACCACATAAAAATTCCAGAGTACTCTGTGTTCACTATAGATATATAATTTGAAAGTATTTTTATATGAAAATCATACATTTGACACTGTTGGCACAGGACACAGCTCATTTTCCCAGCAAAGAGCTGAATAATTACAGTACGCTTAAAAGTATTTGTTTCAAATGTGCAAAAACAAGGCAGTATTGGTTGATGACAGCATGGGACATATTAAACTGCTAGACCCTTTAGGTTAATTTAAATGTTCTTCTATTTGGAACAAAACAAAACCCCACAGTTTTTGTCCTCACTAGCTCCAGGAAGCACAAACTGTTGCCAATGAGTTGGTTTTTTCTTCTGGATCTGACATTTGCCTGCAGTGTTCTGATTTCACACCTGCTCTTACAAACATGCAGTTACACACAAACTTGTGTCCCAAAATTAACTTGCAG
Organism: Neomorphus geoffroyi; assembly: GCA_033558235.1. NCBI lineage: Eukaryota > Metazoa > Chordata > Aves > Cuculiformes > Neomorphidae > Neomorphus > Neomorphus geoffroyi. The sequence goes on from JAUMJM010000044.1 coordinate 8,370,268, forward strand.
ATTATAAATATCTGCTCTTACACTAATCAGATTAAATACTATTAAGCAGATCAAGCTGAAACTCCGTCCCTCCTCCCTCTCAGTCTGCATCCCCTGCTTCTTGACAAATCAGTTCTTTCTGGTAGAGTTTGAAAGTTATCCAGTTTTCCCTCTGGAGTTTTCTTCAGCATCCCTACTAGAAACACGTGTTAGAAGAATCTGCTAGTCAAAGCACGATTTGCTGGTTTTACACGCACAGCACTGGAATTTCAAGAGCACTCATGCTGACTTTGTGGGATTTGTGCTACTGAGTACTGAGATTTTCATCATCTTCTAGCCAACATCATGTCTTTGCTCTCTCTCTACGAGGGACCAACTTCCAGAGTAATTAAACAACCTTCCACCCTTTACACGTGTAGGCTAGCTGTCTCACTTTTACTGCCTCTAAAGCTGGAGTCTTGTGAGTGCCGAGTCTGCTCGATGCTGGAAGCAGAAGGATTTCTGCTCCTCTACTACTGGCCACAGAAGTTCATTCCCCTCTGTTATTCACGCTCAGATGCTTGTCAGAATTTCTGTGACCCAAGTTTAACTTACTACACCAGCAGAAACTAGACAGACAATTTTCCTTCTGGGTTAGTTTTCTGCCAGGTTATTTAGTTGCATCAGCTTATGGAAGTGTCTGGCAAGAGCCAAACCAACGCAACGGAGAGCTGCTATACTGGCTCAGCGCCTCCTCAAACTGCAGCCCACAACGTATTTGGAGGCCTTCTGCTCACAACTGCTGAAGCAGCAGCTTTTGTACTGGCTGAAGAACATCCAAACAAGGCTGTGTTAAGTTTGTAACATAGATTAATATATGTTACTCAATATGTTTTCCTCATTTTTATATTACGAAATCCATTTATAGTATATACATTAAAGCTTTCTTATCTAAAGGGGATGGTGTGGAAAAAATAAAACCAAAATATGCTATTTGGCAGAGTATACCTTTTCCCCAGTCCTATTTATGTACTGAGCAAATTCTGCATTAAATTAGAGGTGGTGGGAGGGGTATTTGTTTCTCCAAGTTCAAGCTGCTCACTCCCTGTATGCTTTTATGTATGTAATTTCCTTACAATATTAATGCCTCCTAGTTTATGTCATATATTTTTAAAATCACTAATACAGTAAAACTGAATAGGTAACAGCATATCAGATGCGATGACATTTATTTAAAATAATTCCTGAAGAAATGACAAAACAGATGTTCTACATAACTGCTTATGTCTCAGTAACATTCAAGTCAGCTACCTCAAAACCCAAAATTTTAAATAATTGTTTCAAAGGAAGAGTGCAGAAGTTAACTACTCATTTGATTACTTACCAATCAAGATTTGACTCGTTTTCATTGCTGAACTACCTGGCACCAAGCCATGTACAACAAGCTTCTCTTCACCGATTCCTCTGATGACTTTATCCTTCCTGCCTTGTTTTCCTGCTCTTCTGCTGCTCCATGAAGACTGATGGACAATCCCTACTAAGGTCTCCAGCAGCCTGTGCTGCTCATCTTCTCCAGCACTGCACAGCTTTCTGGGATTCACATAAACATAGACATCTTTGTATTTTTGCTGAATGGTGACAGCCATTTTCTGAGTGGACTGGTGTTTCAGTATGGAAGTAGGACCAGTAGGATGCACACCACAGCTTCCACCGCCTTTCTTACCAGAATGCTTTGATAAAAGGTTCTTCTTTTTTAACATTTTGGTCAATTTCTTCAGTTCATACTTTCTTTCTTTTCGAGATCCCTCTTGAATAACTTCAGCTTCATTTTCACGAAACCTGACATGATTCACTGCCGGCATTTCTGGACAGATGTTCTGAAGGAGAATTTCTTCTTCACTTTCACTCAATTCTAAATAAAATAATTCCCCGTTTTTCTGTACATCATCCAACCATTCAGGCTCAAGGTCACTAAGCAAGAAAGAAGAATGATGAGTGACAGCTCTAATAAAGAAGACTGCTATTAATTCAAGCAGGAAGAGGACAGGGAGAGCGCAAGGGGAAAAAAAAAGAAAAAAAAATACGTTGCCTCTTGAATATTGAAAGCTTAACTGTTCTAAATTTGCCATAACAGTAAGAGCTCTTCTCAGACAAATGATGGATGTAGCAAGGAAAGGTATCCCTCTCAGATGTTAAAAGTTCCTTCAACTGCCTTACAAGAAAACAGCCATTGCAAAATGCAAGATTCCCTTTTCTGAAAACACACAACCTCCTCATCTCATCTCTTTCACATACAAGTTTTAATTAGCTACATTCAAGGGCACGACAGGGCTTTCTCTTAGAGAAAAAATGCCATCCTAGTTGTTCTCTCCCATTATTTTTTCCCTTATGAATTTATAGGCAAGATTGTACTACAAGCCCTTTAGAAAGGCAAGATTAACATCTTAAAATCACCTCAATGTAACCAAAAAAATGAAGATGAAATCTAGGTAAAAAAGTTCTAGCAGCTGGAGTGGATCACTCCAGCAACTCACTAGCAACAAGCTGCTGCAGAGAGAAGGCAAGACAACTACAGGGTATATTACTACGAGTGCCATCTGCACAGCACAAAAACCTCTTTGTCCTAATTTGGCAGCAGCGATGCGCCAACCATGTCCTGTTTTGGACAGTACATTTTAAGAAAGATGTAAACCAGAACAAGCCCAGAGACAAATAGTAAGGAGTTTATAAACGTGTTTTAATCATGTTCTTTTGGCTGAGAAAAAAACCCAAACAAAAAATGATATCTGAGAGGCAACACTCCCTCACCCCAAAGTGAACGGTGGAGAATTACTACAGAGGATGAGGATCAAGAACAATCAAAGTAGGAGTACTTAGTGGTTTAATTTACCAAAGTATTTAAGGTAAATATTAAGAGAGCTTTTTGATTGCACACACAAAATCAATATTAGTAGGTGATGTAAGGAACATCTGTGTTGTTCTATACGGAAGATTTTCAGGAACAGGCAAGATCAGTTCATTCCTCCTGACTAGATGAAAAACGGGTCTCCCTTTCTATGAATCTGAGACTGCAATGATAAAAATCAAATAAGGAACATATAGAACAGACTTAAGTAATAATTAATATCATTACTGTTTAAAGTTAACATGCATTCATACACTTTATATCAGAACTAGCTAATTTTCCTGAAGAAAGAATGTAAATTTTGTTTAAAACTACTACTATAGAATTGAAACAGAGTATTAATTTGAATACACAGATAAATAATACAGTTCTGTCAGTCTGTTTCCATAAGAGAGGTGCTCCAGCCCTCTGATCATTTTTGTGGCCTCCTCTGGACCTTCTCCAACAGATCCACGTCCTTCCTGTGCTGAGGACTCCAAACTCAACACTGTACTCCAAGTGAGGACTCACAAAAGCAGAGTAGAGGGGCAGAATCACCTCCCTTGACCTGCTGATCACACTGCTTTAGATGCAGCCCAGGATATAGTTGGCTTTCTGGGCTGCAGGCACACACTGCCAGCTCATGTTGAGCTTCTCATCAACCAACACACTGAAGTCTTTCTCCTCAGGACTGCTCTCATTCCATTCTCTGCTCAGCTTGGAATTGTGTTTGGGTGCAGGACCTTGCACTTGGCTTTGTTGAACCTCATGAAATTTGCACCTCTCAAGCCTGTCCAGGCCTCTCTGGATGACGTTCCTTCCCTCCAGTGTGTCAGCTGTGTCACAGAGCTTGGTGTCATTGGTAAATTTGCTGAGGGCACCCTCAATCCCACTGTCCATGTCTGCGACAAAGATGTTAACACCAGTCCCAGTACTGACCCCGAGGAACGCCACTCATCACTGGTCTCCCCTTGGACATTAAGCCATTGACTGCAACTCTTTGAGTGCAACTATCCAGCCAATTCCTTATCCACCAAGTCATCCACTCATCAAATCTGTCTTTCTCTCATTTAGAGAAAAGAATGTCATGTGGGATATTGCCAAGTGCTTTGCACAAGTCCAGGTAGATCATGTTGGTTACTCTTCCCTTATCCACCAACGCTGTAACCCTGTCGTAGAATGCTACCAAATCTGTCAGGCACGATTTAGAATTATAGAATTGCTCGGTTGGAAAGACCTTTGAGACGATTGAGTCTAACTGTACCTGCCCACTACTAAACCAGATCCCTGAGCATCTCGTCTTTTAAATCCCTAGAGAGATGGTGACTCAAGCACCTCCCTGGGCAGCCTCTGCCAGTGCCTCATAAGACTTTAGGTGAAAAAAAAATTCTATTACTTAACAAGGACTAATTTTAATCTTGTTATGAACTTCATCTCTGCTAACTGCAGCTTTGGACCCAGCTCTTTGTCTGACCTTGCATTTTAGACAGGGAAAGACAACAAACAGAGGTGATTATAGAAGACACATCTGTTCAGCACATACCATACTTAACATGAGGGATTATCATTTCTGTTTGAAACCCCCCCCCATGCTATATAAAAAAACCCCTGCTATCAGAAAGACATTCTGTTCAACTTTCAAAAAATATGATTACTTAGATGAAACTTTACTTCAGCAAAATATTTCACTTTTTGTAAAAGTAACTACTGATTCAAGTAGTTACTTATAGAAGACACATTTGTTCAACACATACCATACTTAACACAAGATGTTATCAATTCTAAAAGAACAGCGTCTGGAAAAACACTGCTTGAGAAAGAATGTGCTATAGAAAACAATCCATGCTAGATAAAAACCCCTGCAATATATATATATAAAAACCCCGCTATATAAAACCCCCCATAGTATCAAAGGGACATTCTGTCATAACTTTCAAAAAATAGTTACTTTAATTCTATAGAAAACTAATTCTATTTTAACTTAAATCGAAATATTCCACTTTTTGCAGTCCTAAATACTTGTATCAGTACTAGGCACCTGCCAGCTGCGAGGGGGTAGCATCCGTTTCACCCTATCCCAGCTCAGCTCAGCCCAGTCCAGTCCAGTCCAGTCCAGCCCAGCCCAGTCCATCCCATCCCATCCCATCCCATCCCATCCCATCCCAGCCCAGCCCAGCCCAGCCCAGCTCGTCCAGCCCAGCTCAGCCCAGCCCATTCCGGCTCAGCCCAGCCCACCCCGGCTCAGCCCAGCCCAGCCCAACTCGCCCAGCCCAGCTCAGCCCGTATCAGCGCAGCCCTTACTCGGAGCTCGCAGACAGCGAAGCGGCTGAGGAGTCGCTCTCACTGCGAGTGTCCGGATGTTCAGCGCTTTCTCCCCTGGGCAGCTCCATCCCTGCGGCGGCGCCGCTGCTGGACGCCATGACACCCGCACCCCTAGGAGCACGTGATCCGCGCCCCGCCCGCCCATTGGCCGCCCGGCGCGGCGCCATGGAGACCGCGGGAACCACAGAATGGTTTGGATTGAACGAGATCTTGAAGATCATCCAATTCCAACTCTTCTGCCATGTGCAGGGACACCTCCCACTGGATCAGGCTGCTCAAGACTATGTCCCACCTGGCCTTGAACCTCTCCGAGGAGGGTTATTTCCCTTTGAACCGTGCCTGGGAAAAGCACTAATTGAAAAAACCCCTACACTGTAAAGTAAACATGCTATCAGAGAGACATTCTGTCTCACTTTAAAAAAATAGTTACTTCAATGAAACTTAAGTCTACTTTAGCATAAATCAAAATATTCTACTTTTTGTCAGAGTAACTACTTCATGTATCACTATCTCTGCTTGCCTTTGTAAGAAGCCCCTCCCCAGCTTTCTTGTAGCCCCTTCAGGTACTGGAAGGCCACTGTAAGGTATCCCCGGAGCCTTCTCTTCTCCAGGCTGAATAGCCCCAACTCGCTCAGCCTGTCCTCAAAGCAGAGGTGCTTCAGCCCCCTGATCATCTTCGTAGCCCTCCTCTGGATCTGTTCCAACAGTTCCATATCCTTCTTATGTTGAGGATTCCAGAACTGGACACAGGACTCCAGGTGGGGTCTCATGACCGTGGAGTAGAGGGGCAGAATCACCTCTCTCGATCTGAAGCCTGAAGGCCTCAGAGCAGAGGGCTCTGTGTTTGTTTAAATCTCAGTTTTAAGGCAAGAATAACAAAAAAACCCCTCACCTCAAAGTCACAGAATTATATATAAAGTCATAGAATAGAAAGTAAGTGAAACACTGGCACAGGTTGCTCAAAGATGTCATGGATGCCCCATCCCTGGAAACATTTGAGGTCAGGTTGGATGGGGCTCTGAGCGACCTGCTCACTGCAGGGGGGTTGGGAGTAGATGACCTTCATGGTCCCTTCCAACCCCAACATTCTATGATAGAATGCCATAGAATCAAAAAATGTCCTGAGTTCAAAGGGACCCACAAGGATCAAAGAGTCCAACTCCTGTCTCTGTACAGGACAACTCCAACATTCACACCATGTGTCTGAGGGCCTTGTCCTAATGCTTCTTGAACACTGTCAGGCTTGGTGCCGTGACTGCTTCCTGGGGAGTCTGTTCTAGTGCTCCACCACCCTCTAGGTGAAGAACCTTTTCCTAATATCCATCCTAAACCTCCCCAGGCACATCTTCCTGCCATTACCTTGGGTACTATCATTGGTCACCAGAGAGGAGATCAGGGTCTCCTCCTCCTCCTTCCCTTGTAAGGAAGCTGTAAACTGTGATGAGGTCTCCCCTCATTCTCCACCAGGCTGAACAGACGAAGTGACTTCAGCTGCTTCTCATACAGCTTGCCCTCTAAACCCTTCACCAACTTAGTGGCCCTCCTCTGGACACTCTCCAGGAGCTTTATTTTTATTCCTTTTTATACTGTGGTGTCCAAAACGGCCCAGTACTTGAGGTGGGGCTGCACCAGTGCAGAGTAGAGCGTGACCATCACCCCCCCTTGATTGGCTGGCAATGCCGTGGCTTGAGGCACCCCAGGACACAGTCGGCCCTCTTGGCTGCCAGGGCACTGTTGGCTCATGTTCAACTTGCCATCAACCAGAAATTGCCCAACCTCCCACTTCTTTTCCTCAGAACAAACAGCTGAGCCTCACTAGTCCCTTGAAACCTTTTCTGTGGGCCAATGTGGAACACACAAAGTTGGACAGACTGTTTATTTAGTGGCCTGATAGCAAGTTCTCAGCAACAGTCCTATAAAAGAGATGATTAATGCTGCTCACAGTCCTGGGGCAAGCCTCAAAGCATTCCTTATCACCAAAAACCAATCTAAAGAAAGAAATGAGGTAAATAGTAAATTTCATCAAGTCAAACGGTTAGTGGTGGAATACATCTGTGCTTTATATTATACTTTGTTATAATCATTTAGAGTCATGAGAAACTGCTAGTAAAAGCCCATGATATTTTTAACATCTTAAAATATATCTTAGGATCATCACATAGGCAGGAGATTTAAACAACATGGGTCCCAGTTAATTATTATCTTTTGTAATTGTAGTGGTAGGCAATTTAAAGTTTGTTCAGCTGTACAGTTAGATAATAGTGCAATTTATTAGCATGACTTTTGAATGAGAAGCTGGACATTTAATTAAATTAAGAAGTTCCAAGCCAGCGGTTTAGAGATACTGCCAATAACTGAAAGGATACAGGGAGGATATTGGGAGGAGTTGACTGATGGGTGAACTTGATAAGTAATTTTTGGGGTGTCAACCAACAGACATCCCTAAAGAATCCCTTGGAGCAAGCGCAGAAGGTGCAAGGAATGACTTGGCATTTATTACAATTACATGTAAATATGTGATTACATACATTAAGATTAATGTATGACTTCGTGTAACTTTGTGTACAAATTAAGGTGACAAATGCCTTGAAGTCTGCTTGATTTGAGGAAAAAAACCCCTGCAAACACCCAGGATTTGCAGAAACCTGAATAAACAATGTCTGTCTCGGTGATGTAGTTATTGGATTATTGCACAACAGGTAACAGATCCATATTTTGGACAACAAAATGAGGAGAATGTCTCCTTAGGTTAGTTAGGAGAGCAGCTGGGCTAGGGAGGAGAGGCAACAATGCAAGGTGGAAACAAACTAGCCAGATCCAATGCAGCCTACAAACACAAAATTATGCACAGTAAACAGAGAGAGGGTAAAAATAAATGTACGCGGTTTTCAGGATTTAAATTACTCACATCCGTGAAAAACTCATGGCAACTCTGCAGACAACTTGCTGTGTAGTTCTGTGAGTAAACCTATCAGGACACGTGTGGTGAATAGGAGAGGGATAGAGAATAATTGTTGGAACATTTAATGCATTGGATTTAAGCTCTGCTCAGTGGGGTGTTTGCACAGCTTCAGCAGTGAGGTTTTGTAGTGCTGGAGTCACAGAATTCTGGTATGAAATTCTTGTGCTTGAAGCTGTTTTAAGGGAGTGTTCATTAATAAGTGTGATTTCAAGTGAATTAACATGCAGAAATGTTTTGGACTTGCACGCATGTGACTGAGGCTTCACCTGGAGCAGCTAAATATACCTTATATTAAATTTTGTGGCCATTCTGAAGTGCCTGTATAGGACATGATTTGACAGATCACTGTTGCATGGATTTTAAGAGTACAAAACAAAGGAGGAGAAAGAAACATTCCCTACCTAAAGAAAGAAACGTTTGGTTTGATACAGCTTCTTTCCATGTAAGACAGGATATGGTAGCTAATTTAAGTTTTCTTTCCTATCTGAGCTGAAAACAACCACTTCACACAAGTATAATCCATGCATGGTAGACAATTCTTTGGAAAAATCAGATCTTTGGTTGTTTCCAGTTGTTAGAATGCAGGATATGCACCAGTTTTCATTCTTTCTATTGCTTCCAGAAGAACAGGTGGAAAAAATATTTTAGAAGTACCCCACTTCCCCAATAGTTTGTGAAAACAAAATAATCTGCATAAACAGCATTTCCCAAACAGCCTGAGTTATGGTTTTCTAAGAGAAATACTGCAAGAATCAGAATTTTAATGGAAATAGGTGCGATACGCTGTCCCGCCCTCCCTAATTCTGCTTATATTTGCAAGCACTTTTAATAAACTGAACAGCATACTGAAAGGTTTCTGCAGAGAAGTGATAGTCTATGCCAGATGGTCCGGTGTTGGTTATGTTAAGTTTCACTGAGTTCAAGAGTTCGTTAATTGATTCCAGTTGTTTGCTCAATACGTGAGAAATATAAGCTTTCTAAAAGGGAGGTGGCAGTCTCACACTACTTGCTGTTTTATAGGGATCGCCATATCGTGAAGCAAAGGATGATGGAAGATTTTGGTCCACTGAGAGGGGTAGTTGGGAGCCACCTAAGTATTTTTCTGAAATGAATGTAGAATTTTGGCTGCGGTGGGAACAATTAATGATTACAAGACATAATATATCTCACACAGCAGGATTTTATTTTAGCGAAGACACAGATTTTCCCACACAACTCCCCTAGAGAGGAAAGCCTCTCATTTCTTGTGCATAAATATTAGGGAAAGACTTGAAATAATTTGTCTTCTGGCAGATCATTTACACTTAGTCCAAGTAGTTGGGCTGATGCTTCTCACTGAGAACCGATAAGCCTTTTACGCTAGGTTGCTCTTATTAACAAGCAGATGGTAGAAATTTGCCACAGGGCATCACTGGCATCAACACTACCGCTCACCCTTACTGGACAACTGGTTAATGAGCATTTAAAAGTGGATAATTAAAAGCCTTAAGGTTGTTCTGATTACCTGTTGCTGCAAGGAATTAAATCCATGTGTGGAAATCCATTTCAGAACAAGAGTTCTTTGTTATTTTTTTGGCTACTTCAAAAGATATTGTGCTTTAAAAGTAACAATCTAGCTTGATCCACCCTTATATTCAGGAGTAGATCATAGCTAAAAGAAGAGAGAGTTTAGGACACACCAAAGAGATACACCAATCCTTTCTAATAAAGAAGGAAAATAATTAAGGTGTCATTCTAATTTTCAGTACTGTTGCATGGGACACTTATGAACCCCTACTCCAACCACTGTCCAATTTAAACTACTAAGATTTTTTCATTTTTACATCCTGACAGCCAATTTTTCCAACGTGATGATGATGAAGAAATGAGGCTGAAGTTGTTTAGCTTAGAGAAGAGAAGGAGCCAGAGAGACCTTACAGTAGCCCTCCAGTACTTGAAGAGGGCCTACAGGAAAGATGGGGAGGGACTCTTCATCAGAGTGCAGGGATAGGATGAGGGGTAATGGTTTTAAGCTGAAAGAAAGGAGATTTAGGTTAGATATTAGGAAGAAATTTTTTACTGTGAGAGTGGGGAGGCACTGGAACAGGTTGCCCAGAGAAATTGTGGATGCCTCATTCCTTGGAGGTGTTCAAGGCCAGGCTGGATGACACTTTGAGTACCCTGATCCAGTGGGAGGTGTCCCTGCCCATGGCAGGAGGGTTGGAACTGGATGTTCTTTAAGGGCCCTTGTAACCCAAACCATTCTATGATTCCATGATTAAGATTCTATAAGTTATAATCTTTCCCAGCAGTTAGATGGAAGACCACAGGGAAATCTAGGATTAGCATATATGACTACTCTAACTTGTCATATTTGGTTTTGTACAGTCAGGCCTGATCCTAGCAATTTTGCCAGGATCCGTGGTTCACTGCTGATATGCCAGATTGATTTCATTGCTTCATATTTGGCTGGTGTGTTGGGCCTGAACTGTGGATGTTGTTGAACTCTTCTCCGCACAAGGGCTGGAAACTGGGACAGGGTTCTGCCTCCAGTATATCGAGGCAAACTGTCTCCCTTTGGTATGAATGAATGCTACCTGATACTTAGGTGCACCCCTGATGTGTCAATGCACTAGCCAGAAATTATATCAGATCCCTGATCTTTTAGCCATGTCCCCTTCTTCTTCAGGGTCATTTCCTCTGCTAAATGCCAGTGTGGGTGAGGAAGAGCAAAGACTGCAGTGCTGCCTCTGCACTATCTGAACAGTGCTCCAAACTGGGAGAATTCTCCAATGACTGGATCTGCCAGCCTTTTTGTACCATATAGGCTGTACAAACAGGCCATAGTAATATCACAAGGCAAATCCCACTGGATATATCCAGACTATAACTGACTCTTTCTTACACTGACTATGGGTATCAACAGCATTTTGTGTCCCTTTAATTTCACCCCCCCCACTTCAAATTACAGCTCTTCGTTATTGATAAAGAAATAAGAAGGCTTAAGTGACTTCTTATTGCTTATTTTCTTCCTTTTTGCTTGTTTTTAAATCAGATACTATTTCCATGAAGACTCTTATCAACAACTGCACAGGCATAACATGAAATATTACAACTATAACATGACACCTTAACAAGCAGATAGAACTAAGAGGAAAACATTTTCATTTTTGTTTAACAGTTCTGTTTCTTGCTGCTAACACCTGCTTTACTCAAACATCTTAAGAAAAACTAACAGAAAATCTGGATTGCTAACGAGTGACATCACAGACTTTTCAGCTCTTGATTCCTATTGATGTTTTATTCCTACAGTGCACAGCATCAGCCAAAATGAGACAGAAATAAGTTCTACTTTTTTAAAGATTAATGACAATACAGCTTTCCCCTACCCTGCCAAAGTATTTCTTAAGAGACAAAAGGCAGAATTCACAGACATTCCTTAATAAATAAGATTTTGTGATTACAAAGTTTACATAAAACTATGTGAATATAATTGCCTTTACAAAATTTTCTGTTCACAGAGTCGATCTGTAGCAAAGCAGTATGAATTGAATAGTGACACTGGATGGTCATTTTAATAGGGATATTTACATATAAACAGACTGAATGGAGAATGAAGGGTACCTTTTGTGGCCAAAGGAACAGAAATTTTGTGCGAAAACACTCGAGTGATCAATAGATAAAATAGATAGTTCTTTATGACGTTTTAAGCTTTCTGTATCAACTACCCTCTATGGAACTGCATCATGGAAAGTGGTTTAGAAGAAGAACATAAAAGCAGTAGAAGATAGCCCTACGGAATTCAGAAAGACTAGTTCAACCCGTTTCATTCTTTTGGAAACCAGTCCTATACAGTTAAAAGATCCCTATAGCATGAAACAGCTGTAATTTCAAGTAAAATTTTTCCTACTGTTTTTACTTCACTTTAAATCTATGGGCTTCTTTTAGGATCATCTGCTACGCATTGCAGGCATGTCAAGCATGGAAGAAAATCATTATTTGCTGTCAGTCAACATGAAAATGTTTCAAGTATGAACAGCACCTTATTACACTGAAAGTATACCACTATAAGTAATACCCCAGGGCAGCACGTTCTCAAACCAATTTTGAAAAGGAACATTTTCCATGAAGTCACTAACAAACGCATGCACGGAGTTTTGGGTACCAGAGGATCCCCTGTCAGCACAGGAGCACATTTATTGCTTATAAAGCGGCTTTAGGGTGCAATGTGGGAACAGGCTGATTCTGGTGTGCCCTCCTTGGTGTACTCAGTGTTCACAGGAATGGCTTTTAAATGATTATTGAGTTTGATGCTTGGAGTTGGAGAGAAGCTGAGTTAATTAGTTGTTTAGGTTCCACAGTAAGAGCTGTTTGGAGGTGGCATTGCAAGCAAGCCTACTTTTTATTTACAGTAGGAAATAAATCCATGTAGCTGCAAAACTACATTAGGAAATAGGCACTTTGCAGAACAACTGGAATAACAGAATCATAGAATGGTTTGGATTGGAAGAGACCTTAAAGATCATTCAGTTCCAATGCCCCTGCCATGGGGACGAGCTTCTCTTGAATACTGCTGAACAGGATGATGTTTTCCTTGTAAAGTTTAAGCGGCTCTCAGCCAGTGCAAAGAAAATGGGATTCAGGGTGGTTCTGAAAGTCCTTCTCTGGCCTGAGGGGTCAGGTCCTATTGCTGAGGTTCCTTTGCGGGGGATAACATGAAGAACTGCATCTAAGGATGGTGAAGGCAGGGGGAAAAGCAGCTGCTTCCCATGCTGTGTGCCTCCTGCACATCCACTCGAGGAGTGCCCATCCTCGATTTCTGTGCCAGTTAAGATTTTTTTTTCCAGTCTGTCCTTAAAAAAAAAGAATTCAAAACGCTTATGGAATTGATGAGACAGAGTTTCCCACCTGTCACTAGTTTGCAAGGAATCCAGAGGTGGCCCCGGGCTCCAACGCAATCCTGCACAGGCTGCAGAGCACCATTCCAGAGTGCAGGAGGGGAGGGCTGCCCTCACCTGCGGCTCCACCGCTTCTCCAGGAGTAAGGGAGAGACGGAAACCCGAGGGCGAGCTGGTGCCCTGTGGGCAACTGCTCTTTCCCCTTTCCCTTTCCTTTTCTCTTTCCCGTTTTCCTTTTCCATTTTCCCTTCCCCTTTTCTCTTTTGCCTTCCTCTTTTGCCTTCCTCCTTTCCCTCCCCTTTCCCGTTTCCCTTTCCCTTTTTCTTTTCCCCTTTCCCCTTTCCTGTTTCCCTTTTTCTTTTCCTCTTTCCCTTTTTACTTTTTCCTTTTTCCTTTCCCCTCTTCCCTTTATCTTCCTTTTGCCCTTCCCGTGAGCGGCGGGGCAGCATCAGCTCCCGCCCGGGGAAGGCAAGGGGATGCCGGGACACATCCCTTCTCCCTTGGCTGCTTCGACAACAAAAGCTGCCGGAGGGAGCCTCTCCGGAGAGCCTCGGGAAGTGATGGGAAAGCCAGTGATACCAAAAATGCCGGCAAGTAAACTCTCTTAAGACTAATTTTAGAAAGCAAAGCATCCTTTATTTCAGCGTTGAACGCATGAGGGAACAATTTCTATCAATCATGTGCAATGAGACAAGAGCTGGGGACAGAATATAATTCCCACTTACGTCCACATGCAAAAATTCTGCCAGCAATCTCATGCATTTTCTATTACTTTCCAAGGACTAATCTTAATTTTATTACGAACTTCACAACAGTCATATCTCTGCTGACTGGAGCTTTGCAGCCAGCTCTGTCTGACCTTGCATTCTTAGATAAGGAAAGACAGCAATGCTGGGAACAGCACTATTTATAGAAACACACCATCAGAAGAACAGTCTATGTGTGCCTGACTTTCAAAAAACCACTGTTACTTAGCGCTTAAGTGAAGTTGGTTAGAAAACGAATTCTACAGAAAACTAATTCTACTTTAGCTTAAATCAAAATATTCCACTTTTTGCAGTAGTAACTACTTCTTGTATCACCAGGGGCAACGGAGCTTCCCAAGCCTGGGATGCAGGCTCTCCCCGAATCCCCCCCGGCACTGACCTGTGCAGCAGGACGCTCTGCACCGAGTCCAGGTCTTCCAGGTTCCGGGTGACGGGCGGCGGGATGCTGTGCCTGCCCGCCCCGAACATTCCGCCCGCCCGTGGCCCCTTCATCGCCCGCCCCTGGCAGGGCGAGTGGCCCTGGGCAGGTGGGAGCCCCGCATCCCGCGTCCAGCCCGCCTCCGCCGCGCGGTCCTACAGCCCGCCCGCCCCAGGTTCACCGCACCCCCCGCCCCCCCCCCCCCCAACCGCGCGGTCCTAGAGCCCGCCCGCCTCACGCCCGCCCCACTCCACGCGGTCCTAGAGCCCGCCCGTCCCAAGCCGCGGGGACAGCGTTTACCACGCAGCTGGGAACGGGCTAGTCCTGGCTTCCCGCTGCCCACCCCAGCGGAGGTCTATCCTGGAGCTGGAACCAGCCGCCGAGAGGCTGCGCTGCGTTGTTTCTTTCGGAAACCAGCAAACCCTGAAAACGCGAGTCTTCTATGAATGCACTAAAGTGATTCCTCACTGCAGCCGTAGGTTTTTTCCCTAGAGTTGCATTCACAGCTCCCGTAATGTGAGAAAGCAGTTTTTTTCCCCACGTATTTTTCTGTTGGTTAAAATAATAGAATTGCTCAGCTAATTCTATTTCCTTAAGAATTAATATGAAAAACTATCAGTCCCACAAAATCTAATCCAGTCTTTGTTCCCCTCTTTCACAAAGTAGTAATTACAAGCGCTTTCAGATGTTAACTGAGTTGCAGGACTCCTTACTCGTTTCCCATCTGTGAAATTCTGACACAGTAGATTGAATGAACAGAGATGTGAATGTATTAAAGTGATGTGACCCATATCTTCATCATTTTTATTTCTTACCCACGATTTGCCATCGTTCATTTTCTGCTCCCTTTTACAATGAGATCAGTTTTCGCTGCTGTTCAGATTTTTTCAAGATGTGGTTATGTCCTCCAGATTTTCTTCTATAGGTGATTTAAGATCAACAGAAGTCTTGCAATCAGTTATTACAAGCATAAGTTTTAGTTGCAATCATTGTGTCTGAGATAATTATAGCAGCAAAACAATGAAGTTGTTTCCCAGAAAGACTGTTAAGAGAATGACATGATACAGAATGGATAACAAATTGGAAGCCAATGAATATTTTAGCACCCAGCTCCATGGGAGCTGGCCACTAAGTGGAGTAAATAAAGACTTTGGCTTGAGTAGACAGTGGCAAAGCCTCAGTTTGGAAAGGGTGAATGCAGAATCACCGTGAGTCTGTGACTGGGATTCTCACCAAGTAGTGTGACTCTAATACTTATGGATCTTGCTATTTTTTCCTTTTCTAATTTTGCTTTCTTTCTTTGATACCAGCTAGAAATCTTAAGAGGACAGTCCCCTCTGAATTCTGCTGCTGTCAAAGATGTGGGAACCACCATCATCCACGGAGATAAGCAGCAGCAGCAGTACTATTTAGGAGTATGATCATAAAATCTTTGTCATGATCTTTAGCTCCAGGGATGTGGGACTGGGGAAGCTGAAGATCTACCAGGATTTGGGGTCTATGTGGCAGTGGCTGGAGGAGTTTGGGATGTACAGTATCAAGATAAGCATAATGCTTCTGCAGTGGGCACTGGGCAGAGAACTTCTTGAAATACACACATCTTGATTTCAAGAAGCTGGTGGAAATTGTATGGTGGTTGTGTCCCTGCTGCTCTAGAAAAACACAGGCACGGTGGGCAATGTGTGGTCTGAATCTCAGAATATTTCAATGTTTCGTCAGGGATATGGTTTAGTAGATATGGACAGGTGCGGTTGGACTTGATGATCTCAAAAGTCTTTTCCAACCAGACGGTTCTATGATTCTATGATATACAATTGTTCCTGGAAGTATGGATTAGGTGGCAAGGTTAGAAATTTTGCTCCTGTTCATAGAGTTCCTTTTGTGCCTTCCTAGTGTGTCTGCTATGGTAAATGAGCCCTGTGAAAATGGGGAAGAGACTGTGTAGGTCATTTCAAGCTGTGTGCTCACTCTTGTCTACATGCTGAGTTGAAAAAAAAAATTAAAAGGCCAAGATTGCTTAAGGTAGCATTGATTAATCCTATAATATTTTGTAATTCCTCTTTGATGTAATCAGCCTTTGGCAGCTCAGCATCTGACAGCAGCACGATTAGGAGCCAAAACTGCTAGGGCTGTGTGTATTTTCCTCAGGCAAAGGAGAGTCACTACTCTTTTAAGGCCCTGAGGGAGCAGATATATAATTTTGTACACAACAGAGAAGTGTTTTCCCTGTTCCCTTAGGACGACACAAAGCCCACTTCTAGGGTTGGCATTTGATGGCAGAAAACAACAAAAGCCCCAAATGTTACAATCAAAATCACAGTGCATTGCCAAAAGGCCTCTCCAAGGTGCTTGTCAGCTTTTCTTTATCCCTGGGTTCCTTCTCATGGGAGACCATTTTTTTGTGTTTTTTACAACTACTGACCTGATGCTGAGCTCAATAATAACATTATCTGCTATAAACATTATACTTTTACATAGGCTTAAAATCAGATGTGGAGATCTTTATTAGAACTGCTTACTATTACACAATGTGCCCAAATGAGTAAAAGTGACTAAGGTTTTGTGTAGCTTATGAAATGGAGGATCCAACAGCACCATGCTGCTGATGAACAGGTGAAATTACTACTTTTAAAATCAAATAACATATTTTTATAGATATGGATTATAGCTTTTGCCACATTCAGTGAGTCTAGGCTCAATATTTATGGATGAGACAACTGGAAAATGAAAGAGGAGCTGAATTTCAAGTGATGCAGTGGATACTTTCAGAGCCATATATATGTATGTTTTCCTAAATATATTTATGTTACCTTAGCTAGACATAAGATTCTTAACTTAAAAGAGAGAGTTCTGAGCTAGCATTAATCCTCTAACACAAGTTCTGCATATTCCCCAGCCTTTAATGTTTACCAGAATTATTTCAGTTGAGTCTTACAGACTGAAGTTTCACTAAAATGCATAGTATCATTTCATTGTGTTTTCTGCAAGATTTTAGCATGGGTACAATAGGCCATAGAAAAAAAGGAAGGTCACCATTCCATTTGAAGTCTGTCAGCTTTTGTATTTAACTCTATTATAGATATTGAGAACATGGCATTACAGTATATTTCCTGAATCCAATGAAACAGATGCAACTGGAGAAAGATTAAAAAGTTCTGCAATGCAGAGAACAAAACTGTTTGGGACTGGTAAAAAAGGAAATTTAACCAGGCTAAAACCAGAGCAATGACATCAAAATAGCATTTTAACAGGCATTCTGCATAGAAAATAATTGTATTCTGCCTCCCTTTGTGGTACTTTTACTACCAGTTGAACTGCCTTATGACAGCCCTTCTGCTTTATTAAAGCACAATTCTGGTGTTTCTAATGTAAAAGAAAATGAAAAAAGAGAAATAGCTAAGTATGATGATGCACTTTCTGAGATTGTAATGTGTTTTCTTCTTAAAGAAGCAGTTGTTAGGCTCTTGATTATGAAAGCATTTCCTATGCTAACAGGGTCAGACATTTTTAAATCATAATCCCCTTTTGGAAAAGGCTAAAAGAAGTAATAAAGCTACTTTTTACTACATTCAAAGACCTTTTACTTCCTTGACTTGGCTAGTGAATTTTAGCATGCCTAGGGATCAGGCTAACCTGCTTTCATTGGAAATCAAGTTATTCTCTCATATGTATGATTTGTCATATCATTAGATGTTAACATTCTGGGGACAGCTGAAATCTTTTGGAAGAGGCTTCATTCCTTGTACTGAATTTGGAGGGGGAAATATTAGATAGTTATTAATCAGTCCTCTCTTCCTGAGGCAAGACATACTTCCTAGTGCAATATCCTGGTGGTAGCCAGCTGTGGGGCTGTTGTTGGCTACTGACCCAAGATGGGTTAAGTATGAAGCCTGAATGAAAGTCGGTTGACTATGACTCCATCTGAATAAGACAAAAGTTGTGACAAGACTGTAAGAATCTAATGGTAATAAGGTGTTCCATGCAGGGAGGATTTGGAGAATTTGCTCTTTTAGATAATTTTTGACTAACATTGATTGTCCTGGTATAAATTTGTTTATGCTGGATAAATTTGTAGAAAACCTATTTTGTTCCCCTTGATTAAACCTATGAGTAAGGGGAGACTGTACTTCGCTGTACTCAGTCCCCAAACTAAGGGTTATAGCAAACTGTCGTTGGAGCACAAGGTTACTTTCCCAGCTCTTCTATCCTTCCTCATATTTTTTCTTATGAAACTGCCCCTGTAACAGAGACAGCAGAGCAGTCACTGAGAACGCATCTTACCAGATGGAATTTATAGTCCAGCATACCAGCCTAAGCCTCCATCTACTTCCATTCGTTTTGCTATGAACTGTGGCAACTGAGCATCAAGTTCACACATCTACTACATTAAGCTATGGTGACCAAAGGGATCTGGGAATGATGAACAAGAAACCACATTTTCTACTCATCTGAAAATACAGAGATTTGACTGCCTAAGGATTTTTTTTCCATCTAACAGAGTCATGTGTAGTTTACCTTTTACTTTTAAAGAGATTATCTTTGAACGTTGTAGGTAAGCAGGGACTCTACATTACCACAAAGGATGAAAATCCATAAAGGAAATGATCAGTTAGTACTGGGTTGTTCTGTGTTGCATTCTATTGCCTTTTCTGGTAAGGGAAGTCATTAACAAATACTCTTCTACTGACTTCAAAACTTAAGAATAACTGCAAACATCAGTAAAAGACAGTGATTTGCATTATTGAATATAGCCCTTCAGAATCATGACCCATAAAGAATGAATATAAATAAATTCTGCCATTCTGTATAGAAACATTCTTCAAGCCTACAGTGTTTAATTTCTAGTATTACTTGATCTTCTGCTGATTAAGAGTGGATTGTGATGGCAATTTTGTGAGTGGATATTTGTTCTCATTGAGAGAATAGGCTCTCACTCACCAGAAGATGCTGCCCATCTGTTGCCGCGTTTAAAAGATTGCAGGGTGAGACTGGTAGGGTATAGTTGCCAAGGAGGTGTTTCTAGGCTCTACCTCCATTCCACAACCAGCTATCAACGTTATAGGAGGCAGAGGCAATACTGTACTTTTCACTTCTGAGAACATCAAATATGAACATCCACCTCTGGATTTGCTTTTTAGTCTAATTGAGACCCGATGCATATTAGAAAGCACACACAAAGGTTCTGGTGTTGTTGCATCACTTAAAGAATAGCTCCTTCTTTTCTGTCCATACATAGAAAGCTGGATTCTCCAAGTTGTTGTCCACTTAACTCACTTGTATTGTACCGGCACTGCACTGCAAGGAGCAGGTTTAGCTCTGCTGTGTTGAGTTTAATGATCTGTCTTTGTCAGAGTGCAGGGGCACTAAACACTGTGTGCAGTTGCCATGTCTGCTTTCAGTTCAGCTTTCCAGCAGCAAGAGAGAAAATCTGGTTTATCTGTCAAACAAATCTCCTGTAATTCTGGGATCTCTTTAAAACCAGCCACAAAGGCAATGCTTTTGATGAACTGGCAATACAACCCCCCCTGGAAATAAGAATTAATAGTCCTCGAGTAAACCATTAGTCCAAGGATAAACTGAAGAGCAGTGTAGGATGGTGTTAGTCATTTCATATCAATCTGTCAGTGCTCCTCTGCAAGGACTTTTAAGCTTTCAGAATAGTGGGAATAGGGTGGCACATGTGGCTACTTCATGGCCTTTAAGATAATTTGCTGGATTCCTATTGCTTCCTCTAAGACTGTTTTTTGTATGAATAAGAGTTGAAATCTAATTGAAAAAGCTATCCTAAACGTTATTAGGTTATTGATATACTGCAAAGACTGATAAAATGTAATTAGATTTTGCTAAATCACAGCTGATAAAGTTCTCATAAATTTGTCTATAAATATGGTTTGCGACCATCTGGTCTTCTGAGAAATAGATGAGGTCCATAAAAAGGGCCAACTTGTGTTTTATATGAACATCTGGGCAAAGTAGAAGAATATCTGGCAAATACATAAATAAAAAAATCCTTGAACTTTGACCCTAGATTTGCTTTCTAGAATGGATTTTGAGGCTCTTTCTGATCCCCACACTATTGGACTTGTCTGAGTTTCTGGAGGCAACAATGTTGGTGTTCAGCTAGATCACTCTTTCCATCTTCTTTCTTCCTTCAAGCAGCAAGCAGGCCCATTTGTCTATCACATCCAATGCAAGCTGTTTGATCTTGCTGCATTATGATTTTGGTTGCAAAAACTTTGCTCTTGTTCATTTTGGATTTTTTTTTAAAAATAAGCACTTTTCCCCAAGTCTATCTTCCAGTCACATGGGAAAATTTAATTTAATTTTGAAGAATTTTGTTCCTATGCCTAATCCTAGTGGTTACAAAGCTGAATGTGAAAATTCAGCTTTTTTGGTACTAAGTAAGAAGGAAAAAATCATATTTTTATTATTTTCAGATCTCATAACTAGAAAGAAACATAATGATTTGAATTATGTTAATTACTTTTTGAGGCTGGCTGTCACAGAATGGTTTGGACTGGAAGGGAACTTAAAAATCATCCAGTTCCAAGCCCCCTGCCATGGCCAGGGATGGGGCTTCCGAGACTTCTCTGGACAGCCTGTGCCAGTGCCTCACCATTCTGACAGTAAAAAAATTCTTCCTAATATATAACCTAAATCTCCCCTTTTTCAGATTAAAACCGTTACCTCTATGCTATCCCTGCACTGTCTGATAAAGAGTCCCTCCCCAGCTTTCGTGTAGGTCTATAAAGTCTGTACTGCAATGTGGTATACGTCACAATTGTTGACAGTAACCAATTGCAAAAAAACATTCTGCCATATATTCATGTCACAGTGATGCTGAGATAGTGTATTAATCTTATTTAACTCTGAAAGGAAAATTATGGAATATTGATTGGACAGCCTGTCTGTAATTTAAACATTTACAAGCAAATATGCACATTTTGTATGGGCCATCTCACAACCAGGGCTTTTGCATTAAACTGAAGTTTCTTTTTTTCTGTGAAACTCTTAAAAAAGCACATATAGATTTTTTTGTGGATTGAACAATTTATATAACTAGTTTAATCATGAGGTAATTAGCATTATTTAAAAAGCTAAAGATTTTTCAAATTTCCCTATCAGGTATGCTGAGAAACCTCTGCTTTTTAAAAATATAAATGCATAGCTCCGAAAGCAGTCACAATGGACTTGTGCCTTGAGAAAACAGGTACTTTTCTCACTCATTCAGTTTTAATCAGAGGCTACTCTTAAAAATAAATATTTTAGTAGCTCATGGATTTTTTAAAAAAGCAGACTAGCACCACCTGGTGCTGAGCAAAGTTTTTACGATCAATTCCAATCACTCTTTTTGAGGTTGTTGCTGTATAAATAAGCTACAGCATTGCACAGTCATGATTTCAGGTCAAATGATTGGCTACATAATGTTATCAGTACCTCTATTACTCACGCTTCCTACACTTCTTTCTTACAGGTACTTTATTCCCTAACTATTTAAACCTTATTTACCAGTTTTTAAGGACTTAAAATTTTTTTTCTTGTAGCTTAAATATTCTGCACATGTGTAAAAAGTTATTGATTAAAATCTGATTTCTAGACTTCTCTTCAGGTGACAGATTTGAGGATGATGAGGAACTAGAAGTGAACTTAACTGCTGTCTTTTTTTCTAATTCTTTCTGGGTTTCCTCAGGGTGCTTGGAATTAAAAGTACAATTAGGATTAAGACCTACAATCTGAAAGGACTTTGGATGCCTAAAACCTGTTAAAATCAATGGGAAGATAAGTGCCTGAGAATGTATCCCTAAGACTTCAATTTCTAGGCAATATATATTTGTTTCTGCAAATAAGAGAATTAATGATAATGTCTCATTTCTGTTTCCTTCTTGATATTTATACAGTCCTTAATTGAAGGCCATGAAAAGTATAAAAAATCCTTTGTATGTGACATCCCAGCACGATCCTTAAATTCCAGTTACATCTTGAAGCTACCTAGAACTATAGGTTAGATTTCAATCTGCAGCTGTGCTGTCGCTCCTTAGGCTTTCTGATTCTTCAGACTGCACAATCAGTAAAAGGAAAAGAATATCTCAACATTAAAACTGAAAAGAAAGTCTTTTTCCCTAAGGCTTAGCTGTCTCTCTCCTACCCTACCTTGACCTTAAATGGTAAATAAATCCACTTGGGGAAAAATGCCGAGACTGATTTTTTCCCCACTGAAGCTATTGAATGCTGAAGCTGTTGGATGACAAAATACCATAAAACTTTATATATGGGCAAAGGGTTAATTGGAGTTGACTGTTACTTACTGTGCAGAACATGACAGAAGAAGAAGGTTTATTGCTGGATGATGTTTTGTTTTCATGTGTTGCAGTTTACCATTCCTTCCTCCCTAATGACTGACAGTACTATTATGATCCATTTGTCCCTTGAACACGACTTTGTGTGTCACTGTTTTGATTATGTTGCTTTTAAAAGATGACTTTCATATAATTTTTGTAGTGAAGTGAGAAGAAACCAACAAAATAGTATTTTTTTCGTATCAGTGGGAAAGAACTAAGCACCTTTATGTTCAGAAATTGCTGACCAGCATGCTAAGGTAAAGAGATATTAAGAGCATATCTTCATGAGCCCGCACAGTAGGAGGGTAGAGATCTGCCAGCTACCAAGCCAAAAATTTACGCAGTGAAAGTGATACTGTATGAGACAGTTGCTTGACCCTAAAAGTGTGCTCAAAGCTGGTTATCTTGGGCACAGCCCTGTAATGATGCGTGACTGCTGCTGTGCTACATAGCAGGAAATCACAGCATTCACAGTTCTGAAAGGAATTGTTATTTCTTAGATAGTTGCAAGCCAGATGAGAAAATGTTGATGTTACTGTGGTCGTTATGATTTCTGTCATTTGAGAGAGAACTCTGTAAATAGTTTGTGTCATGTCTTGGCTCAATTGTTTCTTTCCTTCCAGTATCCATGCTGTTTCTTACTGAGTACACACATAAAAATCAGTACAATCTTGGAGTTATTCAGGACAGGATGCTCTCTCTTACTGAAATAGTGCAATTCTAATTGAGCTATCATGCAACTGTAGTCTCTTCTGATCTCTGAAGTCTCAGCTGTTTGTTTTGTCTTCCATGTTATCTAGGTGCTTTGATCTGACATAGTCTCCTACTTCCTCAATTTCTTCCTTATAGCAATGCACTTGGTTATCTTGATCTAGTGCATAGGATCATACAGCTGAAAGGAGATTGTGGCACTGCAGGGAAAGAGCAATCTAATCCTGTTTCTCAAAACTCTGGAAGATTCACTCCTGAATTACAGGCAGTGTCATGACTTTTTTCTCACCTTGTGACTGTAGATCCATCACATTTCTTGTACAGGCGTGTCCTGAATGCATGGTGTAGCAATAATGAGGTTGAGAAAGAGAAGTTGAGAAAGATGCCTGCTGTTCATCATTTTAATTTCAAACACCGAAAACATTCCACAGCCTATCTCAATTGAGGACAGTTTTACTTAGTCTTCTATGTTTCATGATATGGCTGTATTTACAATGAGTTTGTTTTCAATATCTACAGAGACTTAAAAATCCAACTAACCAACCATGCTAACAGACTTTCACTGACTACAAATTCTAATTTGCAAGCAAGAAACACTAGAGGGCATTGAAAGTTCTGTGCAGATATATCTGGTAACTCCACAGAGCTCTACTTTAACAGCAGACTTCTCAATGTGATTAACAAGTAACAGATCACTAACATTTTGGAAAAAGCTGTGGAGGCCACGTGCAGACTGAAGAAAGCCTTCTGACATTTACATAACAAGTACAATGATTGCTTTGGTCAGCAAGCACATGCGGCACACACAATACAAACCAACATAATGGAAGTTGCACATGGATTTCTCCGAAAATGGAACAAAGTAATATTAAGTACAGCCATTTCTGAAAATGGAACTGTGTAACTTGGGACTGGCAGCTGGTAAGGTTATGTTTTCCAGCCTGTCACTGTCCTGAGAAACAGAATGTCTTTTTCCCTGCATGCATTGTATACATTTTGTTCAAAATATAACAAAAATACTGACCATTTCAATAGGAGCTGTTTGAAGTGAATTCTGAACTGCATGTATTCTCATAAAGAGAGAAGGAAAGTAAAGACAGAGTGAGCATTCACAAAGGGAGAGGATTTTAGTAGTAGAAGTCGTGTGTCAGTGATAGGAGTAGAACTTGCAAGATGGTTCTTTGTTTTTCCTGCAAAAACATGCAGGCTCTTCAGAAACTTCTGTGTCCTATAATACCCGTCACTGACCATTCTTCCCAGAAATAATAGTGCAGGACAAATTCTAAGGATGCAGAGTGCTCTTAAGATGGAACTACATTTATGTGATATAAAAGGAAGGTCTTCCTTTGAGGGAAAAGTTTGCTTACCCTCCCTTATCTGTTTATCTCTTTCAAATATCTGTTCGTGTCTGCTATGTCTGTAAATGGCAGACTTCAAAGAGGGTGTTCTTTTGAAAAGTGCAAATGCTGCCACGGTTCCAGAGGGAGCCATGCAAAGTGGTGCAAGGAAAGGCAGACTCCTCCTCCTTTTCTGATCCCCCCCAGTTTTGCAAACCTGCACAGAGCTGTGCCTCGTCACAAGCTGGGGGCCAAAATGCTGGCATTTAGTGCTCTTACTTGTATATAGCTCTCTGCTTAACTAAAAATGATTAAACTTGGACGTTTTTTCCTTATTATTTGCATATTGCTAAACTACCCAGCCCATGTAACTATTTGACATCATCTGTCACAACAGAACTGTTCTTAGGGATTTCAGAGATCTCCATATCAAGAGAAGAATATTACACATTTTTACGACTCTTAAGTTTTCTTTTAGAAAAATCAGAGAAAAAGAAGCATAATTTCTAAAGAACTGGGATACATATGCACGTTGATGTCATTATCAGGGATATCACTGCAGTGACGCAGAGAAATATAAAGCCAACTCCAATAAAACTATTGTGTCCCATGAGTTTAAACCAGTCCCAACAAAAGCATATTCCCATTAGAGAATGAAGACAGATAGGAATCCAGTGGGCTTTGTCCTGCAATAAGAAAACAAACAGATAACAGTTCTTTTCCAAAGGGGAATTCTCTATTGCTATATTAAAGCTTTTATGCAAAATCCAGTATAGAACATAGTATTTAACTTGCACATAAAGGAATGGTGACTATAATTGTACTTTAACAAATTGCAAATAAATTTGATCTGAGTTATATACTATGGCCACAACACAGATGATGCTTTCAAAAATATGCTTTGTAAGGGAAAAAAAAGAGAAATGAATTTTTTTCATCACTGGGTTAGTGTTTCAAATTCACTTTCAAAAAATCTGACTGAATTAAAGATAAACAAAAAGTGAAATATAACCACCTCTGAAAACACTGGTGGCAAGGTTATACTATATTTAGATTTATCTGGTAACAAGATTAAAGAATAACTTTTAGCAAGGGAGAACATCAAATGGACTTTCTCTACCTGTCATAAGACCCAGGGCTTACAAAAATAACAGACAACTTATTGCAGCCTTCAAAAGTGCCAATAAAAATTTGTAAGGCTTGAGGTCACACAGAAATCTTTCGAGAAATTCCAGAAAAACTGCAGTGGAAGCTTGCAAAATGAAGACCAGGACTCCCACAGTGTTTCCCAGTGGAGCAGCATCAGCTTTGTGTTCACCAGTTCAGGCTTTTGTGAACGTTCTTTTTTTCATTATGACAAACTGCTGGAGTTGCTGCTAGCTGTAGTTTCTACCAGAACAATTACACCATAGGAACTGAAAATGTTTCATTCAAAGTCTCAGATGCTGTGGACTCTGCATTTTGCTGGCAGTTGTGATGATTGAGAGCTGAGATGCAGGCAGATGAGATAAAGCCCAAACTGATGAGATGAAAGTTACTGAATGAGAGGTCTTTGAGAACTGAAGCACAGCATCTACACCAGAAATACCTTGTGTTTTGTCATTATATTTACTTTTAAAGTTTGCTTTCTTTACCGAATAAATCATAGAATCATAGAATGGTTTGGGTTGGAAGATCATCCAGTTCCAACCCCCCTGCCGTGGGCAGGGAACACCTCCCACTGGGTCAGGTTGCTCAAAGCCCCATCCAACCTGGCCTTGAACAACTCCAGGGATGGGGCAGCCACCACTTCTCTGGACAACCTGTGCCAGTGTCTCACCGCGCTCACAGGAAAAAATTCCTCAAAATATCTAATCTAAATCTACCCCTTTTCAGCTTAAAACTGTTACATCTTGTTACATCATTGCAATCCCTGATAAAAAGCCTCTCCTTAGCTTTCCTGCAGCCCCCTTTAAGTACTGGAAGGCTGCTATAAGTTCTCCCTGGAACCTTCTCTTCTCTAGACTGAACAAGCCCAACTCTCTCAGCCCATCCTTGTAGGGGAGGTGCTCCAGCCCTCAGATCATCTACAATATTTTTCTGTTCATAGTCAATTGTAGTTAAGAACTTGTGCAGATTATCAGTGCTTAATCATAATCCATCTCAGGTACTGATGAATGACAGAATCTTTTTTTCTAGCCAAGAAGAAAATTATTTTGGTTTCTTTTGGCAGTGGACTTGCTACAATGATCCATTCCTTAATCTGCATTTTTCAAGTTCCAACCAACATAAATTTTTAATAGCTATTGTACTACTGGAGACAGCTTAACTGTCATTTCAGGTCTGTTGGGGTATATTGAGATGTAGTATTACAGCCTTCAAGCCACACTTTAGTGAGTTTTCTATGATGTTACTGGCACAAGTCAAGTAAAACATGGAACCAGTATTTGTAGCCAGTTTGAAGTCTCAGCTGCATAACCAGGACCTAAGCAAATGAATTAGAGTAAAGCATTTTATATTGGCTCTTGCTGCTGTCTAACCTGATTATGAGCTTTGTCTTCTCTAAGGAAAGATATATAATTAAAATCGGTGTACTTAAAGCAAATATAATTAAATTTTTAGGTAATTAAGAGGAAGACTGATTTCCTTCTCAGGAGAATCTTGAGAAAGGGCCTTTAATGGCAGAATCTGCAAATTATTTGTTCATCTTTAATGTGCACAAAATACTTTTCTGATTGCCTGATAGCATTCAATAGTTTATTGAGGAAGAAAACCAGGATTCATCAGGAAGCTTTTAAGAAGAGAAACCACATCAGTGTACTGCCAGACAGGAAAGCAAGATGAAAACTACACAGTGTGTCGAAGGAGAATGGCATGATCTATACAGTGAAAAATAAAAATAATCTGTTAATTTGGAACATAAAAGAGACTAACTTAAACCTGTTTGTAATGTCTGATACCTACTGCACAAACCACTTCAGCTTAGGTTTACCTGGAGCTCTTCTAAGCACAAGTGGTTTATATGAAGAAAAATTCAACAGCATTACAGCACAGCAAATATCTTCAATTTAGAAGAGTGAAGTAATACCAAAGGACTCCCGAAAAATCTGTAAAGGCAGAACTAATGCAGCGCATTTTTCATTAATGCCCAGTTTTGTCAAGATGCATAACAGGCCTTCATGACTATAATAGATCAATGACAAGTTGTGCAATAAAAGTCACTCTGTAGCTTAGGGTTATATTTTCTGATTGGTAACTGATGAAGTCACACTGGGAACATACTGGAGATTGCTGGAAGGGGAAGGTGGAATCATATTGTTTAGGTTATGCACTAGGTTCCTGTGTATAGTAAACTATAAAGTAGACCTCTTTTCCCTGAAGTATTACTTGAAACATTTGGAATATTTCTGATTGCATTACATATGGCCATTGTTTTTAAAAATACTTCTTAAAAAAAGTCATTTAATAGCTCAGTGATCATACTGGCTCTGGCAGCTTTTATTTTATTGATAAGTACTACAGTGGGGCTGTGCATACCTTTCGATATTTATTTGTTGAAATATCCTGGTTTTTATCCCACTGAATATGAATATCCAGAACAGAGAGGAATAGCTTAAGACCTATGAAAATAGCAGCCAGTCAGTGCAATTAAAAAGACATTCTTAAACACCGAGAACTGGATTCCCAGCTTGTAAGGTCTGCCATGAAGAATGAAGTAAAACTTTGTAATTTATATTTCTTCAGTTTCATAATAAGTAAAACTGTGCAATGTGTGCAACTTTTTAAAGAGTCGGTCAGAATCTGACTAGAAGATGGGGCTTGCAGAAGATTTTCTCTAATTTCATCCTAAGCATCGAGGACTGGAGTGAGACAGCAAGTTCAGGATGTTCTTTGCCTCCCCAAAGAACATAAAACTACTAACAAGTTGCTTTTCAGAATCCTTTTGACATGTGGTTGTGCCCTGATTGCTTTCATCATTCTGTGGGGCAGCAGAGGCAGCTCTTTCAGCTCTATGAAGGGAGAACACTAAGAATTGCCCTCTAGCCAGTTAAGGAATTCTGTAAAGCTTAAGGAATTATATTTCTGGAGGGAATCCTGGTTTGACCTCCTCCACGAAAGAGGCCATCAGTAGCAACAAGGTATTATTGATTAAAGGCTGGAAAATGCAGAAAATACCATTTTACAAAGCACCATATTTGGGATATCAGTGGATTATCAGTTCCAATTAATTTGAGCGTTTTATATGTGGGTTTGAGATCTGTTTTTCCATTGTAAGTAATTTAATTTGTTTTCACATTTATTTTTATTTTTTCTATCAAAGAATAATATGTATATATATTTTTTTTAAACTTGACAATTACAAGAGTACTGTTAGGTATTTATGAAGTAATTAATCACAGAAGTTCTCAGATGTGTGTATAAATATGTCTGTATTTTCTCCACCAAAGGAAATATAAAGCATTACATTTTATACTACTAAATTATTAAAATCTTTTTTTTTCCAGTAGGAAGAGTTATATCTGAATTCTTTCAACTACTGAGGTACTAGGTGAGTGAGGCAGAACAAATTGTGCAAGTTGTACAGATCAAGAACTGATTGCATCTTATGTAGCAAGTAAGTTTAAGGAATTGTATCTTGCTGCTCCCAGACATCCTTTATGTTCAGCTCACTCAATATCATGTGACAGTAATGAAATATTCCTTTAGCTATTAGAATCAAAATGTCGTAATCCACACGTGAGATACTGTTAGCCAGCAAAATATAAAGAGTTTAAAAAGACAGCAATGAGACAATGACAAACCCTTACATTATGCTATCTGTTTAAATTCCTCCCCGCAGTGAGGATTTTATAGATATTTTACGATGTTTAACCTTTCCCCTATTTTTTTCTAAGGAATTGTGAAAGTTCTGCTTTCTCCTTCCTGGTCTACATATCTTTCTGATTAGAGATAGGCAGTAAAGCATAATCTTCAAAAGCATTTTGGCACTTCCTAATAAAGCCATTAAGAATTAAAACACTGAAATAAATCTGATGGAGGGCAGGGAGGGATGGATACAGCTCCGTTTTGAAGTGGGGGCAGGCTCAGTCATTTTCTCCCTACACGGGTTTGTGTACTGTGACGTGGAGCAGCCAAAGAGAAGGGGAAAGACACATCCCTGACTGAGCAGCAAGGATTTCTCCAGCTGCAATTTACTCTAAAGGAGCTGAGGGAGCCTTGCTAGAGCAGCTGTGCCAGAGATGGGGTGCATATCCCCTTAGCTCCATGTTTCTTCTAACTCTGCACCTGAGACCCTGGAGAACACTGAACAGCCTGGGCCCAGAGTGATTGAATGGTGACTGCAGTTGTGTATCATATGTTGGTTATGATGGTCTCATGGACAGGTAAATAGAGGATTTGTCTTTCAAATGTTATAAGAAATCTCCACATCTTTCAGTCTGTTTTGTATACCACTGTCCTTTTCACTTCTCTCTTTTACAGCTATGCCAAGCCAAGTAATTCGTTTCTCCAAACCATCACTTACAGCCTTAGGGTGATTGTATCAGGGAACAGCAAATCCACCATTTCCCAGGATAATCAGTTCAAATACTTACTCACAGTTAAACATCTATGCTTTATTTCCAGTTTAAATTTGTCTTCATTCAGCTTCAGCCATTGTACCCATCACATCTTTTTTCGTTAAGCACAATTTATCTTTAGTATCTTTTGTCTTTTCTGAAGATAGCAACTTCTCAGTCTTTTTTTTTTTCAGTAAACAGGTTGACCCTCATAGTCTGTCACTCTAAAGCATGCTGTCCTCTCCTTCTGTCACCTTAACGTCTGTTGCATTACTTTCCCCAGCTTTGCATCAAAACGGTATGCAGTATTGTAGGACTGATCTCACTAACGTTACACAAAATAGTAACAACTATTTATTTCTATTCAGTCCTCCTCATTCATCGACTTCAAAGTTGTATTCACCCTGTTAGCCATAGCTTGACAGCGGAAGGAATGTAAGTGTTCCCTCCATTCCCACTCTAAATAATTTTCAATCATTACTCTGCAGGATGTAAATAAAATCTGTGTTCTTTTACTCCTGGACGTAACTCTGATTTTGGCAATGGTGAAATACAATTTTAAGGATCACTTCACATCACTTCCTTCCCTCCAGTCTGACATTCTTCATGGATTCCACACATTTTATCAACTGTAATTTTCACTTGTAATATTTACTTCCAGATCATTGATAAAAATGTTGAATACCAATGATCTTACCGCTAATGCCAGGAAAATCCTATCAGATGCAGTCTTACTGAATGAAAATTTCTAACGGATATCTACTTTGAGATCTAGAAATAAACTGTTTTTTAAGCTCATTAACATGTTCTTTACTAATACTTTAAAGAATCTTTTTTTTCAGTTGAAAAATCTAAACGTATTGCCATTCGATCTATAATATAGTCCAAAGCAAAAGATAAACTGAAACAACTTTCTTTATAACTTGATTTTTAAATTAATTGACTCTGATATCCACTTTTCATTTATGTTTATAATTTCTTATTAGGAACAGCTTAACCTATCTTGGTAAATTGGATGGGAAGAAACTTTTTAAAATTTAAAATAGCGTTTCCTATGGATTAGACTCTATAGAGAGCATTGAAGCAGGAAATTCTGGTTTTCAACGTAACTGGAAATCCTTTTTATGATGATTTTCCCACAGTGGGTGGTATGGTCACCATCAACAGTAGGTTGCAAAAGTCAATTTAGATGATTTATTGCAGGCCAAACTGAATTTGATTCTCTAAGAGGAAAAAACAGTTCTCAATTTTTACAAGTTCATATATTCATTTTCATGACACTGTACTGAACATAGTGACTGTATTTAAAAACATATACAACATTTGCTCACATAAGCATTTATATCTCCCCAGTGTTCCTCTAAGTTATGGAGAGCTGTCAGCATGCAATGGGATCATGTAACTTTTCAACATTATCTAATGAAACAAATGAATAAGAATACCAGACCATTTTATGTATTTTTATTATATGGAGATGCCCATAATAGCTTTGTATTGAAAAAATGCAAGCCATAGTCCAACTATGCTCTCCAGAGATCTGGAACAAGAATTCTCTGACTGCTGGTGATTTTCTTTCAAATTACCACCTGGTCATTATCTTTTGTAGATTTTTATATTAAATGCAATGGTTATAAATGCTTTAATTTTATATTGTATTATTCAATGAAGCCCTCCAGCTGGCCAGATTCATCCTGTGTAAACATCCTGACACTTCTATTTAGAAGACATATCAGCACGTGCAAAGCAATGGCCAATGACATCTCCATTATCTCTGTTTGACAGAGAATGTTTGAAAGGCTGTGTGTTTTTAATGAATAGGAAAAATCAAAGACAGAAGAACATTGTGAGCCTTTATACATAACAAAAAGGGCATATTTATTGACTCATTAATACTAAATGTCAGTTTGCTGTGTTGACAGTCGACAGTCTCAAGTGTTCCATCACCTACAGGGAGTATTAAATTCAAAATAAACGGTTCAGTGTAAACTGAGGGGCCATTTTTCTATCAGAATAGTGGGTGTGTCTATTAGTTTATTAACAGTGAAACTCAAGTAACAGAGCCCCAGATGAAATTTCAGGCCATAATTCATAGCTTTATAGCTTTCTATTCTAGATTATTGTTTCTCCCCAAATATTGAAGATACTTCTTTCTACAGAAAAATAAGCTATCTTGCTTTTTATTGCCTTTTGACCTTTGGTATTGATTCTATTTCTTCCCTCACTTCCCTTGCAGAGTCTCTAACAGGTCATCTCCCTCCATTTTATTCCCTATTTGCACTGTACTACTGCCACATCTTCATTCCCTGTTGTTGCTGTAACACTCAGTATTTGCTCTTCCCATTCCTCATCTTATCTTTAATTATAGCTCCCCTTTCTTGTACGTTAAGATGACTCTACCAGGCTATTGAAAGGCCTGTTTTGGCCTGTGTTCTTCCCAGTTGCTCACTGCTAAATATTTTACAGTGTTTCTCTTCACTTTAAATGACAAGAGGAATATAAATGCTCCCAGCTTTGTCTGCTTGAGCATTTAATCTCGATAAAACTCACAGTCAGAAAATATTTGCTCTCTCCCATCCCCATTTATCTTCTTTGATTCCAGAAAGATAAAGGGATCGGTGGGGGTTGCTACTATCCACATTCATTAACAGAAGGGGCAGTAGTTCACTAAATTTGTATGTGATTTAGAAGCATACCTGTTTCTATATAGCCATCATAGCAGTATGCCTTATTGTGACAAACCCATTGTCTTATCTTTGCCAGCATCCTCCACATACTAGTCTCACTTTTTATGTCTTCTCTTCAACTTCCAGTCTGATTCCATAGGGCAAAGAACCTACTGTGGTTGGATAGCATGTAGGAATTCAGCTTCATACAGTTTAAGGCAGTTAGGTGCTATTACATAAAACAAAGAATAATCATCCCCTTACCCTGATTTATAATGTCTTATATTAACCTAAACTATTCATATCCTTTCTTGGCATTCATCATGTCTATATGGGTGTGTAGACATCTGTCCAAACTATAAATAGTATTTTAATTCATTTTCCAAAAAAAAAATAATCTTTCCAAGTGATATTCCTTGTAGGGCAATAGCCTCAGTTCTCAATTTGTTAGACTATTTTTTATGATGGAACTGCCCTGAAAGCAGCTCCAAGAGCTATAATTATTGGGTAGGTAAAGAAAGACCTTATGGTAATTGTATTATTAGAGAAATATAATGGCCATGTATTTATTTTCCAGAATGTATGTGATCTCTTTTGGCTCCACTGGGATATCAGATCTAATCCTTTATGCACACAGAAAAGCTGATCACGGCTGAGTTTAAGTTATATAAATAAGCCTAATTTCCTGATAAACAAAGGAGAAAAAACATTAGCTCACAAATTTTTAGGCTTTCAGACTGTTTGGGTTGGATGATTTTCTGGACATTCCTAAACTGACCATGGAGAGTGGTTGCATTTGTATATAAAGTAATAAGACCTTACTTAATTTAAGATACAAGTTGTTCCTAATTAGAACTGATCATACTTTCTGATTATTGAGTGTTTAAAGTTAGACTGGGACAAGGCAGTCTTAGGAGTCAATGTGAACAAGAGATCTATATGGTGAATACTGTGCCCATACAGGTGCTGGCAGGTATGGTCAAGACCCTGTATTGTGCATTGCATTAAAACCAGTCACAACCTGGCCTGCTATAAACAGGCCAGAATTAAAATCTTCATTATGAAATAACAGTGAATTAAAAACTTCAGTAATGCGACTTCTTCCATTGGTAAATACTTTCGCTCCATCAGTTTCAACCCTATAAAATTTTCCAGGACCTTATGAGAATTTACTGAGACAAAAATGGACAAAACTTATCAGAACAGCAGCAATTAGCGGTCTGTTTGATAGCCTGAACTAAAGGCTCCAGGGTAATCTATCCTGCAGTTGACGCTATGATGTCAGCAGCCACTCCATGTGTTCAGGGCCACTCAGCTCTAACACTTATTTGATCATGGGCCAGGCCTGCTGATTCTGAATGTCAAGGAAAACAAGAAAAACTGAGCAGATAACACAAAATTGTGCAGAGGAGGGGTTGTTGCTGAGAAAGTTCAAAAAGAACATTTTGGACATGAGTCAAGAAAAAGTTGAGATTATTTTGAGAAGAGTGTAAGGCAAAAGGATATGCCAGTGAAGGGATCAAAAAGGAAGTTTAAGGAAAAAACAACTTGTCTTAGATATTTGAGAACCTTGAATTAGCACACTAAAGCTTGATACTGTTGCAAAGAACCAGCAGTTTTCTCAATCAAATTCTATTAGGCTGTTGTATTTACACATGCTGTGACTAACAAATTCTTACTTCCTTGCTGAGATACAGCAAGTCTTGAATAAAACCTGTGCTGGATCGGACAGGATAGTTGTTACTGAGCTGCACTGGAAGGGTAAGATAGGTGTAACTAGATACCAGATGCAGTATTTGAGACATCCTGTACTCGAATGTACTGACTATTTACATTTGTGCATATAACTGCTTACATTAGTTATGCAGTTCCTTTAAAATAGGCTTTGGGACAATTTTGAAATGAAATTATGCTTTCATTAGTCCTTTTAAAACTCTTCAAAGGGTTCAAGAACCCCCTTTGACACAAACCACTAACTTTCAGTTTTTCATAGACACGTCTGCATAATTTGTTGCAATATGCAGAAAACAAATCTGGACTAGCAGTGATCTAACCATGCTGAACAGGGCCTCCTAAGAAGTAAATTTTAAAAGCTTGTTTAAAGCTCCATACTATTACTGCTAGATTGTGTCAGTAGCCAGAAATGAAAGTATGGTAACTTGTGGCGCTTTAAATACCAAGCTACATCTCTGTTGGGTGATGGACATTTTTGTTTAAATGACTGAAGAAAAAGCATTCACTCAGAAAGATTCTGCAAAGTGGTCATTCAAGTAAGTGTAAAATCCCCCAGGGAAGTGTGGCAAGAGGGA
The DNA here is from genome assembly GCA_033558235.1 of Neomorphus geoffroyi. NCBI lineage: Eukaryota > Metazoa > Chordata > Aves > Cuculiformes > Neomorphidae > Neomorphus > Neomorphus geoffroyi. Next base: position 8,405,352 of record JAUMJM010000044.1, read on the forward strand.
AAGAGAGTGAAAATACACTATTGTGGTCCTTTGTGTTTCAGGGACCACCATAACCTTCTTCGTTTTGTTCGAAAAGGTTCAACAAGGTTCAACAAGGCCAAGTGCTGAGTCCTTCATTTGGGTCACAACAACCCCATGCAGCGTTACAGGCTTGGGGAAGAGTGGCTGGAGAGCTGCCTGGCAGAGAAGGGTCTGGGGGTGCTGGTTGGCAGCAAACATGAGACAAATAGTCTGTTTCATACGAAGAACCACTGAACTGTGAATAATTATTAATTTTAATGTGATCTCTAAATTTTCTAGAAGCAGTGCTGATCAAATCTCAGTAGCAAAATGGTTATATGTATTAATATATATATTAATTCAGGGTTTTTACTGTTTTTAAAAAATAAAATACAACTTGAGGATGGTTGGTGTGCAAGAGCTCAAATACAGGGCAGAAAAAAAATTACCTAACATTACATGTTCCCCTTTCAAAAGATACACACTTCTTCACTAGACAGGTTTTTATGCAGAAGATGTAATCACTGGAGCCACAGCTTTGCTCTGCCAAACTCTCTTTCAAAATTCTCTTTCTTGCAAATACAGTAGAATGGTACAACACCTTCCTTCATAGTCCAGAAACATCAGATTAATTATATCTGGAGAAGATATTGCTAAAATAAGAATTAAATCAGCCTCATTGCCTCACTTAAGGATGGTGTGGTTAGATCTTCTGGACAGAAGACAACAACAATAGAAATTCTCTCATAAACAGAGCTTGAAATTAATTTCATAAAATAAAATGTCTCGATTGCTGTGCAAATATTGCAGTAAGATCTGTGCAGATTCCACTGCAGTTTGCAGCATCATTTCTATTGAAGAGATTAAGGTGATACATGAGATATATTTTTTTCCCCAAATCATCATATTTAAGATATAAAAATGAAAAAAATGGACTGAAATTATAAGAAGGGAATTCTGACTAGTACCTATTTGTGATTTCATCTTGCTACTGTCCTCCTAAGGAAGAGAAAGTTGGACTCAAAAACCACCCTGAAGTAATTCTAGGATGCAACATGAAGCATCACCCAACTAATATATTCCCATACTGAATAGTTACTTTCTTCCATCTTTTTTTCACTTACTCTTAGCCGGGAAGTGTAGACATGGGGAGTATTTGAAGGTACAGCTGACTTTATATGGCCTAGCTCATCAACTTTTAGAGCTCAATAAACTACCTTTACTTAAAGCAGAAATGCATTCAATGCCCTGCTCATAGTGTATGCACTGCAGAAAAAGGTGAAGGCAGGAGCACCATCAAACTGCAGACTGGAACAAAGCTGGATGCTAAGAAGACCAGAAGGTGAAAGTTACAGTGTGAGAATACAGACATCTTCAAGCTTCCTACATATATATCCCAGTTATTACTCATTTGTTGACTGGTACTCCCTCTTAATTTTTTTCCATCATTATTTTTGTATCTCATGGAGGAAGACATACAGAAGAACTACAGTTTTTATATATAAATTTTACTTAATGTGCTAAGAATAGTTATATCCACAATGTGGTAGTGGGGTGGGGTTCAGCCTTGTTATTGTTGAATATTTTATTCCTTAAAGGACTGAAAATGCTATTTAGCTTTCTGATCAGGTATGAGAAGATTATTGCAATAGAAGTTGAATTAGCTAAACTTCTAGTGAGAATAAAATACAGCTCTATTACATAAGTCCTGATAAGAAAAAGAAGTCAAATGGCTAAATTAAGGTATAAAATCCAAAGATTTGGACAGGCAAACCAATAATAACATCATTTTAGTTGTCCATTATTTGAGACTGTATGTGTTTCTGCTCATGAATGCTGTTTTCTTTTAATTTCAGCCTTTGAGGAAATGCTTTTATTTATTTTTTTGGTTCTTGTTAGTGATTCCTACAGTAAAACTATGAAAGAAATGGCATAATTGCACTACTCCATAATTAGAGGTGATATTAATGCTGAGTTTTCATTTGAAGGCTGGAAGTTAATACTTCAGTTAAGATTCCTGTGATGCCCTCATCAGTGACCTGAGTATAGCAAGTAAAATACATATGTGATGGTAAGAATACTGCCAAATCTTACATTACAGAATGCGCTGAAAAAAACATCAGCAGTGACCTTCTGGGACAGGGATGAATTCACTTCAGAAATAGAGTCTGCCTTAGTCCTTATGACTTCAAAAAATAAAGGAATAACTATCCTTAGAAGAATTACAGAGTCATAAGAGTAAAGAGGTACAGAATTGCATTTTTTCCATTTATTTAGTTGTTGGTGTATCAGATTATGCATTTGCTAAATACAGATTACCTTATTGGTACAAAATTTTCAGTGAGAGTCATTGCAGTACAGTGCCAACTTGACTAAGAGAATAGTGGAAATGGGAAGAGATTGGCACTGTGTTCTCCTAGCATCTTCTTTCGTCTGCTTCAAAACTGGCAATTAGACAGTGCATGAGAGTTTTATGAGGTCTATTTTGTTACTTGTTGACTGAAATACAGATTGGACTTTTTAGGATGGTTACCAGGTTCTTGCAGAATGAATGTGTTATATTAACAGAGATCAGAGTCAGAGGAAGGGATGCAATTGTTTGCCCTAACGCTTTGCTTTTGTTTTCATTCTCTGCCCATTCTCATACTTTGAGTAATATTATCTTGGCTACAAGATGAACTGTACTTTAAATCCCATTTTGATGTACTTGTTCAATAACAGGACTTGTTACTTACACAGTTCCCTATGTCAGACCAGGTGGTCCTACACTGGATATTTGGGTGACAGCATTCTGCTTCCCAGCTGTGATAATAAATAAGGGACATAAGATCTAGCATTTGTAAACTCTTCTATTTTGGAAGATTCTGACCAACATCTGGATAAAATTATTGAAAAACATATTCCTTCAAATGAAATTTTTTTAGCTAAACAATGTTATGTGCCATGAATGTCAGATATACAGATTAACAGCATCAACATGAAAATGAAACTATCTTCCCTCCATCATTTTGTTTGTTTGATATGTGTGCATGGACTAAATTTATAATATAAATAGCTAGGTTATGTCTGTAATTTATACCTTATTCTTGTGCAGATATTCTAATCAGATTGAGATTTCTTTTTTGGTACCTTAATAAAACAGATAATCATAAAACAATGAGTATGAGTCAGATACCTCAAGTGTAGGTATCTAGTGTTATTTTCAGTGCTTTGAGGTAGTCCATCTGGTTTCCATCTGCACTATAGAAGGGCAGCTCTTGCAACTCTCCCATTCGTCATTTGTCAGACCTAGCCAGTGAAAAGTCGTGGATGCCCAGGGTATCCAAAGTGCCACTGGCTGCCACTCTTCAGGCACATGGATTGTTCCAGTGTCTCTTGCTGGCACTACTGGCTAGTGAGTAAGAGTCTGTAGAAAAGCACTGTAAGTGAAGATATTTTTGTTAGCTGAGTTGCCTACCACGACTGGAAAGTTTAATCCCAAATACAGCTTGCATGGCTTTGGCAGCACATCGGGGCAATAACCTAAAACAGTTCTACATATTTTCATACTTGCTATAAAGCTGACTTGGCCCAATTGAAATAAACTGAAAAATTTTTAAGGATCAAATCTGAGAAACACTTTAAATTAAAGTTCCATTTATAAATAGTCTTTTAATATCTGTTACATGGTTGCCAGATGGACTCCTGTTCTTTTATATCTTATGATATAGTATGTTGTATTTCTGCACTTTCTTACTGCATTGAATTCTCAGCGTTTCTGTTGCAAGGATCATAAACAGAATGCAATCCAAGCAAATATTTTTCAAATATGCCTGGTTTGTAACTTTTTTAGATTATTCCAAGTCTGGATTCTTTCTGTAGTATCAGAGGGTTTTTTTGGATGTAGAAGGGATTCACCATTATGTCTCATAATGGAAAGAGAGGCCTAATTCCCATACATTATTTCTTTCAAGGAATTTTATGAAAAGGTTGTTTCAATAATTTTGAATGAACATCTTTTAACATGTCCTGAATATTTGCATTTCCTTTATTGATAAGTTAGGGTGTATATGTCTGTACCGCTGGTTGATGTCTACCTGTCAGATCCATCTGGTATGGTAGAAATAATGTGTGTTACAAGTTCACAGATTGGTCTTGAAGTTAGGGATTTTTAGTGACCAAATCTTGCTTAAAGTGGTAAATGAACCTGCTACCTTGCCCATTTGTTAACCCCTTCCTTCTGGAAATCCTGTAGATTTTTTCATCACTGCCAGTGTATGGAAATTTAACTGCCTTCCTGCTGTACTTAGTCTTTCTAATGAAATGCTCGTGTTGCAGTTTACTTCAGTTTTCATTAGGTTTTGGTTTTTTCTCATAACAGAGGGGGTAATATTAGATATCTTTTGTCTTTGCTCTTTTGTTGAGCTAGTGCTTAAGGCTGTCATTGACAAAGCCTAGAACTTCAAAACCTATTGCTGCTGTGAAATAGAATGCTTCTATCGTATGTCTGTATTTTCTGATATTGAAGTTAATGGCAATACCAAACATGATAGCTTAGAGAATACATAATTATTTAATATCAGTCTATATGATTAACCATTCTTTCAAGCCTATGTTTAAGTATGCAATCTCCACTGTAATGATGGCAATAATTTATGGTAGAATATAATAACAATTCAAGATGTTCTGTAGTGGTTTGTGGTAGAAGCTCTCCATGTGTTGAGGATATCTATGAAGTTTCTGCTGAGTGGTAAATGGTATTTGATGCTCTCTTTGATGATTATACTTGGGGTAAAAATCTGGCTGACATATGAAATGCAGCTTGTTACCGCTTCGCTTCAGCTTTAAAACAAAAAGTCAAAAAAGTGCTGAAAATGACTTTACTTACGTCCATAGTTTTGCTCACCTCAGTCACTGTTACACTGTCATACGTGTGTTAAGACACTTTTTTGGTATCGCAGCCTCAAGTGTTGTTATACTAAAGATTTTTTTTGATCTCTTATCTTCACTTTCAGAAATTTTAACTGTTTGTAGGTCTTCCAATCCTCCCTGTTCAATGTGACATGTTTAATGTTTAGTTCTGGGAAAGTAATTTCTTTGTTGAAGTGTCCTGTGATGCTGGCTGATTTACTCCATGAAAAGTGACACTTTTTGTTCTTTCTCAATGTTAAAGTTTTTTTTCTGTTCATCCTTGACAACCTTTCCAGACAGTGTATGCTGGCTAGCTGGGACCGTGTTGAGCTGATAAAATGATTTACTATGGCGTCTTTCATCAACTACTTCAACTTCTTTGGCAATATTATCCACATACTTCCTCTTGCCTTTTTTGCCTCCATATTTTACTGCCCTGTGCTTTCTTTTATACAGCTTTTTTTTTTTTTTTTTTCCTCTGCCTTTTATCCAGGAAAAAAAGCTATCTCCAGAAGTGTTTTTGAAGTGCTAATGCTTGCTTTGGCATGTTTCCTTTCTTTAACATAGTTCCATGCAGCATCTCTTAGCAGGTCTATAGGTTTATTTGTCTGGGAGCCAGCTGCATGCCTATGATACTGCCATGAAAAAAAACAATGGCATATTCATGATGCCTTCTTGTGAGGGACTTGGGTCATATAATATCTGACTTCTCATCTTCAGTTTCATTTGAAATTGCTACTCTAATGCTTTCTGCTTCAAGTTTTTGATACTGCTTTTGGTGGAATGGCTTTTCACTAGTTATGAAACATAAAAGCAAGTGCAGTTTTGCCAGGTTTTCTACACTCTGATTTTTGGCTAAGTTTGGCTGTAGCACTTGACTTCATTGTCCACGTCCCCACCCTTTGTTCAAAAATAGGTTATACAATGCACATAATTTTGCAATTAAAATAATTTCTTAACTTTCTTGATCAAAATTGTCTCACTAAGAGAAAAGCCACTCTTTTGTTGTGTTCCCACAAAAAGCTGTGGCAGATAGTATTTTAAAAAATACTGGCAAGAATTTTGAGGTCATGGTTGTTGCTATTGTTTGTTTAATTAAAATGAAGATGACTGTAGTTTGAAAGTTTGATCTACAAGCCTACAAGGGACAAAAAAGCTGTTTAATTAAGTTTTAGACATTTTTTTGTGTAGAACAAAGTACAGAAAGGCATGGAGAAAGAGGAGGCAATCTGGCACATGCCCTGGCTACAGCAAATGTTCAGTGGGGTAAGGATGCCTGCGGCTTGCAGGAAAAAGATCCAGGATTCTCTTCTGCTTTGGAACCTGTCAAGTGGCTACAGCCAATTAATTTGAGTTAACACATTTTCATTTGGAATTTGTTTTAGGAACAGAGTAAGACTTCAGGGATGTGGAGAGGATTTCACCTGGAACACTGTTTTCCATGTTTTCTTAAAAGGCTGTGTTACTTGGCTAATGGCTACACTCTGGCTTGCAAAGAAGATTAAAACCTACTTTTGTATTGAGTTGTATAGATTCTGCTTGTCAGTCATTCTATAATATATTCTTAAAGTAAAACTTTGCCAGACAGAATCTTTATATGTATGACACTTTCTGTGTACAATACTAAGATTAAAAATGAGCGACCTATATATTCTCATCATAAAATAAGTATCCTACCCTGGCAGATCTTCTGAAGTATAAAAATGAACATTTTAAATGGGTTCATTAAGTTGTAAAATGCAAAGTTAGATATGCTTTTATGCTAAGAGTTGACAGCTCATGTCTTTCATTATTCATATAGCTGTGCTTTAGCTCTTCATGGTTTCTTTCTGAATACGAAATTGTTTTAGAAATACAATATCAATGGAGAATTTAGGTTTTGGCAGTTGTCTTTGAGGGCTCATAAAGAAGAGATGAGATCCAGGGAAGTTAAACATTCCTGTATTTATAATGAAATTATTAAAATGAAATCATACACGAGCCATCTCAAGTTAAAACTCAGAAAAATGAAAGAACAAAGAATCAAATAATCTATTTGCAGTTACCTTACAAGCAATAAAGTGACTAGAAAGGACAAACTTGGAGTTTTCAAGGTAAGTCATATTAAAGAAACCTAATTTTGATCTCTGACGGGATGCCTTGTGTAGATTAGAAGCAGCACATGTCACATGCGCCTTAAAAGGCTTTTGATGCTGTCTCAGATGATGTTCTGCTAAGCAAATGAGTACAAATTGGTATAGATTAAATTATTACCATGCAAATGCGGACTTTGCTGGAAAGTTACGCTCCATCTAAGTATTAAAAGTTCCCAACAAAATGGAAAATATGGCAAACAGTGTTCTTCAGGGGTCTCTCCTGAGTTCATTAGTGTTCATAACTTCATTAATAACTTGAATGATGGAGCAGAATATTTCCTTAACGTTCCTGTGAAGAAAATAATCTTACATTTAAAGATTTCAGATTAGAATTAGATGATAATATTAGCATTTTAAAGTATCTTGACCAATCACAGAGAAGTGTTGAAGTATTTAAAAAGGCAATTCACTCAGGGTGTGTAAAAACCTCTGCATTAGGTAGGAATAATCAGAGACCATGTTTTTACAAGATGAACTATTTAATGGCTATCTCTACCTAAGACAGATAAAAATGAAGCTGGTCTCAGAGACAGCCTGTCTGAAGCTTTTAAGAACAAGCTAGAAAAACATATTTACATGTATCTGATCTTGCCTGCTGGCAATGGGGTGGATCAAATAGCATCATAAGTTCCCAGTCTGCTATGGATTCTGTCATTAAATGAACATTGGTATGCTTGGCAGGAACCAAGGCCATAAGAGTTCGAATCTGATCTAAAGTCTTGTAGACATCTTGAGTGCATGTCTGGTTTACATGAGTATAATTGAGCTACAAGTTAAACCCTATGTTTGGGACTTCCAGAAAATCTTGGTGTCCATCTAATTTGCTCTGAACACAAGTAGTAAAATACCCACTGGAGCTATTGTGATAAAAGCTTTTGAAAATCTTACTTTGTATTTATCAGGTTAATTTCCATTTCATTTATGGAACGGCATCATTGAATGTATCAATACCCCCATGATTTCCACTTCCATGACTGGATGTTGGTATCAGCAGGGAAAACCTGCGTTATTCTTCAGGATGCTGGTTACTACTGAGATAAAATGCTGGACTTTTTGTTCTTTAAGAGTGGAAGAATTTCTATATTACCAATAACATTTCAGCCTTGCTGTCAGCTCCTGAAGTTGGACATGTGATTCGCATTGCTGTGGGTCTGAAAATAACCATAATGGATGCATATGCATTCAAGTGAAAAACTGCGTATTTTTGACAACTGCAGCCTTTCTTATTAAGAACTTAGAAGGCAAGTGCCTTCTAAATCTGGAATCTAACCTCCCTTTTTTCCTCCTTGAAGAGGTCAGACTTTAGAACATGTGTGCAGAGAAATTTCTAATGTTTACAGGAGTAGTAACAGATGTTTGCATTAAATTAGAAGCCATAATAATTCAGTTCCTACTAATAGCTAAATTATGTCAAAAGTCATATCCTGTGATAGAGGAGGGCGAGAATTGCACAGAAGTCCTTAAGAATCCGTGATTCTCTCCCTTACACTAGACATGTAGTGACTCAATTGGCAGCAGCTGCAGATCAATACCACCTTTTCACAGGTTCCTTAGCACTCAGTACCATATTAAGCAGTATACGAAACCATCTCACATTTCCTTTCCGCTGTAAACCACTTGCTTCAATGGAAAGTATGTGGATATGTGCTGGTATGGTTGCACACAGACAGCCCATGAAAGTTCATACTGACTTATGTCTTGCTGAAATATTCAGTTCAGTGGGACTTAATCTGTTAGTTCTGTCAGTTCAAAAATAGAAGAGATTGCTCGATAGGAAGCAGAAAAATGATTTTGGAATATTTTAAATATCAGGAGTCCAATTGAATTCTTTGCAGTTACTGAAACAATTTTTCAAAATTTTGTTAGTTTTAAACTGAAATAGGCTAGGTAGTTTGTAATTTGAAAGAGTGAAAGAATTTTAAAATGAAAGCTCTATCTAACTTTTGTGTAACTTTAAGATTGGAGCTAATGTGTGGCATATGAAGTAATTTCTATTAAAACATTATCAGATATATTCACTTTGCACACAAGTCATCCTGTTTGAAGCATATGGGAAAATTTAGGAGTAAGACCAGTAGATTCTAGTCCACAGTGGGAGGAACACTCTTAATATCAGAGTTCAAAAGTGCAACCTGTTCTGATGATGCTTTTACAATGTAAATGGAAAGGAAGACAGGCAAGAACGTATCCACCAGGATCCATTGCCCCCATGTCTAAGGAAGCCAAGGAGTTGTTACTGTACCGAATCATTTAGAATTGCAAGCTGTACAAGGTAGCTCTAACAGGAGGCTAAAGCTCCCATTGCCCTCTTCCAACGAACTAATGTTCCAACAAACCCGAGGACTGCATGTCTCAGAAAGAACCAATTTTTTTCTTTTTGCAATAATATTTTCACTCTTTTCTGTGAGAAACTTAAAAAAAAATTCTGTCTCAGGCTTCAGAGTAACTTGAAAATAATTGTGAGTTTAAGTCCCATGATACTTCTGAAGCAAAAGTCCTGCTTTACATTTTAAGATAGTTGACTGCGAGTTACGTTGTAGACTCTGTGAACTTTAGCTTTGCTTTGGCCCAGAGTCATGGCATCTAGCTTGTTTCAGCAGAGAATATGCAAAGCACTCAGCTATATAAATCTCTGGTCTCCAAGGAGCCATCTTTCCATATCTGACATTAATGAGGTACACCTGCACAGTGTTTGACTATTACACAGGTCTCGGTATCATTGCATTTATCAGAGCTATCTGAATCTAGCAGTACACCATAACTAAGACAATAAAAAAGGAACACTTTGCTCATTAGGAATGCTAAAGTTTCAGTGTTTTGGCTTTCACTCTTGTAACATCTGTTGTACTGCACTAGGTTTGATCAATATCTAAATACCTACATGCACATTTATAAAAATAATAATGCAAATTAAATTTCCTCTCCACTCACTAGGGAGAAGGGAAGGTGCATAATTTCACATGTAGTCTTACAGCTGGTAAACAGAGATACTGTGTCAACTTTCTGCATTTTGTTTAAGTTAAAAGCAATGTGTTATCTTTGCTTATTTAACCAAGTAAAACACTAAGTTTATGTCTGAATACGTGTCCATGTGAGGAAGAAATTCAGAAGGGTCAAACATAAATTTTAAAAACACAGACTGAAGAAAGGAATGCAGGACTTAAGGAGCCAGTTGGTATCTATAACTTCACCTGCTTTCTGTTAGGGTGAATCTCTATCCCAATATCTGGCTTTAGATTTCTATTTGGGCAGAAACACTTTTGTATGACGGAAAGTGATTTTGGTCTAGACCTTGCAGAAATGAAGACCGACTAAATGTTTCCAAATCTGGGAGACTGAAAATTAGACCTAAGATCCTCAATAGTGAAGGCAAAGCTGGGTTTGGGTTCCTCAATAGTACAAGCAAAGTTCAGTTTTGTGGAGATGTGGTTGTGGCAGGAGCAGTCAAAAGCTGTTGGAGGAAAAGAAGTTGAATGGGATCAATGGAAGCTGGAGCAGAAAAGGAGGGTGCAAACAAGAAGAGTGCTGAGGAGAAAAGAGATGTTGAGAAGGAGAGAGAGGGTAGGTGAAGAGAGAAAGAGAATTGGTAAAGAATTTGAATGGACAGAGAAATCAGTGGAGTTTTAAGGGGGTGGGATATGTAATTGGATTATATTTCTCTCCTGCCTTCCTCAGAGTATGCAGCCTTCCCTACCCCTTGAACCTATCCTTCTCTTTTGGGGGCTCCAAAATCTATCTTCTTCCCAAAACTCAGAATTCCCTTTTTTCTACTATACTTCATTCCGCCTGCTGTATATAGTTCCCTGCATAGGTGAGGGTGAGCTAAAGAGCCACAGCTGTTTCTGCTACCCCTGAGATTAGAGAAGGAGGGCAGAAAGAGAGATCAGCTGGTGCCACTAATAGGAGAGGTAGCCCCTCACCCTATAAAGGTAGTTCCCTCCTATAAGGGTATTAACAGCATCAAGTTTGTCTTTCTAGGGCTTCAGTGAGTGTCCAGTAGGGAAAAAGGCTGCAGACTCTACTTTCTTCAGCTGTGTTACCCAAGATAACTCTTGCTTTACTGATGAGTAATACTGGATTGCAGAAACCGAATCAGGAACATAGGTGAGCAGAATTTGAATCAAGCCCCTGTTCTACGGAATATGATTTATAAGTGCTCTGAAACACTTCTTAATGGTTGAAATTCTAGAGATGGATACCTGTACAGGGGAATTTAGATCCCAATGAACAAAGGTGCATAGGTGTTCTTGTTTTGCTAAAAAGAAGTCAGAACCACAGATGGGAGTTTGTTAGTATTCCTTAATTAGCTTTCTAGATTTCATTCACCTTTGACTCCAGCAAGACTACTTCCACAATGGATTCTTTAGATAATTTTTTGGGAAAAAAATATCTTTATAACTGGTTTTCACCCATCCAGAAGAAGGAAAGTGCCTATTTGCTATGTAAGATTGCTGTTGTGTTGAATGTAATTCTTACAAAATCGAGTCCATAGAGGAGTTAATTCAATTAAGTGATTTACTGAAATGCATTGGTGAACTAAAGGCTTCATTGTTCTCTATCAATGGCATCTGAATTCAGAGTAGTAATGTCCTATGCACTTGCAGACTGTCAAAAAATGAGATCACAAATTAGAAATGCATTTGTCCTTTATTACAGAGCAATGTAAATGAAGAGTAACCTGGCTTCTTTGGAATAACTATAGAATTTGCATGTGCAGGAAGAATTTGGCTCTTAGAGGCTAAAACTGATAACATTTGGGTTAGTTTCACTACTTACTGTTTTTCTTGCAAAATATATAATTGCTATTCTTTCTTTTTCTATAAACTTTATAGTTGTAAAGCATTTTTATGCTGCTTTTAAACTTCAGATACTTATTTAAACTCTAAGCCTATGTTATTAACTGACAGCATCATTTCTCTTCTTTCCTTCTCCAAACTGTTGATGCCGGAGCCAATATAACTTATTCCTCACTGTTTTGCACTGATGTCACTGGGACAAATTTTGTGTAAGAATTCAAAGTTTCACTGAAGTTAATCAAACAGGTGTCTATCAAAGAACAAGATTCATATTTAAGGGGTAGTATCACTTGTGTGTCAACTTAGAGGTCTTTGCAGAGTAGTCAGAATGTATTCTTGATGCACACTGAATTTAGATAATGTTTTCCTGTTTCATTTTGACAGCTTCATCTTAACAAAGTTACCTGACTTTTATGTTCATTTACTGAAGTTAGTAGAACTAGAAAGGTGTGAATTTCTGTTACATATTCAGCTTTAGATGTTTATCTTTGAGCAATTTGCATGTATATTTTGAAGAATTAGGATATGAAAAATATTGAGACTTCTGTGGCCTGTACTCGGACTCCAAGAGAAACCTTTTGATCTGAAAGCAATGTGTATCCTAAATATACTAGGAAGGACTGAAACATTTTCAGTTTTGTTGATGCTGAAACCAACTTTAATAGATTTGGCCTCATTTCTCATAAAACAGTATAAAGTACTTGTTGACCCAATTATTAGCTATGGTTTTTCAGGTTGCTTTTCATCAATGTATCTACTCGTTAAAAAAATCATCAAAAAAAAGAGAAAAGGCAACATAAAATCTAAACTTGACATTGCCTGAGCAGCAAGGATGATTATTTATTTTCCTTAATATTCTTTTAAGTATTTCTGCATGAAATTAGTAAATAAGTTACATTTCTGTAGAAAAATAGATAACATGTTCAAAGGGAAATGTAAATGTCAATGCACGCCACTCCTTCTTGGTTATCAAAGGCTTCTACTTAGAGAAAGGAATAAAGAAATGCCAGCCTGTGTGAACTACCAGGGAATTGCGATAGTGCTGGGTTGCTTTTGAAGAATAATTTAGGCTGACACTGGAAAGTGGAATATTCTCCTTTTAATTCTGTATGTTTATTCTTATCTCTTTTTTTCAACAGGATTTAAATAGTTGTTATCACTTGGAACAATTTTTTTCTATGCCTTTGCTTTTCCTCCAGTCATATTTTTCCAAATGTAAACAGTTTGCATTCCCCTTTTGATTTGCGCATGAACTGGTGTAAAATTAGGGGTAGGAATTCCATCTTTATTTCTTGAAGTTTCCCACCTACCAGAGAAATCCCTTCATCAATGTTTGAGTGTTTTCTGTGCTGTGGACCACTCCACTTGCACAAAATAAATAGGAAACACAGAGAACTGTCTCAACCCAGTAATGGTATCCTATTTTTAATAAATATTTTTGCCCCTTAAGGTAACTATATTGCAGACAGTCAACTTCAGAAGGTAATGAAGTAGCTGAGGGCGTAAGCAAATAAGCATATGGAAGTGTAACCAGGGAACTTCAGTGTGTTTGTGCTCACTTTACACCCAAGTGCTAAGTATTGGCCTAGAGCCACACGTAATGGAGTGGATGTCATTTATTTATATGTTCCTTTCTCAGACTGCCTTTAATTTTATAGTCTCATTCTTCCTTCCTTGTCTGTATTGACAAACCGCTATGGCATTTGTGGGAGCGGACAGGAGCCCACAGAGGTACAATATGACTCCAGGCTCGCTGCCAAGGTGGATCACAATTACAGTTATTTCCAGTTGAAGGTTCAGGTTTTCCACCTCCACAGGTAGTAACCAGAAGAATGAGCTCCCTGCCATGTGGCACATCCAAGATACACACAGACACTTGAACTGACAGTGCAGCCAGTAATACACATTTGCTCTACTCCAGAGAAATACGGTAGCTTCTGCATCTGAAGCCTCAGTCTGCAGACTAAGTGCAACTTTTTTGATGTATCTTGAGCTTTGAAACCAAGTAGTTCTGTTTACTCCTGTAGAATTTTTACATCAAAGTACTTCATATTAAGTTAAATAAAAAAAAGGATACACTTCTCAAAGGTTCTTGTTCCATTTGTGTTAAACAAAATTAAGTTACCTTTTTTTTTTGAACTAGAAGCAAGTGAAATGTCTACCCTAAAACAAACATCCCAAAAAGCATATGAATCCACCAATAGAACTGTTTCTAATCAGGCAGCAGAGTACATGGCACAAGCTAAAACTGTACTCCAGCAACTATTTGCAGCCTCTGCAACGCTCAGGAGAGTGCTGCAAATGTTACAGCCTCTCTGTCCTGGTAAACGTGAACCACAGAATGCAAATCAGAAAATTAAATGTTAGAAAAAATATTGTTTCAGCATGTTTATAAAAAAATCCTATGGTTTTGGTCAACAGACTCTTGACAGTATTACTAATTAAACATTTGTGGAGGATTCTGTTTAAGAACCAACAGAATACCAGCAGCATGACTTTCACCTCCTCCCAAGCTTTTGCATATCTGACCTTTGCAAATTCATTAGGGTTCTGTGTTGAATTGTGGTTGAATTGTAAACATAGTTTCCCAGGGAACTCTTACTGATATTGCAAACCTTTCTGCCCAGAACAGTTAAAGGCAAGGTTGTCTCCATACTGTTGTGATGCTTTCCTTGGTCAGGAATATCAAATGCTGCCTCTTTCCATTTTCTTTTAAAGGTATAAGCTCAATGCTGAGACAGTGTGGTAACTCATCTAAAAGACAGACCAATGCCAGAAGCAGTGCTGTGAGACTTTTTCTTTGTCCCTGAAATGGAATACTCGTGATAATGGTGGTGGCCACATTGCTGTTAAGAACACAGAGCTCTTGAAGCAGAAGCTTCCGGGCTTGCTGGAGAGAAGGCTGCATACTCTAGTGCAGACTTTTACCCAGTGTTGTGACAATGCATAATTGTCATCTCTCATTTGTATTTTCCATTGGGTCTACCTTGTTACTGCAGCTGTGCTACCAGCTGCAGAGGTTCTGGGATTGAAACTTGACTACAATAGATTGTGTTGCTTTTTCTGTGTGGGTGTATCGCTAACTCAGGCAACTCATCCAACTTATTCAGAAAACAGAGGAAAAATTATTTACAGTAGGAAAGTGATTACAGCCCAAACAAAGGGATTTCTGAAGTGTTCACATAACTACTTTTTCAGGTTGAAAAAGCAAAGATTTTTTGTGGCCTAATGCTCAATTTCTCACTCGTGAATACATTTTCTTTGATGTAAATGCGTATAGTTTGTAAGAGTAAGAAATACTTCCATGTATAGAGGTTCTGTGACTTTACTACAGAAATTATAGGAATGGGAGATTGCAATATTGGATAAGAGAATTTTATTTAGTCATCAGTGATGCTGCAACGTACTAAAGGAGGTAAATTTGAACTATGAGTTGGATTCCTGGAATGTAGTCTGTATGTGCCTTCTCTGCATATTTCTCTTCCTAAATTCTCAGTTCATCTCCGTTGACATCAACTGGATATCAATGAGACTATGCAGATTTACTTACTTTCCCCTCTCTTTTGAGCCAGTAGCTAATGTCCTGTTCTTGCTAAAATACTCCTTTATCCTTATACCCCCCTTCTTTTGCTCCCTGCCCAGCAGAGCACTATTTGCTGTGAAACAGAACATCTGTAGATCTAGCAGTTGGCTTACAAAAGGACAGAGTTCAATATTTTGCTCTTCTGGATACTACAAATTGTGTGATAGCATTTTGACTTATGCAGTTCTGTAAGGAGTAATTATTTGTATTTTTCCATCAAATTTTCCCTAATGGTTTGTTATTTTACCCAGTTTGTAAATGGAAGTAAAGCCCAAACCTCAGCAAGTAAATGATTTCTGCTTATTTGTATGTGAAGTATCATTCAGGCTTAATATATTCCAGCATGGAAGTCTTAACCTGATACTTCAGCAGAGAAAAAGTAAGTTGGTTATTGGGTAGACTGAAAATAATAGCAAGATGAATTCAAGACTGACTTTTGGGAATTTGTTATTTCAAGAAGTTAATGAAAGTTGCACTTATGCAGAAGTAGTATTCAGCCCTAAAATGTAATAATTTTTCCATACTTCGGAAACTATAGTGCTGTGGCTGAGGAAAAAAACCAAACGCTTCTTCCAGTGTTGTCCCTATATCTAAACTTCTGAAACATGTTTTGTTTACCTTTTCTGTAGTTTGACTTCATGATACTTGACCCATTTTTAGTAGATGGTTTTACTGGCCATAGAAAAACTTTGTGCCAGAAATCAGTTAAAAAGAAAGTCTTTTAATACAACTTAAATTAGAAGTAGTCTATATTTTCAAGTAGTTATAAAGATACTGAAACACTCTGTTTCTATTTGGCACACTCCTCTATTTAATTTAATCTTCCTCTTTTGGCATGGTATTTATTCCTTTTTACGTCAATCAGGATGCGAAATAGATTTTCTTTTGCTCTTTAGTAAAATTCAGGTTGTTTTAGATCACAAACAGATAATGAATTCAGAATTAATGGCTCCACCTGTTGGTGAAAATACAAAGTCTAAAATGAGTGGAGAAATGGACCTAACGGTAATTGGAGGGTGACAGAAAATAACTATAAATTTTTGCTTAGTTTTTGTGTTATTTTCAGATTGCAAATTTATCTCAAATTTACAAATTAGACATGCTATCCAAGAGGGCCACTATGCCTTAGCAATATTTCTTCTAAGCACTCTTCGATCTTATGTTTGAGTTCTGACTTATCATTCTGCAAGTTTTCTAGCTCTGGCCATCAGCATGTGAGGGTGTTGTGAGTGACAACAGTCCTGGAGCAGCCTGAGCAATTTCACCTGCAGTATGGCTGGTGAACTGGACACAAAGTCTGAGAGCAATGCCTGGTTTTTACTCTTTTTCCCTTCAGAATCAAATGCATCAGATTAAAGCACATGCAGAAGATAAGCTGCCTGTCTTTGTGCTGGAAAGGAGCTGGGGAGAAGTATTCATGCATACAGGCAGAAAACCTGTTTAGGTGCTATTCTGCTGGTGAGTGAGTAAAGGAAGTAGACTCTTCCTTATAAGACAACTCAGTGATTTGGACCCAACAACATAAGGTCAGAAAATTTAAGTTGAGTTTAAGTTGAGTTAAGGCTATTGGCTTGAGTTTGACCAAGAGAGCAATGCCAATATACCCAGGAAGTGCCTGGCTGGAGTGCAGGTGGAGGGAAAGAGATGTACCTCCTCTTGGTGTGTAAACAGGTTGTTGAAGTTCCAAAATATGTCTTGTAATAACCAAAACTGAATTGATATAATTTCTTTAATATAAAGCTGTAGGCCTGCAGAATTCTTTCCAAACTGATTGAAACTGGGATTAAAATTTAAGCCTGAAAGCAAAGCAACACTTATGCTTTTCCAGTTTATTATTCTTGCCTTTTAAAAGAAGTGCATAGCAAAATATCATTGTGCAATAGCTACAATGTGAAACTACTTGGATGTGATTTCTATGGCTTTAAACAGCTAGCTTGACTGTAAAGATCTTGAACAGACTAAGACTTTTTCTTACCTCTTAGTTTGAATTTCTCAGGCAGCTGACACTTCTCCTTCTGAGGCTGAAATTCTCAGAGATGGAGTCTGTTGTTCCTGCACCACCTGGTTCTGGTCTCCTGACTCAGCAGCAAAAAGTGCCAAAGTCATAAAACTAATGCTATCTTATGATCCTTGCCTAGCAGAATGGCTTTTGAAATTAGAGCCGACTTGAGGCTGTCTTACTTGTATAAGAGGGCTAATTGCCCTCTTGTATCTGTGCACTCTTCTACTTCAGTGCATTCAGAAGAGCTGGGGTTCTCTGAAGGACTTGTTCCATGTTTCTAAAAGTCTGGAAAACTAATGGGGTGAATTTCCCGTGCTACACAGCCATGACAGGATGTTCAGTTCTTTAAATTCAAACTGTGTTGCCCAGAAATGTATCTAGTTTAAAAATTCAGTGAATCAATCCAAAATGAACTGGAGAATCCTGAAGAGAAAGTAATTTTAAAGCAACTTTTGTAAATCATCGTTGACCAAAACATTTTCCCAGTAGTTCAGTAATGGTGAACCTGAAATGAGAAGGAGTCTTGCTGTCTGTGGAATGTAAAAACAAGGGTTTGTAATTTCTACTTGAACTGCTTCAACAAAATCAGCCTTTGCTGCTGCTGTGTTTTCAGACATTACCATTCACTAATGAATTTCCTTCTGCTTGATGCTCGACTAGGGTGTCAGGCTACAGCCTTCATGTCCTGGGCCTCCTGGGAGTAACTGCACGGGGCTGCCTCCAGGCAGCAGTCAGACCTTTTCATTGCTTTTGCAGTTCACTTGCTCTGATCTCTGCTTAGATACATCGCCAGGTTTAGAGCACACTTTTACACGTCTTTCCAGCTGGTTTTACTGAGGCATAGGTAGGTCAGATAACTTGATGCAAGGTCACATGGAAAAGTTTAGTGATGATTCAAGAGGGTTTAGAAATACTCCATGTGATGAGATAGTCCATTAAGTGTTGTGTTTTCTCTTTTTTAGTAAATACTGATTTAAGGAAAAAAAAATAAAAATTAGTCCTGGTCTAGAATACGTTGTCAGTGACTTGTTCTGCTGATTGATAGCGTCTGCGGTTCTGAAGTGCCTGCTACTTAACCTGCTCTAAGTTGTTGAACATATTTGATGCTGCTGCAAGAAAGTTTATTACAGTTAGTCTTCAAATGGTCTGTGTAAAAGGGAGAGAGAAGATGCAAAAGAGACATGGGTATGCTGTTCCTATTGGTATTTCATGGCGATGCCGAGGAAGACATAAGTGATAGCAGAGGACAAAGAAACCTAGAGGTTTCAAGAGGGAACTGAGTGTGAGTGTCCAAGACTAACCCCTTTAATATCTTTTTATAATCCACAGAGATGAAATTACTTGTAGACACTGATTTAACTGATAAGTTAAAACCAAATGAAAAAAATGAAGCTCTTTTAACTGATGATGTTTAGGTTTGATTTAGTTGTATATTTTGGATTTATTGGTGGATTTAACAGGACTTCCTAGACCAGCTATGTGTCTAAACTCTTCTGTGTCCTAGAGAAAATCTTACTCAGTCACTTTCAGGCATTTGATCTAGCCTAGAATTTTAAGAATGCTCATCTTTGGGAGCAAAGGAGGTAAGTACTCAGAAAACAAGCAGCTAACTACAAAATTATTTCCTTATTTACTCAGGGAATTATCTAATTTTATTGCCTGCTAAAGCAGATTTAAAAACCCGTTTGTCCAAGTGGCTCTCCTAACTGAACTAATCTCACTGATGTCTCCTACTGATAAGAAAAAAACTGGAGGCTACTTCAGATGGACGTAATTTTCATGTCATATTAATTAAGCTTCCATTCAGTCTGCTCACAAACAGCAATGATTTAAGTGGAACTACTAGAAAATAAAATCTTTTGAGAAAACATTAACAATTACAGAGTAAGAAATTATTCCTTTCCTATAATAGATTTTTGCTGTGATGTAAGACTTTCCAAGGATGGGCATATTTCCTTATACTCTCCTGCATTTCTCTATATTTGTGCCACACCTTTTTCAGTGTGAAAGTTCTAGGTTGCCTCAAGGACTTTCATGTCACAGATAAATGTGTTTTACACCTTTCTGTGCAATAGTTGCCCACAGTGACAGCCTATGCTGGTTTCTCTAATGATTGATCAGATTTGAAGAGCGTTTTCCCCTTCTAGCTAGCAAGTAACAATTTGCAGTGAAGTTTTGCTGAAGGGAAAAGAAAGGTTCCTTTAACTCCTCTGTGTGTTTTGTTTGTTTGTGGTTTGTTGTTTTGTTTGGGGTTTTTGTTTGTTTTGTTTTTAATCCAGCTATTGGTGTCCTTTTCTTATGGTAAAGACAACAATGTGAACTTTCATTTCCTCATGTGATTGGAAGCACCGTGTTAAACTACTATTCTTTGCAGTGCCATTAGAAAAATCTTTCCTTGAGGCAACATAAATAAGATTATGGAATACAATATCTAATACTATATTGACCTAACCATCCAAAAATGAATATTCAAAATCAGCAAGCACTGATATATTGTAACTCTGTCTCCACCTCATCACGTTCAGTTTCTGGAATACAGAATCACTGAGGTTGGAAAATACCTCTAAGATCATCGAGTCCAAGCATCAGCCCAACACCACCATGCCTACTAAACCATGTCCTGAAGCGCCACTTTTACAGGCTTTTTTGAGCACCTCCAGGGATGGAGACTCCACCACTTCCCTGGGCAGCCTGTGCCAATGCTTCACCACTCTTTTGGTAAAGAATTTTTTTCTAATATCCCACCTATACCTCCCCTGGTGCATCTTGAGGCCATTTGCTCTTGTTCTATCAATTGTTACTTGGGAGAAGTAACCAGCACCCACCTTGCTACAGCCTCTGTTCAGGTAGTTGTAGAGGGCAATAAGGTCTCCCCTTGTAGATCATTGCATCTGTTCTTGTAAAGGATAAAAAAGCTGTCTGTTGCTAGTGTGAATAGACTCAACTTCAGTACTAAGCAAGAATTAATTTATTTATTTATTCTACAGAACCACTTTTCTCACTGCATTTTTCCCGCCTATTTGGTTTAGTAATAGATGTTTTTGCTTCAGTTGACATTGGCAAACTTGCCTAGATGTATTGATGGAGTTGTGCTAATCAGTCATCATTAAGACAACGATGTTCCCGAGGAATAGGAAATTTTGGACAATGATGATGCTGGTAACAAGAACAAAAAAATCCAACAAAAAATGTAAAAGCTACCACAAGGCTTTCAGGACAGAAAATGGAATCGATGCCTCTGTCCCATATTACGGCTGAGCAGAGATTTTTTTTTTTTACCTGATCTGATTTTTTTGTGTTGCTGAATCTCTGTTAATTGATACAGCTGTGTTAATGCCAGAGGCAACCAGATGGACCCTTTGGTGGGTGTGGCCTAACATTGTTTTCTGTGGCTTAAAACAAAGCAGTGAGAGATATTCCCTTTTGTTAATGTTCCAGTGTGTTTCTGGGAAATAAGACTGTGAACCTTGCCTCAAGGAAATTGTTTTGATGTAGCTAAGACGGTTGTTTACTTGTTCTCAATTAAGGAATCCTTAACAAGCAGTTCCATTTACACACAAATTGCTCATAGAGGATATTTTTAGTCTCTTTGGGAAACTCTGGCAGCAGGTAATTTAAGTTATTGGTCTATAGTTCAAGGCTAAAACTCTATTGGATCTGAAAGATCTAGTGTTCAGAAGATGTGTATGCTTTCTGCTTTGTTTTATAAGTTTCTTAGTCTCATTGCGAAATGAATGCTGGGGTTAGCTTTATTACTTTCAGACTTACTAGAAAAAATTAAATTGAAGGTTTATCGGAACTTTAATAAAAAGTTTGCCTAGGAAATATTTGAAGTATTCTTAGTATTTCTGCTGCACTGTTCTTGGAACTGGACATTTGAATTAGTTGCTTTTGATGCTGTTATCTGTTTATCCTTGAATCAATTCTGCACATTTAGATTTCCCTCTTATACCACTGATGTGCCGGTGGTGACGTGGCAGGGAGTGTGTTTGCAGTTCAGCTTATAGCCCTTATCAGAATACTTTACTCTTCTGCCTGCAATGACACCAGTTACAAAGCAAACATTGGTCCAGTCATGACATGACTTGCAGCTTACGAGAGCAAGGCATTAAAATATCCATCTGCTTTTGATTGCTTGCAAGATGTTCTTCAACTGAACTGGGGAACAGCCTCTCATTTTTAGTTTTGATTTGTCCATTTACTGCTGTAGGGGAAGCTGCCATCCCTGAGTGAAAACTGGAGTCAGCCCATGAGGAACCAAGAAACAGATGAGGGATGGACAAATTGCAGGACTAAATCCTTTCTTCTCCTTGCAAAACCGGATTAAAATCCCATGGAAGTTAATTCAGCCCAGCCTGCAACAGTTTCTGCGCAGAGCTGCTTTCCCATTTGGTTGATGTTGGTGCAGCGCATCTGAGACAACAGATCAGGGCCCAAAATAGGTAACAGTGATAACAGTCTTGGCACAGAACAGCCTGATATCTGGCCCCTAGCAGATAAGTATGTATGTTCAAATCTGGGAATGACAGCTTCTGGAAGGAATTAGTCCTCTGTCTCGACTACAGCAGAAATAATTTTGGAAGTCTCTCTTCGCTTTCCTTACCCGCATGGTTACTTTTATTCAGTGTAGAGGGTCAGTTCCCTCTGCTCCCTTCTCTGTTGTGCCAATGTGGTATTTACGTTATCAAACCAAGTCGCTGGGAAGTTTATCTAAGCTGTGGTTTGCATTTCGGTTTTTTGTGATGTCTGGAATTGGTGGAGATAAAGCATGGGCTTTATTTTCTGGACTTCATTATGCATGGGTGAGCTTTGACAGTCAGGATCTACGTACTTACCTAGCTCATACAAATAAATTTGTTAAGAGAAAATTTAGGAATATAGCTTAACTGTAAGATTTCTGTGTAGAATAGTCAGGAAAGAAAAAAAACCCCCAAACGTCCCCAGCTTTTTTTTAATGAACAAGACTTTTCTAAACTGAAGTAATACTGATGAGGTAGGACCACAAGAGGGCACTCTGGCTCTTTGGATGCTCTGTATTCTGCTTTTGCTTATAGAGACTATATAAATCACAATGAACTTTTAAGAGGAAAAATACTGATTTATTTCTTGTGGAAGAAGTTAAAAATAGCCATCTCTTCTTGCTTATCAATAGTCTGGGTATTAACTATGCACAAAGGCGATAACTGTTTTTGGAATAATTTGTAAAATGTTAAAATGAGAAGATGCACTGTACAACTTTTTTCTGACAATTTTTGGAGATGATTCGAAAGCAAAAGTCTCTTCCAGTATATCTGATATCTTTCTTGACATTGTAAGTCTGATAATACTGCCAAGAGAAATATACATAAACTACAGCATGTTATGTTGTTGTTTAAAAACATCTTCTAATAAAACTCTCATGGTTGCTTGACTCAAAGCAGCTCATATCAGTTGACAGAGAAGGATATTTAGGATTTGCCTCCATGCGTATTTGTCCATCTTATCATTTTTATAGAAACAGTGTATTAATTCAAATATCGGAAATGAATACAGAAAAAGTCGATCCTTGTGCTTTTTGTTCCTGTAAGTTTCAATAGGGATCATATTTGTTTGAGCTAGTGATGTGCTAAACACTGATCACAATTAGCTTCTTCAAATGGAAATGTTACTGTAATAATGAACCTTTTCTCAGCTACGTTCTTTCATCTGTTTTTAGACTTGGTATGGATCCTTCAGAAAAGATTCTGCTAACAGTGCTTTCCCTCTGTGAATTAAGCCTTACTGCATTCCTCAATAATAACTTTGACTTGTTACTTCCGCTGTTCTGCAGTTTCACTAATGCTCTGTCATTTAAGTGAAGGCAGCTGATTGTTTGGAGTTGACTAAATGATAAAGAACTGTCCCCATTTCATGTGCCTTTGACCACTGTAACTTAAGTGATTGTAATAAGATCACCATGCTCATTGCCAAAAGTCACATAGCTGAAGCATATGACACGTTCTGTTTGGCTGTTCCTCTCTTTAAGCAGAACGTTGCCTTCACAACAAAAAAGACAGTCTCGGTAACAAACTTCCAGTTGTTGTACGCAGGCTTAGCTTCTCTTAGTGAGGCTCTGGGCAGAAGACTCTCGGGCAGTTCCTGACTCAGCCCCAGGTACCATCTTTTGCAGATTATAGGCTTTCTTCCTGGCCATTCGCCAAGAAATCCTTCCCTACAAGTCTGATTCCTATTACTAGCACAGGGGGGCAGAGCCCAGAGCACTTGGTTAACCCATGTTTAGCCGGAGTATGGTATTCCAACATCTTGGTTTATTTTCTTTCAAAACTTGTGATTAGGAGTATGCACATCTCTGTCCTCAAATGTGTCAAATGGGTACAGCTAAATTACAGGAAGCTTTCTTTAAATAATTTGAATGCTTAAAGAATTGCAGTTTTTGCAGAAAGTTAGAATAGCACTTGTTGAAGAACTGGTTAAAATCTATTGTCTGTGTCTTAAGTTCACAGAACACTGAGTAGGAGCTGTGGGGTTGGAGGAAGGAGTGTTTTCATGGTCTGCGGAGGGCTGGCAGTTTGAAGTTATTTCCTCTGCATAAATATGGCAACATTTGTAAGCTACTCCAGATCACTTACTGGAATGTAAAGTCAGCAAAATTTTGCACTTTAGAAAATGATTGTACAGTGGGACCCCTATAAAGGAAGTATTTAGTGCCTCAATAAGACAATATGTTCAGCAATTTAGTTGCTTTAGTGGTGCTCCTTAAGGCATGAATTGCGATGTATTTCAGTCCTTTTTGTTTCTTCCTTGTAGAAGAGCCTATGTCCTAAGCTGCTTCTCTTTATTGTCCTGGTGGGTCCCTACACAGTGTGGGAAAGGCTGCTATTTCACAGGATGATTCAGTGTTTTTATCATTTGGGAAAAATCATGCCTCCTCAAATTTGATCTCCTCTCCAATTTGCCCTGGCAGCCAGGAGTCACAGGCAAGACCTGGATTCAAAACTCAGCTTCAAACTAAAGATCAGAGCCAACCTAATAGCTAATACCGAAACTGGTATCCAAAGCACTGAGCAAGTCACTAGGATCCAAACCAGCTACTGTGCTGAGCACTGAGCTGCCTAGAACTAGCGTGGGGAAAAGGTAGAGACAGGGTGAAAGTTAAATTTGGACAATTGTATGGTTCAATCTGGGCTTCAAGGAGGTTTCTTCACTCAAGACTGCTGTCTTTGGGGGTGGCATTTTGGGTAATTTCTGGTTTGTGGTTGAAGCCTTTGGCCAGGATGAGACTGGTTCAGTTCCTTTATGTGCCTGTGAGAATTTCTCACCTATGTGCCTCAGTTCTTTTCCCTGTCCTGCTCCTGTCTTTTATCCAATGGCTGTTCCATGCAAAATATGGAACACGATCTGGCAAATGCAGTCTCTTCTTGAGTTCTGCTAGCAGATGCCTTCCATGGATTCTCCAAACCACGGTAGTTTTAGTTCTCAAAATTCTGATGATACATAAAGATAGCGGAAAGTAATACAATGTGGTAAATTGCTTTTTGGACTTATTTCATGGAATACAGAATACTTAAAGATATAAAATGTAATAAAAACATGTGTCAGACAATTGAGAGCATAGGAAATCTGAGGTAATTTCCCTTTGGGATACTAAAACTGTTAAGGGCTATGTGGTTGCAGTATTCCCCGGGAGGCTACAGTGGCATTTGTGGAACCACTTCTTGGTGCTGTCTTAATTTGCATGGCATTGTCTTTTTGGGTCTTGGACACTTTTGCTTTTTCTCCAACACTAGGTGAAATAAACTTGTAAAGTATTCTTGGAGTAATGTTTTGTACATACTTGAAAGGCTGGCTGTGAGAGATGTTCCAGTTGATATGTATTTGACTCGCACTTGAGGACTTGGATTTTCTGGTAACGAGGTCACTTTGGCATCGATATTCTGAAACTGTGACAGTTTTTTGTGCTTCTCTGTTCAGTCTCACACTCAACAACTTATATCCTGCATATACATGCCAAACATCTGTGCTTACTGATTTCCTTTGTTGTTTTGAAAACCTCCCAGTTCTTGACACTAGTGTGGCAGCAGGGAGTCTGATGAGAACAATTAGTGTTCTAGCTATTGCATAAGGACTCTTCACAAAAAATAACCCTAAGCACTGCTAGTTCAGGTTCAGAAACAATGAGAGTATAGTTTTCTTCGAAGTATTAAGAAGCTTAATCAACTTTGTAGTTATAGCTAAGCTACTGAAACACTGGCTGCTGCTTTGAGGCTACTGAAAACTGTGCTGCTTTTCACTTCACTCACTGATAGAGAAGACACTTGATAACCTGGGATGAAGGTCACAAAACAGCTGAACCGAATCTGTATATTTAGAGGATTATACAAGATCAAAATGTTTAAATGAGGTGTTCAAAGGCATCTTTTCCATGCTTCCTGAAGCTCCGTCCTTCCTTTCATCACAGGAAGAAAGAAATGCAATCTTAGTCATATGTAGTCAGAACGCAGTTATACTGACAATTCTGGGAGATAAATATGGCTCAGGACCTCTTGTAAAAGGGGTTGAAGCCATGTATTACTCTTAGGAAGAGAAGCAGTGTCAAGGGCCATCAATGAACCTTTGTAAGGCTTCCAAATTTCATCAAAATTGTTATACCCTGAATAATGGTAGACTGAGCTTTGCCAAAAAACAGCTGGGCAAATCTGTTACTTCCCACATGGAAAGCAACTGTTCAAGTAAAAGTAAGTTTTATAATTATAACATCGCTTCTGTCCAAAAGCTGGGGCTGTTGCAGGTATAAGCCAAGACTTTTTTCCTTTCTTTCTATAACTAGTTTGTTGTGGTTTTTTTTTTTTTTTAGATATTCAATTAAAGCCGTAAGGGAGTAAATAGTTCCATTTTCTCTTTCTATCCTCACCATTCCCATATCTAATATTCTGGAACATGAGCTGGCAGTTTTGGCCTTGCTGCTGTATGTTGGTTTCCTGGACTTGAGACCAATGAAACAATAAGCATTTTTCTGTTGTAGTAAGCCCCGATTTCCCCACCTCTCACTTCTGAATGTGAGTTCCAAAGTCGATACCACAACTTAAGAGTGAACATAAATAAAAGAAACCACTTGGAAAACAAACAGATCTTCTTGTTGTTTTGAATAAAAAGCACAGAGTATTCAGCACTGGATGCTTGTCTTTTGAGCCCTTCACAAACGCTTGTCTTATACAGCAGAGATACACGTTAAAATCTGGTATTTCTGAAAGTGGGGAAAAAAATGTCTGTATTAAGAAGAGTAGCCTAGTTGACATGGAGCTGTGCTAGATATTGTACCTGTGCAGAAGATGGAAGAACAATACCATTCCACTTCGTCCTTAAATGCTCCTTTGCTACCACATAATTTAAGGAAATGAACCAGTGGAGCCATCCAGTTTCACAAGTATATAGATACTCTGCAGACCTTCAGACTTACTGTGTTTCTGTGTGATCTATTTCCATAAAAAATAAAAGCTACTAGCTACAGAGTTGAAAGCCAACAAGCTGAGTACAGTAGTTTAAGATGTTGTAGTAGTACTGTGCTAATATAAGCTACTGATTTTGCTGCAGGAAACCTGGAAATTTGTTGACTGTTTATCACTGATGACGACATCACTGATTCAAGACATGGCATATAATAAATTCGGAACATGCTAACAAGAAAAAAAGACATTTATTTACTAAAAAGGAGTAAAGTATTTTAAATGATTGCTGTTTATAAGTGAATGAGTGAAGCGCTGCTGCAAGTGAGAAGCAGGTAAGTGTTGGTCTGTGATGTAGATGTGTGAGCTACTTGAGGATCTGTATCAAGGAAGTGTGAGAGTTAGACATAGCAATTGTTTTCAGCCGAAGGCATATGTAGTTATTTTCTCCTGACACAGACCTTACTGGTCACATTTGCTCTGAACAGCTGTGAACTGCTGGTATTCCAAAGCCTCTGCTTAGAGGTTTGGTGCCTGGATTTGTCCCTGGGGTCATGTCAGGCCCTTTAGCACAATGCACAGCCTGTTCATGATGTAAAATGTAGTTGTTCCTTCTGCTCCTCTTCTGTTTGGCTTTTCCTAAGCTTTGACCACCTCAGTGTCAACTACAAGGCTTGTGAGAGCTTCATAGTTCCTGGCTGAAGGCACTCAGGTCAAGTTCTGTCTCCAGATTAGGATGAGATAGAGAAATACATCACCTTCCCCTCATCTCCTCCCTGGCTTCCCAGTATGGGAAGGAGGCACAGTGAGCGCTGGGCTCCCCTCTGGGAGGCTGGGGAAAGACCAGGGAAATGGGGAATTCTGCCTTGCCCACAGCCTGGGCGTGGACAGGCATGGCCTCTCCAGATGGGCCCCTGTGGTACCAAGTACACAGCTGTAGAAAACACCTGTGAAGCACTATATGCTATCATTTGCCCTTCCTGATCAATCACCCAGTAAAATCCAAATGAGTAAGCCTGAGGAGGAATTAATGAAGGGTTTATGACTGATTTATTTACTTTCAAAAATAGAGAAATTCATGTGCTTAGGATTTTTATGAAAATTCCTGTCTTCTCAAACAAACCTTTGGTTTCAACAATATTATTGTGTTTTTGTGAGGCAGTTTCCCTAAATTTAAATTACTACTTCTCATGGGACATTTAATCAAAAAACATGTATGTCTTACTAAATGGAAGCCTGTACTGTTCTGAAGCCAGTGGTTTTCTGATTCTGGTATTAAAAGAGTTGCTTTTAGGAAGTTCTCACCTTAAGAGAGCAAAACAGAACCAGGATGTAAAAACTTATTTTGGAGCCCCACTATTTTCTAAGTTGAATCTAAATTCAGCCAACAATGTTCTTTTCCAAGCCATGTGGTTAAGCTGCCAGGGCTTTGAAACTATCTAGTTGGATGCTGCACATCTGTTTGTGGTAGCTGTTCTCAAGAGGACCACTGATGGGTCTCTCTAGGAGAGCTACAGGGCTGTCCCGTGCCTCCAGAGAAGGTGCTGGTGAAGGGACATGGATGCTGTGCTATGGGCAGGAGAGGGGACACACCTTTAGCTGGTGTTGCTGAAGCTAGTGGACCTGTAGCCTCATTCTCTCTGTCCCAGCTAAGTCTGCCTGCAATGCATCACTTTAAAACTTGGGAGAGCACCTCTGCTAAAGTGGAGTGGTTGAAGTGGTTTTCTGAGCAACTGCCATGAGCTACTGAAATATAGGTACCGAAACAACATAGTTTGTGTCCAGGGAAGTGTTCTACCTCAAATTAGTCAGCTTTGTGTCCTCTTTAATTTCAAAAGAAATGAGATTACGCTGTTAACACTGTAGATACTTGTTTTGTAATGGTTTTGTGTTAACTGATCTAAGTGACCTTCCTTTATTTTATAATATATTGTAATTGCAGTTATTCCCATATACTTGGACTGAAGTAGGCTTCTCAGCTGGAATTTGAATATCAATAGGAAAATGATGCCTCGGACTTTTAAGAATCTTTGAGAATTATTTGTCTTTAAGAATATTTAAGTTTTTCTTCTCACTTTTTGTTTGTTATACTTCTATCATTTACATCTCACATTGCATATTAATCACAGATTGACTTTTTCCTGAGACTTAATATAACACATAGCATATACCCCCACTTTACTGTGTCTCTTTAGAATCATTTACATAAAACAGATTGTGGAAAGAAAGTTTGCCTAATAAAAATACACAAAGCTGCTGCATAGTTCCCTGACAGCAGGGTCATATTCATTCTAATACAGGGGTTTTGAACTGCGATTTCTATGTTAATAAATGCTTTCCAGAGGTGCTGGTGTCACATCCTAGAAGTACACAATGTTTCAATTAAATATTTCTGTTCAACCTAGCAAGAACACAGACTTACAACTTAAATTTGCAAAACTAGTGATCTTCTGCTTCAGAGAAAACTTAATGTATTGGACTTTTCCAGGGATGCTTCCTACCTCGACTTTAACTCTCAGACATTGTCTTATCAGTATTATGAGGGCTTTGAACTTTTCTTAAGGAAGAAGATCAAAATAAGTTCTTTAATATATATACATATTTAATATTTTCCCCTCAAATAATAAAGCCATTTGTTAGTTTTAGAAGTAAAGACTTTGTTTTCTTTAAAGAAAATTCTATATTCAAATATATATTTGAAATAAAATTTATATAAAAATAGTTGATTTCCCAGCTGCTTAACAGTTCTGAGGGTCAGTTATAAAAAAATTATTTTTCCAGTCACAAAGATCATGAACAGTTTCTTTTCAAGGCTTTGAATTTTTCTCTGAGCATTAATTACCTTTAATAAGAATAGAAATTCTTTTTAATTGTTGGAACTACGTTTTTTTACTTTATTCACTTAGGCAAGTGGAAGGCTCCCATAGCTCCAACCTGTGTTGGTTCTTATTTTTCTTTAAGGCCAGTTTTGACCTTAAAAAGGGCACCTGTCTCAGTTTAAATGAAAACTAAGATGCGTATCAGAAATTAAGACTTCTCTGTAACTGCCATCACAGTGATGTTCAAGACCTTGCTTGAACCAGAGGATTTGATGTGGACATTCTTCCCATTCTTTTGCAGACTGCTGAATCTTTCAACAAATACTTCAAAAACATCCTGATAGTTATTTCCTTCTTCTTTTCTCCTTAGACTTTCCTGAATACTTCTGTTTGACAGAGAGCCCCCCCCCCCACTGCCCAGTGCTGCATCTTCCTGGCAAGTCTGCACAAACTCCTGGTGGCTCTTTATCCAGATTTTGTCAAGTTTGAAATTATATACATTTATAGTTCTAAATTATTTCGTTGGTTATGTGACTTTGCCATGATAAATCTTTTTCCTGTTGAAAACCTCAGGGTATAGTGGGATGTGACTGGAATTGTATTGTCTGGAAGTTACTGTAGCTGAGCAGAAAGGACAGGGTAGCCCCTTATGGAAATGAAATTGTATATGGAATCTGTGCAATAGTGAAATGAAAAGAGGGGAAGGTGGCTCAAGAGTAAGGAAATAGTGAGCCCTGAAGAAGGGACTTTACAGCGAGAGCACAGTGGGCACTCAGAGTAGGGTATGATAAATTACCCTTTCCATGTTCGTCTATCACAAACAGTTGTGTTAAAGTACCTGTTTCTCAGTTGCATCCTCTCCAACTATTGCTTCATTCAGGTTTTGTTGTTAGCAGGACAGAAATTATACAACTATTGTGCAAGTTTAACGTCATTAGAATTAAGTGGTGTTCAGCATAAATTCATCCTAAGGGTCCCAGACTACAGTATATGATGAGAGATGTGCTCTGTCTGGGGAATCCAAACCACGGAACAAAAACAGGAACACCAAAACTCTTGAAAAGATGAGCAGCTCTTCCAAATAATATTTTTGGTTTGAATTTTACACCTTTCTTCCTTTTTTCTTTGAGGTTTAAATTTTTAACATTCTACTCTGTATGCAGAAATACAGGAAATATTTTTAACTCCTTTATTTTTCCCCTTCCCTATTGTCCTCTTGCAGCTGTAAAGCTGAACCTGGTTATTATGTGCTTTACTCCCCCTTAAACAGTTAAAAAAAAAAAAAAAAAAAGAGAATTTCAGAATCCCAGAATCATTACATTGGTGAGGTAGCAGTAATAATTTTTTGTGTCAAACTAAATGCTTTCGGATTTTTGTAGTTCCAGGTCTTTTTTTCTTGCCAAGCCTGTCAAGATCTCAAAAGTTAGTGTAGAAATCCCTAAACACGTTGGTGTAAACCCTCAGTTTCACAAGTGAAGGGTATGGGCAAAACAATACATTTTGATCACAAGTTTCACAGGAACATTGGTACAATTGTCAGTACCTAAAACCCAAGTATATTGATGCTTTCGTGTCTCATTAAATCTTGACTTAACTTCTTTTTTGGAGTTCAATCCCCTTTCTGCTGAGTTGCCCCAGTTCTCAATCTGTTATTGGTTCCTAACTCTGCCCTTGCCCATTCAATATTCCTCTGTTTGTCATTAGGTTTATTCAGCTGTATTCACCACTTGGAAAGTATTGGAGCTCCCAGCAAATACAGGTATAGGGAATTTGAGCTTTGGTGTTTTTTAACACACCATTGACTTGAAATCTGATGAAGGAGGAGAGCGAGTGAGCTTCAGCTGCTATGAAAAATAAAGACTACCAAGACCTTTAAAAAATAAATCTTACTAATTTTTTGGATGTCAGTTTCTAATTCTAAGATGAAAATCACCATAATGATGTTACTGGTAGGTACCTAAGATTTTTTTTTTTTTAGGGTTTTGGGTGTTTGTTTCCGAAAGGGAAATAAAATTAAAACTCTGAAATGCTTTCCAAATAGACAAGGACAGAAGACCTGTGTTATCTTGTTTTTTCTTCCTCTCTCCCATTACATCAAACAGTTGCCTTTCTTGGTAAAACTTACATTGCTGTCTTACAACTTCACTATTCGGAGCATAGAGCTCTCTATTCTGTATCTCTCACAGTTTATCCTCATACTACGAAATCAGCTGTCAAACATTGTTTGGAAATGCAATGATAAATGGTCATCCTGCCCTTATTGATTAATCATTCACTACAACATAGAATAACCAATATGCATATAATTTAATTATTTACTTCTAATATGTTTGAAATACATGTTAAAAACTACAGACAATGCCAGGGAGGAGAATATTTGTAAGACTGAGCTGGTGAATGTGGAAGAAAATCTTTGACTTGATTCTTACAGAATCTATATTTAAGATGGAAACCACTAGATTGAAAAAGAAAGTTTTGTCTGAAAGAGGCAGGCTTCTCCCTTCCCAAGACAGAAATTACATTTTTGAGATAGTATATGCAAATTTAATCTTTAGCAATGTTTTTACTTTTTTAGCTAGCCAAAGTCTCCATTTAGATGCGTGTTGAAGATTAGTTGTTATTATTTTTTAGGACAAAAGGTTTAATATTTTTATTCTTTGAACCAAAAGGAATTTTTGGTTTTCATAGAAAGGAAAGATAGTATCAAGTGACTTACCTGAATATGAGCTGTTACTGAGAATAGCTGTAGATATAGTTACAGTAGAGTCATACATGTATTTATTTGATTTTAAATTAAGACACTAGCGTTCTTTTAGATTTTATCCTAAAATACTCAACTGAATAAAATTTGCTCTTGATACAGCACCAGATTTCATAAATTTGCTTTTACTGAACTTTTGGATATCATTCCTTAGTTTGATTCATAGCTAAACCCACAATGTTAGATTAATAATTAATTTGCTATTATGTATTATGAATTCACACAATCAACACACTTTGCAGACTGTAATCCATTCTCAGAATGACCTGATAAAAGAGATAACAGTATTTTGTAGATCAAGAAAATGATTGATTTTAAAGAGTAGGAAAAGCACCTTTAAGGGATTTTATTTTATTTTATTTTTTATTTTTTTTTTTAAAGCAAAAGGTTCTGGCATGCATGGAAGACTGTGACCATTAAACTGTATCTACACAGACTAGCACGAACCTTCTCTGGTGTGGTGTCAATGTTACTTGAGTTTTGAAATTAAGAATTAATTTTGAATTAACCTATAAAGAGCACTTATTTTGCCCTGTGCCTGCCTGCTATATGAACATCAGACGTTTGACTGTTGGCTTACACCATGCCCATTATTTAATGTAATATATGGTTCCTTTCCTATTCTGCTCTACAAATAATTTGCAAGGAGCCATGCAGAATCTGTACATTGTTTGCTTAGTAACAAAAGAACACTAAAAGGTATAAGAAGCATAGGAAACCTTCCAGAAATATAAAAGATACATGACAGGCTTGGTAAAATTCTCATATATAGATATGGTAGGAAAAATCAACTGATTTGCCTGCTGCCAATGATATGGCGCTTTTGCATCTTTATTGGTCAGTCAAATGCATTACGTAGAGCAACCTATGAGACAGCCTTGGAATGGCTCAAAGTTTGTCTGTGAGTTTCATTTGTGCTTTTTTTGCAACAGAAAATGCATCTAAAATTTCAAAGGCATCTAAAAAATACAATGATCATGTACTTGCTAGGATGCATTAAAGTTTCCATGTGATGAAAACCAGAATTGTTGGTTACTCCTTTCTGAAAATGGTTGCTTGTCAAAGAAAAGGTCAGATTGATATTCCAAATGATTTACAAACTCAATTTTATGCTTCTTTAGGAATATGATTTGTCTACTGGCCTCTTCTAAATGAGTGAAGCATGGGCAGAGAATAATTCTAACAAAGTGTACTCCCTGAGTGCGGGATGAGAGTGCAGTCATACTGGCTTTCAGCTAAGCGAAGAAAAACTGCTATTTCAGTGCCTGGTTTGTTCACCAGTTCCAAGTTTTTAAATGTCAGGAATTGTCCATGATTATGGAGGAGAGATATACTGAAAACTGCCAGCAAGACAGTAAGTGCACAGCTGGAGTATTAATACATATGTGTCAGAACATCATTTTTCCTCTTGCAAACAAACACAGCTCATCCAGCCTGTGCAGTTTTCCCCTGTTTTACAGACGAGGGCTGTTGAATATGGGAGTCACAGGGCTTCAAAATCTGAGATGACTGTTCTCAAGGCATCTGATAAATTCTGTAGTATTGCAGTACACAATGGGTTAGTATGGTCTAGTGAATACATGCTGTAAAAAATGTGGGCATTTCTCCATTTTAAATCTATTTGACTTAGAGCCTCTGGATGGAATATAACCTCCCTCTTCCCTTTCCTTCAAAATCAACTAGGTCAACGCTTTCTTTGTGGAGCTTAAATTACATGATTTAATTACCTCCCTGAATTCAAGGCAGAGCTACACACAAACCCTTGGGAATAAAACAAAAAGAAAAGCTATAAAACGTGATAAAGAGAAAATATCAAATGTATTATTTGTCTTATAAACAGTCTTAATATGTAAATAATGCAGAGGCTGTTGTGAGTAGTGGGTACAAGTCTGACAGTTATCCTTTGAGGCTGCTGATTCCTCCCAGGCTTCCTGCTAAAACATGAACAGGTTAGAAAGGAGTTCTTTTATTTCTTAGCATATAATGTTCTATTGGTCCAAATTTCTGTGATCAGTGGGGTGCTTTGGCAAAAATATAGCTTCTTCTGACAGATCCAAGAACAAAAATGTTTAGTTTTTTTTTTTTTTTCCAATTCTTTCTATGGCTGGTGCAAAATGGACCATTTTCCATCCATTCTGCCAAAGCCTATTGTTTCTCCACATGTGGGTTAAAACTTAGGAAACTCAGATCATGTTTTGGTGCAACAGAGAACATGTAGCCAAAGCATGGATGCTCTGGTGCTGAGAGCAAGTGCTACAGCTGGTGGTGGGGCTCTGTGTTTCTGTGCTGAAGTGAGGGAGTTGATTATTTTTAAACATTCCACAACGAGGCTTCTTTTCAGTCTTACTGGAACTTCTGTATCTTTAAAGGGCTCTTAAAATTTGTTGCTTTCAGTATGTAATGTTTTCCTGAAATGGCTAGTGACACCTTAGACAGCCTTTCCTTTCACTGTGAATTCCCAGGACTTCAGACACAACCATTTCTCATAATGCATGAAGTCCTCATTCATGATCTCTGCTGAGTAGCATATGTGCTGGGGGGGAGGAGAGGGTAGGAAGTGGAATAAACCTGCTGTATGGATTACGGTTTCATAGCAGTCTGTTTCCAGGAACTGGAGATATTCTTAACTCTTCAGGTACATTTATGATAGATTTTCTACTCTGTTCTTCTTCACATGTTTCTGTCTTGCCAATTCCAGTTTTGGAAGAAAGCTCATTGCAATAAATGGCTAAACTAAAGCAAGTAAAAAAATACTGACTTAAGGATTTGCAAGTTTAGGGCTCTGTGTTACAAGAAAAACAACACTTACCGGTGCTAGCAGCTTATGTAATAGAAGCTGCCTGATAAAGTTCCCACATCTATAAAGGGGAATACTAAAACCTAAATCCTGAACTCTTTTTTTCATAAGATTACAGAGTCATTTAGATTGGAAAAGGTCCTTAAGATCATGGAGGCCAACTGTAAATCTAACACTGCCAGGTCCAGCACTAAACCATGTCCCTAAGTGCCATGCCTATGCATCTTTTAAATACCTGCAGTGACAGTGACTCAGCCGCTTCTGTAGGCAGCCTGTTCCGGTGTTTGACAAGATACTTGCTATCAAAAAGAATATAGATGCTGAAAAAGAGGAATCAAAGATAGGAACAGATAAAACCCCTTAATTTTCCAAGCCTTTTAATCTGTATTACTTTTTAGTGGATATCAGTCCAATACTTTGCCTGTGCTATCCAACTTTGGAAACACCTGCAAGATAGTTTGAGGGACTTACTCTCTGGGACAGTGATCTGTGCAATGGTCTTTGGAACAACTAACCCATCAATGAAATCAACCCAAACTCATCATACCTTCATCAAAGTCTCTTTATCTCACTCTCTTTTGAGTTCCTGTCCTTTTCTTTGCCATCTTCCTCCACCATCCCCAGAGGAACCTGGGGGAAAACACATTTACAGCCTTTCTTGCTAATCTTATGTCATCTGGGCTTCCACCCCAATGAAGGAATTAATTATCAGTTGGGGACATTCATCTCCTTTCTACAGAGCCAAAGTGCTGGAACACAGCCCAGAATTTTGGCCAATGTCTCTATTTAGACATAAACATTTACACAGAGATGAAAAGGCAAAACTCATTCCTCCTGTCAGAACACAGAAACCCATGGAAGTACAAAGGGAATTGATCTGCGAGTTGCACTGGGGAGAGCTGGGGGAAGAAAAGCTACCAGAATTGAAGTTGAAAGCAAAAATCCTCTCTGGGTTTCCTTCTTAGATGTTTTCTTTACTCTTTCAAGACTCCTTAAATCATCCCCTTTTGTGGACAGATTGATCAGGGATAACTGTGCCTACCATTTCTGTTCCAACCAAAGAAGCTGAAGGAGTTCTCTTAGCCACATTGTGTGGTGAATGTGTTATTTTGGTGACAGAAACACCATATTTTCCAGGTAAGAAGTTACTAAGAAATCATCAGTAACTAAGTAGTCTCACATAATGTGATGGACCATGAAATGTGAGTAGCAAAGCTGTTGTAAAGAACTATCATTTAGGTATATTTTTTACTGTAAGGGTGGTGAGGCACAGGCACAGGTTGCCCAGAGAAGTTGTGGATGCTCCATACCTGGAGGTGTTCAAGATTAGATTGGATGTGGCTCTGAGCAACCTGATCCAGTGGAACATGTCCCTGCCCATGGCAGTGGGGGTGGAATTAGATGATCTTGAAGGTCTCTTCCAACCCAAACCATTCTGTGATTCTATGAGTTCCTATCAGTGCTGTGTCCAATTTTTATCTAATTCCAAAGGACAGTGAGGGAGAAAAATTGGTAAATATGTTCTAGCCTTCATTTTTTACTATGTTGCTAAAGAAAATTTTTTTAAAAAAGCCCCACAGCATATATTAATTTTACTTTCACTGTGTTAATTTTATTTGTGTTTCGTCTTCAGGGGACTAGATTATCATACCTGTGGTCAATTAAGCATTTAGAAAATAGGTTTTTTTTTTCTCCAGTTGTACTACTCTGCTGCTGGTCAATAGCTGCCACCTCTATTTGTTTATAGTGTCTGTAGGAGCAGATGAGTCATTTGTCAGTCAGTGGGGCAGGAAGTGTTAATGTTTGCGGGGAAAAACTAGTGTAGGAGAGAAAAGTTAATGTCAGATTCTTCACACAATCTCTCTTCTGTGTTTGGTTAGAAAAACATGACTGGTCTGCTGCTTTTTCTTGTCAAATGCCTATGAACTGACTGGGTTTTAGTTTTGCAAAATCTGAAGATTAGAGAGGATCTGTGAAAGGCAAAAATAGCAGACAATGCCTGGAGTCTGTTACTGCTCTGAACACTACATGAAAGTAAATGGCATTGTCATCATTAGATTGGGAGGCTACATTATACTTAATGAAAGTGAACTGCAAATGCTGTTTTGATACATTCTGAAATACTCAAGGGGCTAGACCAGGAACTGGCATGGAACAGAAAATGCAGTTATATCTTTTGTCTTCACAGTATATAGTTTGGAATTTCTGCTTTAAGTATAAATAACAACATTTGACTTCTAAATGAAGAGTATTTTTTTTTTGCGATAAGTTTGAAGAATGCTGGAAATTTGGTAGTCTGTTTCATGCTTACACAAAGGAATAAACTTGGAAGAATTGTTATTAAAAATAGTCTTGAATACATTGGAATGTAATACCTTAGAATAAACGGGTTAAACACATGTTCCTTGATTCATAACATGGTCTGACTGTAGTGCATATAACCTTTCAAAATCAGATGTAATATGCTGGAACATAAATCGTGTTCTTGAGTATTATATATGTTACTCCAATTGACGTCAATGGAACACAGAATCTGAACCACTCTACCAAAGATGTAAAGTGAAAAAATGAATAATGAAAATAATATCTCCTTGAGCTGGCTGTAGATTTCCCCATAAACCACGTGTCTCTTGAAATGATTTGCATGAGGTATTATGGTGTTTTGCGGATTACAAAACCACAAAAGAAGGCCAAAATAGTTAGAGGTCAGGATTTTGAGTACATCTGCCCAGCCTGACATGTGGATTTGTTTCTCAGTTGTAGAAAAATCCACAGAAATCTATACATTGTAGGAAATCATTCCAGAAATTCATGTTGGGCAACTGTTAGTTGAACCAGTCTAAATCAGGGATTCCCTCTGACTCTTAAGGACTTTGTCACAAGAAAGTCTCCTTAACTCAGCTTTTCTACTCAAGTTTGATCTCCTAAACTGAGTATTGAGTTGTACCCGTGAGCCAGATTCTCTCTGGATCTGGTGAAATTGCTATCAGAACTCCATTGCTTTGTGCTTGCACAACAAATGTCTATTGTCGACTACTGAAGCCTGAAAGAACCCTAAATTAAATGCTTTATAGACTTGTTTGTGGGTGTCAAGCATTGGAAAGTTTTGTAGATTTAAATAATTCACAGTCCAGTATAGGCAGGGATTAAAATTCTTTTGATTCTTGGCCATTTTGATTTTCATTCACATTTTGAATCATTCAGCTGCTTTCCTGCTCAAAAATTTAGAAGTTTAAGAGTATATAGTCATGCAATCTGTCTTAGGCAAATATTCTAGTTTTAAGGTTTCGTGCTTCATCTACCTAAATACACAAAATCTTTCCAGAATCATCTAGTGGGACATTCATGTGCCAAATGAAAAATAAACACATCACTTTTCTTTCTCATTACTTCTTATAAACTCTGTTTGTGTGATCCACTGTGAAGCTATGGCATTTGAAGTCATCTTATGTAATTGGTGTCCACTCTGCACTTACCATCGGATAGATCAATGGTAATCCAATAAACATTAATTACTTGAGGTTAACAGGAACTGTAAGCTCTTACTGCGAGTCAGTGCTGTGCAAGCTTGTTTCACACAATTTTCTTGTCATAAATCCTTTAAATTAATAGAACAGTAAAGAAAAAAAGAGCCAGCTTCACAACTGCTGCTAATTGATTTGGCTGCATTCAGTTCAGAGAAGAATTTCTTCTGTACAGAGTACCTGACAAATGCAGGGCAAAGCTGAATAGTAAGATTCTTTAGAAAACAGTGCTGAACTGTGCGTTACAAACCCATCATGACAGCTTTGATACAGTTTCCTAGACAAAAAAACAATGCAAAACTCTTAGAGGAGCTGCAAGCTGTGCTTTCTAACTGAAGGACATCTCAGCTTCTGTGAAAGGAGGTGATATTCTACCATAGTTCCCTGAATAGAACAGAGATTTACTTCACAGATTCAGAAAAGGTTTGAAGTATGAGGGTACCTGCTGCTTTGCATTTCCAACTCTTGAGACAATTTCACGCTGTTATGCCTGTGAGATTCTGGACACACATGTGAGCACTGTCTGGAAGTTCTGAGGCTCTTTATAATCCTGAGAACCTAGTGAGCAAAGAAAGGAAACATATTTCTTGAATGAAGTGGCTCAACAGCACTTGTGAGGCATGATATGAAAGGAAATAATTTGAATTAGGTGAGATGTGCATGGCAGCGTAACGGAAAGTCTCCTCATTTTCATCATCTAATAATCAAAACAATTTGACACTACTTCCAAAGGAAGCCAAAAATATGGAAACAATTATTTAAAGAAGAAATCAGCAAAATGATGTATAAACTTGTGTTTTGCGTCTTAAGGTAAACTGTACTTTTGAGTTCCCAGATGGATATCTAAGACAAATATATTGACCTAGAAAAAAGAAAAAAAAAAAGCAAGACCTCTGAATGTTGTAAACAATCATGTATGTGGAGAAATGTCTTTTTTTAGTCACATACTTAGTTAACGTTTTAATTCCGGTGTTTGACAATTGTGTTGTGTAATTGAAGAACAGAAGAAATGTGCTTGTGACTTACATGAAGAAGCTTTTTTAAATGTAAAAAATGACCATGACTTCTTTGATATAATATTGCGCAGCCATTTTGACCTGAATGTTTCCTACTGATACAAGTTTTTGATGTCAATGGCAACATTATGTGAATAACAGATTTTAAATATGAATTAGTTTTTTATTCAAAGCTGCATCACCTGCCAAGTTTGAGGTTTAAAAAATCCCAGACATACTTTTTTATCTAAGTGAAAAGAAAAGCATATTAAACTATGTTGCGAACTAGTAACTTATGTCTGAATCATATTTTGTCATACTTGGCAAAGATCTTTTCAGACTCAGACCAAACAAAGAAATCTTCTGCCCTGAAAAAATGTTGCCAAAATTATGAATGATCAGAACTGAATTTTTATAAATATCTATAGTCATATGAACTTTATTCCTATTTATTAATAATTATTCATCATTTTTGCTTGTTCACCTTTTGCTTGTTTGCAAAACATTTGCTAAATAAATATGGAGCTTGAACTGAGCAGGACAGATGGGTAACGTGTTACTACTAATTTAATACGACACATTGCAGACAAAATACCATTAGTGTAAAGGTATATTTCATACTCCTTCAGGGAACTAAACACAGCCCTCGAAGTTAAAGTTCAGTTACTTTTATTACTAGTCCAAATAATATACTTTGGTTGCTGAGTCCACATTTTTTCTCTTTCTGGATTATGGGCTCTGGTGAGAAATACTTTTGCGTAAGTTAAATATCTGCAACAACAGGCAAACATCTAGATACAGCAGCAATCTTGTATTAATATCATAAATTGTGGGAATGAAGAAAATATGGCAATGAAGAGCAAGGAATCTCTTCTTTTTGCAGAATATCACATTCAATTTTCTTGTGAAATCAACTGTGAAAAATGTATTCCTTATACTTAGTCTAAATCTCACCCTTTTGTTTTAATACCATTCCCCATTACCCTATCGCAACAGGCCATGATAAAAAAATTGTCCCCATCATTCTTGCAGACCCCCTTTAACTACTGAAAAGTCACAATAAAGTCTCCCTGGAGCTATATCTTCTTCAGGCAGAGCCAAAGTCTCTCAGTCTTTCTTCATAGCAGAGGTGTTCCATCCCTCTGATTTCTGTGGTCTTCCTCTGGACCCAGTCCAACACATCCCTGTCTTTCCTGCGCTGAGGACTCCAGAGCTGGACGCAGTACTCTAGCTAGAGTCTCATCAGAACAGAGCAGAGAGACAGAAACATGGCCCTCAACCTGATGGCCACACTTCTTTTGATGCAGTCCAAGATACAATTGACCTTGTGGGCTGCAAGTGCGCATTGCCGACTCATGACCAAATTTTTTTATCTACCAGAACAGAATAGAAATGACATAGCATACTAGTATGGAAAAGGAAATGAGAAACAGTATAAAATGAGATTGTCTGAACACGTAAGGGTGCGATCAGAACATTTAAGGCAAGATATAATGTAGAAAGGAAATACATGATGGGTAATAAGACTGCATTCTGCGAACACTTTTATATTACAGATGGAGCTGGTCCACTGCTCAAAGAGGAAGGAAAGCTGAAAATAGGTGCTATTAAGAAAGTTAAAGGATTTTTGCTTTGGTCTTCACTGGGGAGGTAAGAAAGCTAGCACAATAAAGGGAGAATTACTCAGGAAGTGCCAACCTTCCTCCCTGAGTACTTAGATAACCCAATGATGAGTTTCAACATCAGCAGTGAATTGTCTCTGAGAGCTTGAAGAGGATGTGTGATCCAGAAGGCCTCTGAAAGACCATGTTCATTCATAAACCCCATGAGCTGCTGCTGACTTCTCTACTTTATTCTCAGCTGGAGTGAGTATTTTGAGATTTCGCCAGGCTCTTCTTAAAAATGTTTTCCTTTTTTTTTTTTTTTTTTTTTTCCTCAAATAAAATGGTTTATGGTTTTCAGCCAGCCCTTCACACTGCTTCTGGAATAACCTAGTTGCACTTGCTCATTTGAGCTTGATGGGAGTCAGCCACACCTCATTATCGCTGCTCAGAAAAATTCACCAAGTTCTTGGCAGAGAGTTTTTGCTATAGGAGTGGTACTGTGAGCAGGGCATGACAGCACCAATCCTGAGGATGCCGAACTCCATGTACAGTCAGTCACATTTCACGAGGTGTCAAAGAAAATAATTATAATTTTCTTGAAATGATTGGGAGGTAGTGTGTAGATTTGCTTCCAAATAACTTTACCATTTGGCTGTTTCCCTGCAAAGACAGTATATTTGTTTGGGAAAACAATACATAGTGTAAAAAATATAACGGTGATTTATTTTGCTT
This sequence comes from Neomorphus geoffroyi, assembly GCA_033558235.1. NCBI lineage: Eukaryota > Metazoa > Chordata > Aves > Cuculiformes > Neomorphidae > Neomorphus > Neomorphus geoffroyi. The sequence goes on from JAUMJM010000044.1 coordinate 8,447,412, forward strand.
TATTTGTACACAATAAAATTTTTTTTGATATAATGTATAATTAATATATTTTACCAGTGCCAAAAAATGTTATGGTTAAAAAGTTTTATCAAGTTAAAATTTTAAGCAGAAAAAAGGAGGTAGTAAGGAAAGTGCCAGCAAAGTAATATTCCTCACCTCTTTCTATTGAATTTTGAACACATGCTGATAAATGTGATTGATTAATTTGAATAGTTTTTCAACTTGATCCTAAGTAGTTCAAACTTCCCAAACTTCAATTATAGCAATAGCTGTTAGCTGGATGTTAATAGTAAAAGTTCCAGATTTTGTGTCCCAAATACCCCCAGTTTATGTCACAATCATTTAAATAAAATAGAAATATTTAAAATCCCTCTTTATCACTTTTTGATGACATGTTTTGACAATGTTATCATGTTTTACTTATCATTTCTTGAATAAGTTAACTATTTTACTTTTTTTGTTAACTTTTTTCCTGTCATATCTATTTAACAGTTACTTCTAGACTTTTACATTTGTGTGGGCTTTTCTGAGATGGGGCTTTGTGAACTATTTTGTTCAACAGTTTCATCTTTGTCCACCGCTCCACGGCTTGGAGTGACTCGTACCAGTGGTGGTTGCATCATGTCGTTTTTCTTGTTTGGTGGATTTGTTGTTATCCATGTTCAAAACATTTATTTAAGATACATTTTTCTGCTTGCCATTTTTGTGTTTGCTCTTGAGCCCAGAATAAATTTGCCAAACTACCTTCATTTCTTATATAAAATACTGGACTTGTTTGATAACTTTGAGTCTGTTTGTGCTCCTCTTGAAGCTGAAGTACCTGTTGATCCATTCAGCTCTAGCCTTGTTCGTGGCACACCCGAAGTGTGAACTGGATCTCACCCAAAAGCAACACAAACTTCAGTTGCCCACTTGCTCCTGCACCGTTTCCCATGCAAAGCTAGTTCTGCCATTTTAATCTCTGCTTCTTGGCAGGTCTCAGCTGGTCTAAGTTCTCTCAGAACCACTAAATTGAGTTAAGGTCTGACAATTTTTCCTAGTGGAGGAGTTGTTTATTTGTTACAGGCAGAGGTTTCCAGCCATTTGCCTCTGGTTGTATAGTTGTTCGGGTCTAACCTTCATGTGTTAAAATAATAATCTGCTCTCACGCATTACGCATACATATGAATTGAGTAAATCTTTCAAATACCACAAGGCAGGTGATGGTAACACAAGCATGGAAGGGCAGAAAATAAGGCAGAAAGCTTGACTTGCTTGGACTCATGCATTGACCCACGTATTCATTGTTATCCATGATACCCATCAGCTATAGTTTTGTTGACTCTCATTGTCCCGACAAGGGGAGTGTCTACGCTTTTCCTGAAAAGGTCTAGCTGTTGTGATGTCTGGTTGTATAAAATCCTATAGTATTTTCCCATATTCTTTTGATAATTCTTGGCAAAGCAGTTCTTGCTATTTATTTTGAGACATTTTTTTCTCATATATTCACTATTGCATAGGCACTGGAACAATTGTGGGATAAAAAATAGAAGTTTAAACATCCAGGGAAGGCAGCCTGGAAAACAAACTTTTCCTTTTTTGCAGGGTTACTTTTATTCCAGACAGGAAGTGGCAGTCTATTAATCTATCTATTGCAACTTTAGTCTTGCAATCCTGTTTATCTTGATAGGCACATTACACGTTTCTTCTTAAGTAGGTTCTCCCCAAAATAACCAACACCTCTTAAAGTCTTGGTTTTGAAACACAGACACAGAAGACAGATAAATCGGCAGTTCTTTATAGCCCTATTGTTTGTTGACTGCGTTTAGTGGAATTGGCAATGAAGAGTCAGAATGAAAAGCTTTTAAAGAGAGAGTCTAAACAAACTGAACTCTTAATTGGAATTACAAGAGGGAATAAACATCAGGCTTGGCAACAAGGGAAACTAAGTTCATTCTTGGTACATGGTCATGAACTGCTTGTTTTCTCCTTGCATTGACCATCAACAGGTCTTGTTGTGGGTAACTTGTGGTAAGTGATGGTGTATTACCAATTCCTGCTCTACTGGTAGTAGTGTATAATGTTGCAACACTGAATGAACTTACTGTACTACTTTGACTTCCTCTGACATGGCGTGCCACACAAAGACTGCCTCTAGCTCTGAGGTGGTACTACCTGATTTAGACTCTACAAAACAAGAATAGCATGTCTTTCATTTCACATGTCCTAGTTATATTTTATTTATTTGTATTATTTATTTTATTCTGTGTGCAGAGTAAAAACTTAAGTTCATGCATCCTGTTCTAATGTATTTTGTCTGACAAGGATTGGCACAGGCTGCCCACAGAGGTGGTGGAGTCACCATCTCTAGAGGTGTTTAAAAAATGGGTAGATGAGATTCTTTGGGACGTGGTTTAGTAAGGAGACAGGTACGGTTGGACTCGGTGATCTCAGAGGTCTCTTCCAACCCAGTGATTCTATGATACAGTGATATATTTTATCTATAGTAAATAGTTCTGGGGCAGGGGCTTTAGACATCTAGGATTGTTGCCCTGAATGAAGATGTGTTCCTGTTGAAGCATTCCAGCTTTAAAAATGGATTTTAGATGCTTTCTTTTTGATACCTACTGTATTATGCCCCTGAGCATTTTGTATACATGTATCCTATAGGTGTTTAGAACTGTAAGCCTAGTGCAGGCCAGGATGCTTTTAGGTAGATATTATTGGATCCAGATATTTGTGAGATACAATCTCTGATAATTCAGCGAGATGAGTGTATGTGCGTAGGAATGGATGAAGAAAGTCAGAAAAGTTAAATAAAGCACATGCTTAAACAGAGGGAACATATTTAATCATCAGTAAAGTTGTTTCGGGTTTTATTGGCCACCATGCACCTAAACTGCACTACAGCAACTGAATGTGGGTTGCTTGATGGCTTCTCCCATTGTGATGGTTAAAGATCTTGTTTAAAATGATTCATTCTTTCTTGTCGCTTGATTTAAAGGTTGACTCTGGCTTCAAAATTAGTCCCATATGTTTTGCAATACGAATCTGAAAGCTGGTTGAAAGCCCATGTAAATTTGGTACCATGTTGCTCACCTTTGACATGGAAAGGCCACAGAGTGTAGTAAACAGTGCTGAAATGTGGCTGCGTGTGACACAAGTCACTGTACTGTAATTCTAAGTTATGAGACTTGATGAAAAACAATGTGGCCTGTATTGAGTGTGCCTAATCTAACTTTGTTCCCCAAAATGGGTCTTTAAACTTACAACATCGCTGTTCATAAATAACACGCGCATTCTTAACATAAGCAGAGGCAAATGCGTGATAGAGAGCATATGTTACATTATACACAGCTATTTTACCACTGTTGTTGATGTTGCTTAATAAATATTTATTAGTCAGTCTAATAAGGGGAAACATTTTTCATTACTCTAAATGCTTGCTTTTAAAACAATTGACATTCCAGACATTAATGCGGTAGCCTTTCATTTTCTGGTGTTAGTATATATTGCCCCCCTAAATGGAATTGTGTGCGTTTACTTTAGACTAAGCTTATGCTACACCTTTAGATGTTTCTCTTGTCACTACAACATGAATACAAGGATTTTCATCTGATGTAACAGAGGGAGCCGTAATAGTAGGAGCAGCTTTTAATTAGCAGCACTTCTTATATTATTGGGTAATTTTTATTTTCAGTTCAGATAGTTCTGTGCAAATGAAAATTAAATGAAGAAGAAAATTAAGAACAACTACATTTGTCTGTGTTGTAAGGCCTGCACCAGGAATAGTGTGGCCAGCAGGATTAGAAGTTATCATCCCCTTATACTTGGTACTCGGCACTGGTTAGGCTACACCTCGAGTACAGTGTCCAGTTCTGGGCCCCTCAGTTTAAGAAGGATGTTGAGAGGAGGGCAACCAGGATGGTGAAGGGGCTGGAGCACAAGCCCTATGAGGAGCGACTGAGGGAGCTGGGGTTGTTTAGCCTGGAGAAGAGGAGGCTCCAGGGAGACCTTATTGCTCTCTACAACTACCTAAAGGGAGGTTGTAGTGAGGCAGGAGTTGGACTCTTCTCTCAGGTGACTGGCAAAAGAACAAGAGGACACGATCTCACGCTTTGCCAGGGGAGGTTTAGGCTTGATATTAGGAAAAAATTCTTCACTGAGAGGGTGATTGGCCATTGGAACGTGCTGCCCGGGGAGGTGGTGGAGTCACTGTCCCTGGAGGCTTTGAAGATTGGATGAGGCATTTAGTGCCATGGCTTAGATGTAGGTGTAGGTGTTGGGTCATAGGCTGGACTCGATGATCTCAAAGGTCTTTTCCAGCCTTGTGATACTGTGGTACTGTGTAAGGTTTACGGTATAGGGCTTCATTCTACAGAGAAGGATAGAAGGCTGTCACAGCAGCCTCAGTTCCCTCTTTTAACTGAGTAATTCCATGCCAGTAACAAGATTCTGAGAGTAACATGAAGATTGCTGAAGTTTACTGGAGGACAGGTGAACATACCTTAAATTGTAAAATTCCACAATAAAAGAGTCTTGTTAGCTTTCTAGATGCAAGCTCAATACCTTGTTCTTGGTTCTTCTTCCTCCTAGGCAATGTTTTTGATTTTTTTTTCATTCAGAGGGAAAAAGCAATAATTCAGAAAATTGTACAATGTGGGGGTTAAATATTCATATAGCAGAATTTGTAATTTCCTTCTTATCTGTACAAAATCTGAGCAGGGAAAAAATTGTCTTTTTCCTGTTTCTAGAAAAAGCAATATTGGGACAATTCTTTTTTTGCCTTTAAGACATGGAGACAGCAAAAGGGAAATGCCTCTGGTGGGACATGGGCTAGAGAAACACCATTTCCTAGACGAGGACTATTAGTACTCACAGAGACTTGCACAATTGTGATAGACAACAGAAGTATGATAAATGATACCAGAGAATAGCACCATAAAGGTAAACTTGCAGCCCATCTGTCATATAGTCATCTTTTAAGTGCCAACAAATACTCTTTCAGTCAGTGAATCTCCAATTTGGTGGTCTTTTTCGTTTGTTTGATTTGCATCATTTTATAGTTAAGATCAGAGAGAACTAATTTGGAGCCACTTGTGATTTGAAGACCACATTTGAGGAGAAAGTCCAGATACACAATGAAATAGACTGATTTTTTCCAAAATGGCAGAAAGGAAAAAAAACTGGTTCTGTGTAGCTCTTCAAGCATGAAGTTTACCCTGACCTTAGATCTTAAGTGGAATTTAAGTTCTGTCTGAGCCTAGAAATGGTATGTTAGAGACGAAAGGGATTTTTTTAGCTTTTCTGACAAAAAGAAAATCCCCAAAGAAACTATGTGTTATAATTATTTTAAATGCCCAGATGATACTATGTCTTTAAAAACCAGAGAGGCCACGATGAGGTTGCCCTCTGCTGAAATCTTTTACAACTGTTGTAAAGTATCTCTATTAGTAAATGTAAGAATTTAGCCAGAGAAAACTTCAAAGAAGTATCGAATAAAATATTAACTAGTTGGGAATGGGACAACCAAAATTCTTGCTAGGGAATGTGTCTCTATAATTGGCTATGAAATCAGTGACTGAACTATATCCAGAAGAAGAGTGGACTGCTTGATTGAACTATGCTCCGAACAAATCTAACCACAGAGGTCTCAGTGTGTATTAAAGACCAAAAAGAATAGTAAAGTGAACAAATGATTCATCTAAATATCATTATCTTAAATAGCTTTTCAAATATCTGGAGTTTGTTTGAGGTGAAAGCAGAAGAACAAAGTGAATGTCAAAAAATAATGAACAGAACTTAACTTCAAAGTGACCTAGAAAAACAGAGGCTAGCATTGACCAAAGCAAGAATATTAATAGCATGCTAGGAGGAAATATGTTCTTAACTCTCATTTGAAAAAGGAACAGAAAAATGTTCCAGTTCTAACCAGCACTGAAAATAAGATGAGAAATGTGAAATCTGTGGAAAGAAGCTATAAACCCAAGTGCTGCCTTTAAATTTAGTAACAGACTGAGGAACACAAAACAATGAAGTGCAGTGTGCTTTGTAAATGCTTATTTTAACTAAGCTGTATAGGTAAAAGTCTCTGATTTCTCCACACTTAATTTTCAAAGACCCTAGAGCCTCATGTTTAATTTAGCAGACTTACAGCTTTTGAATAACATGTCATATAAAATATCTCCATGGGACTTGGCAGATGATGCAGAAAAATGTTCAAAACCAGACGTTATTCTTTAGAAATCAGTAGTTATACTCACTAAAAAATTACTTTGCGCGAGATAATCTGTTTCTTAAACATGAAGGAAATGAGAATAACGAGGATATTTTTTGTCGATCTGTACTTGATCTGATGAATCAGTTGGCACCCTAAAGATCTTCATAAATAGATGCTGATAAATAAATCAGGAGCTGATAGAAAGACTACTGAAAATAATAGAAAGACTTATTTTATGTTTGGATCAGTTTCTAAACCTCTTTCAGAAGTGAGATTTCTATTGTTGCATAATCATTCACATGAAACATCTATCTGTTTTTATGTAACCTACTTTTTAGTGGATGTCTGTGACTTTGAAACATTTATATGTGAAACTAATTTTAATCTGTTGATTGGTATTTCAGAAGTTGTGAATGATGGATTGGGTGTTGGGATGTTAAAAAATGGAAGCCTGCTGAGTCTGATATTTTTATTGGGTCACATTGGTAGTGATGTGGAAATATTCAACATGTAAGACAAAGTTTTGGTGAGCATTGTCCTGACTTGTTCAGGTTATGTTCAGCTTATGTGGTGGTAGGAGAAAACCTGAGGTGATGGATAAGTATTTTAATTTGCCTTAGCTTTTTCCCATGAACCTCCTTTTCACTATATACTTATTGTATGTAATTTAATGAATAAAATCATAAGAGAATGGACTTCATTGTTACTTCTGATATGATGTAATTGAGCTCAATTTATTTTAAGCGACCTGGGAAAAGTTCTATGAAGGATTACATATCAACATTAATAGTAAAATTAAGTGATTCTAGAGAAAATGTAGGACCAATATTGTACTAGGTATAACACTTATGTTAACCAGAATTGCTTGAAGGATGAATGTTGTTTTTAATAGATTCAAAGAAAGATTCATATTCTTAAAATACACTTACCTGATATACACATTAATGAAATATATTTATTTTTTTCTATCCATCCTTGCTTAATGAGCTAAATTGGGCAGTATTTTGGTTCTTCTGGCTGTTCAGTGTAATTAGACTTGAGATTTTTTTTGGCCTTTATTTTATTCTTAGTTTTTTTCATGCTGAGCTGATATGTTTAAAGTATAATGAGATTGTGGAAAAAATAGATACTTTTGAGAGAAATTAATATATGTATTTTTTTAAATACAAAGAAACCTGATATTGCAAGCTTTCTCATTATCAATTTGTTCCAGTGTCTATCTGTCCATCCCTGAAGGATTATTTACACAGGTACCTCAAGCACTGTGTAATGAAACATCAGGGAGTTCTACTCAGGGATGAATATTTTTGGCTTTGGGAGATATGATGTGACTACCCCCTTTATTGTCTACTAACCCTTGAAAGAACTGGCCAACTTTCTTAAAGTGATAATGGAAAGATGTCTGGCATGATTGTGTTTCAAATTAGGTGATGCCTAATGATGAGGTAATCTCTGAAGCACTGGAATTCCAAATAGTCCCAGAGCATTTGGGAAGAGTTTCTCTTAATGAGGCAACATTTCCAGCACTTGTCTGTATGCAGGAAGTCCATCTAGCACATGTGCCAGCATCCAAAGGCTACAAATACAGCTGTATATTGCAGCATCTGGTTTTAAGAACAAGTAACAATTGTGTTTTAAATATTGTACCAGACTGATTATGTCATATGCATATATACTTCTTTGCTGCTAGCCTGGCTAAAACCAGCTGGAGCAGCTAGCAGTGAGAAACTGTTTGTCAAATATCCACATACCTGTCAATGTGATATGACTAACCACACATTCGTTATGCGCCATGGCAGGTACTACCATGGTACCCATTCATTTGTGAAGCTCCTGTGGTCTTGGGAGGTGATATACCTAGTTGATGTCAGAATTCAGTGGTCACTGTATGAAGATTTCCCTAAATATGTTCAAGGAGTTTGTTGTAGTTTCAGCTGTAAGTAGGGAGCTTTTCTTTCTGATTTATGGCTAAGTGTTATGCTCTAAAAATGTCTTCAGCAACTGATGAATAGGCAAAACAATATTCAAGACTTATCTTTATAAGTGCTCAGGAAATAGGCTATCAAGCTGAATTCCCACTGCCTCTGCCCTTTGAAGATTCATGTTATAAAGCTAAAGGGTGTAGAAATCACCCTTAAACTCATACAAGTAATGTAAATTAAATTTGCTACATCTTACTGTCCCATAGGTTTATTTCTTATGCTCCATCTTCTTTAATCAAGACAATGGGTTAAGTCTAAATATGATCAGTTGTGACCTGATCAGATTCTCAGAGCTCAAAGAACACCATGTAACTTACTAGAGAGACATTGTCATTTGTGTCTTAGAAAATCCTTAACTTCTTGATGCTTTTTTTGTAGTCAGGACAAGGAAGAACACATTTACCTTTTTCTGACTACTGAAAGGATAAAAGGTTGCACATGCATATAAAAACCCAAGGAATTCCAGCTCCTTTTCTGTAACTGGCAGGCCAAGCACAGTATGACTAATATTTTCCTTTTGAAAAAGTGGGATGTAGGAGTTGGTGAGAACTTAGGCAGCAATCCTATTCAGTGCTAAGGGGAGAAGGCACACAGTAAGTTTGTGGAGTGCAGGTCAGTTTTGCTTGCTTTTGTGAGCATGAAGCAGTGACTTATCTTATTTTGCAAAGAACGATCAAATCCTCCTGAAAGAAAAGAACATCTTGGATAACAGAGCTTTTATTAGGCAATTTTCATCACAGTTGTGCACTGAGCCCCTTACTTGGCCTATATTAGAGCAATGTTATGCTTGCTCTAACTTGTGCAAGTTGTTAAATACTCCTTGGAGATAAGAGTCATTGGGATTTTCTGGATTGGAAGAAACCTTGGCCATTTTTACTTTCCTTTGATTGTACACTACTCCACCCTGTAACACTGACGAGCCTCTTGTGCCTGGTTATGTTGATTGTAAGACCTTTCATGTCAGCCATATAAAGTTGTCATAGCGCAACCCCAAATGGGGGCTATTTCACTGAGATAATCTGTGATAATTGACACAACACCTGTTTGTTCTCACTAGAGTCAACAGTTGCGTAAGGTTCCAATTACTTCAGAATTTGGCCCAGAGTTTCTGGGAAAATGGTGAGTATTTGCCTATAAACTGCTGTACATGTGTTCATGGGCTGTGTACCTGAAGCATGTTGAAATGTGTTTTTCTTGAAAATCACACTGGAAAGTCTTGATGACTCCTTTTTTGACCACTGCCTGCTCGAGAGGCCTGTGAGTGAGAGACAGTGGAGAAGGCCAGCATATAAAACTATGATGAGGTTTGCTTGGAGGATGGATGATGCATCCGCTTTGTCTCCGCACTGCTTGAGGGATTGTGATTAAAAGTTGCTTGGGGAAGCTATTAGCTTTTAAGTTGCCAGTGCTGTGGGTTTCCTGTGGAATTGGACTTGTTGTTAGCTACAGCTGTGGTTAATTTTCAGGAACCAGGGATAGTAATTTTGGCGGCTTTTTTAATGCTGATGGAGGTTTTTGGCTGGCTGGCTGATACAGTGGTTTCCATTGTAAATTTTGGTTGTGTCTCTGAGAGCTGAGAAGTTGTGAGCCAGGACTTTGCATCAGAGAGCCAGTGCTTGACTCCTCTGTCATGGGCGCGGGGAGCTCTTCAAGGACTGTGTTCCAAAGAGCCAGTGACAAGCATAGATGATTGTCTGAAGTATCAAAGGATTTCATCAGATCCTTTAGCCAGTTAGTACAGCCCCATTGAAATGAAGTGAAACTTAAATTCTTAGCTTGCTTGCAAGTGTTACTACTAAAACGGGTGTAACTTTAGAACCCCAGGCTGTAAAGGCATAAAAACACTTACCACTCCAGATAAGAGGCCTCATCAGTAAACAGAAGACAACAATTAACCATATCAAATATTTAGGTGCTTCTGAAATTCTTATTCAGAATTATTAGTCATCTGGGCATGACTACAAGAACTATTATGGTACCAAAGTGTGTGTGTGGTGAATTTTTTGTCATTCTAATATTTTTTCTTTTTCAAGCTAGGCCGAGAAGCTGATGTCTGTTGGTTTCAGTCCATAATAAATATCCGGAGGCAGTGCCCAACTGAACCAACGCTCACCATGAATCTTCTCATTTAATGGTGGAAAATAGCATTAAAGCCATATTGTGAGTGAGAAATGAGTGGGTGGTGGCCTTCTCTGTGAGAATGGTGGGAAAAATATATTATAGGTGAAGTCAGGAAGTGTTAGATATTGATATAGAGAAGGTAAAGAGAAAGACTAGACTTGTTCTTTGTTGAATTGGCAGACAGTTCTACAACAGAGAGAAAATAATATGGCAGGACAGGATAAAGGAAGTGGGTCAGTAAACTGCAGTTCTCTTTGTGGTGGGCAGTAGTGTTTCCAAGTGGAGGCTTAGTGAGAAGACAAGAGAAGGTCGAATAAGATTTGGCGCTTCCTAAATGTGACTATTGAGTAGCAGCAACAACAGTAAACACAGCTATAAATAGCTGTCTCCAAACTTGCCCTGTACAGTTAATTGGATTGTGGGGAATATAAGAACATTTCAGCATGCTTTCTTCTCAATCTTAACCCCACCTTGTTTTCAATTGTTCCTTTTCCATTGTGCTCGGATTTCCCTCCTTATTCAGGCAACCGTGTTCTATTAGGATGCTCATAGAAAACCTGTTTGAAAAACAGGACAAGCCAGTCCTTGCAGGTAAAGAATACTGCAGGTCCATTGGTACCAGCATAGTCTATGTGGTGTCAACTTTATCAGTGATCACAACGACAGAAAACTAAAAACCGGGAGAAGCTGGAGTGTTTTTTTAAGAGGTGAGACGCTGGCTGTTTGTAATTAGAGATGAAATTGCTGAAGTCCCTGGGTTCAAGTTAGTGCTCTTGCTACATGATTTTAATGAAGTAAAAATAAGTCTGTCTAAATCTTGATAGAAATCATAACGATTTGGTGCAAAATGACTTTCTAAAGTACAATGGAAATAAATGTAAATTGAATTAAGAAGGAAAGGAAAAGAAAATGTTTCCCCAGTAGAGATAAAGTGCACAATTCTGGGGGTTATTTTCACATACTTCTGGCTGTTAAATTCCATTTTCTTTGGCAGCTTTATCCAGTCCCTTCTGTAAAGCCTGCTAGAAGAAGTTCCTGTGCAGTGTGTATGTTTGAATTTTAGTGAGGCATCTTGAGACAGTTTGGCTGCCTTATGACAATATTTCAGACTGGTCTCTGATGAATTCCAGAGTGTTACATAAATATCTGGATGACAAATAAAGGTGTGAAGACACTTGGGAGAGCTGCAAAAATAAATCAGTGACTATTTTGAGACATTTCCATCTGTAATGTATCTGACAATATCTAGTAGAAGCAAAGGTATATATTTTCTCTCCGTTTCCAGTTTAAGTTTGTTTGTACATCCTAAGAAATAAAGGGAAATACTTTGATCTTTCTGCTATAAACCTTGATTCCTTATGATATGATCTGGGAAATAACTACTCAAATATATCTCATTGTTTTTATAGTCTTTCATATTGCCTGTAGCCTCACTACTAGGATAAGAAAAACTTAAAGACAAAAGCAAAACTTTCTAGAAAGGCTTCTGTAACACCTTGCATTTGATCTTTAGTCCAAAAGGTCAGATGGAGCATTACTGGCAAGAAGCTCTCCAGCTGAGGACCTGTTGTCAATTCCCTGTTCCTCATATTGCATAGCCAAAACCTGTTCTGGGCTTGTTATGGACCACAGTAAGTGTGTGCATGGGGAGTGAGGTTTGTCATCTGACATCTGAGACAATCCTGCCTCTGTCCAGCTCGCTGCTAGTCCAGAGTTTTATTTGTCTCTTTTTTACCCTCAAAGTTGTTTTTGTTTGCCAAGGAATAATATTATGTTCTTGATAGAGCTGTAGTGATACTAGGATGAGGTTGTATCAACAATCAGCTGGATGATTTTCATGCAGTAGGAAATTAGTGTGTTTAAAAGGGCCATAAATGTAGGAACTGGCAGCTGGCAAAAGCGGTTTGTTGTGCTTTTTGTGCACCGAATAACGTACCCATACCTGCACCAACCTTGTCACCCTATCTCCTTCAATCGCTGTGGGAGTCTTGCATGTAATCTTGGAGTGTGTTGAGTTACATGAGGCACAGATTTGCTGTGGCCATATCATGTGGAATTAGTGTAGATTAGATAAATTAAAATAGCCCCCAGCACAGATGCATCTGTGTTTCAAATTAAAGCTCAGCTATTCCTTGTGCACTCACTTCATCTCCGTATGCTTCAGTGGCTGTGCAGGCCTGCTGACAGCTTTGAAACAGCTTCAGAGGAGGAAAATGACGAATGGAAACACCAAAGCAATGCAAAGCTCTCTTCTTTTCACTGCAAATAGTGTTGCCTGTGAGCCCTTTGAAATGCTAAAGTGACAGAAAATCAATCCTTAGGTGAGGCTGGCAATGACTGAATGCTACCTGTGCAAGGATTAACTCTCATCCAAAGAATCTGTGGACCTTCTTGGTGTACTTAGAGGCTGCATGGGGTGAGAGGATTTGTTCATGGGTGAGACAGATCCCTTCCCTGTATACAGGCATCTTTTCTATAGATGGAGTCATGCTTTTGCAAGTGAGTTTCCTGCTTCCCAACTCCTGGATCGTGCTGCCTGAGCTACTGTGCTTTTTCTTCGTCTCTCCAAATGGTTTACCCAGGGGAGGAGTGTATGGGCCCCGTACGCTGATGAATGGGGAAAGGGCAGATGGAAAGATGTAAGTCGGTGGGAGTCTGCCCAGTTTCTTTCACATACCACCAAATCACCAAAAGCTTCTTTCCTTCTGCCAAGCACTTCCCTCTCACCCATACTTTCTTTCCTACATGTGTATTTTGTTACAGTCTGTTGGCATTATTAGCAAAGAGTCATTCAGTCTCTACGTATTGGTCTGAATCCACATTAAATATATAAAAGGTACGTTCAGTTAAAGTTAAGAAGCACTGTGTTAGTGAAAATGAATAGAATGAATCATCCTCTGAAAGATTTGAAGACACAGTACGGGAATCTTTTTACATGATTATTTTAACATATGTATGAAATGAAGGAAAACCAACACCACACTGGAGCCCGGTGCAAGGAGTTTCTCTTAAATCAAGAATGTGTTTACGTTCAAATCTCTTGTAGAAGTGGCTCAATTTGCTTATGGCTTTAAGATGTTCAAAGGAATGTAATTGTTAATTAGACAGGGTAGAAGTTGTTTTTTCAAAGTGGAATCACTCCCATTTTATAGCTTTCTCAATAAATATTATTCATGAGCCTGCTGTATGGACAACCTGGTTTACTCATTAGGAAAAAAAACACTCAAAAGGTACTATCTTCATATCTATCTGTATATACACATATGTACACCTTATCTATATAGACACCTCTTGTTCTAATGATCTATAATAATGATAATAATATTTATGTTCATTAAAGCACTTTGTTATTCATTGTTCCTTACAAGTTTCTATCAGGTAAACAAAGCAGGAAGCATTACATAGTTTTACAGGAATGAAAAATGAATCAGAACTCAAGAGATGTAATATTGCCATTATTGCAGGTATCATTTACTCAGGAAGTTTTCATTTTAAAACTATGTTAAAAGAGTTGAAAATTATCTGACTTGAAAAGTGCTGGTCACCTACTCATTTGCATTAGGTCAGTTCCAACACTCTCCAAATTGTTTGTTTAGGAAGTTATTGTTTCATTTTTTTAGGAAGTTATTGTTTCAAGTTTCAATTCCTTGCTCTAAATTTTTGAAATATAGAATCGTGTTGAGATTATGGCACCACTATGTTCAGCCTTCCATGAATTATTTTCAAATAATTCCAAAACTTCCACGAATTATTTTTTGTGGATGCTTCAGTGACCCTTCTACATATGCTGTGCAATAAATTTCAGAATAGTATTTGTATGCGAATACAAAGGTACTGGATGCCAGCAGTTATTGCCTCAGTCTCTTCAAAGTGCAAAGTGATGGTAAAATACTCCAGTTTTCTACTTTAACAGGCAAAGATTCATACAGTTGTAAATTTGATTTTAAGAGTGTGAAGGAAATAACTTTTTATATATTGTGAGGATGATAAATCCTTTCTGAGTCTATGATTAATTAGAACAGTGTTTGCATTTTATTTTTAATGGCTTATCTGTTTTCTTCATTTAGATCTATTTAATCACTTGTTTGTAATAAATTCTTCAACTTCAGGAATATTGATTGATTTTAGTTCGTATACTTCCTTTTGGTAATCGATTATCCCTTACTGATGTGGACCATCAGCTTTTAAAATTACTGTGCTTAAAATGAAAATATATGTAATGAATTAATGCAATGACCTATTGGTTTTCCAGAATTTTCTGTGTTCCTGAATCAAATGTTTAAACTGTCACTTCTTAACTTTCTTACCTCTGATGGCTATGCCTTTTTCTGTGATAAGAAACTAAAAACAAAAATGTCTTAGTGTCTTCACATGTCTTTCCTCACAAGAAAGTGGTGAATATATAATAATTTAGAACAGGGAAAAAGTTGAGTAGAGCTTGAAACCTAAAACCTCCCAGGTTGGGAAAATTTTCACTTAGTGTGCAGGTTTTGCCACTCAGGCCTGTCTTTAGACATCATAAAACTTTACCATCTTTCACTTTTATGGCACAGTTATGAATATAAAAGCAGGGATGTTAATGTTAGGTATGGAAAACCGTTTGCCAGAGTCTGTTATCAATGTCAAAACACTCAGAGGAGGCAGTAAAAGCAAAGAGGCAGTAAGTGACACTGAGGTGTGATGGCATTTGGGAATATGGATCTGGCCTAACAAAGAGAAAGGGAGATACTGAGAAATGGTGCCTCTTCCTCTGTGCTGAAGGAAGGAGCTGGAGTTGTTGACATGGCTTCCTTGGAAAGAGTTAAATCTACTCTGGAGTATATTTTCTTTTTAAAGATAGATGGCATTGCGCAGTAAATGATGTGCTCTCACAGTTTCCATCCCACCTCAAGCAGCATGAGGGGCCTTCTGAGTAGCGGCTGTACTGAATGCAACCTGAGGAACAGGAAAACAGAGGAGACAAAGAAAATAGGAAGAAGTTGTTGAAAATAGACTCAATCTAGTAATTTGTACAAAGTATTTATTATATTTATATCAGGATGTGTTTTATTAGCTCATAAAATTTAATCATATGGATAATTTGAGCAATTAAACTGACTAGGTCCAGTGTATTTGTTAGCATTGTAATAGGGCAAAACTTATTTCCACAGGTGCTTAAGCAGACCCACAGAGCTTGCATGGCTGAAACATTAACATATAATTCTAATAATATGATGCTGCGCTGTCTAACTCAAGAGCTTTTAACTTTAATAATTTCCAGGTTATTCAATAGCCAAGATGTGTTTTCCGTTCATACTTTCACACTGGTGCATTTTCTTTAATACAAAGTAATGATATAATGAATAAATTATATCCAGATGAAAGCCTGTCATTTGATACTTCATCCCAGGACCATGATGGCATATGGCAAAGTAAATGTTTCCTAACAGTGTGCTATCTGTATAAAGGACAGAGACCTAGATGGCAGACCGATGTGACATTTGATACAAGGAGGAATTAAAAAGCCTGGCTGTACAAGCAAATAGATTATTGTTGACATGGGAGCTGGAGATCAACTTTATATCTTCTAGGTGGGGACTGATGAGGTGTTACTTATGGATCTGTGGTTTAGAATCTTTCTTAAAATGAGGACTTCAAATGAAGAGGTTGCACAAGTCCACCTCGCTGAATTATCTAGGAGATGATTCAAGTTGGTGGTTGGTCATATGGCTGGAGTGGCGATCCTAGTTCAAGGTAAACACAAAGGAGCATTTTTGTTGCTGGGCTTCTGCTGGCTCCAGCTGCAGCTCCCATCTCCCCTGGAGGAGAATTTTCAGCAGACGTGGTGGGAGTTCTCGAAGCTGAAGATATCTGGCCTGTGCACTGCATTTGATTCAGATATGTCTGTAACACTTGTGACTGTTGAATAATTATCCCCACTGCCAAGATAATTTCAACCAGTGTGACGAGGGCTGATGAAGGAGGTGTGAGCTGGGAAATCTTACTTGAGTTGGAAATCTTGCAGAAGTCTAATGACCATGAGGTCGAGGTGCCTCACTACTTTCACACCTGGTGCCAGATATTTGGTTTTGCTTTTGCCAACGAGCTAGCTGCAGCCAAGGTTTTCTTAGTGTTGGTTTTTTTTTTTTTTTTTTTTTTTTTTTTTTGTGAGGACCACCCGTAACTTCTGCTACGGGAGAAAAAGATTTTGCTAGTAACAGTTTTGTCAGCATTATATTTTCCATATATTTCAATGGGCAATCTGCTGTTCTCTTTCTTATCGTGTAATGAATTAAAGACTGCCTGGATGCTACTGCATTCTTTTTGAGCACAATTCACCTACTCTGCTGTTTTTGTCTAAAAAGAGTGGTGAAAGTTTGCTATTGTAGGAAAAAAATGCTTCATTGAGTGGGACTCACTGTTCATACATGTCATATCTATGTGTCTATTTTCAGAACTTGTATCTGTGAACATGCTAAGATTTTTGTTGCCGAAATGGGATAGCTTCATATGCAGGTCCCTAAAAAAGTCATAATTGCAAAATTTAGGAATTGCAACTCTGCCAAATGTCAACCTCCAACTGTGCGCCTAGAAAATTATAAAGCAACAAATAAGTCTTAAATCTCTTCAAATCTATTTGACAGAAACCTTCTTAAAAAGCTCCTATTCCTAGTGGTAATAAGGTGGTGCAAACTGTTAAGGTATTTGTCTGAAAGGCTGAGCAGATATATGGAGAGTAAGCAGAATTAGCACTTGAGCATTGCCACAGTCACTCCTCCCTCCATGAAAAGAACAGTTGCTTGACCCTGATTAGGGAAATGGACTACAAACCTTAAAACTGAGCACATCAGTGAGAATAGTGTACTAGGATGGCAGTTAATGGCAAATATTAGTATTGCATTGTTTTTTGACAGTTTATTCATTTAGACTGAAATCAAAGAGATTTCATCTCTGAATGTGGATAAAAGGTTTTTATGAACTATACGCGATACAAAAGAAAATCTTTACAGATGAGACTTAAAGAATTCTAAAATGTGCATTAATAAACCCAAAGTATTCCCCTTGGTTATTGTGTGAACAGCAATTCTGAAAGGATAGCTTTTTTTCCTTATAGTTTTCAACAAAGGAAGAAAACTCATGATTTTAAACAATTCTATTAGTTGAACTACCATTTCTACAAAAATGAACATGGTGCAAAATCAAATACTGTAAAAGAATTCCTGTCAACAATGAAATATGGAATTAAAATTGTTTCCTAATTACAACAGAGAGAAATCAGTGCATATTACGATAGCATGGTATTTAATACAGAAGAGTACTGTATTATTAGACATATCATAGGATGTTCATTCTGGATTCAACTCTTAGTGTTGTTTCAGCTTTTATTCAAGATAAATTCTTAGTTCAATATTTAAACGGACTGGACATTCTCTCTGAAATAGCAGGTTGTAACCTAAGTGAAGTTTGATTACCTATGATAAGTTTTATTTGAATAAAATATATTTTTGCTCTCACATATTGTCATTATCTCCTTTCACAGGAAGGATTCTTAGATATTTACTTACTATTTCATCTGACAGGCTTTAAGTTTTAAAGGTTACAAAACTGTAGTACTTTTCCCAGAAGATGAGAAAGTGATTGTCGTGTAGTTTTTCAAGAAAAAAATCAATTATGCTTCAAATGGTTATTAATGAAATGTGTGTTTTTACATGTTTCATGTGCCCACCAGGTCCATTAACCTTATATCTCTGGGCTGATTCAGGTTATATTTATGAAATGAAGGCTCAGGATGTCACAGCAGTTATGGGTATAGTTATGGTCCACAGTCAGAGCAGAGATAGCTAAGACTCTTGATTAAATTATCAGGAATGCTTGATCTAATTTAGAGACTCATATGTTAAGATAGGTAAGACTATTGTTGGATGTTGCCTTGAGAGCCACAGTAAACATAAAATTGCTTTTATGCAAATCCTCTTGAGGAAGAACAATTCTTAACTTACTAGAGGGAAATGGAGGCATCAAGCAGGAAAACTGCACACCTGATGTTGTGTACAGTTGGACTTGATCTCAAAGGTCTTTTCCAAACAAGAAATTCTTTGATTCTATTCTATGCTCTGCCATTTCTAAATTAGCAGTGACATTTTAATTGGAATTCAATAGCAGAGACCCTAAAAGTGATAAAATTTGTCTTTATTACTTATGAAAGACATTGCTCTATTATAAATAAGGAATGTCGCACCATCAGCTGAGGCTATTCAACAAGCACCTCATGTACTGTGCACCCAGAAAACAATCTTTATCAACAGATATGAGAAAAATCCAGAGGAAAAGATCAAGATGCACACTCTATTTAGGAGCTGTCAGTCTAGGTATGGTTTTAAATGATCTGTTGCAGGTTTGTTTGAATCTACAGCAGGTCTACAGTTTAAAAGCTAAATCATAGTGAATGTCTCATTTGGAGAAATGTAATTTGTCTTGAATCAATAAATTTATGATCTGTCTGTCTCCTCACTGAGAGGAGAATTGAATGCTCCATGAGATATATGCAAACTGCAAGCGTATGCTGCAAACTGCAACTGGTCAGATGGCACCTGACCAAGGAAAAGGGATCCTCTGGCCAGGCAGCCAGGGCATGGTTTTGTAGCAGGAAGACGGTTTGCTTTGAACCACTGCTCTGAGCTAGAGTTTCACTGGAAGGGTACCAGTGCTGGTGAAATGTTCTGCTAGGTCCATTCTCTTATTCGTTATTTTGTTAGAAGCAGACAGATTTAATTTTCATGTACTTTCTCTTTGCCAAGAATGATCACTCCTAATTTACTACTCAGGAAGTGAAAAGACAAAACTCAAACCCCCACAAAATTCTGTAAACTGCCTGTGCAATGAAATGTGGAGATATTGCTCAACATACTGAATAACAAAGCCAGTTCAAGCTTTATTGACCCATTCTATCAGGAGATGCTTAGATAACGTATTGTACAGGACAAAATATTAAGAAGCTCTTCTAGTTTGGAGACATATGTATTGTAAAGTGGGTTTTGTCATTCATTAAGGTTGTCTTGGCTTTCCATTGGGATGTCTGTAGCTGAGTATAGCGTCAATCTATTGTTGAGGCTGTAGGAGAGGATAAATCCATCTGTCAGATTTTCAGGAATAGAACTGTATGGGGAAGAGATGCAAGGTTCACTTGAAAACTCCTACACTTCTCCTCTTTCTTTGAGACACTGTAAATGCTCTTTGCCACATCACATTGTCCTTATTGCTTCTTGTCAGTTTTTGCTACAAGGGATGAAACGTGCATTTTGTTAGTGGTGCTGATATACACAAGGAAATAACTACGCATGGACTAGCCTGGTAAAGAAATAGATCACAATATTTGCTTTCCACAGATGCTCAATTTGTTAAAGGAAAGGATATAACATGTAGGGAAGCTTATGCCAGTTTTACAGGCTCTGGACCAACTCTGCCAATCATTGGACCCATGTAAACTTGCTTGCATTAGCCCGAAGTAATATCAGTCTCTATTCTATTACCTTCCTCTCTGTAGGTCTTTTTGTTATTCTCTGCCTCTCTTAAGTTTGTGTGTTGGCTGGACTGCGATGATTGCATGACATGAAGATGCAATTTATGCCATTTCCAGATGTTGTGACTCTTGCTGACTCCTCATGGCTGCTCTTCAAAGTACTATCAAAGCTGTCTTGGCTGGTTGGCCCAAATAGTCTGATCCTCTGAGATTAGCGACAATTGGTCTTTATTCTTTGTCAGGATATGTCCCCACAAATGCAGCTTTCTCCATGGGGCTGGGACTCCACATTAAAAATTCACTTAACTGCTTTCAGGCTGCCTACCCCTGTTGACTCATGCCTGTGTCTTATTGGTGATGCTCCCTCCCTCAATTTTGCCAATTGGACTTCAATCCTCTAAAGACGTAAAATCAGTTTAAGTCAAGCTAAAAATGTTCTTCTGTACAAAGGAGTAATTTCACCATCACTGAGGCCGTAGCTGTCCTTTTCTTCCCTGCTGCCCATACAATGGGTTAGGACTACTTACAGTGGGGCTGCGGCGTGAGCCACTGGGTGACTTTTCAGTATGCTTGTTGTTGCAAATTTCTTTCTTTTTTTTTTTTTTTTTTGTGGAATTACTCTTGCTTATGAAAATTCAAGAGCAACAGTGGGCATGTGGGAATATGGTAGGAGTTGCGTAAGTGGACTACCCTCTGGGAAAGCAGTACTGGCTTGGCTTAAACTATTCCAATTCCTCACCTATATCTCCAGCTTTGAAATAATGTGGTTTAAAAGGCAGAAAAAGACCAAAACCAAAAGCATATTACCTGGCATCTTAGCCAGTCATTAATGCACTCAAATTGCTGCAGTTAAGGAAGCAATGATCTCTCTTGAGTGTCTTGGCATACCTTGGAGACGGAAGTGTCTTAAAACTGCTTTGCCACTTGAAAGATGTGGAATGCAGAACTCCATCCTGAGATGCTTGTGCCATCAATCCCCCTTCAAACTTCAAAAGCTATAAGACAATTCTCCATAAGAAGATTTCCCCGTTGTTTCCCTTTTGTCTGTATAGATTCTGGTCCAAACTACTGCTCCCAAATTCTTTTTTTTTTTTTTTTTTTTTTTTTGGTACTTAAAAGCAAGCCTGGCTTTCAGAAATGCTGAGTGTGCCACAGCTTCTGTTTAAACTCAGATGCAGAAGTGCCTGGCTCTGGTGCGTAATGAGCCACCTAGAAAGAAAAAACACAGAGAGAGAGCTCTGGGCTGTTTAAAACTCAATCTGCTTGGCTAAGTGACAGTATTACTGGACAAGCCAAGACCTGATAATTTATAACTACTCTTTTCATCTGTTAAAGTAATAGGAATAACAGAAAGAGTTAGATTCCTATAATTGCTAGTCATTAATTTTTCACCCTATTAAGCCCACCACCAGCCATTTCACCCAGTGGAAATGGAATTTGAGTGCCTTGTTATCATTAGTTAACTGAGAAGATGACAATAACACCCATCATATGCATGTACTAACTGTCCAGTGCTTGGAGGGTTTATCCATAATATGTAATCCCATCCAGTGGATACGTTTGCATTAATAATAAATATTCATCTAGGTCCTCCTCCCATGTCCCCCTGCCCTCCAGGAGATCTGTAAGCTTTCAGAGACTGAAAGGGCTCTTGCTAGAAGTCATATTGAGGAAAAAAAGATAAACAGAGCAAAATTAAGAGGAATTTAGCAGTAAGAAAATTCTGAGGTGTGTTTTTCTTCTTTTTTTTTTTTAAAAAAAAGATCTCACATTGGTACACTTTACCCTTCATCATGATTGAAGTTTATATTCTTACGCCTCAAAAATACAGAAATGTTAGCAAAATAAGAGCTTGTATTCTACTGGGGCTCTGTATTCAAGGATCTTGAAGGAAAAAACCCCTGTGTTACAAAGTGAACACTTTTCAGAGACGAATAAACCTTTAAACATGTCCTTTTCTGGGGATTTAATTTTAAATGTTTGACCTAAGTCTAAATATAAACAGAGCTCCTTGATCTTCTTTTGTTTAGCCATCTCTCGGCAGCTTCTTAACTGGCACCAGGAGACCTAGGGATGTGGTTGAAAATCATGGTTCCATTGTGGTATCCCCATGAGGTCTGAAAGCCTGCGGGATAGGAAGAGCAGCATAGAATATTTTACAATAGAGATGAGCATGAAATCTTTAACTAGGTTTTAGTTTTGTTTTTTTTCTTTCTATGAAACTTCTAATGGCTTCATTCATTGAAATTCTAACTGTGTTAGGAATATTTTCCATGCTGGCTTTTTGTTATGCGTCAGTTGGAGAAGGATACATTCAGAGGTTGTTTTTCAGGATTGAAAGGATTAAAAAAAGTGTCCTGAACTACTAGTTCACACTGTTTAACTTTGTAAATAACCCTCTCTTCCCTTCCTCTGTAAAATATGGGTTTTATAATATAAAGACTATAACATTATAAAGAAAATTCTTTGAGTATTTAAATGTTAGGAAACGTCACTGCTGAGGGAGACGGCAGGACTTCAATTTGATCCTCTTCTGAGCAGGCATTGCAATGCTGGTTTTAATTATAATGTCACTTTATGTTGGTCATCCTAGCATTTAACTTCAGGACTCTTTCCAAAACATGATGTCAAGAGATTTTTGAAGACAAATGCATACCAGCAAGATTTCATTCAAAACACAAGTTGCAAAAAAATATGCAAGTTAAATGCGAGTTTATAATGAAGTGTCTGGAAAAACTTTATTAGAAAACATTATCTAGATTAGGAGAGGACTGTAATGGCATAAGATAAGTGTAGAGCACACTTAGAAAACATGGGTTAAATGTCACCTAGCAGGCTGGTGATGCAGTCCTCTCGCTAAATTTTACTCTGAAGTTGTACATTTGGTGTACAGTTTCAGTGAGGCCTATTGACTTCTACTCTTTGTCTCCCTGCTATAAAGACTGGCTATCAGAAAGCACCCTTTATCAAAAGAGTGGTGAAGTATTGGAACAGGCTGCCCAGGGAAGTGGTGGAGTCTCCATCCCTGGAAGCGTTCACAAAGCAGGGACATGGTTTAATAGGCACAGGAGTGTTGGGCTGACCATTGGACTGGATGATCTTGGAATTTTTTTCCAATCTTAATGATTGTGTGTTTCTGTGATGCTATGATCCAGCAGCAATTAGTGAAAATGTTGACCATATTCTAAATCCATGAGGATAAAAAAAACTGGAAACAACTACTGTTAATATTTTATCAGAAAAACTTGGTGATAGTGAATATTTCTGAAAAAATTCCCCAGTGATCATCAGTGTGAGTGCAACTCAGTACAAACTATTCCACATGGCAAGGCAACTTTCATGAGCAGTCATTTGTAAAAATGAATGAAAAATACTTAAATTCAGTTGAAGGTGAGTAGTGTAAAATTGTCATTTATTTAATTTAGTAAATCTAACACAAAGGGAATAGAAACACCTAGTTAGATACTATTTTTTTTTCTTGCTTGCTTTTTTCGCCAGTACCCTCTTTCTTGGACCTGCTACCTTATGAAAAATATACAGTATGTGTACACTGTATATAAATATGTCTTCATGACATCAAAGAGTCTGGGTCTACTGCTTGGGTAATCTATAAGATTATACCGACCATAACATTGCAGGCACATGCCAGACGCTTGACCCTGAAAGGCAGTCGCAGGCCATGCCGTATTTAAACACGGCTCGTGGTGTAGTTAGCAGCCAGCATGCAGTTGAACAAATGTGCATTGTTGTTACAATTGAAACCACATGCTGAGTAATATAACATAGGTGCAACTTTCTTGAGAATGTGTGGACAGTTGGAAACGTGGAAATATTTTTTTTATTTGTTATGTCTGTGTGTCTCAGGGCTGCTTTACTTTGCTTTCCTAGTGAAACTCAGACAGATCAGACACCTAGGATTGATGAAGTTGGGCACTGACAGACCAGCTCTGTTCCAGCTGCAGTGACTGTGGAAGAATTGGATCTGGATGCTCTTAACCAGTCCTCCAAGAGTAAGATTTCAGTTACCATGACTGGTCACCAAGGACTATTTTATTTTAACCCATGTCAAATCTGAGCTTGCCTATGGGGCTAAGCCACTGCCTGTTGAGCCAAGTGTGTCTGAATATAAACTCTTTTCACCGGCTGTTTGTTACTTTTTGGAAAATTTAGCCACATGCGGTTGCACGGAACAATCTCCATTAAACGAAACTTGTCAGGCTTCATTGCATTTGAAACTGCAAGCTCCTTCCTCCTCCCTCTTTACAGTGTGTTAGTTCCTTGTTTATTTCATTTTCTAATAAACAGAAGTCAAATATATATTGAATTTTCTCTTTGGGATAAACAAGATGAAAAGACAAACTTAATGCTTTCACTGCCATTTACCCTGTAAACTACAAGGGCTTGTGAGTGGTCTCAACGTACGTTTACGTGGGATACTTCCAGCAGGTGACTTTAAGTCTATGACGTTATCTTCTCATTGACTGTTGTGCGATACTAGAGAAACCAGGGTGCTGCTGAACTGAGATTTTTTTTTCTATTCAGAAAAAGACTTTTTATAAGTTTTTGTTCCTTTCAGAGGGTTGTAATTACAATAATGGTGATGATGATTGTGATGGGGAATAGACTGTGTGAGAAGGTTCTCTTTTAATCCCCTTGATGCTCACTACAAGTCAAGCACAAAAGACAGCAAGAAGGAAGCAGCATTTGTGATAGCAATCTTGACGTTAATTGCATGTGTTGGAGCTGCCCTTAATGTGGCCAAATGGCAGGCAGAGTGAATAGTCCCTGAGATGTAAGGTCTGGGAGAACCACCCAAACTGTTGAAACAATCGGTTTTCTGTGTACTTTTGACTCCATAGAATATTTTTGTTGTCACATGGCTGTGAATATAGTTACATTAGACTGATTATATCCCATCACTGGTCATTGACTGAAATAAGGCAACCTGCCCTTCTGCGACACAATACAGAGTTTAAAGACACCTAGCAAACAAAATCCTCCTTGCCATTTTGCAGATGTGCCAGCCTGTTTCCTCTGCAGCTCTCTGGTACCCCTATCTCTGCACTGGCATCATCTGCTTGCTTTCATTTGCCAGATCCAGAAGGGTAAAGAGAGCTTTGCAGGAGTAGTGCTCCGAGTTCTAACCAGAATCAGTGGAATCTGATGTGTTTGTGTGTTGAAAAGTCAGCGTTTTAGATATGCTGCATGAACTACCAACGTGCTCCTCTCTGGGTAGGACACAGCCAGCCTTTTGAAAAACAGCTAGTGGGATTTTATACATCTGATCAGCCGTTCATTTGCCATTATATTTGGTACTTTTATATGGAAAAGTATCCTATTAAAAAAAGAAGAAAACTTGAAGTGCCCTAATGAAATGCACTAAATAAACCACCACTCCAGGTTTCTAACTTACATATTCCTTCCTTCTTAATCCCACACCCATGGGCTGGAAGACAGGCCAAGCTAATTGGAGAGGATGCAAAGCTACCATACTTCTTGCTTGCCAAGATAAGGAGTAGAAAAAACAAGGATTTCGGGCTGGTTGCAGTTACTTCAGTGTTTTTTTTCCTTTGTTTTTGTCTTTGCTTCTGGTTCCAGGAGGAGCCGAGAGAGAGATGAGCTTTCCTCAAAACGCTTATTTGCTTTTTCCAGATTTTGCTGGTTAGTTACTGGGCTGAACTCCTGGGACTATGCAGTTCCTGGTGATCAGCTGCTGAGTAGGAAGAATATTCTGTGGAGGCAGCAATTATTTGTCAAGTACTGACAATGTACTTGGCATGCTACAAGGCACGGATAGGAAAGCTTTACTTGTTCTGCAGAGCTGGAGTTTGGGTTACAGACCAAAATAAAACGATAAATTGCACAGGAAGGAGCTACTATACAATTTTTTAAAATCCTTTAACTTGGTGTTTTCCAGAAAGAGTTAATGTTTGCATAAAAAGAGAACAGGTCTTTATGTATCAGGGCCATGTGGGTGCTAGCTAGACAGGCCTGGCAACAGAGCAAACAAAAGAAGAATGGGAGAAACAAACAGAATTGGAGGCACTGGTATTACTAAAGATGGGTGGGAAAAGATTAGGATATCATAAAGAAGTAGTATGATATGCACAGAGTTGTGCTTAACATGGAAGTACTTACATTTGATGTCTAAGGGTAGATATGCTGAGCATTCAGAAGGTGCAGCAGTCCAGCCTGTGAGCCAACAAGATAGTTGACTCTGCAGCAGTCTAAAATTAAGAAATGGCAGTTATGAAGTGCTTAGGCAGTCAAGAGAGAGTAATATTAGTGGAAAAATTATGATGTGGGTAAACAATTTGGATATTAGAAAGGAAGTGTTATCTTTCAGAAGGTCAAGACAAAATGAATGAGATGCTGAGGAGAAGAGTTTCAGTAAGTACAATCTTGACCGTTAGAAATTGAAAGAATAAAATTTTCAAAATACTTAACTGTTTTTTCTTCAGGTGAGAATTACATTTTACAAAATCAAACCCCCTCCTTTCCTTTTTCTCCCATCTCCTCCCCCCTCCTTTCCCTTTCAAGTGCTAAATGACTGTGGTGGAACTATGCTGTAGGTACAATATATTGTGATTAAATACACTGTAATGTACTCTGAGATACAGTGGACCAAAAAGTATGAATAGAATGCCAATTGCATAAAATAAATCTCTGAATTCTTGCTACACCATGGTGAGGTAGCTCAGTTACAGCTTCGACCACCCATGAATGCTAAGCACACAGCAGGGGGACTTTTGGACTCGTATCTCACCTATTATCTTGGTAGTAGGGTATGAATCTCTTCGAATGTGAAAGCCTGGTTTTGTTTAAGTGAAGAACATAAGAAAAGACTCTTTCCTTAATTTTTTTTTTTCCTTGAGCAGATAAAAAGTGGATAGAAGTGACCATAAATTTGGGGAAGGAAAGAAGTGGAAAAAGGCTAATGCTTACTGGACAGGAATTGTATTTTTCCAGCCATGCTCCTGAACTACCCAAATGTTAAGACTCTCCTGTACAAAAGTGTCACTGCTTGGTCTATATAAATTCACTGTCAGAACAAAAGACACTTTTTGGAAGGGAAACAAGGCTGTATTATACCATTCAACAACAAACAGAAGAAAGAGAATAGTTACTTCCTGCCAACATTTATACTCTGAAGACGTATGCAAAAGGTGGTAGGTGAGCATTCAGTTCTTGCTTCAGCTGATTCTTAGTAGAGATTTATTCAGCTTGCGGATTGACTGTTTAAAAGGCTTGGAGTCATAAAAGTTTAGGTCTGGCAGGTTAACTTAAGGCGAGTGATATCTGACAATAACTGTAGGGGTCACCTAGAAGCAAGTGAGTTGGTTGCATGAAGCATGGGGTAAGCAGATCTGTACTTCCCAAGTAGTCAGTGTGGCTTTCACAAGAACATATTACCATTGCTTAAAAAATGGGAATATGCTTCAAAGACCTTATCTAGGTCCAAATAAACCATCTAAGGTAAGAACCATGTGCTGGTTCACACTGATTCTTTCCACTTCCTTGGGGAACACTACATGAGTGTAATTTCCAGAGGCTGCAGACATAGCAGCAATAGAAGCAACTGCTCACATCCAGGCTGTGCTCAAGTAAATGGTCTCTCTGCCTTGCTGGCCTACTGGCAAACACAGATTTTCTGGCAAAGCCCCCTACCTCTTCCTCCCCACCCTAGATGTCTAGTGGGCTTACTGACTCCCCTGTGGTACTGCCCATGCAGAACCCAGACTACCTCACTAAAGCTGATGAGCTATCTTTAAAAAAAAAAAAATTTTTTTTCTTTTTTCTATTTCCCAGACTATCTTAGTTCCCCATTACTTGATTTCTGTTTCCATTACTCTGACTTCTTTTTGTTTTGCCTTTTCCTTTAATGGAAATTTAATTGCCTCTTTACCCGCACCTCCTGGCCTTCTTTATCTTGCCAGTGGAGAACTGTTTTTACCATCAATACAGGGGTTTTCCTCTTTCCCAGCAGCATGATGCAACGTGTCCATTGCTGTCATGTACTCTCCATCACAGCAGCTGATTGCCTGTCTGACACTAACTCTGCTGAAAGCATATGGCATAGCACTATATGCAGCACAATGACTTTACATTCTTGCTGTACTCAAAGTTGCAGTACTCCAATGTACTATTGCGAATATTTTCTATGGAAAGCTTAAGGGATGGGAACTGCACATGGGAATATATTTCACTACTCACTCCCTAGCCTATCTGCTGAAGTTTCTCTTATTTTCATCCTGAGAGATTAGTACTGAACATGCCACCATCCCCACATTTATATCAACTGTATACTTAGGGTTTGGGGTAACCAGCCCCAAATTAATTTAATGAGAACAATAATTGCCTCATCTCCCACTATATAAGATCTCAATCCTCATCTTTGGCACAGGTATGTTATGTAGCAAATGTTTGTATAGAAGACTTAAACTGTTCTGCTCCTTGAAGCTCTGCTGTTGCTGTCTGTTCATTACTGGAATAATTAAAAATTGTCTTAGTAAAATATTTTTAACTGGAGTGTAATTTGATGCACTGCCTGGTCTACACTGTTGAAAATGGACAAAATTTCTTCCTTTCAGCTAGGATAATAAAACATACACCTAACAGTCTTTCGCTACTTTGTCGATGTGGTACAAATTGTCGGGAGGATTCGTCTTTGCAGTGTGAATTATAGACTGTGTGATTTGGAAAGCTGCTCTTATTCTGCTGTTTTTGTCCTTTCATCTCAGCCAACTGACTGTGGCTGTCAGTCCCATTCACCTCCTGTGCTCTGCTTCTTGTGATGACTTTGTGTTTGGCTTCCTTACTATCTTGATTTTTGGCTGCCTCCATTTTTCTTATTTCTGGTCTTTAATTTCATCTGCTGTAGTGCAGAAAGGCTAGTTCTGTTTCTTTGGACTATTTCAGTTTGAAGCCTGTTTCTAGCGCTGTCAAGGATATGGACAGATTTTATACTATGCTGCAACACATGGCATAAGTCTCTTCACATTGTTTCAGTTTTTATTGCCGTTTCATGTGCCATGAGACTCTTGAAATACAGATTTATTGTCTTGCCACATGTCCGAGAGCTCTACTGGCCACCAGTGGCCACCCGGAGACATGTTTTCCTTATTAGCTCCTTTTGCAAGCTCTTGAGCAGAGTCTCATGCAGAGACACAGAACCACGTGCGTGTATGGGAGCAGGCAGGGCTTGGTGACCACCTCACAGATCTCTAAGGTGCAGTTTTTTAGGATGGTCATACCCAAGGAAAGGAATGTCTTAGGGCTCAGCCCTCCTTGGAATAACTCCTAACAAAAGTTAAGCTAAAAGTGAGTTTTTATTTACAAATCCTGAACAGATGGCACCTATGCAAACTTGTAGATACAGATGAACAGAAGGGCATGAAAAAAACCCCAGTGTACTCCCTAAGCATCCCTTAATTTAGACCTGATGGTTTCCTTTACTCTATATGACTCAACTGACAAGTTGGCAAATGCCTGGCAGCGTTTACAACTAAAGTCTCTGTTTTTCACAAAGTCTTTAGGTCATCAGGTTACGTTCACTGAATGAAGCCTGAAGCTGACAGATTCCTTTTCCATGTTTGGTCCCTATACAGCTTTTCAGTCATTTCGATTGAAAGATTTCCCCCTGGCCTGCTAATTTATTATTCATTAACTCAAGAAAGAAGGGGTTTTGTCTTTCTTCCTACCAAGTCATTGCTTGCTGCCTTACGCTTTGGAAGTTCTAATTTCTCTTGTGCGCTAATTGGACACTTCTTAATTGCCCATATAGACAGGTAATATCCTTTTCCATACTGATGTTAACTTTTTGGAGAATAACACCGCTTGATCCTGGAGCTTGTAATATCTAAATCCCAGGCGAAAGCTTTTTCTCTTAGTTTGCTGACCATATTTTATAGAATTCCATAATTGTAATTGATTCAAACAGCTTGTTGCTGGCTCTTTTTGAGATCAAGCCTGAAGGTAATAAGTAACTTTAAGTTATTAAAGTATGTGAGGCACCTAGCCTCCCTCTAAATTTAAGCTTTTGAGAAATACGCTAACAAAATCCTATTCCTGTTTTTGGTTTTCTCTTGGCATGCTGATAACCCTTCCTTCTGTCTACCAGTACTCTGTCCTTTCATGTTTCACTCCTTTATTCTCTTTATTTTTCCTTTCTTCTTCGCTATTCCCTGGCTTACTTCTTTTTCCTTATCTTTTTCTCCCTATAGACTCTGATTCATGATCCATGTGAGATGTAGCTGCATTGGCTGAGATGTGGAGGAGGCACTTCAGTTATCTCCAACAGGGATCATCAATCAGAGCTCTCTGCTGCTGTAGTTCAGTCTCACGTTGTAATGTAAACTGGAGCTGATGGCAACTGCATTTATATGACAGCCTAAACTGCCTCAGCTGAGGAGCAGATGTACCACCTGTCCTGCCATTTTCGTGGTGAGGATGGTGGCCTCTGGCAGAGTAAAGTAACAGATAGCCATGCATCATCCTCCCTGTCCTTCATGAATTACTGGAGCTTGAGAGTTAATGTCCTTGAACTTTCCATTCCTTCTTGTCTTCAAAAATTTCTTTTAAAGCCTCTTCAAACCCAATATTCCCTGCACAATCTCATAATCCAAGATCACTAACCTAAATAGTCCATTCTCACCTCAGATCACCCTATCTGAGTGGGAGAAAGGGAAACTCATTGGCTAAAGTCTTCTGTCTTGTACCTCCAGGGATGGAAAAGGAAAATAAGCATTTTCTCTATCTGCATCTAATTAAGGGTTATTGTTACACTTCTCACTCTGCTCAAGGAAAGAACTGTGTGTTCTCCTCAGATTAAGTTCTTAATTCATTCAAAAGCAGTAGAATGAACAGTCGGCTCCTGCGTACCCAAAGAGCAAGGGATCAAGTTCTGCTCTTTCTTTCCTTCTTCTCCAGACACACCACTCTCTATGGAGACCAAATCAAAGCTCTCATTTGGGATTGTTTCCCTTGTTAACCAAATTAATGCGTGCTCTAACAGCAATAATGATACATTAAATACCTTGCATTGATTGTATTACCCTTTGTTATTATTCTTGTCTGGGTTCAGATAAATGATTTATATACTTGAAATATTCTTATGGTGTCTTTATGCCACTGTTTTGTGTTAGTGGGCTGAATACTCACTTGGAACTGGGTAAGAAGAAACAAATCTATTTAAACGATTGACCTTTGTAACTGAAATTTAGAAACATGCTGTTTTGTTAGCCTAGAATGTTCAGGGTGTTTAAAAAGTGGTCTGAAAAAATGAGATAAACCTTCATCTGTACCTCTAGACTCAATGCTGTCAGCAGGCAGTTGCCCTGCAGTAGAAGGATGGGTGGTATTTATGCTAAAGCAGAGTTTCTGTCTACTAAATGCCACAGCTTAAGGTGTTAGGCTACATTTCGGTGTATGTGTGTTCAGGAAAATCACAGAGTCTCTGTGGTTATGCCACAAGCTATGATACAGCGAAAGACTAGGCTTGCCAATTCAAGAGGCTGGCTGCGACTCTCGTCACCTGTATGTTATGCTCTCTTTCCTGTGGTAAACAAGGCAGGAAGATAGAGGGAGTGAAAAGAGTTCTGAAATATTCCTCTCCTCCTTCACCTGCAAGACTTCATCTCTCTGTGTTGAAGTCTAGTTCTCCAGTAAGAGATGTTGAGAATATGCAGCTGGATGACAAATCAGGTGTGGCTCCCAGCTCCTTTGCTTTTAAGCTGTGCTGGGTGTGCTTGAACCCTCCCTGAGCTGCACTGCAGGTGCACCACAGCAGTGTTTGAGAGGCCTGGCACCCCTCTGTTCCTGAGCGGCACCCAGGCCCTTGGGTGTGGTCGGAACCCCACTGCACAAAGGGGATGGTGAGCATGAGCATGGCAAGCGCTGGCAATGGCCCTTGAGGTGGGTGCATATTCTGGTGAGAAACCATTGGTTGGGCTGGGCAGCCTCATGCTCTGGTGGGAAAGGCTCTGGTGGGTGGGGAAACCTCACTCTGAGGTGGCTGGGGCGAGATTAAATGTTGGTTGGCTGCCTGACAGCTTCCCAGGGAGTGTGGGGACCTGGGCGCTGTGGAATGTTGGCAGGACAGGGGCCTGGGGCATTGCTTTGGTCCTACCCACCAGTGGTGCTTGCGACGCGTGTGGTGGTTTCATTCTATGCCTGTGGTTCACCCTCTTCTGTTGATACGAGGGGAGAGCTGTAGCTGCACAGAGTGTCTTGAAACAGTGGCTTGCACGCTGCTCTGCTGTGTGTGACCTGCCCCAGAGCGATGTCCTTGGAACAAAAGTAGCTTCTACTCTGACCAGGCTTCCAAGGCAGGAGGTGTCTCTCCAGGTCTTGGACAGCAGGGACACCTGGGACCTCATCCTGGGCCTGGAACAGGGGAGGGACAGGAGGTTGTGCTGGATGAGAAACTGTGTTGCCAAGCTAAGGAGCTGTAGGCATGGGTGATCAAACTGTGCAACATCAGGGATGTTAAAAAGAGCTTGATGGGGTCTTCACAGAGAGTCCCAATGCCCAAACTTTCACAGAAGGAGAGGCAGCTAGAGACTGAGGTCTCACGTGACGTAAATGAGTGAGCCTGGAAGCATATGGCTTCTAGCAAGAGAAGGCAGGCTCTTCTCCCTCTGCAGATCTATCTGCAGAATAATTAAGATGCCCTGGTACCAGGCAAGGGGTGCTGAAGCTGCATTAGCCACTTGTGAGACCACATATCACAGAATCACAGAATGGTCAGGGTTGGAAAGGACCTCTGGAGATCATCCTCTCCAGCCCCCCAACTAAAAGAGCAGGTTGCACAGGAGTGCTTCCAGGTGAGTTCTAAATCTAGAACACTGTTTCAAGCAGTTTACTGCTGCAGTTTTGAGCTATGTGAGGGAAGCCGTTAGTAAGTGGGAGCCCTGTAGAGGTCCCTTGAGATGGCCAGGTGGTGGAAGCACTTTCTTTGTGAGGAAAGGCTGAGGGAATTACTTTCTTCAGCATGGAAAAGAGTCTGCTTTGGGGGCCACCTTCTAGTATGTATGAGGATATTATTGAGGAGATAGAGCCAGACTTTTTATAAACAGGCATAAATTGAAACAAGAGGTTCAGACTGGGCATAAGGAACAACTTTTTCATCCTGAGGACAATCAGGCAGCAGTGCAGGCTGCTCAGAGAGGCTGTGCAGTCATCATCCTCAGGGGTTTTCAGTTCTTGGCTGGATCAACCTGGTCTCACCTCAGCGCTGACTCTGCTTTGAACAGGAGGCTGGACTAGCGGCCCCCCTAGGTACACTCCAGCCTAAATTTTCCAATGATTCTTGTATCTCCCGTTGTTCTAGTAGACTGTTATCTGCTCCTCACCATACCAAATTAAGTGGGAATAATGAATTAAAGAACTAATGTATTACTTTGAAGAAAGGAAGTGGCAAGAAAGGGGGATTGAATGTGTCCCATTATTTGGATTAATAGAATTTGCCATTTTTCTTTTGAGAAGAAAGAGATGGAGAAAAAAGTCAAAAGAAAATTTAAATGATTTATTTTTTTCCTTAGCGTGTGTTCAAACAGATTTTTATATGTGTCTTTTCCTAGATATGATTTGTATGAATTTGCTGATGTCTTTTGAACTCTTTTATGAATTAAAGCTTTTGTGAATTAGTCCAAAAGTAAATGATGCCTTAGTTTATTTTAGACTTTGCTGTATATGGTGGCAGATAGAGGAAGCATATTTTGGATATGGTCAGTGTTCAGCATGATAAGTTTTTTGTAGTCATTTTGGTTTTTAAGATTCTCCCTTTACTCTTAGCTGTTATTATTTCTATTATTTTGGCAGAAAAATGACATGATTCAGCCCTCCTTTTGTTTAGTCAGGCACATCTGGGTATTTAATTTTCTGAAGAAGAAGAAAGAGAAAGTAGCAAGAATTAAGTACAGATGACAGAAATTTATGTGACTAAACTTTCAGTTTGGTTTAAATAACATAGCAAGGAGTAGGAAGGAATGTAACCTTTTAAGCTTTTCTTTGTTTACAGATATGAAGAGAGAGAATAGTAAATAAGTTCGAGTTATAGTGCGTCTTTTAAAATATCACATGATATATCACCGCCATATGGAAGCTTGCATGCCCTTTCCCATAGGGATATGCCAGTGAGAAGGGATTTATAGGCTGCTAGCTCATAATACAATAATATTTATAATGGGTTACCAACTTTGCCTGTAACTGTTCCTAAAATTCCCTTTGGACCTGCACCCATGGCTAGCCAAGGACGGCACCAGTCGTGCTACTTGGTGATTATTCAGCTTCTTGGGTTCTTAAGAAGATACTCAGCTTGCTGAGCACAGACCTGATTCAAATCCTGCAATGGATTGTAGTACTCCTGTGAAATAAGAGGTGTATATTTACTTTAATGGCTGCTTCTGGGAAACATAATCTATAAGCAAATCCTTTATATTGTTACCACTAGAAGAAACTGAGGTGAGGTGGGCCTGGATGAAGGCCTTGGCTGTTAGTGAATGATGTATGATTTAATGGTAGGTGTTGGGGGTGTAATTGTATAGGGAAAATATGCTTTTTTAGGTCTGCTGTAGCATTTAGTTTAAGATTCAAAGTGTCAGTGCCCACTGGCAGTGAGATAAAATATTTAGTGTCGCTGCATTTTGGGAACAACTGATTCTGACAAATTGATTACTGCTTATTTGCCAAGAAAGTTATTAGGACTCTTCTGAGGAGCCAAGAGCAAATCTATTACTTTTATGACAAAATGTCCAAATGATGTAGGTATGTTTATTTGCGCATGAATAGTTAAGTTGTATCCTGCATTACAGGAAATGAAGTTTTTGCTCTTAAACTTTCAAATTACGGTTCTGTCTCTTAGTTAACAAAATTATCTCTGATAAAGAGCATGTGACAGTTTAAAGAAGAACCAAGGACAAGAATCTGAACTGCAACAGTTGAGACTTCAAACAAAGTCCAAGTTATGACAGTTTAAATGCAAAATTACAGTAAATCAGTTCTGTGAAATAAATCACGATAAATGCTGTCACAGTTTTTCTTGTGATGTAGGCTCTATACTAATTACTGATATAGGATGTTTTCTTTCACTAGACATTATGTTATGGGATCCAAATTTTCTATTTTTAAGATGCGTCTTCTAAATTGTTGGATTTAGGTTTATTTAGTTGACTCTTTTAAGTCTCATTCTGCAACATACTTAGCTTTCTGCCTGTGATTAAATAATTTTCTACAAAATATATGTTACTAAAAGCGTATGTGTAAGTGTTTACAGTAAGGTTCAAATTTGAATTTTGTTAAAGGGATTGATAAAGGGACAAAAACATAAGGTGAGTCCCTTTATATACCAAAGTCCAAACTGCAAGTTATTTTTTTTTCAGTCTCTTCCTAAAGTTGTTATTGCCTTGTGTTATAAATAAAACCTTCTTAGTGTGTAAGTTTTTGCTGCTCTAATGCTTTTATATACTATGTAGATTGCTACATTTGACCTACCTTTTGGATAGGATACAGGATTCTACCTTTTTTGGTTTGCAATTTAACTTTATTTTACATACTAAGAGTTGGACTCTGTTTTCCTTACCACGCTTGTTTCACAAATACAGATGGACAGAGAATTAATATTCCTGGCTTTTAATTCTTTCTGCATTTTAAGTTTAGTCATGATGTGCTGTTTAAATGGCAGCAATAGCTGTAAAAGCTGTAGAAAACTCTTATTGGTAACTGTTGGAAATGGGAGATGGAAAGGGGGAGGGTTCCTTCTGAGGCAGCTCAGAAAGTGGAGATCACTTATAAATAGAAGAATTACAGGGAAGGACTTCGGTGCATGGCAAAAAAGAGCTATAAATGGTCATTTGAGTTAGATGTGTATATAGAAGAAATTGAAAAACATGATGTGTACAATATTTTATGTAGTGTAAGGCAAATTAATCAGCAACAAAATAAGCTAGATGACTGCCATTTTGTATACATACATTTCAGACCTATAACTCTTGATGAAGCCCTTTTGGCTTTATGAATAAAACTTTATAAAGTGCTCTGTGGCATCAGGACAGGCGGCCAAGTGTGATGGCAGCACAATGATTGCTTTATATGGCAGAAAATAGAGCTCATGCTGTAGAGACCGTTTTCAGTGCCATCCAAGAGGAGCTACCTGGTTTGTGATCTGATGAATAAAGGGTGATTATGTAGCTGTTTAGTGTTTGCTGTGCAAAGCTTTTTGACGTAACTTGAGCAGCTGTGAAGCAAGACAGTGTATTTCAGTGATCCAGAGTACTGACTTAGCCATCAAAAGTAATGCCTGATAGCTTTTCTGCTGTTGTTAATGAATACCTACACTTACCAACAAAGACTCAAAACATCATCATATAACTTTCTTCAATTAGGAAGCCAACACAAATCCCACCCCCTGGTCAACTACTCCCTTATATTCTGCACATGATGTCATGATATTGAATCTAATATATATTGAATGTATATAAATTGAACAGCTTGAATCAGTTGGCTTGACAGTGTCCCTTCACTGCTTCTTGTGAAAATTAACCCTTTTCCCACTGAAACCAGGAAATCAACTCTTTTCTGAACCAGGGTGGATGCGACTTTCACCCACTCCAGTCTGACCTCAGAACTTTGGAGATGCCAAGCACCAAGATCTGATGCCAGCTACTGAAACACTGGAAAATCCTTGTACATTGCATATGTTGCTGCATTTCTGACACAGAGATGGTGCAGAGGAGTGTTAAACATGGCTTGGCAGACATTCTCCTTCCTTTCGTACAGTGCAGCAGGACATTAATTTCACCCCTCAGCAGTGCTTGAAGAAAGTGTGTTCTTAGCCAGATTTTAAATTTAATAAAGATGCAATAGAGTGTTTTCTAGCTATCAGGTTACAGTGAGCAATTACAATGCTGAACTCCTTAGTTTAGAGAAAACAAAGAGTAAAAAGATGAGAGTATTAGGTGGTTTCTAATACTGTTATTTGGTGTTTAGACAATTATGTTGATGATGCTCATGACAAAGAATCAATGAAACAGTAATATTTCTTTTTTTTTTAATCAGGAAAGCTAGACTGTGACTTCAATGTAAATTTAATAACAGAAGAGTTTCTGAGGTGGAAGATATTCTGGCCTTTTGCAAATGAAACCCTCAGGCTTCAAACTCTCTTGAACTGTAATGGCTACATCACTTTAATTTGCAGAGTTTTAATAAAGCATCAGATTGTGAGTTGGACAGGAAATTCAGTGTGATTCTGAGGTACTTATTCTATGGTGTCTTAATCTAGATGCCTTGAAGACACTGAAGGGAATGAAAGGAAGCTTCAACTCCCACCATTTTCTTATCTCCAGCTGGACCGGGGAATTGTAGTATTTTTCTATTTTTTTTAGGGTGAGAATATAGTAATACAAAATTTGGAAATCACTTATGTCTATTTGAAAAGAGACTATTTGTTTTTATTATCAGTTTGTTTAATTTGTTAGTATTTTCCCAGTGTCTTAGGAAGTTTCACTCTTATGGTGTATGGGAATGGTGAGTCTCAAACTCAGTCTAGACAGCTAAGAGTGCATGGGTTTTTTGACTTTCCTGCCTGTTCGTGGTATTTATAATGCACTCATCACAAGATGACATGACTAATACTTTCTTTCAGATTTTCAGTCAGTTTTAGTCTCGACCTATAGTGCCTCTATATTTGTTCAGTATTACTAACCTCTGTTTAGGAAAGATAGGCAAACATCTGGCATTAATGCATAGAGGAGTGTTTTTTCCCTAGAATTTCTAATTCATTTTATATGTTGGAGCTTATCTTGGTTTCAGATGCTAAACTTGTTTGGGCTTATGAAGGCTGTTTTTTTATTTTAACTTCACAACTGCACTTGACATAAGAGATTGCCAGTCGAGTCCATCTCTTTTGTTTTCTCTGAAATGAGCCTTGTTTGAATTTGGCAGTGGATTCAGTGAAGCTGAGTTGGAAATCCTGGGTTTGTCTGTTTGGAAGACTGTAGCTCCATGAGATGGTAAATCTGTTTTTCAGGCAGCCCTTTTGGTGTAGGTTTTCTTGTTTGTTTTTTATTTTTCTTTTTAAAAGCCACAGTCATGTGATAAAAAGTATCTGTGTAGTAAAATTCAAACTTTCCCCACAATTTTGAAGGCTAACTTTTATCTTGAAAGACTTTTTTGCTGAGTTAGGTATCTTCCAGCTACCCACAAGCAACATAAAAAATCATCCGAATAATGTAAAGTGATTTCTGGATTAATATCAATATGATTATGCACTTATATACTGTGTAGGTTGTTAGGTACATAGAACTGCCAGCAATAGACCATGGGTGACCTTCCAAGTCATATATGCTGAAAGCAGAGAAATATCATACTAAGAAGGAGGTGCATTAGAAAGATGAAGTGAGCAACAAGAAGTGTTTTGCGTTGTGATATTTTTGTCTCTGCTTTTGCAGTTTTTAGGCTCAGCACACATCGCCCAACTAAAGCAGCTAAATCCAAGCTGAACGTGTTATGGCCTGTTTCTTGGAGATGTAGAAAGAATGCCAAAAGTTGGTTATGGAATGTCATATGAAGTGTGAAAAGTCACTAAAAAAAAATGAAATGTTCAGTAGAATTCCAGACTTTGCCATTTGTGAGGAGAGCAGGAGAGGATGCTGCAGTGGTTGCCAAGCCAATTTCTTGGTATATTCACTAGGGACAACTTAAGGTTGCTGTAGGGTATCACTACTGTCCTTCATACAACATTCTTCATGAGCTCTTACTGTTTTTCCTACAAAATGCATTTATAATATTAGCCCATGTGCTACATACTTCCCTAAGTTATTTCTTTCACATACATTTGGACTTTCTAATTTGGCTCTTAAACTGTTTCTTTCCTGTGTTTGCTGGGCTGTGCTGAAGTCATGATATTTTTCTAACCAGTCTTGGTGATGTATGCTTCAAAAAATAACTTTTTTTTTTCTGTTCTATTTTCTTTTTTCTTTTGAGATTGCATGCTGTGAAACTTTCCTCACATATTTCCTGGATCTAGCTTCACTGGACCTGTTTGCAGCAAGGGGCTCTTCCTGCCGTGTAATGAATGTAACCAGTAACTGAATATGCTTGGCCTTGCTCTCTTCTTCTCTCAGCTTTACTTAAGAGAACATGATGTTGATGGTGTGTGATCTAGTGCATTGTTGAAGTTTCATAGCTTCATTTCCAAATGGCCTCAGGCTCTAGACCACAAACTTCAGTGAACAGTTAATTACAGCACAGGAGAATGTCAGATAGATAGACATCCTAGAATGTGTTTCAAAGCATGTCTTTTGCTTCTGCGTGATCTTATAGTCTTTTTTAGTTTGTAGATTGTCGGATTTTCTTGTATACCTTGAGCATCTTTGTCTCAAGAAATGCTACCTCTGCTTGTGGTAATATTACCTAGCACTTTACCAGCTGGAGCAACGTTCACATTCAAGGAACAGGACTTTGAACGAGTTGTTGCCAGGTTAGCTGCAACATGAGCTGTTCTATGTGGTGGACTGCGTATGAAGTACTGTGTCTCTTCTCCTTCATAAGGTTTGATCCTTTGAATGACTTTGCATTTTCCATGGGGTTAAAACACGTGTGATGATTTTCTACTGATGTGCCTATCTAGTATCTTGTGTGTGTCTGTATCGCAAGTCTGTGAAAGTCTAACGCTCTTTCAATTAAATCAAGTTGTATGAATTTTAGGAGAGGTCTTTAGAGTCATGATTGGATGCAGAAATAGAGCAGGTGGTGAGTTGTCTCAGAATTAAAACAATAATCCCGGTTTTTATGGGGGAATAAACAGTTGCCAGACTGTTGACAATATAATTACTTGTAGGTCACACACATCGATGTAAGTACAGATACTAATGTCCTATATTTACAGTGTTTAATATAAAAAAATCTGAGATAAGCAATGTTACCCCACAAAGTACCATTCATGCTCATTCTCTCAAAGTGATCATGATACCATTAGGTAAAGAATGTTTTTGCCAATGATAGGAAGACTTTGTGTTCCACAGGACATTTTTTTTTTTTTGTTTTGCTTTGGAGCTTTCCTGAAGCCCAAGATTCAGGTCAATATCCATTTCCTGTGACTTTACATCACAATCTTGTCATGTTGGTCTTCTATTTCATCTGCAGAAATGTCTGCATTTTGTGGTAAGCTATTAAAAACATAAGTCTTCTGTCTCTTTCCAGAGAGGTACAGTTCTGAAAAATTCTATGTTGTTGTTTCTCAAAGGAACAGTTATGGTGCCAGGTGTGTTGGATTTCTTGATATCATTTTCCGTTCTTTCCTTTGTATTGAAATAAATGTAAGGGATGTTTTGGAATGAAAAATGCACTTTTTATTATGTAGATCATCACAGCTTCTTGGAATTGAGCCATGATTCTCTACTGGCATAACTTCCATGCCCCATAGGGTACGGTCACATATCCTCTTCATTTTCAAGACTTTAATTGTAAACATATGCTTAAACTGGATATGTCCATAGTTGTCACATACGTAATGGCAGAGATCTGTGTTCTCGAATGAGATCAAAGCACAGGCAGGAAAATGTTAGTGCGTTGTTTGAGGTGTGCTTGTATTAGGTAGGTGGTTAGTTTGTGTTTGTATGTAATAAACCAGAGACTGCAGCTGCAATGGCTCTAGTGTGACTATCAATCAACAGAATATAATTTAAACTAAATGAGTTTAAAGAAAGCATACTTGCCGCTCACGATGTAGACAACACTGATTTGAGGCTTGTAGAGGGATAGGAGGGAGCATTTTTACAGAGTATATATTCTGGCCTTTAATTTCAACCAGAAGAAGCATGTCCTCTGTGATCTGACTTGTAAGACAGTAGAGAGAGATTGGTGATACTAAGAGAAGGAACATCACATGCATGGTGATCATTATCAGTAACTTTTCAACTTTTAGGAGTGTATGGAAGAAACATTTTTACTTACCTTCTGTGACTGTTGCTGGGCAATGTACACAGAGTCATACTCCAGTTAAGCAAAACTGTGTTTGTTCATGTATTTGCACTCTTGTTGATTGATAGAACTTGTAGTTCTAATTAGACTAGAAATTAACTATGAAATAGTCAGAAATATGGTTGTACGACTTTATAAACAATGCAGATGATACTGATCTACAGATATTGCTATTACTCAAGTTAAGTTGGAATTACGGTTTCCCAGATTTTTTGCAAAAGTCAATGGATATTTTGTATACACAAGGTGCCTAATTTGGCTCTTTAGCCAGTCTTTTCTAATGATTCATGCAAAATCCTGTCCCCAGGGGTCTCTGAGACCAGCTGCAGTAATATGCTGTGTGTGAGAATTGTGCATGTTTTCTATTTGCTCAATTTAGGACGTTTCTAATACACCGTAAGGGTGCTAGAAATATAGAAGAATGCAACAGAGTGAAGTGAATAAAGATTACACTGAAATGTAAATGGGAAAAATAATTTGTAATAAGTCTTTGAAAACATTTAACATTTTCCATGAACAAAAACCTGTAGTATAAATACAAAATTATGTATAAATATGTATACATGATAAAGGTACTTTTTGTTTCAGAATAGACGTAGCTTTTATTTTGTGAAAAAGGTAATGCAAGGAAGTTTTCCTTTTGCCTTATTTTGCATGGAAATGAAATTTGTAGTTATGCTTGAAGGGTGCCTTACTGTAGACTACAGGCCCATATGCTCTGTGGCAGGATATGTACTGTGCGATCTGGAAGTGGTCTCATCTAATTTGTTTGAAAAGTCTGGTGTTTCTGCCATACAGTCAAAGCCTCTTCATTCTAGATGCCTGAAGTCACACTTTTTTATCCATGTATGAATTAACTTTTCAGTGTACTAAATCAGCCAAGCACCAAGGAACTCTCCTGTTAGAGCTGATGGCTCATCTGTTATCCACTAGAGCTCGAGTCAATGTCTGTCAAGATTTGAGGCCTGGGATTGCTGCTCCCCTCTAGTCAAGCTCCTGAACAAACTGTGTACCAATTGGTGGTAATTACTGATTAGAAGCACGGAGTAGACTTCAGAGACTTAAGCATGGGAGACTAGAGTAAGATTGTGAACCCGTATGTGGTTCCTGTACTGGTGTCTGGAGTTGAGGGCAACTCCGAGCTTCAGCCCTGAGTTGATATGATAGCATTCATGGAGGTAATAGCTGCACTTTGGAAATTAGTTGGCTCCCTGCCCTCTCCCCCCAGCTCCTCCCAGCTTTTAGCTGTGATGTTTGAAACTGATTCCAGCATCCAGTTATGAAAAGGCTGTGTTGGCTGTTAGTTTTATTGCACAGGTGAGAAAGCTTAAGTTTTGAGCAAGTCAATTTTTGTTTTTGCACAACTTTCTTTTCAAGCCAGAAGTAAATTCCCATGTCCTAACTCAAAGACATGAGAACAGTAATGAAAATATGCAACCCAGTTCCATTTAAAAGCTATTATTTTCATCTTCCAGGAGCAGTTTTCACTTATCAGTAATAAACAGCTAACTTAAAATACAATAAATAGTTTGATGAGAGGAAAGATAAACTGTTCTGTTTAAGTGGTGATTAATTTAGCAAGTTCTTGTTTGAAACTTTTCCTCCAGGAACGTCACACTGATGAAGTACCATCAAGCCACAATTTTAAACTTATTGCCTTCTCCATCAGGAATACACTGAGAAAACAGGTACGTACCCATCCTTGCTGTTGGAACTAGTGTTTAGCTGTTGCAAATTCCTTTTCCTCCTGTTTTTTCTAGGATAATTCAAAATTTCTCTGGCAGATTGAAGCTGGAAACCAATCTGGCTTTAAATTCTTTCCCAGCCTAAGTCCAATCAAAAAAACCAGCGTCTCATGATACACTAATCAGATCACAAATTTAGAAGTCTAGCAGAATGTACAATCTAGTAAAAACAAATTAACCCACTCTTTGATGCTGCCTCAGAGTAACTTTCTCATTGACAAAGACCTGTGACATGTGATACCTTGCATGCATTTTGTGCTTGTATTTTCTGCTTGTCTGGGTGAGAATGGAGCTGTGTTGTTATATCCTAAGAAGGTATTTTTGACATTGCTTCACATTTTACAGCAAGAATGTGCAAAATACTATATCCTCTTCCCTCTATCTGTAAATGGAAACATGTTTTATTATTCTTTGTAATGACTGTGTTCTCTGACAATGAGTTAGTTCTCTTTGTTTCCAGTGGAATTTGAAAGAAGTTTGAAGAGGCAAGCTTCTGCTTTATTATCCTACTTCTGAAAGATATTGCAATGTATTCAAAGTAGTAAAAGTCCTTTTGTGATCAGATTTCATTGTAGGTTACCTACACAGGCCTCTACTCGTTCAAAACTCATGATTCCACTGAGCCATGTCTTCATTATCCTCATTTGTTCTCGGTTGGTTTCTTTTTCTCTTCAGTTTCTTTGTCTCTCTAGTGCATCTTCATGTTTCTTATTCTTTCTCCTTATTTTTTCATTTTTTATATTTGATATATGTATTTTAAAATTAATTCATTTTGATTTGTCCAAAGGGTGGAGTGGAAAAACTCTTAGCTTTGTGGGACAGATTAAGTGTGTAAAATGTTCACAAATCACTTAAATTATGCTCATAGGACTACCTGGGGACAGAGAGTAGAATACACAATCTCGACAACGAGCAAATTGGCCAAAGAAATCCATTGACACATTATTTTTAAAGAGGGGATAATTATGGAAAGAATGACTTTCTATGTTGATCTCATTCCAATAAACTTCAGCCTTGGGTTAAAACTGTCTCGTTTATTTAGCAATGTGTTTGGTAATATCAGTTCAGTCTAATACTCAGTTTCGACAGAGATATGTCTGCTTCCATTTTATTTGATAGCTGTAGTTTCCCACTGTACATTATAATTATACCAAGAGAACGGATATGCAGAGCAAAGCTGTCTCAGTTTGATCTTGAATTTATAATCTGTAGAAGATGGTAGAGTATGGGCTGGTTGTTAGAGTGACTGGGAGAAATCTGATTGTTGTTCATAATGTCAACAGTTGAATAAGTATCACCTATCAATAGTGATTAACTTCAAATTTAGGTCAGATTAGTTGTCTGAAAAAAAGCTGGGAACTAAATGCTGAATGCATGTTAGGTATCTCATTAAACCTACATTACTGTGGTAAACCTCACCAGTAAGTAAAGTGCTGCCCTCTGCTAATCGGTACACACACACTGAAGATTTGTGTCAGAAGTTACTTGTTATTAGCTGTTAACAACACTGTTACCCTGTTATTAAATGTTAAAAAAGAAAATCCACTGCAAAGTAAGTTTTCATCCAAATGAGTTTGTTCTAGTGTTTTGCATGGATTCATGACTTAAACTGTTTAGCAGATAGACTTGTTTAAGAAACGCAACTGGTTTCTAGCTGACACATAGGATTTTATGAAGTGATTGATTACAGTTGCCAATTGCCAAAGTCAGCGGGATGTTCCATATTGGCAGTCCCCATATGTGCACAGATCAGTCTGAAAAAGTAAGGGAGAGAGGAGTGACAATGGAGAAGGAAAGTAATTCTCAGTCCTGTTAATGTGATTTTAAAAGTATCCTGAATGCAAAAGTGTCTACTTTGTAAAATTAAGTCCAAGACTTTATATGTCAGATTTCTGTTACATCTTGGGTTTTTTTGTGGGTGTTTTTCCTGTTGAGTTTTCCAAGTATAAATCCAAGCCCTGGTCAAAGAATGGGAAAAGAAATATGCAATGACTGTTGTGTGCATTTTTTTCACCATTATTTCTAAGTGAAACATAGTCATTAAACTTTC
The DNA here is from genome assembly GCA_033558235.1 of Neomorphus geoffroyi. Taxonomy (NCBI): domain Eukaryota; kingdom Metazoa; phylum Chordata; class Aves; order Cuculiformes; family Neomorphidae; genus Neomorphus; species Neomorphus geoffroyi. The sequence continues at coordinate 8,491,987 of JAUMJM010000044.1, forward strand.
ATGATTTGTCAGCATCTCTAGGGAAGCTGGTGGGAGGAAAGAAACCAGGGATTTAATCTTGCTTTTGCTGAACATGATGGGAATTTGCCATTAATTTCTGCTGGCGGAGGATTATGCCCTAAGTCAACAGAGGAAATAAATAATGCCTAAATCTTCGGCTTTCTATTAACTAATTATTATTTTTCTTATTGTTAAATGGATGGGAGATTGGCAAGTCAGATATTCTTTTCCCAAGCATAGCTGTGGATTTGCAGCAAAACACTTGAGCAACTTAATTCTTCTCTTTGTGATCCTGTTTATCTGCCATAAAACAGAGACAATCATGTCCTCTTAAAAAAGCACCAAGGAGCAAGATCTCAAAGAAAGATCTCATACTACGAGTCTTCTAAAGATGCAGATGTTTGGGAATGTTGCAAGATGGGATAGGAGTGCCCAGGTTTTGAGAGTTATGTGGTGGTCCAGGTACATTTAGTCATTTGAAGAGCAGAAAAATAAGAAAGATATAGACATATATAACCAAAGGATAACTTTGACCTGTGTTATCCTATGTAAGAATGTGTCCCTCAGGTGAAATTTTGAGGTATGTTAATATTACCAATAGTTATCTAATGTAGTTTCTGGCATAGGGACACTTTTAATTATTCGATAACTATGGTGCATCCATTCATTTTACAGCAGTTTATGAAATGAGGTTGTAAACCTCACTCTGAATTTGTTGTAACTTTAACTGGACTGAATATTATTTGTTCGCTGCCTAGAATCTTTTGATATGGCAAAAGTGACATGTTGGTGCCTTTTCTACACAGGTCTATGTAAGGCAGTTTGATGAATATATTGTCTTGCACTGATGCTATGTTTAAAACGGGGAAACAAAAAAGAATTTAACTCAAAGCAGGAGCATAACCTTTAATAGTAACACATAAACCCAGGCCATAGCATCAGTTCAAAGTGTTTTGAAAGCCATAAAACCCATTTTGAGTGTCCTGCTGAATACAACTGGGGAGCACAACATGCAGTAATTTGTGAGAAGGAAAGATGTGGCAAGACCCAGGTCTCAAATGCAGACCTTAAGGTGATATTTCTGTCAGAACCACGCAACCCTTGCTGCATCCCTGGCTTTATGAGTGGGAAGCTTCAAACGAGCAGGTTTTGAATAATAAATATGTTTATGAAATCTTTCCAAGTGGAAGATAACAGCCTGCGCATGTTGATTCTAAATTGGAAGCACTTCTAGCCCTGTGATCATTGTCAAAGGTGAGCTCACAGAACGGAATATTTGTCTTCTGAGGTGAGTGAGTGGTAGATCAAATGTTCATTAAAGTTTGCTGATGATTTTATAACGGTTTTTGTAAGTATCTATGTATGTCTAGGTATGTCCTTCACACTGATGACAATGTCTGTGGACAAAGGAAGTGTAACGTTATTTTCAGTGATTTGAGTCATGTTTATTATGCTTATGGCCTTGTTCAGTGCTAATTTAAGAAAGAGTCCATTGGCAGGCTTTGCTGTAAGTAGAACGGAAAATTCAAATGGAGTAGTGATAAAACTATAAAGAAGCCATATTTCTCGTTCAGAGTAATTTCTTGAACTGGAAGATGTTTGTATTGTGGTTCCCAGATACCTTGTATTCCACATTATATATTAGGGCTCAGTAGATCCTGCTGGAATCAGGATCAAAAACTTCGGGACAAACTCCCTACACACTTAGAAAACACAACCAATATTTAACATTTATTAAAGCACTTTGAGTTCTTAAAGTTCCCAGCATTAAAATACTCTTAGAAAAACAAGTTCTATTAGGAGCAGAGCTATTTGTACTTGTGGCCCTAAACTGAGAGCCCTGGTGAACCATACAAAAGGCTAGGAACTGGCTAACACGAAAACACCCCCAGACGTTTGAGATCCTGCAATTTTACATCAACTGAGAATGCTCCCATCTGTTTATACAGAAAACTGAGATGAAGGAAAAGCAGTGTTCCAGGCTCTTACGCCTGTTCTTTGGGTACAGTTGGAAATAGAAGGCTGGCAGTTGTGCATCATTGCTGGCACTTGAGCTGCTGATAGATGGTGTTGCAAGTTCCCCTTCTTTAAGGGCTTGTTTTCCTCTGGATAATGGAAAGGCCTGGAGCCTTTGCAGTAGGTAAACAGGCCAGCTGATAACTAGGAAAAAGGCAAGGTGCAAACTAATTATGTTCTAACACAGCCTCCTCAGTCTTTATTCCTGTGGTGTCAAATGTTTCATGCTTAAACATTTTCACATGAAAGATACTAATGACTTTCATTCCAGATTGGCATAAAACTAACTTTTTTTTTTTTTGTTGTGGAAGATCAGCAAAGGCATGAAGCTGGAAGCGAGCAACATGTTTCTATTTGGCGTATCTGAAGGGTAGGGAAGTAGATGATAGTTCAAAATGTTTTTTTGGTTTTTTTCTGAGCTGATTCAGTAACTCTGATTGTTTTTTTTTTTCTCTACAAGCAGTGAGCTGTTGAGTAGTTGTGCCACTAAAAACCAGCCCACGCTGCTTGTGAACACTAGAAGTTTCTGTAACCCTTCTCCGCTGACTCATGATAATAGCTGTATAAAATTACTCTTTGTCTAGAATTGCTTTTTATTTTCTAAAAAGCAGACGACCCTCCCTACCTGAACCATATAGTTATTCAATAGGCTTTACTCTGAAGGGAGGCAAGAGAACCCCTGAAGGAAAAGTAAAATTTTAAGTGGTCAGGATAGAAGCACATGATATATGTGGATCTTGTTCTGTAGGGACTCCATGCTGGCCTGCCAAAATCAAGCAGGAAATGGAAATGGAGAAGAGAAATTCTTGGCTTCTGAGTCAGACTCAAGGGTTAAGCCACAGTCAAGCCACAAATGCCCTCTAAATCTTTCTAGGTAGGATTGTGGAAATTGGATGTGACGGAACAGAGCTTTTGGTCAATGGAAAGTCCTGATCTAGAGTCATGTGAGGTTCACTTGCAGGTTTTATTTAAAAAGGCTTGTCCAAACCAGTGGTGTTTCTCCTATCACAAGCTGAACTATTGGATTTTTGCTTTATTTGAGGTTACTGAAACCCAGAGGGAAAGCTGCTTTAGAGACCCCTTACAGGATAATGCTCTGAGAAAACTGTTCTTTTGAAGCATTGATTTGAAACTCATGCCTCTCATTCACATGAACTGCAGAATGCCGGGAGATCTGTCACCGACAAGGGTCTGCATTAGCTGGAAAACAGTGAGAATCCTCCACATGAGTGTACAGGATTTAAAAACAAAGAAGGAAAAGAAAGGAGAAACTCAAATTAAGTATCTGTTAGCATTTTGAGAGCTGCATGATTTAAGAAAAATCTGTACAGATCTGATTTTCCGGAAACCAGCTCTCCTGGCAGATTGACCAATGCAGTGTGACATGAAAACACCGCCTCCTAATACTTGCATTTAAAGAAATATTTTTCTTCCCAATTGAACATCAGCATTCCCATGAAATGTGTCAGTTGAGCAATGAGAAACTGTTGCACAGAAGACCCTACCTTTTTTTTTTTCTTTCCTGAGGGAATTATTAAGGGCTATTTGTTTTTGTATTTTGCATGGCAATGTAGTATTACCTAAGAAGTGAATTCTTCAAGCTAGAGGCTTCCTACCTGTCTTAACTCCTAGTGAAGCTGCGGAGATTTTTTGAGTTATGTCTGATCATGTTTAGTCTGACAGCCATGATTCTCATGTTCAGAGACAGAATATAGAGTAATGTAGACACAGTGGTGTTGTGTTTCACTTCTAATGCTGACCTGGAGTATCATATTTTACTGACTAGCTTAGGTGTATATTTCTCCTGTTGATTTTTGGGTAGTGTTTCCTTTCTTGGTGACATATTATGGTTTCTGGGTAGAGAAAGGAGATAAAATAGCAGAATTCCAGAGTAAGGGTCTGAAAACTGAACACAGTATTCAAGGTGCAGCCTCACCAGTACCAATTACAGGGGGACAATCCCTTCCCTACTCTTGCTCGCCCCGCTATTTCTGATCCAAGCCAGGATGCTGCTGGCCTTCTTGTCTACCTGGACACAGTACTGGCTCATGGTCAGCTGGTTGTTGACCAACATCCACGGGTCCTTGTCTGCCAGGCAGCTTTCCAGCCACTCTTACCCAAGCCTGTAGCATTGCCTGGGGTTATTGTGACCCAAGCTCAGGACCTGGCTAAGCCTTGTTGGACCTCATACAATTGGCCTTGGTACATTGATTCAACCTGTCCAGATCAATTCCTGCCATGTATGTGAATACCCTTCATCACTGCATTTTGTGCGTGTGTTCTGGGCACCTACTTGCTTCTTGAGCAGATCCCGTTAATAATGCTGTGTACAAATGCCTTTTTAAATTGTTACAGAATATGAATGTGACTGTATTAATGAAGATTATTTTTGTGTGTATCTGGAGTCTGCTGCATCTCAAAGCTATCAGTATTGGCTGTATTTTTCATGAATTTCAGTTATTAGAATAATTACATCAATGATGCGTCTTTTGATGCATTGCGTGATCAGAGAACAACTCCAAAGGGACCTACAATAGTTCTGAAGTTTGTAAGGCTACAGACTATTATACAGCTTTCTTTACTTAACAGCTGTTATACTTAATATGTGATTTATCCTACAGATAGCACCTGGGTTCACATGGGTTCAGCAAAGGCAGGTCCTGCCAGACCAACTTGATCTCCTTCTATGACAAGGTTACCCATTTAATGGATGAGGGAAAGGCTGTGGGTGTGGTGTACCTGGACTTCAGTAAAGCCTTTGACACCGTTTCTCACAGTATCCTACTGGAGAAACTGGCCGCCATCAGTGTGGACAGGCACAGTCTCTGCTGGGTTAAAAACTGACTGGATGGCCGGACCCAAAGGGTTGTGGTAAATGGAAGTAAATCCAGTTGGAAACCTGTGACGAGCGGTGTTCCCCAGCGTTCAGTGCTGGGTCCAGTCCTGTTCAACATCTTTATCAATGATCTCAATGAAGGGATTGAATGCACCCTCAGCAAGTTTGCAGATGACACCAAGCTGGGTGCAAGTGTGGATCTGCTTGAAGGAAGGGAGGCTCTGCAGAGGAATCTGGACAGGCTGGATCAATGGGCTGAGACCAACGGGATGAGGTTCAACAGGGCCAAGTGCAGAGTCCTCCATTTGGGTCACAACAACCCCATGCAGCGTTACAGGCTTGGGGAGAAGTGGCTGGAGAGCTGCCTGGCAGAGAAGGACCTGGGGGTGTTGGTTGGCAGCGGCTGAACGAGCCAGCAGCGGCCCAGGTGGCCAAGAGGGCCAGTGGTATCTTGGCCTGTATCAGACACAGCATAGCCAGCAGGAGCAGGGAGGTGATTGTGCCCCTGTACTCAGCGCTGGTGAGGCCGCACCTCGAGTGCTGGGTTCAGTTTTGGGCCCCTCACTACAAGAAGGACATTGAGGGACTGGAGTGCGTCCAGAGAAGGGCAACAAGGCTGGTGAAGGGGCTGGAGAATAAACCCTATGAGGAGCGGCTGAGGGAGCTGGGGTTGTTTAGTTTGGAGAAGAGGAGGCTGAGGGGAGACCTCATCACTGTTCACAACTGCCCGAAAGGAGGTTGTGATGGGGTGGGCGCTGGGCTCTTCTCACAAGTGACAGCGATAGGACAAGAGGAAATGGCCGCAAGTTGCACCAGGGGAGGTTTAGACTGGACATTAGGAAGAATTTCTTCACTGAAAGAGTGGTCAGGGATTGGAACAGCTGCCCAGGGAGGTGGTGGAGTCACCATCCCTGGAGGTGTTTAAGAAACAGATGGGTGAGTTTCTTAGGGGCATGGTTTAGTAAGGAGACAGGCACGGTTGGACTCGGTGATCTCAGAGGTCTCTTCCAACCTAGTGATTCTATGATTCTCCAACTTGACTGTCTCTTGAAAACATGTTAAAAGATGTAGAAAAAAGAAGTTGTCCATCCAGAAACAGAAACAATGAAACTTTGTGTATTTCTACTCTTTCTTTCCTTGGTTAATGTTGCAATATTTTCTGTTCCCAGAGATGAGTTGTTTCTAACTGGGATAGGGTTGCTTATAATACTGTGCATGAAGTGACACATGTATGTTAGGACGGGGAGGGAAAAGTACTATCTCATGTTAGATCAACTGATATAATTGCAGAAAATCTCAGAACAAGAAATCTTTTGGGGAATTTTTCTCTCCTTTGCCAGCATAGGGGGTTTGCTGCCTTTCGGGGAGAGAGAGATCATCACTACCTGGATTTGCTGCAGACTACTCAGGAGCCAATGTCACCTGCAGAGGAGCTGCTACCCTACGCCCCCCTCACCTCTACCTGCCCCCCACTCCCCCCCAATGCTTTCAGACAAAAGGACAAGGAGAGGGCAACACCATGTCCTGCTGTCTGTAAATATAACTGCACTAAAAGGAGCAGGGATAGAACTTAATTAGTTAAGGTTTTTGATTACAGTGGTGTTGTGTGTCCTGTTCTGATTTTGGTTATATATATATATATAAGTATATTTGTAGTTAAGAACTGTTATCCTTCTCTATCTTTTTTTTTCTTGATAAAAATCTCTTAATTTCTGATACACATCTTCATTTACTTTAAACTGAGACAGGTCTTCAGCCTTCCTTATTACTTTTGCAATGCTGTAGTTTGGGCTTATCAAAGAGATTACCTCTTCATGCAAATCTTGCTTTATGGTTTTACTCACTCATATTTACCCCATCAATGTGGCTACATAGTGGAATGTTAAATGCAGGAGCTTAGTTTGATTCATTGGTTGCAAAGTTATTTCTAGTGTTCTCACTGCATTTCTTACGCAAGCATCATGTGTGCATGTTGAAATGTGATAGTAAAAATGAGTTAATCAGGAACTCAACTGAGATCAGAACCTGAATGAAGTATATTAATATCCATGTCTTGTGCAAGGAAAAGACTAATGGGCTACTCAAATATTTTTTTTTTATACATTGCTGACTTGAATCTATTAAAAAAAACCCCAGTTAAGCAAACAAAAAAGCTCCACACAAAACAAGCCTATCTATCTTTACATAACTTTGAGCAAAGCTCTCCTAGCTTCATCATGTTAACAGTTGTTCCTTTTAAAAGCATTCGTTTTGGCTTGATTAGTTTTCAACAATCTGAATATTTTTCAGAGTTGTATTTAAACATCTTTAGTCTTCTCTACAATTTAAGAAAACTCTGCCTTGAGGCGATAATGACCAGTTGGACATGTAACTGGCTGTGCAGGAACATCACCCTCCCACTATAAGGTGAAAAATATGGTCTTGTAGTTGCTAGGGTGATAGGTTCATCAGTACAAGTGTACCCTCATTCTGCACAAAGTATCAGGTGAGATATTCTACTTTGCAATGATCATAGAATCATAGAATGGTTTAGGTTGGAGTGGACCTTAAAGATCATCCAGTTCCAAACTAGATCAGGTTGCTTAAAACCTCATCCAACCTGGCCTTGGACACCACCAGTGACGGGACATCCACGACTTCTCTGGGCAACTTGTGCCAGTGTCTCACCACCCTCACAATAAAAAATTTCTTCCTAATATCTAATCTAAATCTCCCCCTTTTCAGCTTAAAACCATTCCCACTTGTCCTATCACTGCACTCCCTGCATGATAGAACTTGTGGTTTAGTTGAGGTCTTTTTTTTTTTTTTTTTTTTTTTTTTGCTAAATAGCCACAGACCATTTTGAATCGTTACTGTGATAAGCATAATTTAGGTCATTAACTTATGTTATCTAAACAGAAGGAAATGTACCCATCATGTACAACCTTGTAGCTATTTGACAGGGCTGCTGCTTTTGCACACCCATGATGCAAGATTGGGCTCTGACAACCTGAAGTTTTCGTCTGCCACACACCTTAGAGATACTTTTGCACAACTCGGTACAGATCATCTTCCCTTAATTAAGGGACAAATTGAACAAATACAAAAAAAATCTGCCTCGTTAAAGTATAAGGTTTCATTTTCATTTCTCTACTGTTCAATTGTAGACAGCTAAAATTGTGATTTAAATTAATGCAATACCTTGGGGCATACCAGAAAGAGAAGAAAAATACGTTTCAAACTAAAAATATCAATCGCAACTCTTTAATTTTAAAAAAAATTATTCCTGATATTCAAAACATACATTATTCAAGTACACTTTAGTGGCATTTCTATGCAGTCTGTAAAAATTAAAGAAGAATAGGAGCAAACCTGATTTTGAATAAATGACGATTCCTCTAATAAACTCTGAATTACTTATCCTCTGATACTTCTGTTTTGAAACTCAGTGTAAGCCCTTGTTTTTCGTGTAACCTTCAAGAGGTACTTAAGACCTCCACTATCCCTGGAACATTGATTGGGCAGGGATTAGTGCAGTGAGTGAAACAAACAAAATGGGATCACTTTATAATTTTATAGACTTCTCTATCAGACTGAATTTCACAGAATTGTAGAGTGATTTGGGCTGGAAGGGGCCTTAAATGTCATCCACTTCCAACCTCCCTGCCATGGGCAGTAACACCTTCCACTGGATCAGGTTGCTCATAGCCTAGTCCAACCTGGCCTTGAACACCTTCAGCAATGGGGATTTAAAATGCTTTTAATTGATTAGTTTTGTAGTCTCATGAGGATTTGTCTAATAATTTAATTTTTTTTTCCAGGTAGGGCTATATAAAAGTGATCTTAAGAAGATCTGTGCCTTACCTTAGGCCTAATTACCTCGCTAATTTCCTGAACTAATGCACTTGCATTCTCCATCGATCATCTTATTCTGTTCCATTTCCACATTTGAGTTGCCCAGTTTGGGTCAGAGCTGACCATCACTGCAAGAAACGTGATAAAGTGAGGTTACTGAATATATGTGTGGAGTTGTTCTGGAGGGGTCTTACATCCTTTTGATTAAGGAATGCAAACATGCTTTCATGTACAATTTTGAAGTGGTTATCCTTTGCCTGACAAGTGTTGTTAGCATTTGTAATTTTTAATTTCACTGGGGAAACACTAATGCTATGAAAGTGTTTAGGTCCTATAACATTTGAAAAGATATACTGCCTAGTACAGCAGATGAGAGAAAAAGATGTAGTTGTTAGTGTAGAAATACAGGAACTCAGCATACACAGAAGCCTCTAAACACAATAAAAGCTGGTAAAAGAACTACTCCCCTCTACAAGACTTAGGAGAAAAAGATATTTGGTTGTTTTTTAAAATACAAAATAGAAAGGAGAAGGTTCAACAATACTCTTGCTTAATCCGAAAACCTCAAAACCTTCAACAAAATGAATGAACCAGAAAGGTTACATGTTCTTGCTTCAGAGACCAAAGTTTCTAAACTAGGCTTAAAGACAGCTGATATTTCTCTCTCATCCAACACATATGCAGAACAGTTAGAAGAGATTGTTTGTGTGACACAGGCACAAAATAGAGGTAGCTTAGTAATTTTTGAGAGTAGCTTCTGTCTGTATTGGTTTGGACAAGACTTACTTTCCATTGAGGAAAGTATTAGCTGCTTGGCAGGTAGTTCCTAAAGTTCTTATTAAAGAAAATATTCTTATGAATGTTGAACAAGTATTGGAAAGTATTTGATTAACCAAAAGAAGAAATGATCAGGTTTATAGCATCTCTTGGAACCTCATTCATAACAAGCATATGAAGACTGCTTAATGCAAGTTCTTGTGTGCTTTTCTTTAAGTAGGTAGCAAGTTATGTGGTTTTATGAAATCTCTAAACTGTGAGGAAAATACTTTCTTCTAGGGTACACTTCCAGGGTAGCCATATAAATATAACTTGTTATGATAGTAAATTCAGAATGAAGTCATAAAGTGCTTTAACCTTCTGCAATTGCCAATGAAAACAAGAACCATAAAATTGCTTTCTCTGACCTACTGTCTCACAGGCAATCTTACACTCATTTACAAAAGTTACTCCAGAATAGAGCAATTATGCTTGGTAAAAAGCATATGGAGACAGAGCCCCCCCTTAAATATCCTGACTTGTTCCAGCTTTGCCTATCTTGTTCTTAGCCCTCCTCCCCTATCCTCCCTCCAGGCCTGACCCACGTACCCAAAGAGCCCCTCACTGCTGGTTGTTTAGAAATAGCCTTGACAAATAAAATATTAACAATTAAAGTAACCATGTAGTATTTTGTTTGTTAAAGCCTGGAACTGTACACCTTACACAATGAGGCTGAAAAATCAATATGGCAGTGCCAAGTTTTCTGCTGACAGGGTATTTGGCTGTCCTTTAGACTTGTGTCTAACAGCAACAATTCCACAATTATGAAGCGCAAGACCCATGTAGCTAAACTTTTACCTCTCGTACAATAAAGAATGTGCCAGTTGCGATGTATTCTGCTTTCCCTTGACAAGCTTAAGGCGTAATAGTGAGATGTTTGCATGGGAAAGACTGATGAAGTAATCAATCAAACCTGTGTTTTAGTCTGTTCATGCTCATAACTAAGAAACTGCGACTAAGGGGAAAAAAGATGATAGGTCATATCTTTTATATCTCCTCTTTCTAATCATGCTTTACTGGGTTAGAATACTGACCTCCAGGCAGTGACTGCAGTGCAGAGCCTCAAGACTCACTCCCCCATGTTTCTCTTTTCCCTGAAGCTTTGGAAACATGTTACTACAAGGTAACCAACCTGACTCCTATTTAATTTCCCTAACATTCAACAACTGTTCTTGCTATTTTTCTTTGTTCTCATTTTGTCTTTCTCCTGAATTTCATGTAGTTATTTACGTATGTTTCCACTACGGTATACCAAATGAGATTAATAATTGAGCTCAGTTTATGATATTCCAAATAATTTCTGTTTGTGAGATAATTTTCCCTTTCTTTACAGAAGCAAGTTGTGTACAGTATTCAAATGTTTTTGTTGGAATAATTACTGTTGTAATCTAAATTTCCCTTCTCTACTTCAAAAAATATCTCAAAGCATTTGAATAGTTAAGTACTTAATCAATATCATCTTTTTATATTCTCTTGACATATAATTCTATAATAAAGGGAGTGGGACTGTAATCAAACGATTACAAGTAACAAGAATTAGTACTATTAAGAGTGCTGAAGAATATTGAGATACAAAGAATGTCAAACAGAAAAGGTTATACAGATGTTAAAGAAATCTTATATGGTGTGAGGGGCTGAGAAACTCGTGATTTCATTTGATCTACACTGGTGTTGGCAAGAACCCTTGCAAAAATTGCACGTCCATTTAAAAACTATTTTGTCCTTACTGGAATTCAGGACTTAGTGATTTTCCTAGATGAATCGTGATTGGTCTATGAAAATTTCAATGTCACAGTCTAATCAATACCATCAGTGTCAAGATACTTTCCTTATGCCTCTTGTGTTCCAAGTGAGGTCTCACATTATTAATGGGTACAATTTCGTGGAAACAACTTGATATTTATTTTCTAGAACTTCCGCATGACATGGCCACTTCTGAGCTACATTAACATTTCCATTTCATTAATCATTGTGACCTAGGATGGGTGGGTCCTTATGTGGTTTCCTTTATGTTTCCCCCTCTTTTTCACCCCCCTCAATTACTTGATTTTGGGAAGTAGACACATATAAGCAGACTGAAGGTTAATGGAAATCAGCTTACTTTCTCTAGGGAATGTAACAAATTCAAACTAAAACTTTATTTTTAATCTTCTCCACTAATGAGGACTTTTATTTGTGTAACTTCAAGCAATATGTTAGTCCCACACTGATATTTTGTGTATGTGGTTGCTGCCGAAGAACAGTTTTTTCAATACATGACACCTGAAAAAATGCTGTTGTATGCTTCTAATTCTAAACATAAAAGAAATTTTCAAGTGGCAGAGTTATTTTATTAAGGAAAATAACTGACTAGTTGGAAAACAAAATTCTCGGTGCATGGGTGGGGAGAACAACTAAGAATTAAAAAAATGGTAAGCTATCTTGTAATGCTCTTCAGAAACAAAATTTTCTAAAGAAAGTTTGTGTGTTTTAGGGACTGTCATCTCCATTGTGCATAGAAGACCTCACATGCTAATTTATTGTTAGAGTTCATGTCCTATGTAGAAGAGTTAGGAATTCGTAGTTTTAGAGAAATGGAGAAGAACAATTTATAATATAAAACAGAAACTGAAGTTCCATATATATGGTGACAGAGAGCAAAATAATGCTTTGGAAGGAGAAATGTTTGTGAGAACAATGAAGACAAGCTTCATGTTTGCTGTAGATGTTTCTTTAGAGTTCTTCTCTGTAAGCTTTCTTGTAGTATGGATGGATTCTTATTACTTATCATCAAAATATTCCCCAAACTCACTGAAATGTCTTTAAGGTCTGATTGCAAAATGAGGTTAATTGAGAACCCAGAATGGTAGACCTGGCCCTTTTCTGTGTTATGACACAGTTTTTAATTATATGACACTGTGTTATTTTTTCTGTCATCTACTGATTTTTCTGTTAATTCACTTATAAAGTACTGTTTGTACGGTATTCGTTCTATAAATTCTATAAATTACATCTTCCCAAATTTATTTATTTATTTATGTGTATCCCCCTAGTCGCCCTATCCCCACTTTTGAATATTAAGTAGATGAAAGATAAAAGCAAAAATACATGTATTAATTGTCTATTTTAATTTCTCTGGCAGCTGCTTTGCTTTGAGCTGAAGGATTCAGCAATGCATAAATGCCTTTAATACATAGTCATGTGAGTCCTCATTTAATTTCATCTTTTTCAGTACACATTCACTTGTCTCTCTAGACTTAATGGTGTCTACAGTCACATTGTTCGCATCTTCATTTTTAACTCTTCTAGAAACTCTTGAGTTTTGCTAGCCTATGTGTTATTGTCGAACAGCCTACTTATCTAATAGGGCATTGGAACACCCAAGTATTAAACCCTCTTAGTGCTTCAGTTACCTTTTATAATGTATAATTTATCATGATCTATTCATACTAACACCAGTTAACATGGGTTCTTGCAGTTTACTTGAAGGGTCTCCTTAGCACCAAATTGTATCTTAGAAATAAATAATTCCAAGGAGCTTGGTATGATATAAAACTTGCCAGTAACTGCTTTGGAAATCAAAGAATCTTGCATGTTATCCATGCTTTGAAACCTCTTGCTGTGTGTTAAGTATTTTTAATGCACTAAAAAATAGACGGAAGAAAATTGGTTCCTCACACTTGGGAACTATATGTGTCTGAGGCTGTCCATAGGGAGTGAAGGGAAAACTGGTTGCTTTCTTAACTCTTCTTTCAATTCATGGAAGAAGATCTGAGCCATTATAATTTTGAAGCAAGTGGTGTTCCCTTGAAGGACAAGTTACCTTCAACCCAATTTCTTTATTCAGGTAATTTCTGTGTCCCAACATTAGAACAAGAATGTGTTCTGTACCCTTCTTTTTGACTTCTAGTAGAAAAGACTACTTAGGAAATGCTTTAATGTGATTTTCCAAGCACATATACCAGGACCAGAAGGTGTTGCTGATAAATACATGGTTTCTGTTTGTCTGCTATAGCAATGCAGAAGGGAAGTGCGTGCATGATGTTTGCAATAAAGAAAATGTTTAAGAAAACTTGGTAGTAATAAAAAAATCTCACTGAAAAAAATCAGAGGGAAGACCTTTACTGTCTATATATGATTTTCAGGTATTTAAGTCGTTATTTAAATTCAGGTTTTTATGATTCATAGAAAGTTTATAGCAGACAGGAAAGATCCAGTGATGGGAAACTCAGAACAGGAGTTATGATTTACATTGAGATAAATCACCAGTGTCATTCATGAGTATTTACCTCCAGAGACAATAAGGCTCAAATAACTCTTCATGGTGGCTTTTCATGGAAAATTTTCCTAGTATACTTAATGAAGCTGACTTCAAAAGAAGTAACTGTGGCCTCACCATGTAAATATTTGCTGTTTGAGTAGTCTTTCTTAAAAGAGTAAGCTTCACATTGTAGCTTCCAGAGTTTTAATATTTCCCCCCTTTCTGTACTCTGTCCCATTTTATTTAAATGCACAAATACCATTTACAACAGCCCATGATTGTTTTTGCAGTTTTATTTTTTGATTGGGGCAAGGATGTTTTTATTTGGCTCCTACACCTCTTATTCAGCCCTTCAGCTGAAAAAAGGTGCTGAGGCAAGTCGCATAGAGACTAGTTACTGTGTTTACACTTTGTCCTAGAAATAGCTTCATACTTTTGCTCCAGCTCATGCTTGTCTTGCATCCAAACAGCTGGCATTTAAGCCTGCCTCAGATGCAGACTTTAGATAAGCTCTGAAGCATGAGAGAAAAGAATCCCTGAGAGCCTTGGGTGGACCTGGTAAAACACCAAGCAATGTGGTATGATCAGGAACGGCACTGGGTCATGTTTGTCTCAGCCCTTACCCAATGTACCATACTGCGTTACACAATCGACAGGGGGCAGTCACATCTGGAGAAGTCACGTGCAATGAACTAGTAGAGGGCAAGTAGAAGCGTCCTTTTTTGACGCTGTGAATGCACTGAGAGCAGCTTAGAAGACGTCATACTATAGGCTGCTTCCTGGGCCATACTCCTACACAGGATGTAAATGGGGCCAAGGTTCTTGAGTGGTTTTCTCAGGCTAATGACTTATATATACGTGTGTGTAAGTAGATATGAATTCAAATATGGAGTTAAATGTCTTTACATTAGTATAGCAGGTTTGCCTGCCTCATTCACCACATTCCCATATAACTTTGCGTGCAACACGAATAGGAGGAGATTATAGGATTACAGCCCTGGGAAGCATCCTGAGAGCTTGCCAAGCAGAAGAACAGTTGTTTAATATTACCTCTGTTTAGAAACAATTATATCCAGGAAAATGCAATTCAGATCAGACCTTCTAAAACTTGTCAAGGCTTCTTCACCTTTAACTATTTAAGAGCCAGGCAATGCATGTAAAACCTAGTTCGTTTCATTTGCCAGGTTATCATGCCATAGCTATGTCTGTGCTCAACAAAACACCAAATTGAGGGAGGGTCAAGGAAATGCCTGTAAAATGTGATATTATTTGGGGCGCTGAAACTTTCTATCACTTTGTTTTCAAACCTTAGTGATGAGATGATCCTGTGGAACAAACACGTTATATTGAGGAGGAAGAATGACTTGGTTGTAGTTACCTGGGAGGTGGCTTCTGAATGGAGGGCTGACAATGCAGGTGGTTTCCCTGAATCAATGCTAGTGGAGCAGGAGAGTTAATCAGCTGGTTGTAGAACAGAACAGGGCTTTGTCTCTGTGGGAAAGGGAGAATTTTCCCTAAGGGTCCCTTGTGCTGTGGGGCTGATAGAGAGACAGGCAGCTGTCTCTGTTAGGACTAATTTCCCTTCCCCATGCTTTTTATAATACTAAGCTGCTTCCCCTTTAGGTTTGAAGGATACTGAACAGATGATTTTAATTACTCTTCTACATAAAGGGAACACAATGTAGGGATGCAAGCTTTTGCTGTTAAGAATATTGACTGTTAGCTAAGGTGGCTTTTTTTTCCTGTGTTTTGAATTATACTACTTTAGCTCTATCTGTAGCTACCTCACTGATATTGACATCCATGAGGAGTAACAGGTAGTGAAGCTGCTGGTGAGCACCAAGAACATCCTGAGCAATGATCTAGTAATTTGTCCCCTAAGTGACGGTGGCATATTTTTCTCCAAAGAGTTTGTTCATTGGTACTGTATCTCCCCAGGAGGTTTCTCTGGTTGCAAATTAATGTTGGTTCTGATTTACTCTTGCACCTCCAGATCTTGCATAAATTGATGAAAACTGAAGGAGTGAAAGTTGACTTACCTTATTTTTCCTAGATGTGATTTTGGTTTTATGATAGGGGAAATTCTTACTTTATTCCAAGGAACTCTGCTGCAAAGGATGTTTCTTCAGTGTACAAAATACTTAGCTTTGCAAGCAAACAGGAATGGCCAGATGAGTCCATCTGCCTCATCCAGAACAGTTCCCCATAGTAGAAACTAATACAGCGAACTTCTTCACTGCCAGTTCAGCACTGGGAAAAGATTTCAAAATAAGTCCAAAGGAGAATTGTTTTCTTTCTTTCTGAGGTCTTGATCTAATCCTGGCATGAAACTATGGTCTTTTTCTTATTCAACGTTTCTTAAAAGGGTTATTTAAGATTGCCAAAAACTACCTGCTTATCTTACTTGCAGCATTTTTCTTCAAATTATCAATTGCTTTGCAGGTTTTTTGCTGTATGGGAGTTAAACTTTTACTCAAAGAAAACCCCTTTTCTAAGTTGATACTTGTATGTGAAGGTTATTCTTGTGAGGTTATTCTTTTCTATTTATATCTGCGGAAGAGAAATCCTGGCATCATCTGTCTTTGACAAGTCTGAATAGTTGATTATAAAACATTAGGTTAATTGAGAAGTACACTGAGATTTATAGTTTTAAATAACTATGTTTTAAGACCAGCAATCATATAATATGTGATAAGCTTATATAGGAATATTTTTCCAGTTAGCTGTAAGTGAATATATGAATATTTTTTTCCAGTTTCTACTAATTTCTAAGGTGTTATCTTTAGTTATTTGTGTTGTCTAACTTAGAAAGTATGTGATAATCAAGCCCAGGAGTTGCTAGTGTCAAAGAATCAAATCATTGTCCCTAACTCTGCAGATCTTGTTACAACATACATTTTTTTTCCTCTTCTCCAAAATGCCAATCATACACTGAATGACCTTGAAAAGCAGCAAGTTAAAACATAAGTTCTATGTAGAAGAGCTCTAGTCTTGGATGTCTTCTGTGTGTAAGAGGCAATAACAGCTGTATAGAGGCACACATTCGGAATTTCTCAATTTTACCCATGATGTTCAGAAAACAAATGCCCTGTTAACTAACCAAATGCACATACATATTTTTAACTTGGTGGAGACATGCTACTGATTACAGTTACATTTATGACTGCTGTGAGGAACGGTTTTAAAAAAGTACTAAGAATACAAAAGCAAATGCACCGAAGTGAAGTTAAGCAACTTCCTAGTCCCTTGCTCAGGGGCTTTCCAGCTACCGTTTCAGAGCAAGTGTAATAATACTAGACAAAGCAATTACAGTTAAGATGTACCTATTTTACTAGATATGAAACTGAAAGGGAAAGGATGTACAGATCGTTTGACTTTTTGGAACTTTCACAATGAGATGTACTACATCCATTTTGCATTCTTTTGGAGGAAAGAAAAAGGCAGGATTTTACTAGTGGATCAGTTCAAGGGAGGAGATAAATCTGGCAGTTGAACATATTCAAAATCAGCCAGTGCCAATGTGTCTTCCAATAGAAATTTTGCAGAAGTGTCAGGAATATATGCCTGGTCTTCGTGACCTATCATGGTGCTTTTTGCATCCAGGATCACGCAGACATTACACAGGTCATTTTACAGGAAAACTTTTACACTGGCTGTGTAGTTCTCCATATACTCCTCTGGCACCAGTTTACAAGGAGAAGTTCATACTCTCACATACATCAGTAATGCTTCCATAATTCCCTTTAAAGTTACCACTTATCTCTCATCACAGGTCTTTCTGTTAAGACTGGCAAAGAGGAAATGGAAATCTTGTTCTTAAGTCATCTCTTTGGAAGTGATTTAACAATATTTAAAATAGACAGTCTTGTTAAGTAACACTGGCTCCTGTAGCATTGACCCACCCAGTGGCAGTGCTTTTTGGAGGAACAAAAATGCTCAGATCTCTTTGCCCAGATGGAATGTGGGTTGAAAAACATTACAGTAGTGGGGACCTGAAATAGTTGTTTGCAGTGTGTTGTTAAAAGGAAAGTTAAAAGTCTCTGGCTTTTAATTCTAGGTCTGTTACCAGCATTACTTAGGAAAAGGTAGGCTCAAACAGAAATATAGTAACTTAAAAGTTGTAGGTCCTAATTGTGTATCATGTAACTGAGCAGAAAGAGTGCCTCACCCATGTGAAATCCCAGGGAATTAAAAGCTCCAAAGTATTTTCTAGAAATCAGTCACTTCCTCTGGAAAAGAAAAAAAAGGAGGAGGAAGAATCTTAGCCCTCCATTGTATCTTGTGGATAAATGACACTGATATATGAGACCAGCCCTGCTTTTGCTATTACAAATTCCCAGCAGTCGCATGGAATTGGAATGTGCTTTCCTCAGGCAGGCAGTCTGCCCACTCTCGAGGCCATAAAGGATTGGGCCCAGAGTGGTGCTTTTGCTACAGAGCTTCTAGAGTTCTCAAAATATTTTATTTACACACCAGAAAATCCTGAAAATAAAATCCGAGCTGGACTACAGTAAAAAATGTGCCTTTGAAGATGATCTGGTTACCCTCTTGCTTTAGATTTAAGAAGGTGAGAAGACTTTACGTAGGAAGATTTTGATTGCAGATCCAAGTTGTGTGTGAGTAGGGGTAAGTAATAGAGAACGACAAAAGAATAAAGAAGGAACTAATGAAAAGGAAATTAAAGGTGCAATCTGGCAGATATGTTGTGTGAGATGGAAGAAACAGGCCTTGGAGATGAAGAGAGTGGAAAGAAAGGGAAAATGGATTGTGAAGAAAGGAAAAACTAGAAAGAAAGAAAGGAAGAAAGATCGAAAGAAAGATAGAAAGAACCCCAAAAGGTTCAGAGGCTTCTCTAGAAGAGGTAGCTTCAATGAAAAAAACAGATCCTAACTGCATAGAAACAGTGATTGCAATATATGACGTGAGATAAAAAACTGGAGCACTGGAAGTGTTGCTGGCTGTTCACTGGAAGAGAAGAAGCATACGAAATTGTGAACAGTGAAGTTTGAAATGAATAATTTCAGAAATCTTCAGTGGAATTTTTATAGCGTTAGATTTTTTTGTGCAGGACTCTGTTTTGTGGGGAGCAGTCAGGATCTGATGCTATTGGCTTTTGTGAGTTTCCCTAAATCCATTGCAGTTTGATGTGGATGGACATAGCTAAAATAAAGATGTGTACTTAATGTGCTTTCATTTCTTATCAGTACCATGTACATATTATCCTCCCTTTTTCTTTTCATAGTTCTAGATAGATATGTCATTAATTCTTTTTTTGTGTGCCAGTAAAGTCTTGTTATTTATTTACAACTTCTAAGTGCTTTGGGGTATTGCAGCCCTTATTCTGAAGGGTTAACTTGTAATTCTGATAAAGCCTTGGAGTTTGGCAGTTCTAAAAAGCATCCTGTGTAATGGTTTCATCCTCACTGAGAAATGTAGATTTTCTTGTCTGTCCTATTCTCATTATTATTTACATTTCATTTACCTTATGTTGTTCAGATGTTATTCTGCTTTATAGGTGCCTCATCAAACCTTTCCTCTGCTTATACCATTCACAGTTGTCACTGCAGACGGTTATGTATAGTCTAGTAATGCTAGTGAAGAGTCTAGGAAAATAATACTTGACTCTAAAATATCTATTTTTTTCTGAAATAAAAAAAAGATTTAAGGAAGTGGTGGATAATGTAATAAATCTTGAGCTATTAATGAGACCGTTTTACTGTCAAAATCTCCATTAGACACACACCACTAATAGGATTGGTAAATTAGGAACTCTGTAAACTGAGATCCTACTTTCATTCTGTGGAAAAGAAAGATATATCCTGAAGCCAACTACACATTGGCAATGCATAGTGCATCATGTAATAATTATTATACTTAAATCTCGACTTTAAAGGAAAAAAAATCCCCAAGTCTAGTTCGGTTATCCTGTCGTGTAACGACTGACTGTATTTCAACAACCCTTACCTTAAAAGGAAACCATTTGGTAAGATGCTTTGCTGTAATTTCAGGCTACTATTTCAAGGAGGGATGCGAGCTGGTGCCAGCCTAGATTTTGGTAAATCCTCTTTATTAAATAAATTGTAGGATAGATGGTTTTTTATACCTTTAGCAAACTGTGCTTCAAAAGCTCCAGGATCCTTCCGTTCTCCAGAATCTCCATGGCAGTACTCCTCCATAGAAGACTATTTGCAGCCAAAGTTCTTGCCTGCCTCATGGGCCTTTGGGTTTGGGAATGGTGTAAAGCCTGGGGACTGCTATTAAACCAGCAGCACCTCCTGGAGTGTGGAGCATTGCTTCCAATACTATGTCCTTTCATCTTTGACAGTTTTGTTCTGTGTAAATCGCCTCTTTCCAATGTATGGTCTCTGAAGCCTACTGTAAGAAGAAAATTTTTAGAAGCTGTGCAAAATTTGGTTTGGTTTGAACTTTCAGAACTTTTGATAGAACTTAATTTAATCTTTATCACTTACCTAGGGGGAATAGATCTTAGAAAATCTGTTGTGAAATTCCAGGGCTAAACGCTACATGTCTGTGTCCCAGTACTCCACTCATCACTTCAAAAATGAAATCCTAAATTTGCAATTTTGTTTTCATCACAATGTATTGGTCTCATTTACTTAGCATAAAACTGAAGTCTAAGTGAAATTTGTTAATAACCACTATGGCCAGTGGTATGGAATTCTGTAATTGTCTTGCTACTTGTTATGGTAATAGATGTAGGCTTTGATTTTATCCAGAACTTATTAATTATGACCAATAACACAAATATTTTCTGTTTCACATACCGTTGGAATGGGTGAGTGAGATGGTCTCTGGGCAAGAGAGCAAGGAAGGAAGCAATCCTTAATTTCAAGGTTGGTATCCCTATTGTGCTGGTCCTCTAGTGTACTGGAACTGTATTGTACGAGGGTAAATGCTTTTAATGCAGGAAATGGAGGATCATTTAACAGGTGCCAAGACCTATGCAGTTCTTTATCTGATCCATTTCTTGGACCAGAGACCTTGCCCTAAGACAAATAAGAGTCTTAGGAACACATGGATCCTAAAATATTAGGAACAGAAAGGATTGTTTTGTATAAGAGATGAGATTGGACATAGCAGGTACTTGCCATGATGTGTAGGGAGTTGTTGAAACATGCTCAGATACTTCAAACTTCTCCAACAGAAATGAAGCATGGGAGAGAAACAAAGAAGGTGAAATGGTGTACTGAAACTTGTCCTGGATGTCTGAGATAGAATAACCTGGCTTGTTTTGTTGCATATGGGATGCTTGTTTCATAGAATCATAGAATGATTTGGGTTGGAAGAGACCTTAAAATTGTCCAGTTCCACTCCCCCTGCCATGGGCGGAGACATCTCCCACCAGACCAAGCTGCTCAAGGGCCCATCCAACCTAGCGTTGAAGACTTCCAGGGAGGGGACATCTACAGCTTCCCTAGGCAACCTGTGCTAGCGTCTCACCACCCTCGTTGTGAAGAATTTCTTCCTAATATCTAATATAATTCTACCCCCTTCCAGTTTAAAGCTGTTCCCCCTTGTCCTGTTGCTACTTGCCCTTGTAAAAAGTCCCTCCCCAGCTTTCCTGTAGCCCCCTTTAGGTACTGGGAGGCAGCTATGAGGTCTCCCAGGAGCCTGCTCTTCTCCAGGCTGAACAAGGCCCAACTCTCTCAGCCTGTCCTCACAGCAGAGGTGGTCAAATATTTCCTCATAGCTTGTTTTGTTTCTTGTTCTCACTGATGGAAACTAAAAGATAATATCTAGAGGAATAAATGAACTGAGAACACTGGGAAACTAAGTAGAATAGGACGATTTCAAATGCCTTGCACATGGCATTCCTGTTATTGAATTCTGATATGGCAGGAGAGTTTGAGGCTTGTTCACCTCTCAGGAGGTTGAGATTGCTGATTTTCTGATCTAATGGGTTCTAATCCCATTGCCTACAATGTCTGCAGTTTGGATCATGTGTTACTGTGAACTACTGGTTACTGCACCTGAGGCAGTGCCTGCAGAGCTCCTACCAGGTGTAGTTTGCACCTCTTTGGAGTGAGCTCCCTGCAATTACTCTGTTGCAAGCTGGATTTTATACACCACAAAATGTAAGTCTGGATTAAGGTGACAGTGAGCAATAGTGTCAGACTTTCTATTATAGTTACTCTGTTCAAGCATTTTTTTTCCCTTCAAGGAGATAAAGTAGACTCTGAAGAGTTTTCGGTTCATTAAAATAAAATGAATGACTCGATCCTGCTTCCCCTAAGCTAAGTAATATTTCCACTGGAGTTAACAAGAGGTTTTTTTGAGTAGCATGTCAGGATGAAGCTCTGTTTGCAAAAGCATCATTCATCACTTACTACAATCTGAGGATCAGAGACCGCTGCTATGTATTGGAGTGAAAGTAAATGGATTAGCACTTATTGAGCTTAAAGTCTTGACCCTAAATCCTTTAACCTTATTATGCTAAAATACATGCAGTTCTCCTTTCTAATAAATTCAGTAATTCTTGTTTTGGTTTTCTGTGTGCTCATTGCACAGATATATCCTCATGTTAACCATGTTATAATAATAATGCAAGTGACATTGCTTCTTCTGCTTCATTTAAGTCACAAACATCCCCGTAGAAGAAAGATGCAGGCTTTTATAATTACAGTACAGAAAAGGACTTTCTGAAGGCATCAGAGAAAGTTGTAATTAATTTAACCAGCCATCAAGGTTAACTTCTCTTGGCAAAACCCCGGGGAAAAACAACCTGAGGAATATGCAGGGCACAGATTTTGCCCTAGGGAAAAAAATAATCTATTGTCAGGTGAATGTCTGAATGATCCCCTTCAGCATCCCTATGGGAAAAATATATCCCCTTACTTTAAACTATTAACCTCTCCTCTATTTGTAAAGACCTTGGGTGGCTGAGTTTATAAGAGAAGAGGGAACAGTTAGGAAAACAAGCTAAGCTTATTTTTCCAATGTAACAAAAAATTAGAACTGTTGTCTGCAGTTTTACCAAAGCTCTCATGTGTCTGTTTATGTGAGATTCTCCAAACTTGTGTGGTTTCAGCTGAACAAAAAAAGGACCGGAGATTTTTAGATTTCCTTCAGCCAAAGAATATGTTAGACATCCACAGGGGAAGGGGAGCAAGCCATGAAAAATAAGCTTCTGTGAGGCTTGGAAGCCTAACATAATTTTTCCCTGTCAGAACCTTTGTGCTGAGTTCTGCTTTGACTTACACCCAGTAGAATCCCATTGGTTTTAGTTAGGATGCTTCCAGTTTAAGCTGACTCAGAGTGTGGCCATTTACTTCCAAGCTGGCAATAGGTTTGAAAATATGCAATATTGAAGAAAGTGGAGATGCAACGATTTTGAAAGTGTGTGTTACTAATACTCCAGGAACTGCTACATTTCATCAAGTCTGCTTAGGGGATAAGAAAATGAACTCCGTTATTTTTAGGAAAATGCCAGATGTTGTCATAATACGTTACATACTTCTGTCAATGAACTGTTTTTCAACAACAGTGTGGTATTATGCTGATGTTGTACAAATAACTGCATATCAACCCTCATATCCTCAACAAAACTTCTTTTTTATTTGTGTTTGCTTAAATATTAAGGTTATTAAAAAATATTCTTTTAGAAAGGAAATGGAAATGAGGACTTCCTGAGGAAGCACAGGTTGCAGTGTTCTCTTGGTTTGATTTAACAGGGCGAAGTACAGAAAACCAGAACAAGGAAGGAAATCCTTTTTATGAAGAATGAAAGAACACAAGCATTGCCTAGTCAAAAGTTACTGCTCTGTGTGTGTACATCCGTACATAGGTATCCACACATAGATCTAGACAATTACCAGTATTTGGTATGTAACTCTTACTCTTATGGTGACAGAAACCTGCCATTGTTGCAATTTCAAATTTACATAAATTTGATCCGATTATTTGGAAGTTTGTGAAATGAACATGTAAGATGTATGGGTTTTTTTTCGGAAGCAAATTGACCATAACCTCATAAATGGAACATATAATATTTAGACTGTATATATTGTAGTACTGGCACATAGTATGTATTTAACTACTCTCAGGCACAGAATTGTTACATGGTTGATTCTGCCCTGCCTTTTACCATTGTTGCTACAATCTTTGTGCTGAGGATTGCTCTTACACAACTGACTTCAACTAGGTGAAAACGTTCATTTGGAATGACATTTTCAGAAGGTGATTTTTGATGGAGAACTTGACATGACCATTACAAAAGATGACAGATTGTTATTTCTGTGCAAACACCCAAACAGAAGACTTAGTTTTGATCTGAAGACCTAGATCTGTGAAATGTAAATGTAATCCTCCTCTTGAAATCACTGGAAATTGTGTCTTTGTTCCTTTGTGCACCTGATCCTAAAAGAAAAGTAGAAGAGGAGACAGGAGGAGAACATGGGAAGTGAATTAGTGAAAGCTCAAATCTTACTTTCCCTGTAAGTGTGGCAGCTCTGTGCTGTCATCAGCAGTGCTTACTCTGCTACACGTTGGATACTTCATGTACCATCTTCCTACTTTTGTCAGATACATTGCCTGAAGTGATCTTATTCTCTGGCACTACTTCATACACGTTCTTGCATGTTGTCATTTGTCTTAAACCTTTTCAGTATGATCCTCGGCGCAATAATTAGTCTTTTTGATATTTAGCTTCTTGCACGGAACTTGGGATAATGAAGCCTCACTCTGTTAACAGGTCTCCATCATACCACAGGGAAACAATGCGGGACAACTCCCTTTTCTCCTGTTTCCACCCAAACTTCTGAATATCATGTCCTAGAAGATCAATGAATTAAAAAGAATCGAGCCTTTCATCCAGCACCAGGAGTAATTTAATGATCTCAAATGAAAGTTAGCTTCTAGTACAAATTCCAAGATTTGTGGTCTATGACTGAACAGCCAAACTCCATTTAAAAGCCTAATAGTAATTTAAGTAGCCCGGTCCTGATGACAGGCTTTTGTGGATAGCTCTCACGTTAATAGTTGTTTTAATGAAGTATTTGCATCAAGGAAAACTCCTCATGTGGTAATTTTGGGGGTTTTTTTAGAAGCTATATTGTAAATAAAAAGGATCTCAGAAGTGGAAATCAATGTAAACATAAACCAAGATCACATTACTAATTGGTTTTGGCTTGAAAGTTGTAATTTAAGAAAGAAAAAAAACCAAGAGACAGCTTTGGAGCTCGCCTAGATAACTGACAAATCTCAGCAAGTGACGTTTTGATTTAATTGAGTCCATATAATTTAAGAAACCCTTGCTTTGCACTTTGCAAATCTCCCTGGAGATGATCTTTTTACACTGGATTCCCCTTTGAATTTATAGTAAAAAACCCCAAAGGTTCAAGCTAAGCAGATACCCTCAGGCTAGATGGGCTACTTGCATGTTTTAGGTATTTACAGTGATGTGCAACTTTAGGTGCTGAAGTAGTGTTTTGCTTGTGATGAAGCCAAGCATCCTGAATAATGCCAAGAAAGAATTGCAGTTCTGTATTTGGAGTTTTTTTGTTCATTTTTAGCTTTCCAGAATGCACATTTTAATCCCTTTGGTATACTTGCAGAGAGCTGCTAAAACATTTTAACTTCAGCTTTTTTTGTTTTGCCAGGCCTCACTTAAAAAATAATGTGGTGAGCTCATTGGTGTTGCTGAGTGCTTGTCAGACCATTCCATTTTCTCCTGACTAAAATCTGGTCTCTTTCTTTTCTTTTTCAGGGAAAGAGCATTTATTTTTTTATTTAATACACTTCTGCTATTTTAGGTTGGTGAGTTTTCAGTTGTGGTTTCTGCGTTTCTGCTGCAATGTTTGTTAGCAAAATTTCATGAAAAACAGTATTGTGATTGAAAGTCTTCATGGAGGACTTATCTGCATTCATGCTGCAGAGGTGAATGTGCCTGAGCACTAAAGACACTTGTACCTTACTAATGCTTGCTGGAACTTCTCCTTACCTGTTCTCACTTCTGTCATCTCTTATTACCTTGGGCAGGATGGGAGTAGTGAAGGGACTGTTCACTCCAGAGAGGATACCTAAGGAATCCTGACTTGAGAACAGTTTTGCAGGTTCTGCCTTGCTCAGGGTGACTGCTGGCACATCAGACCAGGAAAACTCCAGCTTTCAGGCTTCTTTCTCACAGTTACTCCTTGACCAGAGCCCTTGGTCCTTGTGCAGCTGCCTGCAACACTTTCTCCATATCAAATGCATAGCAGAAGATCATAGAATTATCAAGGTTGGAAAGTATCTTTAAGATCATAAAGTCCAACTGTCAGACCAACACCACCATGCCTACTAAACCATGTCCCGAAGTGCCACACCTACATGTCTTTTGAATACCTCCAGGGATGGTGATTCCACCATTTCCTGGGGCATCCTGTTCCAATGTTTCACCACTCTTTGGATAGAGGAATTTTTCCTGAAATCCAATCTAAACCTCCTCTGTTGCAACTTGAGGCCATATGCTCTCATTCTATCACTTGTTACTTGAGAGAAGAGACCAACACCCACTTCGCTACAAGCTTCTTTCAGGTTGTTGCAGAGAGCAATATGATCTCCTCCTTAGCCTCCTCTTTTCTAGACTAAACAATCCCAGTTTCTTCAGCCACTCCTCATAAGATTTGTGCTCCAGACCCTTCACTAGCATTATTGCCCTTCACTGGACATGTTCCAGTATGCTCAGTAGACTTAAAGATCCTGCCACACTTCTTCTGGCTCTTCCTTGGATCTGACCATGAACAGTCTTTTAGACCTCTCTAACAGATTGGAAAATGCTGAAGGAAGGTATATAGGGAACATGATCCCACATCTCAAACCAGAGTTTTCTGCCAGTTTTGTCACTGGGAGTTCTACTGGGTATTGATTCAAGTGACACAGCTCCTTTTATCTTGGGAAAATTCTCATGTTTCTTTATGGTGTTGGCAAAGTGGAAGGGGCTTGAGCTGAGTGTGAATGTCCAGGTCTGCACATTGGAGAGAGTGAATGGGTGAAATAAAAATATCTAAACCCCACCAAAGCCATAAACATTTTGGGAGACTGGAGAATCATTCTCACATCAAATTTTCTTAGAAATATTTATTCTGCCACTGGAAACCTAACATTTCCATTGTGAAAAGATGTTTTCTCTAGTGAAGATGACAACAACGATAGTTCAAATTGAACTTCAGAAACTTTGCTAGTTTGACACCGTTCCACTCTTGGACAGCCTTTCATTTACTGATTTTCTTGTAGTTCAGCAGGAACTCCTCTAAGAGACAACAGGCACTTGGAAAATGAGGAGTTACAATCATGATTGGTTTATATGATTTCTTATATTATTGAGATGATGTTGCACTTAGGGCTGGGCAGCCTTCACAACCAAGAATGGTAAAGTTGGATTGACTATACAATAATGGAAGCCAGTGGTGTGAATTCACTTAAAATGACTTCTGTAGGTCTATATTTTGAAATAAATACCTTCTTCATCCTCCCCAAATCAAACCCTGGAAAGATGATGTGTGGTCATGTAACATTAATGTCTGTTATAGTATCTTTGTTCCAGTCTTGTACTACCTCTGTGTTACTGCATTTCTACCTGATTTCACAAACAAGGTAAAATGATTCATTTAGTGATTATTATTTTTTTTTTTAAATAGCAGTTTTGCTGTTACTTCCCACTGTAATGTCAGCAGTGACCCTGGAGAGTCTGGATCGCCTGTGTGTTTTTGAGACCAGTCTGACATAGTTGGGAAATTTGAAGTAATAATCGTTGCCAGTCATTGGCACGTTCACCTTCAAGCATAGGTAGTTTCATGTCTCCTTTGTTACTTCTGTTACAAATACTCTATTCTTCTCATGAGTTGCTCTCTACACTGGGAATTTTTCTCTGATCCTCTGTGCTATCTCATTTTCCTGATTTATCTTTCACATGTGTCCTCAAAACTTTTCAAATTATGCATTCTTTTGTGCATATATAAAATTATGGGCATTAAACCAGTTTACTTTGTTTTTTTAAAAAAAATCCTTGAAAGCTAAAAAATTTCCTTTAAAAAGTTGGATTTTTTTTCCCCTGAATTTTTAGTTGGAACACAAGTATTTTGTCTTAAACTAAGACTTGAATCAGAATAAAATGTTTTGTTTGAACCAATAGAAATGTTTTGATTTGTCTTGTTTTGTTATAAATTCAGTGCCTGGATGGACTGTAATTTAGAACTTGTCCTCATTATCTCTTTTTGTCAGAGTTTAGAGATCACAGAGAAGAATACAGGTGTGGGTCCTTCAGTTGACCTTTAAAGTCCCTTCTAACCTCTGTGCTTCTATGATTTTATGAAAATGGAGTTCCCCTGAAGTGAGAAGTCAAACTGTTGCTGTGCTCCTTTCACAAGGACACAGTGAGTATTTCTTAGCACATGTATTTCTGTTCCCAACTGACAAATTCTTCCTTTTCTAGTTCAGAATTCACTGATAGCTTGTGAACATTAAAAAGTTTCAGTCAAGAGGCAGTTAACTTACCAAGTATTTCCTCCACACTTGTAGTTTTTGAAAGACCTTCTACTTCTCTGTCATCACCGTCAAGACAAACGCGTTTGTGGCATATTTGAACAATACTGGACCTTCCAGAAAGAGTAGCTATATTTGCCAGGAAGTCTAGCATGTAGGACACAGCTGTAGGTCCATTTTTCGGGGTCAGCACTTTCAACCACAAAATCAGCAGTCGGTTTCCGCAGTATGAAGCCTTAAGCGACTTTTAACTTGATGGAAAGGAGTGCTATCTAGCTATATTGTGAAAATAGTACATGCTTTCAGTTCAACAAATGAGGAGTCCAGAACAGGACAAAGGTTTAAGCAAGGGGAAAAGCATGTGTAGTAACTGTTGCAACCCGTGCTGTTAGTGGCTCTTCTGACAAGACACCATCCAGGGGCCAAACCACAAAGCGTGCAGAAATGGCAAACTAGGTATGAAAAGCTTATTCGAATTGACTCCCTGTGTCCTTTTCCCCACCCAGATGCTTTGACATGAAGTGTTGTTGTATTAGGGCCGCACTTGACTACTAGGAGACAGTGTTGCTTTTTAAATGGGATGGTTCCTCAAGCATGCGGTACATCGCCGCACTGGGGTGTAAAACATTTATTTTTACATATTGATGTCTATATTTTTTGTTCTTTTTTAGTCCTTTCCTCACTGAAGTTCAAATTTGAAAGCTTATCTTCTCCTGTCTAGCTTTAAATGAGCAGAGAAGCAACGGCCAGCAGACTTGAAGTGCTAGAGTGTCAGTAACAAGTTGTAAGCAGTAGATGGCACAGCAGAGGCAAGAATGAACTGAGCAGCCACTTCATACAAGTTTCTGCCTGTGTCTTTAAGCATTTTAAGGATACAAACAACCAAATCAGGAAGGTTTGTATCTAGCCTGTAGAGTGGGTATTCTCTTGTTAACTTGATCATTTATCCTAGATTAACTGATGTACTTGAATTGGAAGAATAATACCTTTTCATGGTGGGACACTTGGAAAATTAGATTTCTCTTTATGTTGTACTCTTGGTAATTGAAAAATAGACACCGTATATGCATAAAATAGAAGTTACAGGAATCATACGCTTATGCACTTTCCACCTCTCATGATTTTCCTGGACAATAGAAGCTGAATTCTTGTAGTAGTTTTGTCAGGAAATTCATCTCATGAGCATAAACTTTACATTACTTTGTGCTTCATAGCTACCCAATGATCAAAAGATTTTATCAGTTCATGTGCCCTATAATGTATGTCCCAGGAAGTTATTAGGTATCTACTAAAGACAAAAAGCACTGTTTTTATTTCCTTTGATCGAAGAGTGAAAAGTTACAGTGTAAACAGGGCTCCAGGTCCTGAGCTAATGGTCACAAAAATACCTCTGTCTATTTCTTTCAGCAAACTTCTTGATTTTTTTTGTCTTTTCATTTGTGCAGAGGAAAAGCTTCAGAGGGAAGATCCAGGAAGGGAGGGGCCGCAGGGGAGCACTGTCTGTCAGTTTGTGAAGGGTCAGGAGCAGGGAACTCATCTCACTTCTGCTACTGACTTGATGTATGACCTTGGGCAAACCATGTTTCCTCCAAGGGACTCAATCCTCCTTGCCTTTCACTGTGTGTCATTCAAAATAGTGTAAAATGCTGCTTTTCCTATTTAATACCCTTTTTTATTTGTTCATGGTGTTGCACAGGTGTAGAGAAGAGTCAGATTCTATCTGCTTTCTTTCATTTATAACCTGTGGGGCTTATTTCTTGCTACTGTTGATAAAGCCCTGATAGATTAAAAGTTGACTTGTCTCATTTTTCTGCTTACTCTCTCTTCAAATAAGTTATCCCATGATAAATGAGAAACTGGTTAGACTTGCATTATTACCTGTTTCCATGGGCACCACATACTTATTCATATCAATGTATTTCTTTGGCTCATAAAACTAAAAAAAAAGGAACACATGCTTACTAGAACAAGAAGAAGAGGAGGCACATTTTCAAAGCACAAATATGCATCTGCACCTTGATTCCACAACGGGAATTGTACCAGGCAGTGAATAAACCAGGGAGCTTTGTTAGCATGGTGTGAGTTAAAGTGAAGAAAAACGTAGTTTCAAAATGAAACTTTACATTGAATTACTTTGGATGGATGATACCACCATTGCTTATTGCAGAGATTACTTAACACAGGCGGCTGGGTGACGGTGAGGCTGTCCTAAGCCCAGAGAAGTCCCTGGAGTATACTCTGTGACAAGACCTGTAGATCATGTCCTTTGCCTACTGCTGCCAAAACAGATGCTCAGAGCTATTATCAATGCATCATAATTTAGTGCTTTCCAAAACACTAATATAGAGCGGGAGAGGGTATCGAACAAAAACTTTTGCATCCTTACAAACAAGCAGTCAGAGTAGTGGGGTTGTTGGCTACTCTGAGCCTTCAAGGAGGTGACTGAGTGACATGAGAAAGTAATTATCTTATATTTTACTTTACTGAAATGTTTTTTTTTTAGTTGCTGTCTGGATTTCACTGTGGACTGTGAGCATCTCTTAGTTCCTGCAGAGTCTCTCTGATTTAGGGACTAGGTAAAAAGTCCATAGGTGGTTTGATATTTCTACTTTGTTTCAATTGTGTCTCTCAGGAAAACTATTTAGCATTACCTCTGTATTACTTAAATGAGCTGCATGTGTCATGATTTGACCATGTTTATACTCTTCTTTGCCTTTTATATTTTGCCTTTACTGAGGTGCAATCACCTAGATTTTTTTTCTTGACTTGATTAGTCTCTGTTCACACTAGTACCAAAGTCTTGAATATAAACGTCATCCTGCAATATCCTTTCACTTAATTAAAGTTTGGAGCATAATTATACAACTAAATGCAATTTTATTTTTATATTACTTGCCCTTAATTTCAAGTAGTTCCCGCATTTTTGAAAGTTTGTTTCATCTCACATAGGCAGCAAGTTAAAGATTCAGGTAAAAATAATTAATTAATTAAAAAAGGAAAGTAAAAACTAATTAAAAATTATTTTAAAATTAATTAAAAAACCCCTGAGGAAACAGGAGGTTTTCTCATTTGTACTGTTCTTTTAAAGTTAAACAGTTATCAGTTCTTTTATGCCATAAGAGGAACAAAGAACCTTAACTTAAATTCCTTAGATATTTACAGGGAAAAGTGTGTTCTGTGAGTGTGAGGAAGTACAGAAACATTTCAAATTTCTGGTGTACCAAAATGTGAAAAAAACCCCAACCTAAACCATACACACCAAAAAATCCCCTCACCCTGAGATGCTAGCAGAGGGAACATGGAGGAGATGGAAAGATATTTCCAGGTTTTACAGAGGTTTAAAATGGGCTCTGTTTTCTTCTGTCAGTGGGATACTCAGACTAATCTGTAAATAGTGTCTGTTTATCATTAATTGCTGTGGCTCTGCGATTCCTACCTCCCACCAGGACTTCCATGAAAAATAAGATGCTCTCGTCCAAACAAAATTCCATGAGGGAGGATAGGGAAAGTAAACAATTAGCAACAGGGTAGGGCACTGTATTAAAAAAAATGTAAACTGTGATGGAAAAGAATGTCCTGAAATACTGTATAAAAGCAAATAACTTTCTGCAGTAGAAACGAATTAAAGGTCATATAGTAATTCCAATATTGTATATGGTTTTCAGCATGCCATTTTAAATGAAAATATTGGTGAATTAGAGTGAAGTTGCTGTTAGTAGCAGATGGAAAAATGAGACAGCCTGTCCATCTTGTAATAGAAGCAACCACCTATCCTATGTTTGCTATGACAGGTCTGGTTTCCTTGCTTCTTTACACGTTGTCTTGCTTCGGTATGGCTCATGCTTTTGAACTGTGAGCCTTGACCGTATTGCCATATTTGGTTGAAAACCAGTTGAGATCAGTCATGGTAGATGTTTAGATTATGTCAAAGTAGTAATAACAGTTAATATGCTGTGACACTGGTTTGGACAATTGCATTCATGTTCAGTTTTGGGCCTCAGTACAAGAA
The DNA here is from genome assembly GCA_033558235.1 of Neomorphus geoffroyi. Classification (NCBI taxonomy): domain Eukaryota; kingdom Metazoa; phylum Chordata; class Aves; order Cuculiformes; family Neomorphidae; genus Neomorphus; species Neomorphus geoffroyi. The sequence goes on from JAUMJM010000044.1 coordinate 8,524,219, forward strand.
AGACAGTGAGGCACTGGAGCACATCCAGAGGAGGGCAACAAAGCTGGCGAAAGGTCTGGAGCACAAGTCTTATGAGGAGCAGCTGAGGAAACTAGGGTTATTCAGTCTGGAGAAAGGAAGTCTGAGGGGGGACCTTATCATTATCTACAACTCCCTTAAATGAGGCTGTACCCAGGTGGGTGCTGGTGTCTTCTCCCAAGTAACAAGTGGTAGGAAGAAAGGAATTGGCCACAAATCGCACTAGAGGAGGTTTAGATTTGATGATATTAGGAAAAATTACTTCTCCGAAAGAGTAATGAAGCATTGGAACAGGCTGTCCAGGGAAGTAGTGGAGTCTTCATCCATGGAAGCATTCACAAAGCAGATGTGGCAATTTGGGACGTGGTTTAGTAGGCATGGCAGTGTTGGGCTGACAGTTGGACTGGATGATCTTAGAGGTCTTTTCCAACCTTTGTGATTCCACGATGTGTAGCACCAAGTAATCAGACATATTATGATAAAAAGCCTTTCAGAATGAACTTTGTACAGTTGATTGACACTTTTTTCCATGTCTCTTGATTTTTTTAACATTGGGTAAAATAAAAGAAGCTGAGTGACAATAGCCCTCAGAGTTTTATTTTAGTTGTGTCTAAGGATTAGAAAAAAATACAAGGAATCAAATTCCTGAAAGAGATTGATGGGTTTATGTTTTTTTTGGGTTTCCTTATATTATTTCACTAAAACTAAGGGGAGTTATTTGGCCAAGTTCAATTGTTTAAAATGGTGCCATAGAAGTGTAGCAGAGTTAAAGACAGAGCGTGTTTTAAACATTTCCAGTCAAAGTGCTGTGACTATAGCCTCTTCTTGGAAGTCTATACTGTATTATAAATTGATTTTTCTCTTGTGTCTAGTAGCTATAACACTGAGCTAGTAGTATTTTCCTGAACTAAGTTTAGTAAGAGAGAACTTCAGGAGCCATTCCTGCTTCATACACCTAGCAAATGTTCCTCTGCTTCACTGCATGTTACATCTATTCCCATTTACTGTAATGCCCTCATATAACCTAATAGCCTAGGGTCAAAATCTGGATTCTGGAAAATTCAGATTGACCCAAGGTATCAGCTATAAAGGGAAATTCAGCTGATGTGTACATAGTGGCACAAAGTAATAGGCCCAAGATGGTACCCATTACCTATGACAGTGGTGGAAAAGGAGCACAATTTTCTTGTCTTGGCTGTCTGCTTCAATGATGGTGCTTCTGCATATGCGACTGGCTATGCTGAATCAGACCAAGAGCTCGCCCACCTACTGTGCTGTCCCTCACTGGTATTTCTGTGTCCTTAAGGAAAGAAAAAACTAAGTTCTGTCTCCTCTTGCTCAGCTTTTGACAGTTTGCTGCTTAAAGACTTAGAGAGTTAGAGATGGCATCTGGTTGTTTGTGTTCCGTCAGTACCAACAGGCCACATTCTCTCTGAATGTCTTGGTCTGCCTTTTGAATCTATTTATATATTTGGCTTTCCCACTATCCTGTGGCAGTGAGTTGTGCAGTTTGTGTTGTCTGAAAAGTATTTTCTTGTGTTTGTTTTAAACCAGGTGTGTGATAACTGCATGAAGTGCCCTAGTTCTCTTTTTATGAGGAGAAATTGAATAACTTCGCCCTGTGACTTCCTCTACACCGTTTTGGTGGACTTGTGTCATGATCCCCCAGAAAGCTGTCTGTATTCTGTACTGATGAGTCCCTATCTTTTATAGTCTCTCCTCTGATGGGGAAGACATTTCCCACCTCGGATTTACAAGACCACAGTTTTCTATGCTTTTTGTACTAGATGAAGTGGTAAAGTGACTCCAAGTTCTACCTGATTTGGAATTGTTAATTTAGGGGCCATTGTTAGGAGCATACAGTTTATGTAATTTTTTTCTTCATGTGGATTAATTTACAGTTCTATGCCATGTAATTCAGGATCGTGAGCTTTTTCCTGTTGCTATTGCATGTTAGCTTTGTGTCTGGGAAATATTTATTTTGTTTATTTTTTTAATATGCCTATGTGTAATGTACAAACCTCTGTGTTTCCCCTCACACCATACTGAGCAATGAAAGTCCTAGTTGCTATCACAAGAAAGTCCTACAGTTTACCTCTATTTGTTATCTTATCTGAGCATTTATACCTGCTTTTTATCTTTAATATTATATCAGTACTATCAGAGTACTATGAAATTGATCTGGGAGGGTGCATTCTCTCTTATTCCATTGCATTTGGTGTAAGGTGTTTTAAAAAAACTTACTGGAAATTAAAAATTGTTTCTACTGTACAACCCTTGCACATATGCTTGAAAACTCTCTAGATTTTATCTTGCATATTACACAATATATCACATTTATTTACTTTTTTTCCTTTATTACAGTTTCCTTAAATATAGTATGGAAGTCAGATGTACTAGCTCGGAAGCCCTACTTTCTCTGATACTCAATGTGATGAGCTGTTATTGAAGATCAATGTCCTTTACTTCTTTATTGATCTTGTGCGGCACGGACCTTGGAAAAGGAAACTCTTAACCCACCTGGTCAATATTGTTCAGTTTTGAAGTGATGGATGGATTTTATCTCAAAGGTTCATCATGTTTTCACAGTATTCCTGTCTTGCATCTAATACCAAACTTTTGACTTTCATCAAAAGCAGCAGTATTAGGACTGTCAAGATATTTCACCCAAGCCATTGGTATTACTTGAAAACTGTTGTGGTACAGAAGGACTGATGGGTTCTTTTGTCAGAGAGCTCAAAAATTATGAGGTTCTTTGAATAATTTTAGATGAAAGTAATACTTTGTTTCTGAGATGATTTTTGGATAGCAGCAGGTAAGCTAAAAAGTTACAATATTGTATCTGCTCGCATAACGCTGAGAATGAAAAATATTAGGGATGAAAATAGAAGTGGAATACATGAAAATCATAAATGATTTTTTTTTACTGAAGAAGAAATTCACTTTTGCTTGTCCTGCATTTGGCTGTAGATGAGAGGCACTGCTGAAAACGCTTCATTATCTGTTAGCTAGTAAAGCTTTTCTTTCATCAAATAACACTCACTTGATGGCGGAAAAAAATATTTCCCTACTTTGAAGAAGACAGCAACATACTGTCATATGGTTTCAGAATGTGGCTGTGCTGACATAATGGGTTTTTTCTTCGTGTAACTTACTTTCTCTAGCATGTAGCAGCATTTGAAATATACAATTCTGCTTTTGTATATGTAGATAAATCAAGTTCTTATTTGGATGCCAATTCAGAGGCAGCAATTAGGCGTATTATCTATAAGTGCTATGAAGATGCAGAGTCCGTTGGTTTGGAGTGGTTTTGGAGGCTAGAGGAGTAAAATGATTCTGGCAAGGATAAGTGCAGGCATGGGGGAAACAGAATTTCTGCAACGTGTAACTTGTAGTACAGCTGTTTATGACACTGCCTGTAGCCAAGACACTTTCTTCAATCAGATTCTAGTCAACCCTTTTTCTTGGCGATCCTCGCTCTTTCTCTTTGTCCTTGTATTCACATATAATCAGAAAGTTTTATTGCAGCTTTGTAATGAGTTTATTAAATTCCTGTCCTGGAACCTTATCCCTGTCAGCACATAACTGAAGTTGCAGAATTAAAAATATTTGCTAATGGGTGTGGAAGTGTAGGGGGATCTAAACATACCAGGCTTGACTTTCTGTCATGGCTTAGCCCTTCTCTCAACTTGGCCTAAGAAAGAGGAAGGAACTATTTCTTTATTAAAAACTCACAATCAACCAACCCAAAAAGTCACTTGAGTTGGTAGTATGATGACAAAAGCACTTTAGTGTTTGCTCAATAAACAGTAGAAAAGATTGATATTCACTTCATGTTCCAATTATGTTTCCTACCTGAGAATGTGGAGATGCTGGAGATATGCAAGACAGTCCTGAACCATCTAACATATTGTGGAAGACATCTTTTTTTTGAATTGCCAGATTGTTACAGGAAAAAACAAACTGTTAGGATAACTACATAGCTCAGAAAAAAAGTTTCTGAGGTTTTTGTTTCTTGTTTTCCCCAGCGGTAGAGCGTCTTAATTTGGTGACTTCTCCCAAAAATCTGTGTATACTTAGAACCTGTCAAGTCTAAATTTATTTTCAAATTACATCAGATAGAGTACTATGAAATATGTAGTATGAGAATATTTTGTTCTGTTTACATGAAATTGTGTAGAAATGAAAGAAATGTACTCATTTTTCTGCTATCGTTGTTATTTAAAAAAAGTATTTATTTTCTATCCCATGTAGGTGTAAGTAGGTCTGTTGTTCCATTTGAGTCTTTAAGGTGGTGACATTTTTTCAGAGAACACACTTGGTAATGTCTTGGCCATATTGCAAGAGGGATAGAAATTCTAAAATCCATCTGCAGCCAGGTCTTCACTTTCTGGATTGGGCAAATTAAAGTTTATTGTTGGGGATGGGTAGTTTGAATAAACAGAAGGAAATCAAAGCTTTCCAATTAGAATAAAAACTGTCGCTAACATTTGAATGAAAAACGAACAGGTCTGATTCTTGTGTATCCCTTAAGGAATTGCCTTTCTGAGGTGTCCTGCCATGGTTCCTTTGTTAATCTGTTCAGCTTCCCACAGAGCAGCAACCTTGTCTCCTTTCTCTTGTCGGATCCCTGTTGAAAGCTTTCAGCTGGAAATCCTGGGGAGGCTGAAATTAATATACTCAACATGGCTACTCATAGTACCTAATGTCCTTCTGCCTAAAACCAGCATGGCCTTGGTTTTGGATCTCATCTATTTAGGAAGGAGAGCATTGCTCCACTCGCTGGAGGTGGGCTGCCTAGCCAAGATGAGCACTTTTACAGCTGACTGGAAGGATGAGCATATACATACCTGTGCATGTACATATGGATATGATATATATATATTAGCTGCCAGAGGAGAAAGTGAAATGTAGAGAGCAGTGTTCTCTGTATCATTATTTCATAGAATAGATTTTCAGGTGGAAATATATAAAATAAGTCCATTTTCAAAAACTAGTTTGATGAAATAACAGCAGTAAACTTGCTTATTTATTGTCAGTTTGGAAACGTCCCTATCTTGTGTTTTAGAGCATAAAAATTATCTGTAATGATATTCTGATTATTTCAGCTTTTAATTCATAATTACAGCTTTTAATTTATAATTTCAGCTTTTAATTTAAAAAGACAAGGGGTTTATGGGCTGCTGTTGTTTGTTTGTATATAATGATAATCTCTAATGTTTTCATCTTAGGTTGTATTTGTTTTCACTGCTAGCTGAATGGAGGCTGTTTCAACAATTGTGTTCAAAGTGGCTGTATAAAAGTTGCAGGAAAGATAACTCATGCCTAGAGTGTTTATGTCAACATTAAGTGACAGTTCCATCAATTTTCATTTTGTGTGTTGAGGTAGGTAAGTTGGTTGCATAAATTCTAAATATTGTACTGTTGACTCTTTTCTCTTCAGGCTTGAGCTCAAAGGAAGGAGAAACACGTGAACTATGTGTGGCTTCTCCACTTCCTATTAAGAGTGGGTATAAGGTTTTTTACTTACATTTCTTGAAGAACTGGTGCTTCTCTACTTCTCCCTTCTTTTTGAATCCTCCTGCATTTAATTTAGCAAACGGCAGAATGTGTCCTGATACGTGGTGAAGACTGCTATTGATGGTTGGTTTTGAGTCATTTCCTGAGAGGATGATCTTAGGTACTTATTTTTTTTAAAAAATTAGCCAAGTAACATGGAAGCTCTGTGGGAACTGGAACATCCGTACTGTAGATATTTTCATGTTTCCAACTAATTTTTCTTTGCAAATTTGAGCTCAGGAAGTCTGCCAAGCGGATTGCTCCCTCGGGAGCTTGCCTGTGGGTGGGTTGGCTAGTCATCTTTTTCTGGTTTTCATTGAAAGATTTTTGACAGTGTCAGTTCCTGTAGAAATTTATTTCTACAAATCAGTATTTTTCCATTGGAAAGAAAAAAAGGTTTCTTTCTAGAATTTCTGACCATCTTTAATGTAAAATAAACATAGAAGGGAAACTGAGGAATTTTATGACCTCACCTGGCAATATCTTTTAAATACACAGTAGGAGGATAGCCTGTATCTGAATGGTCCAACTGGCAGACTGTAAGCCTAGAGCTGACTGCAAACTGATTTCTTTTGACCTGCCAAAGTAGATGACTAGAGAATGTGCCTTCCTAGCTTTCCTTCAGGGTAGTAGAATACGTTGCAGTAGGCAAAAAAAAAAAAAAAAAAAGAGAAGGAGAGGGAAGAGGTTATTGAGTTCCCTTTTACTAACCCAGATCACCAGCTGCTGTATATGACATTGGTCTCCCCACGGTTTCTCACGTAAAGTGGGGAAATAGTCCCTGCTGCCATCTTTTCTTTTCTTCCTACCATCCTGTGGCACATACACAAAACGTCAGTGCTGCGGAGGAGAAAATTGCTCTGTCTTCAGGAAGAGGTATCTGGTCTCAAGGTAGAGGTGTGTTCTTGAGTGTCCAGTTAGGCAGTTTAAAAATGGTGGCAGTTTGCAGTTCAGTCTTACCTCTTCCTGACCATTCCTGCGTTGGGGCTGTGAAACTGCTTGTTTCTGCCATCAGCCTATGGAAAAGCCTCGGAAACAGCATTTGGCTCCACCACCAGAAAGGCTGGACCGTCCCATAGTTTCTCTCTCCTAGTAGGAATGTTACAGGTGACTTTTGCTCTCCTGCTGGAACATAGAAGTTAATAAGACAGCAAAGAGCTTTTATTTGTAAAGTTAGAAGATATGAAGGCGAGAAGAAGTGACAATTTTTTGAAACCACTATGTTAAAAGAAACTTTTGGATCCATCATGGACAGCAGTACAAAATGAACTAACACTTATAGTTCAGTTACCACTAAATCTGTCAGAAAAACATGTTTGTATTTTTAATTAATATTTTAAGTTTCAATTTTGTTCCATGTGTATTTAAAAACACCCAGCACTGGAAGAACGATAACTCTACATAATCTCTCCCCTTGCTTGTTACATAAATGTAAACATGTTTCTTTGAATTCCATAGCCCTATAAGAAATTGCTAGCTTCCAAAGATCAGATCCAACGTATTCTTCATCAGTGAAATCTCCACAAGTGCCCCAACACAGAGTATATTTTCGTGCTGTAGCATTGGGACCAAGTCAAGCTGTGCTGGTAAAGCTGTCTTTGGCTCAGCACAACCCTCACAATCCATAGGTTATGGCTCTACCAAGTCTAATGGGACTTGGGCACAGCATGAAAACATACTGTTCCAGCATATGCTGGGGTGTAAGGAGGGAGCCAAGCTCCACAGGTCCCACCTAGTAAACATTTGGAGCAGATTGCAGCACCCTTTATCGCTGTGTAACTGAGAATCATCAGGAGCTCTCAAGAACCCATTAATTAGATTTTTCTGAGAATAGTGTTTTGGCATTTTGAGTACAGCTAATTACATGCAGATCTTAATCTTATGGTTTTTTCTTGTAATTAATTATTTCTTCATTATCTTTAAACTAGTTGACTAAGCAGTTTACATCCTGCTCTCCTTGCTTCTTTAGCAGATGTCTTGAGAAAACAGATGTTTCAGTTTTCAATAGAGGAGGCTCATCCTTTTCTAGATGAAAGAAAGCTGTGCTGTTCAACTGATAGGACTGAAAATGTAAGGGAACAAACACATTGTTCTTTTTTGCTAACCTGAAAATTTAACACTGCCTAATACTATGACTGAAATATAAATACATATATATAAAATACGTATTTAAGTCATATATAGATATGTATTTTTAAATATACGTATATGTTAAGACATATAAATTATACACATGAGCAGCCCTGCAGAGAAGGGCTTGGGCATACTAATGGATAAAAAACTGGACATGCTGCCCAGAAGGCCAACTGTACCCTTGGCTGTGACAAAAGAAGTGTGACCAGCAGGTCAAGGGAGGTGATGCTGCCTCTGTACACTGCTCTTGTGAGACCTCATGTGGAGTACTGCATCCAGCTCTTGGCACAAGAAGCACACGGATCTCTTGGAGTGGGTATAGGGGAAGACCACAAAAATTATCTGAGTATCGGAGTGCCTCACTTATGAGGACAGGCTGAGAGAGCTGAGGTTCTTCAGCCTGGAGAAGAGAAGGCTGTCAGGAGCCCTTCTAGCACTGTTCCAGTACTTAAAGGGGGACCTATAGAAAGCCAGGGACAGACTTTAGCAAGGCCTTTTGTGTGACAGGACAAGGAGTAAGGGTTTTTAACTAAGGAAGGGTAGATTTACACTGGATATAAGGAAGAAATTTGTTGGCAATGAGAGTAGAGAAACACTTGAACAGGTTGACCAGGGAGGTGGTGGAGGCTCCATCCCTGGAAATATTCAAGGTCAGGTTGGATGGGGCTTTCAGTGACCTGATCTCCTGCAGGGGCGTTGGACTAAATGACCTTTAAAAGTCCCTTTCAACACAAAGCAGTCTGTGGTTCTATGATTCTACGATATTAAAAAATGTACCTAAAGTTTTTTCACCTGCTCTGAGATCTTTAATATTTTGACTGAGGTTTTAAAAAAGATACATAAGTGTTTGTTAATCAGGTCTCACTGAAGCTAGTGGTAGGCTTGGGATTTTAGAAACATTTCTGACTTAATTTGTTTGGAATCTTCAGGTATTGTTTATATAGCATTAGACCATATGCCTGGTGAACAGTATTCTATCCTTAGCCTGCCTGATGTCCAAGATGAAAGAGTTAACTTTTTAAGATGATTTTCTTAAAAAATATATTGCCTGCAAATTTCTAATCTCATTACTTAAAACTGCTTTTACTGACAAATGAGCTTCTATGGCCAACAGATAACTTAGATTAGTCTTTAATAGATATTTGGAGATAATCTTTTTTAATTAGGATTTATTAACTCTCAGCCAGACTCCAGTGTTTGATTAATCTAAGGTAATTAAACTCTTTTAAATCTGTCTGACTAATCAAGAGGAGCAGTCCAATCTAAAGCAGTGGCTCTTCACAAGTGAAATCAATGGGAAGTTAGCCTGCCTGTGGATTTCTGGATTGAATCCAATAAATTGAAATTAACTTGTACAGATTTTGCATATTGGAACAGCAAAGTCATTGGGTGTGCTGTGCTAAGTTCTGTTTGCATTTCCCCTATTTTGTGGGGTTATGACAATACTCTAGATCAGTCCAGTCACTGACCTGTCACGTGATGAAAACATTTCCATTAACATGACCATGTTGTAATGTGGAGTAAAGTTTATGCGGCTATGGAAAACAAAGTTGAGTGCAGTGCATTGGGTGGGTCACAATGCATCAGAAGGATGGGTATTTTCTGACAGTGCTCCCTTCTGGTGTACATGTTGTATGTGCTTCTTATAGGCTTGGCTATTAGCAGCCATTCAGGTTCCCAGTGGTAGCAGGTACACGTGACTCTTTCTTTGACCCCTAACTCAATAGGAATAATGTGTGTAAATGCCTTAGTAGCTTTTGAGTTTCACTTTTGAATTTTAGAGAAGTTATGATGATGCTACTCAACAGTTTGTAATTTCAGTGGGATATCTTGAGACAAATTCTCCTGCTTCTTGAGCTCACATAGAATCTACAAGAAGTTCCTTTGCCCAGTGTCTGCCAATTCCGAGGAACTTCCCAAATCCCAAGGTTTTTCCATAAGCTGATGGCAGAAATGAGTAATTTCAGAGGAATGGTCAATAGAAATAGCACCATCTCTAGAGTGTGCCTGGGTTTTAAATTTCTGATGTCCAGCAGGTAGTGCGTGTCTGGCTCTGTGAAAGTTCCTCCCAGCATATAGTATACACTCTAGTGGGCTGTTTAGACATTAGTGCTACTAAGCTCTCTTTTACTCTTTCCCTTCTCTTTTATAGGCCTTTCAGTATAATTGAAGATATAGTTGTGCATGTTTCTCTTATTGTATCCATCCTAATCTATGTAAATTTTTATCAGAGGAGAATTTAGTTGGTGGGAGAATGGAAATAGATACTCCGGTTTCATGCATTGTTTTGGTTTCTCCTGTTCCCCTATGAAATGTTTTCCAGGCTTTTGGTTTAAGAAACACTTGCATAGAGATGAAGCGGGGAGTTTGCATTTAGAAAGTACCAAACTAGTCTCTGTTTATAAGGTATTAAGAAATGAATGACTTTGAGAAATTGCCTAGGACTTGCTACTCTCTGAAAGCCAGATCTTAACATAAGGTTTGCAGCCACCTGGACAGTAATGCCTCATTTCCAGGCCCTCTTTAGGATGTGAATGTGGGTGTATGCAATCCTATCGGATAAGGTTATTGATATCATTCATGACCTTAGGTGTTTGCTGGGTTAGGAGTGATGTTGATGAGGTCTGCAGCTCTCAAAATGCTCTAAGAAGCATCTGTCTAAAAGGTCAGAGAGAATTGCTGCCAGCTTGGAGAGAGAGTGCTCCTCAGAAGGAATGTGTACACACAGATGTTTGGCGTTCGCTGAAAGTTCACTTGATTTAGTATTAAAATGTGGTGTTAATAAACCGAGATGAGAGTTATAACTGATGTGTTGGCCAACTAGTGGCCTAATATGATCCTAATTAACAAGGTCTGCCATGAAATAACATCAGTTCTACCATCTAAGACCAGAAAGATCTTTTCCTGACACTGTAGATGTGCAAAACTTGTCTATTATCTGAAATGAAATTGTTTTATGTGGATCTGTGCTGGTTGGTGCTCTCCTTAAGTACAGAGGAAAAATACATAGCATGCTTTTATGAGGATCATGTGTTTGTTTTTACTATGACCCTTCTATAAAGCAATTTCAGAGGATTCCTTCTTCTTTCCAGATTTTCTGCTGGAAAAGTTACTAGGTGATTCTTTTTGTTATTATTATAATTATCTAGAAATGAATGAAAAGGCATGAAAGCATTGGGATGAGATTATTGGCATCACAAAATTGTAGCTTACATTTAGAAGTCATTTAGGTAAAACTTATAACATTAAAAAGAGTGTTGTTTTTTAAAGTTTTTTATTCTTAAAGACTGACTAAGTAATGAAAAAACGTCTTTTTTTTTGCTTCACATTGTGACTGAAGATATCTAACTGTATAAAATAAGCAAAGACCACTTGTTGTCTTGTGGTATCAAGTCCTGTTGATGCTGCTTTTTCCCTGTGCGTTACAGGAATGCTTCTATTTTGAATTGCAAATTAGATTCAGAGACTTTTGAAGGTAATAATTTAATAATTAAAAATCAATTAAACATTTTCACGAGATTTTTATTCACTAGGCTGTGTTCTTTTATTGGCCCTGAAATTTGATATTCCATTGCTATCTTCTCAGTCTAAGGGAACATACCAATTTTTTCCTTAAGCAACTATTTCAGAAGACAGGAGACTAGATTATGAAGAAAGGAAACTCTGTATTTATTCGGCATTGCAAATTCTCATTTCTTACAGTTTGAAAGAATGTGGCTAACACTGTACAGATCTAACTTTTGTCTTCTCCTTCCATTTTTATTATAATAGAATCAGAGTCATTAAGGTTGGAAAAGACCTCTAAGTTCAAGTCTAACCATCAGCCTAACACCACTATGCCTACTAAACTATGTCCTGAAGTGTCTCATCTACATGTTTTTTGAACACCTCCAGGGAAGGAGACTCCACCACTTCCCTGGGCAGCTGGTTCCAATGCTTCACCACTCTGTCAGTAATTTTCCCGAAATCCAAACTAAACCTCCCCTGGTGCAACTTGAGGCCAATTTCTCTCTTCCAGTCACTTGTTACTTGGGAGAAGGGACCAACACCCACCTCACTACAACCTCCTTTCAGGTATTATTGACACCTGCATTTTGATATATGTTAACATTTTGGATATATTTTGTAGAACTCAGAGTTAAAAACTGAAAAAGCCTAATTTTTTTGTGCCTTTTTTATTCTGGGAAAATGAAACAGAGGTTGAGAAATTGAGAGGTGACTGCTCAAGTTCAGGAAACAGAGCAGGAGTCCTGAATCCTAGAGTTTACATTCTCATTTGGGACAAAACTTCTACAACTGAGGTCAGTTTTTCTAGTTAAACGTTACATCCATACTCCTCTTGCCTTGGTTTGCAGGTTAACTCCATTACTGTGCCTCATCTCCCTTACGTTAGTTACTCAAAGAAATTGAGAGATATTGGAATACTTCCATAAACGAATCTTCTGTGTGATAACTTTGCAGACCACTCAGATGAGTAGTAGCAGACTATTATTTTCACCTGAAGACTGGGTAGTGTGATATATGAAATCAAATTAATAAAGTTCAAGGCAAAGGTTGATGTTTTGGCAGTCCTGTTCTTCATAGACAATTAACCTTCACTTGGTATTTATATTTTCTGCCTAAGGACTTGTATCTGGAATCCAGTCTTTATGTAAAGCCCATCCAGGGCTCCATTGCTTCTCTCGATAGCTTATTCCACTAATTAATAAATAATTATTGTCTTCCTTTCCCTTTTGTTCATCTTGCCAATTGATGTCTGTGGCTTCAAGATACAGAGGACTGAATGTTCCCATGAAATGAAAAGAGCTAATTCCAAACATAGGTGCAGAACCGTAGAGCATTACTGTTGATCATCCTGTGCCTGTTCTGTGGAAAAAAAAGGAACTGGAGTTGCTGCTTTTGCTTTCAAATGCTTCATGAATTATAATCCAAAAAATAGAAAATTAGAAATCCCAAAATAATATAGGTGCCACAGAGGTGCATATTAGAAACCTGAGTGATACACAGTGACTCAAAGCTGGATACACTTTGTATTTTAAGACATGGTTTTCCTGGAAAAAGAAAACAAAGAATGAGTTCTGAAGGCTATGGGTTATGATTAGGGTTAAAGTTTATAGTTTTCAACACTTTCTAGATTGTTAATGTATTGCCTTACTTCAGACACCACCTCCCCTACCCCCAATCTCAAGATTCTGCATGTGAGTATCTCTCCTAAGATGGAAATTTAGAAACGTTATTCTCATACTGGAATCAAGTTCTTGGTGTATGATTCTTCTTCCAGAGAGAAGCTGCACGTTCATTTGTTTTTGAGGAAATTGACAATTAACCGAAAATACAATATTTTATTAAATTAAAAAATCCATTCTTTGAGTTCATGTTGCAATTTGAAATGCAGCACAAAGCTGTCAAGGGTAGGATCTCCTGTTTCAGTTGCTTTCAAAAAAATTTCTTGCTTTCCATCTGAAGATCTAAGGAAATTAGTTTGAGCAAACACTATATTTCTTTCATTCAATTACTTAACCAATAGTTTCATTTCTGTTGAAGATACCCTTTTGTTGAAGGAGGAGAAAACATTCACTTAGAAATCACCTTAGAAAACAGTAAGTTCTGATCTTCTGTGCTCAAAGAGACATTTTGGAAGGCTGTGCTGCCTGTCCACATGTAATATATTAAACAATTAATGTGATTGGGAGTATTTCTTGTTATGGTAGCAGTACTGCTTGTTACAGCTAGATAGTGCAAAGTTTATAACTCTAAGTTGAGTATAAACCTCTTTTTTTTCTTCTTTGCTTTGTTTTTGGAGTGTATATGTTGATTTTTTTTTTGGTGTTCTCGGCTTGATTCCTGGTAACTCTTGAGACCCATAGGATTGCTTAAGGAAAAAAGCAGAAAAAAAGGAGCCCACAGTATTTGGCTTGAACTAATTTATTTAAGTTTGTATTCACTGTGTTCAGGCATATAATACTATCTGGTATGTAATAAATAAAGAAATAAATAAGCAAAACTTATGATTTAAAAAGCATTTTAAAAGTACAGAACGTTATATCTCAGATTTCTTTACTTTTTCATATAATACCTCATTAACACTTAACAACCTGATTTGTTTCTGCTATAGTCTGGTGAAATTCCAGTTAAAGCTTTCTAATTACATTGGCCTACCGTATAGTTAACAGCAGTTTACCTAAAAGAAGAGGCTTTAAAATAGCATGAAATAGAACTGTATGAAGGTATTGGTCAACACATGACTCAAGTGCGTAGTCATAGGCTGAGGATAAAGGAATTTTAGAACTACATTTCTGATTGAGAGTTTGTGTTTGTTTATAAGCTGTTAGAGTATTTACACAGAATATCACGAAATGCAGCCCAAAGGGTACATGTGGAGTGTTTGCATTGCTGTGTGTGGGGACTAGTGTGGGAAACTAGTTTTTTGGCTGGCTGCTGTTGCACATGACCCAATTCAAAGGAATTCTTCTCCATCCACTACTTATAATGTAAATTATTTTTTTTAAAAAAAACCCCAAATCAGTAAACTCCACAACTAACTACGAAAAAAGAAAAAAGAAAGGCAAAATCTAATGGATATAACTTTACCTGGAATTAGTTTGGTTAGCAAGGCATAGGAACCTATAAGTCTGTTATGACAGATGCTCTAGGAAAAGAAATTCACCATCAGCTTTTTTTTCCCCTAACCTAAACCAGGATTATGCAAGTAAGATAAGATTTATCCCCAGTAACTGCTTAATTTCCCACTTAACCCTATTTAAAGATTTTTGAGGATTTATAAAGATTTAGGAAAAAACCCACAACAAAATACCGTCTGAAAAAAACCCAAAGCCTAAGCCTTAGACATTTTACTATTGACCTGGCAGACGTAATAAAGCATAGATGCACCACTAACCCCTGAGACAGCCTAGGAGGATCTGCAGCCTCAGCCTGAGCATCTTTAGCTTCGGTGCTGTGCTGGCCTGGGAGAGAGCTGCTGCTCTGTCTCTTGTCAGAAGTTCTGCTCAATCCATTTGCTTTTGTAAAGACAAAATGAGCAGAGGGCTCAGCCGCAAACAAACCTTTTGTAGAATTAATGTATGATCCTATTATAAGGATGATCCTATTATAAGGATGCTTAACCTTTACTAGGTCTCTTAATTTAGTTTAAATCAATCTTAATCTGCATTTAGATCAAAATCATTCCTATTTGAGAGACATAATGAGGAAGATGTCTTGAGTAGGGTAAGGTATAGTAACTCTTAATGTGTTCACTTATGTAATCAACAGCTTTCATCATCAGTGATTGTACACTAAGTGTGTTTTTCCTGCTGTGATTACTCTGCAGATAAGTACTTCTACAACACTTTTTCTGCCATTATGTGAGTTGAATAATATATGCACAGCACTTCAGGTTCTCATGAGAAGTGTAATTTCAGGGTCTAATTCTTGTCTGGACCTCATGAAGACATTTAAAGGTATCTGAGTCTGAAGATGTCAATTTGTGTTGTTAGTCAGGAGCACTTTGATAAAGTTCTAGTTGTTGTTAAACGTCTGCATTGCACAAAGATAAAATACAAGGAAAAAATAAATTTAGAGTAAGTGTCTGTGGTTATATCTCACATACCTTCTACGTTGTTGTGCTGTGTAAATTTGAGACAAGTGGCTCAGCATTGTACAATGCTCACAAACATGATTTCTGCCATAGAAGAGCTGCTGGGAATGGGCAGGGTGATGCTGGATGAACAAAGAATTTACCCAGTCTTCAAGGCAATCAATCATCCATTGTCATTCATGGAATTGTATGTGTATGCATCTTTGTAGGACTCCTCCAAAACAGGGGTGTAAAGTCCTGTATCCTGTAGGCATGAAGCTTGATCAGTTGGTTGAAGTTGTGTTGCTGAGTGTATTCTGCATGAAATATTGAGCCAATAGAATGAAAAATCAAGTCTTTTAAGATAAGCCAAGTATTTTTTTTTTGACAGTTGATGTTGAGGTGGGAGACCTCTGATATTTACTGACACTGAGGAGTCCAAACTGTTAGGATTTTGGAATAAGCAGAAGAAATCTGAGCAGGTAGTCTTTAGCAATGGAAGATATTACAGTAAGATTAGTCCTGCTGCCTTTGAATTCCATATGGTTATGTGTCTAATGTGGCTAATTATCAAATAGTCAGTGGCTTTGCAGTCTTGATGCTGTAAAAAGCAGGAGGTGTAGATGGGGAGTGCCCCTTTTAGGTTCTGT
The DNA here is from genome assembly GCA_033558235.1 of Neomorphus geoffroyi. Taxonomy (NCBI): domain Eukaryota; kingdom Metazoa; phylum Chordata; class Aves; order Cuculiformes; family Neomorphidae; genus Neomorphus; species Neomorphus geoffroyi. The sequence continues at coordinate 8,540,155 of JAUMJM010000044.1, forward strand.
GGCTTTGGGCTGTGTCTCACAATGTCTGTAACTTTGATTTACTGAGCAACCATGAAGGCAGACCGGAGGAGACCAGGCTGATAGAGATTTCAAACAACGTGACAGCTCTCCTTCTGTGTGCTTTTGTATGTTTCCCATGACAACATAACTGTCTCCTCTCACTGTCCAAAACCACTGGCAAAGAGCAAGCAGATTTATTGTGTTTTCTTAGTTGCCTTCAGTTGTAAACTTCCTTAGAAACCATGTCATGTCTCTGGGTGAAAAAAAATTCTAAATCAACAGACTGCTTAGAATGAACAGACTTCCTAAACTAACTGTGATTTAAGTCTTACAAATTTAGTTCATCCACTTCAGATAGTGTTTTCCCTCATATGTACATGATGCAATACACCACAGGCTTGTCTTCTACTCCACCCCTTTGAACATAAACCAGACATTGTGGAGATCAGAGTCACTGGAATTACAAAATGCCGTTATTTAAGTCATTGAATCAATCTTGCTTTCAAGGCAGGTTCATTCCCAAGCATAGATTATCTATGGGGTTTGGTTTTTTTTTTTTTTTTAATTAGGATGATATTTTGAAATGAATAACTCTGTGTAATCCAGTTTTAATCAAAGATTTTGACAGGGAATTTAATAGACATCTTCAGTAGAACAAAATTCTTACTGAATATTGAATGTTACCTGTTTGGGATGTTTGATGTGCTTGAACTTCTCACCTGACTTCTTCAGCTGCAGCTTTCTTTTCCGAATAGTTAAGAACAAAAGGCACTAGGCAAGTTTATCTCCAGTCCTTCTGAAAATTACTTCTTTTCTCCTGCCTATCCTAATTTTCCCTGTCAAAGAGGATCTCACAATTTCTAGTTTGCTGGTGCCTTCTGGGCTCTGTGGGACATATCTGCAGTTTTGCATCTCTGCAGGGAGACAATGAAGATTTCACCTTTCACTGTTATATCAATGAACACAGTAAACATTCAACTTCTTAATTTCTTTCTCTCAGTAACATCTTGCATTCTAGCAGCACCTTTTATGACTGAAAATGCTAAATAAATGAAAGTAAAAGATCAATTAGCAAAGTCTCTGAGCCCATAGGGATAATAGAGCAGCAGTCCTTTGCCCCAAAATATCAGTTCAAAATAGAAGGGAGCAAGCGATTCTTACGAGAAATACGATGGAGTACAAGTGAGCATATTTCATGTAGAAAGAAGAAAGGGTAACCTCAAAGATGTACCAACCTGAATCTCTTCAGATTCTCTTCAACCAGTATTTTGAACACCTGTTTTTCTAAGGCGTTCCCTGTGAATTTTTTTAAAGTCGAGATTTAATACAGATGCAATTTGGTGATGTTAAAAATGTGTGAGGATGTGACTTGTATAAGGTCATAGTAAGTGAACTGTACATGCAGTGGCTGTACCTCCTCCTGATTATTTCCAGGCTTTAAGTTCAGGTAATTTTTTAAGTGAATAACTATAGAAAGCACAAAAATATTTACTCTCTAGGTTGGTTCAGTAGGCTACTTCTTGACTATGATGTCCTGAATCTTATTTTCACACACATCCCAACCAAGAAAGTGACAAGGAATGAATGAGGATTAATGAATATGGTTAGTAGAAAAGAAAATTACATTTCATTGAGTTTACCCTCCGTATGTTGCTAAGTCATGACATAGATCACTCGACTGGAAACTTAAAGCTGAAAGCCATTTTTTCATGACAGTTAATAATCTTGAACTGCACCTACTACAGTAACTTAGTCTTTGAAACAGCACCAAAAATTAATCATAACAAGATGCTGATCAAAGAAATGCAGAACATCAAATCACTCAGTTGTACTGAAAAATATATTTCACACATGGATTGGTAGCATGATGATTCTCTGCATCTGTACATCATTTGCTCAGATACAACTTCATGAAGTATGTCTACTGTGCAGTGAACTGCATCATATAAATTAAATTAGTTTAAATGTATTTTATGATGAAGAGGGATTTCTGGCACAGGTTTCAGTCCATGCTGTGACAGTATTGACAGAAAGGGAGAATGGATGATGCTGGTAACCATCGCTTCCTGTAGTGCCTTAAGAAGGCAGCTGCGGTGTGAAAGGATAAACAGAAGGATTCAGACACCAAGTATACAAAACAAAGAGCATGCAAAAATGCTGAATTAGGTTAGACTGAAATTAGATTAGGCTGAAAATAAAATCCTTATGACTTTCTTTCTCTTGAGTATACATGTTTGACTGAAACTACTGGCATGGCAGGCACTGTGGGACCTGGAATTATTCTGGTCACGCCTCAGCTTCCCTAGGGGATGGGAAGGTTGCATATTCCATTCTCCTCCTCCTTTTCTCTTCCTGCTTCTACATATTCTGGTTTCTGTGGAAAGAATGGAAATTTAGGGCACTTTAGTCAGGTATCTGCCACTGCCTTGGAGCTCCAGGTTCAGACTTGACAGAACTTTTGACACTAGTACTTGGCAATAGAGCTGTGTTAGTTGTTTATATGGTAACCTCTCCAGCACAAATGCAGGTACTATAGGTTGGTTTTTTTGAAAACAAACAAACAAAAACTTGTCATGGAAACATTTATTCTGCAGTCTTTTGACAAATATTTTCCCTTCAGTAACTATTGCTTCTCTGAAAAAAAAGGGGGCAGTGAGAGAAGATTGAATCAGTCAGGTTAAGGTGTAGTTTGCATAAAGATACTCTGGAGATTCTTCAGGACTGAAAGAAATCTGCCTATTTTCTGCTTTGTATTACTGTGTCTATATAAGTTATATCTGGTATCAATTTTGTTGGTTCTTTTTTGTGACTTCCTCTTCAATAAAGACATTTTATCAGAAACAAGGTAAAAATGTTTATGGCTGCATTAAAAATACTTCACACACTGTGAAAAGAATACAAGGAGTACTCAATTCCTCGCCAGTACACCAATTTCAATTTTTTTTTTACAAAGTTTACACTTTTCAATCCTTCCTTAATCTGTTGGAGTAACTTTTACTAGTCAATGCATAATTTTAAGTCAATCTGGCTATAATCACAATGATTGTGTGCAGTGTGGGATCTGTGCCCTCAAAGATGATACCACAAAATACCCTGTGATTCAGAAAGTGTTCTAGTACATAAGAAAGAAGGGATGAAATGTTTGTTAAATGTTCTGTATCAAGTGATAACATCTCTGTCCTGCTTGTAGAAGGTTTAGTCTCTCAAAGTTAACTTTTAACATCAACTAAAAAATTATAACATATCATACCACTATAATTTAATATATATGTCACATTTCAAATGCTGCTAGTGTAGTTCATTATTATTTTGAAAGCAATCAAGGAGGCTTTTAAACACTTGGCAACAGAGTTTGGAAATATTCAAATATTTCTATGTTTAGAGGCCTCTGTGGCCACAAAGAGAAATATGCTAATTTCAACCAGATCTTTGTGTTCTCAGCTGAAGTAGTAGCTAGTATATTATAGGTGTGTACAAAGATTTTCCCTTCCCAAGAGATATTATAGCTGTGAACAACTCTTGGAAAACAATATTAATTTGCTACCACAACCGGATGAACTATAAAAATGAGTATAGATAATACTATGTTATGTTTTCTTGCTTCTGTGGCAGCCAGCTTGCATTTTTCCTCCTAATTTCTTAGAAAGAAAATAGCATTTAGTGCTTTGGTTTTAGAAGTTGTGGTAGAATTATTTTTATGATCTCTTCCATTTTCTTACTGCCATACATCTGGAAGTCAGGCCTGAGCAACTAAGGAATCTGTGTGGACTGGGCTAAAGCCTTTGGCAGTTACAGCTACCTTTAGGATAATTATAATTAACCTTACTGTTCTTAGTAAAGTATTTTCTCATTTTTTTCCCCCTTGGACATCAAACCCTGTTCTTTTAAAATGAATGTTTGTCTTTATTTTGTATAATATTGTTTCAATTACTGTAGTAGTTAAACTTCAGTCATAATTATCATAGAATCATTAAGGTTGGAAAAAACCTCTAAGATCATCAAGTCCAACTGAAGCGCCACATCTACATGTTTTTTGATCACCTCCAGGGACGGTGACTCCACCACTTCCATTGACAGTCTATTCCAGTCCTTGACCACTCTTGAGACAAAGAAATTTTTCCTTATATTCAATCTAAACCTCCCCTGGTGCAACTTGAGGCCATTTGCTCTTGTTCTATTTCTTTTTACTTGGGAGAAGAGACCAACACTCACTGCTTTCAGGGAGTTGTAGAGAACAACAGAGTCTCCCCTCAGCCTCCACTTCTCCAGACTAAACAGCTTCAGTTTCCTTAGCCGCTTCTCATAAGACTTGTTCTCCAGACCCTTAACAGACTTTGTTGCCCTCCTCTGGACACTCCAGCCCCTCAGTGTCTTTGTTGTGAATGGCCCAGAGCTCAACACAGGATTCGAGGTGCAGACTCACCAGTGCTGAGTGAATTTTTATTTAATTTTTGGGGGGCAACAACTTCCCTACTCTTGCTGGCCACACCATTTCTGACACAAGCCAGGATGCTGTTGGCCTTCTTCGCCACCTGGGAACACTGTTGTTCTGATTGATCCAGTCCTCTCTATAGAGGCATGGCTTCTGTTTCAGTTGTGACTAAATTCCAGATTAGTTTTCCTTTCATTTCAGTAAAACTTCCTATTCAGACTCTGTTTGGGTTGAAGTGGTGGGGACAAGGAAGTAACAATCTGCAAAATGAGTGACTCATTTTGGTCTAGTCGGTGCCTCCTGGCCATACCATTCTTGGCCAGTGTTTGCTTCACCCTGGGCAGGCTGACAGCCAAGGAGTTCTCAAGTGGTGAACTCCAAAGGAGCTTCCTTCCCAACGGTTTATGGCAAACAAACAACTCTTCTGAACAGCACTGCCCAGGTTCTTCCCCCTACCAAAATGGAGGCCGTTTTTGTTTGCAATTGACCTGGATTCCTTTGAATCCTGTTTATGATTTGCAGCAGTTCAGAGCCCACTGCTAACAGGCTGCCTGGGGCTGAGCCTCATGCTTACACACGACAAGGCCCAGCTGTTGTTTTCCAGGGAGCTCTGGAACAGTCTTTATCCAAGGACTTCTACACCCTTCCTGAAGGAGCTGGCTTGCTGCTTTCACTCAGAGACCTGCCTTGAACGTAATACTTGCCACGTGTTTGTAGTAATACGTGAAGAGCGAGCATTTGTTGTTTATATTTACAAACCTTTCAGAAATTTTCTCATTGCCTTGTATACTGAGTTACAAGCTCCTGGTGCAATATCCTGTGTTAGCAGCCAAAGTCTCGCTCCTGATTTTTATTTCGGATGTGCAATTTCATGTGATCAGTGTGGACAATGCAAAAGGAGAATGTTATTCTTTTCTTTCCTTTATTCTTTTTTAATTTTCTTATATTACGACCAGATTTCCTCAGGATGAACTATACACCGAAAACAAGATTTAATCAACATTGGTTAATACTTTTCTGCAGAGGGTTAGTTTTGTGGTCAGACTTCCCCTTTACTTTTGCCAGGAATGAATGAAATGAAGGACAGACTCTTGAAATAAGTGACAGGGAGATCATCGTCACCGGTCACTGGGAGCTTGATTTCTGGCAGATTGAGAATACTCTAAATTACATCTCTGTCATTGTAACTGCCCTGGCTATGGCTTCGGCGATGAGCAGCTGGAAACCCTCAAACCTCAGTCAAAGCTGCAGCTCAGTGTTTGCAGAACTCCCTTGTGACAAAAAGAGCAGTGACTAGTGAGTGGGACCTGATGCTGAGGCCAGCAAGCGGCCAGCCCTCTCACAGCAGGGGATGAAAAGCGTGGAGACTCGGGAGCCCCTAGTCCCTCCCAAGTCCTTGGCTTGGACTTCAAGGGTAGCTCACTCTTTTTCTTTCTACCATTTTGAGAAGTATTTTTATTCTTGGGCAGAGTAAGAAGGCTCAAAATGAGTATTAAGTAATTATTTTTCCTCTGGAAGGAAATTTGAAGTTTACTATTTCTGTCTTTGACTTAGGAAGGGAAGTGTAGAAGGAAGAAATCCAACAGACCCAGTCACGGTATTTGTTAGCCCGAGTGAGACAGGAATGCTGTAACCAGATTGCCTTGTTCTCTGTCTGTGGTTGGGAGTATTCTTCTTTTTACTTTTGATCAGAGAAGACAACCTCTGACCCCTGAGTTTTGTTTTAACCCACTGTGTAGTCTTTTTACTAAAGAACATGGATGGTAATGAAAAAAGAAAATTAGTGTTAAGCGTGATTTTGCAGACTTTCACTGCCTTTTCAAATCTTGAAACTTTTCCCTTGAACCAAGGAAAAATATCTAGGTTCAGTAGAGGTTTCCATACGATTTTAGAATAATTCGTTTGAACCATTGAACTTTAAGAACTGACATACAAGTTTGGCAGAAAGACATTTTCTTAAGAGTAAATGTTTAGTACTATTCTTTTTTTAAGCCATCACATTAGAACTTTTATAGCTTAGGTTCATCTTTCCTCAAAGCAGTGCTGAAAAGATGGCAATAGCTGCAAAGCTGTATTCCAGAGAGCAGAGTACACAGTCCCTGGGGCCCCACTTCTAGCATCTGTCCTTCCTGCATCGGCTGTGTTTTTCCTCTGGTATGCGTGCCACAGCCTCTGTCCCCAGAGCATGTTAACACTACTTGTAAAATGACAAGTGGAGCTTGGGATAGTTGTGAGGATGTTTTTGGCAAGGAAACTCTAATGGAAATTATCTTGTTCCACTTTCTAGGTGCTGTTAGGGAAGCAATGAAATGTATATCCCATACACTGTTTTATTTATGTTTTACAAAATGGTGTTATCCCATTTGCAAAGGTAATGGAAGACCAGCCTGATTTTAACCTTTCTCATTTCTTTTTGCTATGTTAGGAAGGGGTGTTCTAACAATTCCTTATATTTAATTAAACCATATTCACATGTAAGGACTTAGCGAGGAGGCGAGGTATGTACTGAAGCTCAGTAATGAAATATTTTCTGTGATTTCTTAAGCTCAAAAAGTGTCACTTTTAATGAACTGATTCTTTTGAATAATATGTAATGTGTTTTAATGAATCATTAATGTCTTTCCAAAGAGATTTACGCTGTTCAGTGCAATGACTGTAGCATAACTAGGTCTGTTAAACTCTCCAACCCGAGTTCTGAAATGTACATATATTTAGGCTTGAAAGAGTACATACTCTAAGTGCTCCTTGGAACTTCTGCATGCTAAGAACTGGTCTGATGGTTCAGGTAGGTTTAGAATGCCTCTTGTTTAGAAGTTATGAATATTTTGCACTAGATATCTTTAACATTGTATACGTTTAAAGGGTATGAAGACTCTTATTTCTGGGAACATGAGTTCTCATCCTTCAGTGCAGAAGCTGACAGTTTTGGTTGGTAACAAGATTAAGGGATGCCACTTCTATTTGAAACACTAAATATAGGTCCTTCTTGTTGGAAAGAATAGATGGAGAACTTCGCCTTTGTGTTGTGTAGTGTGAAATTTGAATGGAAGCAAGACCAAATGATCCAAGTACCTTTTGCCAAGGTGATACATAGAGCTGCACTTGCTTGCTTATCTCTTTGTTGTTTCTCCTCTTCAGAGTCTGATTACTCCATCAGAAATACAAATGAAATACAAAACCAGATCTCTTTTTTGAGTAAAAGGGGATTACTTTTCCATTTTGCAGGAAACATTGAGCCATGGAAATGCTTGCACATGGATTTTCTGTTTCAAATGAACAGTAATAAGAGTAAGATAATTATTTTCCCTGACTTAACCTTTTTGTGTGTGTTTTTCCCCTCTATTTCTCAAATATTTTAGATTGTTAGGATTCCAAATGTAAATATTATCTGAATAAGAGTTTTGATCTGTTTTCCAGTTTACTTATTCTTTCCATTCACCTACAGACTTGAACATTATATGGGAGTAGTCAGCTATAGCACATTATACAGAGAGAAAAAAATTCAAGTAAACAGTTTTTCATCTCTAATAACTGCTTTTGGCATATAATTCAGAATTTTCCTCATTCATAAGCTGTTATGGTTCTGAAAGATTTGATGCTTTTGATTAGACCAAATGTGCAATCCAGTATTATTTTAGATATCTGGATTTCCCAAGACATGGGGCTTTTGGAAGTGGCAGTGATAATGGTTTGGGAGTGAACACTTTGGTCTGCTTTAAACGCGTGTCATTTCCATTCAGAAGTACAGCATAAAACAAAAGAGCACTGAAATCTTAATCAATGACTATTTCCCTTGTGATAACAGCTGTATTCCTTCAACTACTCTCCTTCCGTAGGAATCTCACTAGGATGCCAGGATGCCCTGCCGGTTGTGCAGAAATCGTAGACACATTGTCTGTTGCATTAAGAGGCAAATAATATGTCATTGGCTGCAGTTTTAAACTTTTGAGTGACATTTGGAAATATATAGATATTTTCAAACTTGTAATTAAATGAACTCAGTAGTAATTTCTTCTCCAAGTGTATGGGAGAGCTTATCTGTTACTGTGTTTATAAAGAAAGGCTTGTTTGTCTAAACATCTTACTGTGACATCTACCTTATTTTTATGCATGTGGGAACTCAGTAACATTTCATTATTTTACAGTTCTCTTTAAGTGTTCAAGGGCTTTGGGAGAAGACTTTTTTTATTAAAAAAACCCCAGCAAACCCCAAAATGTATTTTGTTTACACTCCAGAAATGTAAACCCAGGCTTAACCATTTTATTGTAGCTTGAATGCAACTTCATGCCGATTACTCTATTTACTATACTGGATTTGGCAAGCTATCTTTTCAGAATTGTCTCTTCAGAGTCATTCATCAGCAAATAGAATTCAGCAATTTACTTGAGACACTGAAACCTGGATAGAATTTTGAGTCACTCTTATGCACATGAAATCATGTGTGTATGAGAAAAACAGCTAGGAGATGAGGGAAGAAACGTGTCTAGCAATAACATTTCATAAACACTGCATTACATAATCGAATTTGCAAATAACCTGATTTTGTATTGAGAGCGTGAAGTAGTTAGCTACAGTCTTCATTGCATGGATAGCTTACAAGGCACGAAAACACAGGAGACCAGGGACATATATTGTCTCAAGGACTTATAAAGTCACCTTCTAAATCTTCCTTTTCCATAGAACACAATCAAGGTGTTTTTCAATACGGAGTCATGGTGATATTCCTGTAGAAGCCTGGATGTATCTGAAGAGTATGAGTGGGTCGGGTTTTCTGAACTTGAACCTAGCATCAGAGGTGAACAAAATTCAGAATGTGCAGTTCATGGAAACTTTGAAACATTCCTACCAGGGGAGATTCTGAACTAGAGGTCACTCCTGTAAGCCAGCCAATTTTGGATTGCAGTAGCTGCATCCCATGGAGACTTTAGCTCCTTGATGTTTCTGATTGCTCCTGGGCATTGGGAGGGAGGCTCCCTTGGGAAAGGACTTAAAGGCTTTAAGTATGCAGTTTCTTGGCCAATGTTTCTCTATTGACATTTCTTAAAACGGTTCACTACCTACAGTGTAAGTACCTAGACGTGTAAGTCAATGTTCTAAAGGAGGTGAGATGATGCTAAATCCATACCAAAAAAATACACCTTCGTCTACCTTAGTTCAGGGTATTAAAATGGACTGGTACATTACTAATTGTATCACCTTCCAAAGAATGTATATAAGTTCTAACCAGTGTGTAATAACTAGTTATTCTCAGTCAGATAGATGCATGTCATTGGTTGAATTTAAGAAAAGAATTTTTTTGTTGTTGTTTTTGCTGAAAAAACAGACTAGCCTTTGCATGGAGCCTGGTTCTATATTTCTTTCATTTTCTTATGAAGCAAAGAGAAATGATTTATTTTCTATCTTGAAATCTCAGATTCTATTCAAGATTCCTTTTTCTATGCATAGGGATATTCTTCATAATTGTTTAAATAAGAAGTTCGTTAGCTGGAAGTAATACATTATTCTGGTTGGAGCTATTAATATTCTCTGTTTTACTATATTCAGTGATTTTATATACTATAATAACACACCCTAGCCTCCTCCTTACTTGAATGTAGTCTCATTACTGTCTTTAAATCTTGGCTGAGTTTCCTTGTTGTCATACAAAACGCACTTTTTAATTTATTTTGTTTACATTTTTGTCTGCAAAACCTCTGGCATGGATAGAACTCCCATTCATGCCATCACACTGAAATCTAACCCTTCATGCAACAGCACCACAGTATTGTTGAGAAATGATTTTGCTTCTGAAGGCAGAGTGTATGGGAGAGGCAGGGATGTGTATAGGAGGATGAAAAACAAAGCATGTAGAGGCAAATATAAGATGAAACTAAACCCACATGGCATTAGAGCCTGAGAAATACAGCAGTTGGTCATTGACAGGAAAGCGCTGATCTAGACATGCAGGTAACTGAAGACAGACAAAAGGATGGTTTTAAGCAGTTTTATTATGTTAATAGGCCACGCTTATTTCTGGTAGGTCCAACATGGTGTTAGAGGATTCTTACCACGTAACTCATAACTCAGGACAGGCCTTCTTTACCTTACCCACAGGATTTAGCTTGTAACCTGAGAAAAAGCCAGAACATAAAGATTATGGCCTAAAATAGCACAAACCCTAATTTTGTTGCTTAACCAAAGTCATACTTAAGTTATGCTTCAAACTGCAGACACAGTGGAAAGTACAGGTAGTGGGAAAACAGAGTAACAAATGAGGAAATCTCAAGTAATGGTATTTTTATTTCACCTCTACATGTACTTGCTTGAAACAAAATATGGTAATAACTGAAAACCAGAAGATCATATGACTGAATAATAAATGACGTTACACTTAAATAGTTGTAGACTACTTAGGCAAAATATTTGTGAATGGTTGATTAAAAATGTGACTCATGGATTCCAGTGCTTTATTAATATTAATAATATGAAAAAGCTAACTAGGAGAGAAATCAGCATCTCTTATAGACAGATTTCTCTGAAGTTTTTGCCATCTCAAAGATACTTACTGAATTTGATGATTCTTTTGGTGGCTGTTCATTAGGGAAGCAGGTAATAAATCAAATGTTTGCTCTATAAGTCCTATAGATTCATGTTCTGTTTTATAAAATATTATTCTCTGGCTGTTCAGAATCAAAACCCATACTTTGGAGAGTTTATTCAAATATAAATGATACATCAGCAAGCTCACTCTTTAGTGGTCCTTCTGCATTCATGACTCAAAGTCCTCCAGGAAAATCTTTAATCTCCTTTATGTTTGAAAAATATTTTATGTTTCTTTTTATTCTTACTGGATGCTGGCTGAAGTTAGAATAGAAAAATTTTGTTAATTAGAATGGGTAAATTTAGGTTAGTGGAAAGAATAATTATTAAAACTACTGAGGACTATGTTTCTAAGTCCATACACCTGTGAACCTACCTGCTAGTGTTTAACTGATAATATAATAGTTTGTGATTTTCTTTTTTTTGAAACCGTCCCAATGAAAAACATTGTTTGATCCCTAAAGCAGGGGTTTGATTTAGTTTAAGTGCTGTTAAGAATTTGTGTTGGTTCTGATGAGGCGGGAAGGAGAAGCCAAGTAAACAGATCCCCCCAATTCCTACAGCTGTGTAGTCAGAGGCTGCATCTACATTAGGTAGATTTTAATGTAGATATTTATCTACATTAGAGAATCTGTAAGCAGTTTTCAAGTTTGTAGATCCATTTGGGTTTCTTGGACAGGTCTCTTCATGCTAATGCACCAGCACTCTGATATCTGAGAGTTAAAACCAGGGACAAACAATCTAAATGGAAGTTGTAATGCACTGTAAAATATGTCCTGCTCAGGACCATCGGGGTGCAGGACACTGTGCTCTGCCCTGGGAAGAAGCTGTAAGCAGACATTGACAAGGTAAGAGGCTCAGAAATGTGTAAGCTAGGGTGGCACAGTGAGCACCCTCTCTTGTTGGAGCTAACTTACTGGTAGTAGTGATGAGCTTCACCTACCTGCTTACACTTCTGCAGCAAGCCCAGATCCCCTACTTATTAGACTGTGTAGAAACTGACTCTACTTCTGTTTTTGTCTTAAACATCAGCTGGTTCTACCTGTACTGTTGTCTTTAACAACTTGAGTGCCAGGGGTCCTGCTGGGCTGAGTAGAGGAGGGGGAGGAGGTGCAGCAGCAGGTGCTGCCCTCCCACACCTGACTGTGCACGCAGGCCCAGAGGGTTCAGGCAGAGGTGGTTCTAGCAGGGTCTGTTGAATGGCCAGCGACCCTGGAGCCCCCGGACCCAATTCCAGAACCTTCACAGAGAAGCCTTTGTGCCTGTGCCAATTTGAGAACTTTTGCAGCAAGACCACCCCTCATGCTAGGAGAGGGGGCATGGACTTGTCCTATAAATAGAAGACCACCAAGACATGGGTTGCTGTGCACCTGCCACCCCGTAGAAACCGCCTGAGAAGACGCTGCAGAAGAACCGCAGGACCCCGTGTTCATGGAGACCACGCTTTCCAGAGGACCATGGAGTGCTATTTATCTCCCTCTTGTTCTGCTCCTTTCTTCTGTTTTCCATGGCACTACTGTGCCTCGGATCGGATCTGAGTTGTATTGTTATTTGTCCAGGTGCCTTGAGAGCATCAGACAGAGCATCTGAACACTTTGGGATCTATATTTTGCTCAGCTTTTGCTGTTTTGGTTGTGTCCAAAACCAGTGCTGATTCCACATTTTGGCCATATCCAAAATGCTGATTTGTGGTTTTGGCCATGTCCAAACCCAGTACTGATTCCATATTTTGGCCATCTCCAAAATATTGGTTCATTGTGTTGGCCGTGTCCAAAACAAATACTGAGTTTGCTGTTCTGGCCGTGCCCAGAATATTGGTTTCTGTGTTTAAGATGAGTACTGATTTGTTGTTCTGACTGTGCCCAAAATAAATACTGTTTGGATTTACCCTGGCAGGTGTTTCATCTCCTATTCCCTGCGCAGACATCAAAGGACCTGTTGTCCTTTGAGACTGAGCAGGTCTGTGAGGGGTGTGACCCGGGAGTGGGGAGCGGGCCCTGACAGACATTTAGGCATATAGGGAAATATAGGACTGTTACAGAAGCCATGATTAAAGGAGTAATAGCAATAAAAAATACTAACTTTTTTGCCTGAATAAAATTGTTCATTTATAATACGATATTTTTTTTTATTTGGTTAATATATTTAATAACCAAATGTAATTCATTATCATAAATGATCTCTCCTCGAGTCCCTGCACGTTTCTAACATCCTTTAGCAAGAAATGCAAAAGAGCCTAATATGTCTTGAATTAAAAAAAACCCCAAATATTAACAAAACCCCCAAACTATTACTCCAAAAAACCTCAAACCAAAAAACAACTCAACAAATCCCCCTTTTGTTCATTTTAAATCTATCTGAATTCTTTTGTTCCTCCTCCCAGTTCTTGTATCAGAAGAGACAGTGCACATGAATTAGTGTTTTACCATTTCCATGCCACTTAAGGTTTTTATTGTCCTTCAATGTGTTCACCTCAAGGCTGTATCTTTTTCAGATAGAAGAGTCTTAGTTCAATTCTTTCCTGTAAAGAAGCCACTCCATATTGGTGTTTGTCCATAATAACAGATCTAAAAAAAAAAGCTGTGTAAAGGCAGTAAATGAATGCAATGCGCTTTTGCTTGCAAATAGTAGTGACCTTCTCTTTTATTTTTAACTGGTCAAGGTGTTCTGGTGGTCTGACCCAAATATGTAACTCTGGGTGTATATATGAATGGTTACAGGTCAGTCCCAGTTTCTAGAATGGTGTCTGGAAAAGACAGTGGCTTTCCTTTCCCATGTACCAAGCATGATATGTGGAATTATGTCTGATACCATTTTCATGAAAACATTTATTTTGTTTGTGTTGCGTTGCTTTTAACTGTTTACAGCCCAATTCAGCATCATGATGTGAAATACATTGCTGTAGTGTGTATTATACATAGTTAACATACTGGGCTTTTATATTAAGCGGTTATTCAGTAGCAGAAACTTTCCTTATGTTTCCACTCATGATGCAAGTCCCAGAGAGATCACAGTCCAAGGAAGTGTGAACAACTTGGACCTGTATGACTGTGATATGGTTTGGTCTCCCCAAACATTACTTATTCTATGCTTCCTTGGGACGAGTGGAACAGAACAGGACAGAAAGGTCTGAATTCTGAGGGTGTCTCAGTCAAAGTACAAGTAAATTATTGGTAGATAAAATGCTGTGAAGTTTCATGTTTCAGTTTGAAAGATATATAGGCACATTAAATGCAGAAATCCAAGTCTAGTAAACGTGAAACCTTTCTTTGCTAATCAGTAGTTTGAGAAATTCTGTTTCACAGAGAAATTAAATGTGTTGTCAAGATTATTTTGGCTTTCCTTTTAAAAGGTGTTTAAAAGGTGTTTCTGGATGCCTGTCTGCCTCTGTGATATGCCTATTATTTTCACTTTTCTGAGGTGAAAAATTAACATTTAGTGAATTATGGTTTCATTCCAGTTTTCCTTCAAACTGTAAATGATCTGCTGAAGGTTAACCTAGTTAAATGTCAGTGATCTGCTGTGCTAATTGCAAGGGGGCTTAGGTATTCAACTGCTAATCTTTACACGGCCTAAAATCCCAATTCTTTATTCATAACCTCAGAATTATAAAAACTTGGAAATTCCAAAAACTCAGAAATTTTTTCTAATGTGAATGGCAGAATATTAATGAAAAAAAGATGAGAAATTATTCTGGATGACTTTCAGTTATAGTTAAACTGTTGGAAATTCTTTCAGTTACAAGCATATGAAAAATTAATTTTTACAGAGAGCTTGAAAGTTCCTTGTTAATTTTGTGCTTTGTGTGCAAAAAGAAACTTTCCCTGAAACCTTGAAGCTGACATTAAATATAGTAATTCTGTGAAAAACCGTTGCCACTCTGTTCAATTCTTTGCATCGCTGCTTTGAAGTGATTGATTGGGCTGCATTTATTCCTGCTAGAAAACTTATTGAGACCAATAAATGGGGAGTATGGCCCCTAGTTCTCCTGTATGTTTGCTAAGGAACTGTGCCATACAGGGGAGTGTGCTACCAATACAGTCTAAAAAGCATCTGAGCAAGAGTATGGAAAATGAAATTTTTTACATTTGCAAACTGTGACTAAATGTTATTGATGTGTACTGGTCCACTGGATGTAGATTTGAAAAGAATTCGCTGTATTCCACATTTCTTCTAAAGTTTCTAAATCGTTTCTTATCCATTTGATCTGAAGTAGAACAAATTGATCTAAGAGAAAGTTGTTTGTCTCTAGCATTAAAAGAACAAATTATTCTTTCTATAGAGAGGGCTTAGATTTTAGGTGTGAAAGTCTTTGTCTTTTGTATGGTCTAGATTTTGAAATTTTGAATTTGTAATAAATTAACTTCTCTTCCTTTCCTCCTTTCCTCTTTTCCTCCTCACTTTTTCTTTTTTCTTTCCTTATTATTTTTTCCTTTTTTTGTTTTTTCTTTTGTAGGACGTTCTTCTAGGCTGCTTAGGTTTATTCCAATGTAGTTTTGCACCTTATGGGTGCATGTATAGTTAAGAAGATAATAAACTGGAAGAGAGAAAAAAGAAGGATGTACATCAATTGCAGTAAACCAGTGGTCTAGGAGGCCCTCTTAATTTAAACGACAAATATAATCCTAGAAATGGAGATCTATCCACAGCCATCAATAAAGGAAATATTTGAAAATGCTATTATCCATAGCTGGCTCTAGGTATGAGATTCAGTGCAACGTACCGTTAAATACACCGTAATGCTGCACTTAATGTAGTTAAAGTACTTGTCAATACGTGTTTGACTATTTGGCCATACTCCACCTCACTGTGCTATTCAATTGTTTGTGAATGGGCCCAGTGTTTGTACCTGCAAAAATCTGCTTCTTTGGCTTTTGCAAGTATTCAAGATTTTTTTGCATGCAACACGACTTCCTGACATCTGCTTCAAATAAATTTTTTTCCTTATAATATTCATGTATGCCCCCTTGTCCTGTCATGTGTATTAAACTGGAAATAATTCTTGAGTAGACATCCATATCATGTAGGATTTTATGTCCTTGTTATAAATGCCATCTGGATTTGATACTGCCGTAGAGAGGCAGGATGCTTTGTTTCTTGACAAAGTTGTGTATCAGAAACACTGGCAGGAAGGAGTCCATGGGCCTTCCTTCCTTTCAAACCTGAGATAGCGCTGTCTCTGTCTACAGCTTTACTTCACAGGCTTTTTAAAAGTCACACAAAAAAATTCCACAACCACAAAAGGCTTGAATAGTCTAACAAGCTCAGGAAGGGGTTTCAGCAATGTTGCTGCAGCCTCTCATTTACAGAGTCTGCAAAGCTGTAGCAGGCGGTTTGCCAGAGTGACAAATTAACATTATTTAACATTTCTGAAACTTTTAATTAAGCTTGTTTTAGACTCGCAGGCAAACTGCAGCATATATTCCCATCCTCTGTTTAAGAACTTTCTTGGCTTCTAGATGAGTTTTCCTAAGTGGTCCCAGCACTAATAATGTAATCCTAATGAGCTGTGCAAAACATGGTGCGTTTTGTTCTGGAAGCGTCATGCACAACAATTTTGCTTTCAATCCGCATGGGTCTGCACCCCAGGATTTTTATTTTGAGTTTCAGATTCAGTGGGGAAGGAAAAAAAAAAGAAAAAGCAGCATTTCACAGAGTTTTAGGTTGGTTCCCTAAGCTGGCCCATAGTCTCTTTAAGGATGTGTGAATCTTAGCTAACTTTTTGTGCAAAGTTTTGTATTTGTAAAGAAATTCAAAAGGGGCACATTGTGTAGTTTATGACTTCATTGTGAACATTTTTTACAGCTGTAATCCATCCTTCTGAATGTTATATTATGGCTGTTGCTCTTGCTATGTGGCTAAGGTAACAAAACGGTTCCTTTTATAAAGCTGTATTTGCAGATGGCTTGTGAAATATTCAGCTTTGCAGATGAATTGTTCTATATTTTGAATTGTGGCCAAATATATTTTTTTTTTGGAAGGCTTGAACAAAATCAGTGCAATCACTTGTATGAGAGTGTGGAAAATGCAAGTCCAATGTTTAGAGCAACTAAGGCTGGAAAGCTAATTTTACAGGGAAGTATTTTACTCCAAAAAGAAGTACTTGAATATGATTTAGAAGGGGTTATTTCTGGTTAAATTATAAGCAAAATCCAGGCAAACCCGGTAAAAACACCTGTGGAGAAAGAGTGAACAGAATAACTCCAAGTCTTTCTGGATTTTTTCCTAATCTTTAATAAAGCTGTGACTTGGTGAAGGGGATGATCTTCATGTTACATTGTTCAGTAAAGTAATCCATTACTTAAGAAAGGAGCAGGGAGTTTTTTTTCTTCTTCATCAGAGTATAAAAGGTTGTCAAAACTGAAGCTTTTCCAATGTTTTAAAGTCAAAGTATACTCCAATTGGAAACGTTTCAATCAAAGGAAGAATTGCATATGGAGGAAAACAGATGAGATCCCTCCTGCTCCTGCCTCATTCTGGGCAGGAATCTGTAGAGCATAAAAGACCCAATTCTAATCCTTTTTCCAAAACATACATCATTATTGTTACATTAAGTAGAGTAGCTCCAACAGAAGTAATCAAAATTTGGTTTTGGCATGGCGATTTGGTTGAAGATGATCAGTTTTCTTGTGGAAAAGCAGTGGTGGTCGGCACCAGAAGCCTTTTTGAGGAGTGGCTTGAATAACAGGCTGCTTGTGAATGTGTGTGGAAAGACTGGAAAGGTTTGTTCATTCATTGTGTGATAAGGAAGAACCCATATTCTTGAAATTTGGTTTGCTGTGGGGTACATCTCTTTCCACTCGTTGTAGCTCTGGTCGTGCTTCCTTCACTGGATAATCTTTTACGGTTCTAGACATTAGGAAAAATTTATTTACTGAGAGGGTGGTCAGGCATTGGAACAGCTGCCCTGGGAGATGGTCGAGTCGCCATCCCTGGAGGGGTTTAAAAGATGGGTAGATGAATTTCTTAAGGACATGTTTTAGTAAGGAGATGGGTACGGTTGGACTCGATCTCAGAGGTCTCTTCCAACCTGATGATTCTGTGATTCTGTGACTCTGGTAACCTGAGCGGCACAAGGAAACTGTTTTTTCTGAGGATATGAGGTGCTTAGTCTAAACCAATAAGCTTACAATATCTTTCCTCTATTGCAGTATTATCCAAAAGAATACAAATATTCTACTAGGAACTATATGTTATTGAGATAAATTTCATATCCCTGAACAACAACATGTCTTTGTATCTCCACTTTTTACAGATTTTTTTCTTTTTTTCTGTGTCTGTTACTTGATACTGCAGTGTCTGCATCACATTGAGGTGATGCACTCTACAGCATTCATATTCAAGGGGCAAATCACTACTCACGCCACATGTCCATGGAGTAACTCCTGATTTCTAGTGAATTATGCTAAAGTTTGCTTTCTTTTTTTCCCATTCATGTTTGTCCTGCCAGCTGAGGGAATTTCTACACGAGTCATGATGCTCTGCAAGTAGTTCATCTGCTCCACTTTCTGGAGACATCTGAAGAAAGGCTGTACATAAAACTGGCTTCCAGGCAGCTGTGGCAGAAACAGTGAGTTGCTACTTCTGTAAAGTATAGCTAAGCATTGTAGGAACCAGGCTTTTTTCACTTTATACCTAGAATCAACATTGGTGAGATGGGGAGTGTATTTTATGCTTCCAGACTATGTTTTCGTTTGGGGTTTTTATGTGGTTCTTTGTATTATAACCTTCAAAACCCAAGAATATATCAGTTTGCTTAATAGCTTAGCAGCAGCCCCTGTTTCGAAAAGAAAAATGTTAAAAAATGAGATATAAAAAGTACTTTGGTAATATTCTATTATTCTTCTGCCAGGTAAACCCCATCCAGATATCATACTGAAATGTTTTAATTCTGATTTGTAGTTTATAGTCTGAAAATAGGACTGTAAGATAGCAAAGCATGCAACTTGAAAAAAAGCATATTCACATGAAGGACAATTTTTTCGTGATTTTTTTGGAATACTTTTTCGAAGCATCTGTCTTATTGTTAAAAACAGAAGTAGTACATTAAGGTTTGGCTGTCCTGATTTATGTGAAGGTTAGTACATTAAGGAGCTGATGAAGTTTGTAGTGTTTTCTGCTGGCTAAGTTGATGCCAGTCTGATCAGTGTTCTGGGTGCCACATATGTTTGATGTAGCACAGGCTCAGGTTGCCTGATTTACATGCATACGAACACAGCCATCTTCCAATTCCTTCAAATAAATTCAATAAGTTTATACTTTTAATGCTGATGGGATTTTCAATCTGTAGTTAGTAAAATAAGAAATGTTCAAGAAAACAATATACATGTTTTTTTCAATAACTCTTCAATAATTCATGATAAGCTGAAACTTTCTCAGGAAATTTTACAAGAATGCCTCATATTAAGAGATGAGGAAGCAGCCTCCTGTTCTTATGCCATAAAATTCCGAGCCATTAATATTTACAGCATTCTGGTAAGTAGCAATAGAAGGTTTTCGGTATTAATTCATTTTCACTGGAAGACTTATTGTTTATGTTGTGATGACGGTGGAATATACGTCTGTGTTTAATGGATGGGATAAATGGCTTCAGCTTGGCCTGCGAATATAAACCATCCTAATTTGAAAGCAGCCCTGTAAAACGGGAATAACCACCTCATTTTAGGTCAAAGCATATGTAAGGAATGTGTCCAAGACACCTGCAGAAAATTAAAGCCTTTACTCCCCTTGTACACAAAATTTTCAAGAGGTAATTACCCTCAATGTGAAACATAATACAGCTTCCATTAGATGGAACACATGGAGTGAAAATTGAATGGATGTCTTGTCAGGAGTGCTTCTGAGAATTAATAGGGCTGTCGAAAGCAGTAATAGGAGTGTTTTCTTTGCCTTTGTGTACAACTATCCCTCTTCTTATCTCTTGCAGTTTATGATGAGGCTGTTGCCATTCAGCTCAGCAGACAGACACAGGCTTCTTCCATGCGACTGTCTCCCGCCAGCTGCTTTGTTTCTGTGGAGCTGGCTGCTGCCTTTAAAGGCTCCCACTTTTGTCCTCAGCCTGTCTGACTCCTTTGCACTCAGTGCCTGGTCACCGTGCCAAGGGCTGGCGCGGAAGTTCTTACTTTTCTGTGAGCTGCGAGGATGAGAGTGACAAAGTGGGGCTGCTGGGTTCAGCATCTCACTTTGTTAAGCTGTTCTTTTATCCTTCAGGGAACTTCCTCTATGGAGATGGAGCTGAAAGTTAAGCTTTCATACTTTGTTCTGGCGGCTGAGCCACAAATATCCAGTTTCCTCTCTTATTGTTTGACATTTTGTTTATGTCTCTCTGTTACAGAAACAGAGCAAATGGTCTTTGTGTTCAGGTTTTCTGGTCCCTGTAACTACTGAATGATGATACGGTTCTGCTTCAGTGCATGTGCTGGTATTTCCTCTGTTCCTGCTAGTTTTAAAGATCTCTGCCAAGAGGTTCAACCTGTGTGCCTGCATGTCTGTAGTACCTGCTTACTTGGGTTTGTAGCTATTTGGTTTCATCTGATGGTTTTCAGGTAAACAAGGTGTGAGATGTGCGGGCAACCTTTGGCACTTACAGAGCCGTCGCTTGTACTCAGAGATGCAGATGGTGCCTTGGTGAATATCACATCATAATGGAGGTGTCTTGCGGTGCAGCCTTCTGGGCACCACTGGCTCTACTCCAGAGCAGTTCAGTGTAATTGCTTAGACTTCTGCTTGATTTGAACGTTAAAACCTATTTAAACATGGAATGAAATCTGTAGCCTGCAGTAATGACCATAAGTTTGAGTTGCAGGGAACTTGTTAGAAGGGTTTATCCTTTAATTCATGGACATTTTAGCAGCTCTATTGTGGAGTTAATTGTTAGTTTGCAGTCTTGCCAAGTGTAGTTTGAATTATCCCCGAACCCCTCAGGATAGAGAATACAATTTCACATGTCACAAAAATATCTCAGGTTCTGCCCCTCATGCTGAGTGATGAGCTGCCACAGTTAAATGTGTAGTGGTATATGTTGATTGTGTTTGAGTCTGGGTGAAATTAAGGATCCATCCAAGCCTTTGACTACCTAAGCAGGTGTATAACAACCCATGATACAAAGCTTCTCTTTGCTTTTTCCCTTTTCTTCTTTCTTTCTTCCCTGCAGCGTATACAAATATTTGACTCAAGGGATGGTGGGGAGATTGAGTCCTCATGTACACGGTGCTTTTTGCTTTTTTAGTCCAGTCTTCTGACAAGCTACGATCTGTCCTTCTTCTGCCTCAGACATTGAAATAATCCAAATGTTCTGCCAGTTCAGAAATAAGTCAATAAAATACCTGCAATGCTTTGTGTCTCAAAGTGCGTTTCTTGTTCCACTGCTAGGGGTGACTAATGGATAATTTGTATTGTAGAGTTGTGTTTAATGATTTCTATATAAACCCCAGTTCATTTTTGAGCAAAAGCTTGTTTTATCCACATCAGCCTTGCAAGCTAAGAATGAAATTGGAAAGCTAGATGTTGACTTTTTTTTTGTGTGTGTGTTGTTCTCACTTTATATCTATTGTAAAAGTATAAAGTACATTTTGGCATGTATGACAGCTCTAGTTCAAACCAATTCCCTGTTACAACAAATAAGTTTTTAACGTGCAAATTCAATAAATGATAACATTGCACAGTTACATTTCACTCTCTAGTTCTTCACTCAAAACTTCTGAGCTACTTTGATTCATATCTTGATATTTTCTTATGGACTGGTTCCATGTGAAATTAGAGACTCAGACACTTAATACACTTGTAATTCAGCATTTCCTTTTAAATAGTGTATTAAAGATCAAAAAGTCTGTAAGCCTGCGTTGTCTATATCTTCCGGAATGGGAAACTTTCCTTACAGTGCTTTAATCATCAGCTTTTCCTGTCCTTTTCTTGCCCTTACTTTATTTAAATGTAACCATTCTCATATTTAATTTAGATGGTAAAGTTGCTTGTGTACTTGCCTGTGTTTTTGCCAAGTGATCTGGGTGCTGTGAATGCAATACATATTAATTAGAATCAAGCTGGGCTCTGAAATTTTAGTACAGATTTGGACTTGAATGTTCCCCAGGTTCCAGGATGTGTTGGGAAGGATAAAGTCAAGCAGTTTCGGGCTTCTGGTTGCTTTCCTATATGACTAGGGATTTTTTTTTTTTAATCACTTTTTGTTTGAAAGTGTCCAAATAGCAGTTCAGCTGCCCTCCTGGTCCGTATTCTGATCCTAAAGTAGATTATTAGTGGTGTTTTTTTGTTTCCTATATTTTATTCTGTGGCTTAAAAAGATTATGCTTAAAGTTTTGGCGTGACAATTACATGCGGTTGTGAGGGTACTCTTTGAAGTTTCCTGAGCTGACATTTGCTGAGAAGTTAGTTTAAAATAAAGAAAATGATGTTTGGACTGTGTTGCATGCTTTCACTTGTTGTAACCCTTCATAAATATATTCTTGCAGTTGAAAGACTGTCATCTAGGAACATTCAGAGCTCCCTGTACTATGGCTGAGTTTTTAAATTAACAAAGCACAGACCCAAGTTCACAGATTGTTTTCAAAGAATGGATTTTCTCCTATGTATCAAATACAATATTTTTCTTCACATAATAGGGTGTGACTTTGTTTTCCTCTCGTAACAATGGCGGTGCTCTGATTTGTAC
This sequence comes from Neomorphus geoffroyi, assembly GCA_033558235.1. Lineage (NCBI taxonomy): Eukaryota > Metazoa > Chordata > Aves > Cuculiformes > Neomorphidae > Neomorphus > Neomorphus geoffroyi. The sequence goes on from JAUMJM010000044.1 coordinate 8,562,835, forward strand.
CTGAAGTAAGGAGATGGAATGAAAACTGCCTGGGGCTGCCTCCAGTGACTGTCTGGGCCATCAGCAACCCAGCAGCATCTTGTTCTCATGGACCATGGAGAGACTGAGGCTATTCACAACACATGTTATCATTTATATGTTTGGTTATCAATATTCAGAGAGTTTATTGATGGTAGTTGAACAAGATTACTCCTATCCCAGAATAGTGCAGATGGGTATTGCAGTGTCTGCAAGTCCGTCTTTGGAAGCAGCCTTCCAATAGCTTCCCATGAGCATCCGACTCACAACAAAACTTATGTGATTTATGTGAGTATGGATAGGTCATTCCTGGAGGTGGCTGTCCTCCCTGCAATACTTCCAGAACTTTTCCGTCACCTGTCATTACTTCTGCTTCATAAACTTTTTAAAGTAGCGTCCAGCAGAATGAAACACTTCTCTGGGTTTCAGAAAGACAGTCATACAAATAATAATGAACCATAAAACAAAAGAGCCTTGACAAGAAATAAATGCTGGCCAGGACAACTTTTCCTCTCTGGATCATATACAGGTGCTATCCTAATGGAAACTCCAAAAGTGAGGGGAGACGGAAGAATCATGTTGGAATCTGATGTAGGACCAAATGGCTGCAGTTCAGTGTTACTTCAGAAGTTGGAAAGTTAAAAGTAATCCCAATAGCTGAATTAGTGGGCAAACAAAATGCTGGTCAAAGGTGCATAATAAAATTAATGTTGTTACATAGTTCTACAATTTTCCACGTGTACTTGCAAGAATTTTGTGGATATGATTTGTTTTTCTGCATACAGACACTTACATGCTCTTCAGCTTTTCACTGTGGTACCTTTCCAAAAGATGAGCAAAAAAGCAGTTTTGATAAATAGAGTTTTCTGGGATAGTGTGTGTAAACAATTTGAGTGTAAGATGTCTCAATTACTTTTACAGGATCTGTGAAAACCAAAGTGTTTTGGCCAAGGACTGATTTACATTTCATGGCTGAGAACTTTCTGAGTCTGTCCTGGTCATTTCTCCTGGCACAGAGACAAAGTGATTTCAAATAACATGAAAATTTAAAAATCAATTTTAGAATATATGGTAAGAACTGAAGGTGATGCTTTCTGAGTTGTGTTTTATTTGTGGTACACTATCCTTTTGGTAATTGCAATATTGCTATTCTTTTTGTGGTTGTTTTGAAAAGCTTCCAGAATAACGCACGAGTTTCTTTGTGTATATAGGTGTGGTGTTTATACACATATATGTGCCATCAGACGGAAAACACAGACGTCTCCCAGTAAAATCTATTAGCTTTTCATAATCTATTCCATCTCTCGTTATTGTTTGTTTTCAATGGCCCTGTTGTTTTTACCTGAGTGGTGTGCTGGTTGCTCTCATGATACATTTTTTAAAAGAAAGGGGTAGGGAGAGGCCTTCAAGACATCTGTTTTAAATCAAAGTTGCTTTAATTTCTTGTGTATGCCATCTTCTATCCATCATCTATGCTAATCCTCAAATAGTCAGCATGTGCAGGATTTCATCTACTGTCTCACAGACACAGCTTTAACTTGTATTTTCAACTAGTTCATAAATATATTTGCTTTAACATATTCTTAGATTGTTCTTCTTGGATTTTAAATCCAGAATCAAGAGCACAGTGTCCTTCAACTGTCATTTCAGTCTGTTCAACATCTTTTATAAAATACAAGTTAAACAAGCCCAGATGGCAGTTCACAGGATATGTTTGGACATTCTTTCTACTTAGATTAGCTGGACTAAAACTTAGATGCATTTTTAATTATGTAAATCCACACGAACTCAAAGCTGTCATTCAAATGGTTTTGGAAGAAAAGCGGTTGCATCTCAAAATATAGTGTCATTACCTAGTCTTTATGTTCTCTGAAATTTTCTCCCCTTCCATAGCCATGTAGAGTAGATGATAAGAGCTGGGGAGGTAAAGGGTTAGATAATATTCTGCGGTAAGCCAGACATTAAACATTGTCTTTTTAAAGATCTGTTCAGAGCGGATTGGTTGCCTACTTCTATTTAAAGGACAGCTTTCTACTTCAAAATGTCAAAAAGATCTGATTCGTGATTCTGTGCTCTTCTGTACTTTTAAAAATAAATAGCTTGGCTCTTTTTATCTTACTGCAGAGAGAGGTACTAAGGTGTAGGACACACGATAGGCATAAAATAAAGCCAAAGCTGGAACACAGTGCTGTATTTAGTCAGGAGAGGACAAATGTGCCCACATGCAGCGCATAAGATGTAGGTGCAACTCCTTTAGATGGGTTCCAAAAGTGATCTGGATATTGGCCTTGGTTTGGTCTGAATGGAAAGGTCATATGCATTGCATTAATTAGTACAGAGATATTACTCTGTGCCGAGGTGAGATGGAATGGTATGTGCTCAGGGTGGAAGGTGTCACGTGTTATATGCAGGAATCCCAATGTAGAACAAAAATTATGACCAGCCAATACTTTTGTTACCCCAAAGAAACATTTTTTAACAGATTTTGGAATATTGCAACTAACGTAAAACAAGAGGCGTTGTCATTTTTCCCCTGTATTGCACGAGTCTGGCACCACTGATATGGTTACATCCAAGATATAAAATCTGTTCTGTGAGGCTTATTTGGGATGAACCAAGAGAAAGGTGAACATTATCTAGGAATCCAGAATGAAAGGCTTTGGTCAGTGAGAATTATGTTCCTACATACATTGCTAATGTGGTCTTGAAACGCTGATTTCTTGATTACTAAAATTCATAGATAAACTTTCAACTTGTATCACTCTTCATAAATGTGAATAAGATAAATGTTTGGAGAATCTAATCTTCAAGGTGTCAGTGTGAGCTGCAGTATACCTCTGAGTTTGCACCAGGAGCAGGGAAGATATTCACTAGCCTAGCAGGCTTAGCTCCTAGAGGTTTTTAGAAATGCAAATCACATGCCAAAAACCAAAATGAAACCAAAAAGAAGTGGCTCAGCATGCTAATGACAAGCTTCATTAGAGTATCCTAATACGCACAATTGCTGCAACTGTGAGCTGGGTAGATATAATGACTCTTCATTCACAACAGAGTAAATGCTGAGTATTAGAGAATTGGACAGACTTGATAGAATGAAACCTTCTTATAGGGTACGATTTTGAATGATATGGGCAAACAAACTGTTGTTTTTTTCAAATTGACATCTGCAATGATTTTTAAAGTGCAAATTTTTTTGGAAAGAGGTCAACTTCAGAAAGCAAGAAAGAGTGAAAAGGTGCAAGACCCACAAAGAGTAAATGTGAAACTCTCCATGTATCATACACAAAATAATAACTCAGGAGGCCTGTTTGATTTACTATATGGGGTACTATATCTTTCTGTCTCCACTGGAATAATCAGATAAAAGGAACTGTTAAATTTAGTGACTTATAAATAACATCAAAAGAAAATTTGAGTAGCCATAAACCCTTCCTTCAGCCAAAATGTTTTATTTCATGCTAAGCACCTTCACTATTATTTGTATATATTGAATTTGTTCCATAATTTATTATTAAAATTATATTTCATACTTTGCATAGTCATGCATGTGGGTGAGTGTGTATGTATATTATCGTTTTATACTGACCTTTTCGATTCTTCTGTTAATGAACACAACAGTATTCCAGCACAGGAGGTCACCAAACATATTCCAGGTTCAGCTTTGTATAATAGAAGAGCATCAGCACAAAAGTGTTTATGCCTCTGAAGCAAAAGTATGATCTGTTACAGATGTGCAAGATAAAACGAAGTGTTAAACTACTTGCAAGCAGCAGTCCTTTTTTTCCCTATGTTGAAAAATGAAAGTGCTTTGGGCTTTGTGTCATACACTAGAGAGGCACCCAAACTTATTTTGCAGAAAACTGGAGTCAAAAGATCATAGTTCCTTATAGAAAGATAATGAACAGTAGGAGGAATGCAGTACTCCAGGGCTAACTGGAAAATTGTTCTTGTGGAAAAACAGATTGTGTGCAGGTTGTAAATAGTTGCTGTATGCAGACCTACCTCAACCATGTTGCCTCACTCCTTTTCTTTTTTTTAAAAAAACCCCTAAAAGTATTTTGCAAATGACTAGAATATACAGATCTCGAAAATAGATAATGCAAAACGCTTTAAAAAAAATTTCAGTCTTTTCTCCCATCACTCTATAAATTGCTTATTTGGTACCTTCAGTCCTGTAATGAGGAGCATAGGGTGTCTGGTTATATGTGTCTGGGTAGTGTCCTCACCTTGCTGTTTGTTTTTGAGTGACTCCCTCACAGTGAGATTTTTTTGAGAACGCTTCTACTTTGGGAAATTGCAGCCTGTCTTCATACCTCTCCATGCACCAACAGTCTGGGTTTGCGGAATGCTTCCTTTGACCTCCTGGTCTTCAGGAACATCTTTGGCTGTTTTTAAAGTGCATCAAATAATGGACACCAAAACATTGAAGTCACTTGGAGAGGTTTTAAGAACCTTTTTAAAGGTCTGTATTTCTTTTTTGGACTTTGAGAATTGTTCATCTACCTTCTCTTTGCCTTGTTTTACAGATTTGGGATGAACGATACTAAAGGTAAGAAATCATATATGTTCTGATACTAAATATTAACTCAAGTAGATGAACTTTGGAGTAGAAAGCGGTGTCACAATCAGTATCAAAAGCACAAAGAAACGAGGAAGACAACTTGATATTATCAGATGTAGAGTTCAATAAGAGCTGCCAGAGGGAGTTATTGCAGCAAGTGTAAAATACATATGCTGTGCAAGTGTAAAAAAGGAAGTCATGTCCCTTATGTTGAAAAGTTAGTATTAGAGAGGGAGAGCAGATGAAAAGCAAATAATCATAGGGAAATGAGGTCAAGACAGATATCCTTACCTTCTTTTCTTCTACTTCTGGTTTTTTCAAATATTTTTACTGTTGTATGTCTGCTCTCAAAATCGCAGTTCTTAATTATCTTAAAATCTAACTCACACAGCTGCAAAACAACACTCTGTTACAGGGCCAGACTGTATTGAGAGTTTTTCCTGTTGGTCCAGTATAAAAAATTTTCACTCTTGCAAATGATATACAGCCCATAAAGCAGAAACATTTAAATTGTTCAACGAAATGTGCTGATGCTCTGTACTTAGAAGACTTCTGTGGGGCTGGCATGCCATTAGCTTTTTTAAACAGAGGGGTACAACAGTGACATTGCAGGAATGAAGTACGTTAATGTGTGAAATACAGTGGTTTTTTTCTGAAGGAGCTACTGATGTACTTTATGTATCTGAATGGTTCGAACATGGTGTATGTGTGTTTGCTTTTACAAGATGTGTTTATTATAATTTTTTTCATTCTTACCTGTTTGTCTAAGATGCATTGCCTTTCCTAGTAAATGGCAACTGAAAACCAGGGACAAAACTACCAGCTGTGATTTAACTTACAGCAGATCTTTCTGGGAAGGAATATACCTGTCTCCAAAGGTTAGATTCTTTAAAAAAAAATAAAATTTAAAAAAATTGTATCTGCAGAGGATTCTGCCCGTCTACTCTGCTCTCATGAGACCTCGCCTGGAGTCCTGCATTCAGTTCTGGAGTCTTCAGTACAGGAAGAACGAGGATCTGTTAGCGCAAGTCCAGAGGAGGCCACAAAGATGATCCGAGGGCTGGAGCAGCTCCCAGACGAGGACAGACTGAGAGAGCTGGGCTTGCTCAGCCTGGAGAAGAGAAGGCAAGGCTGTGGGGAGACCTTATAGCAGCCTTCCAGTATTTAATGAGGGCCTACAGGAAAGGTAGGGAGGGGCTATTTATCAGGAAGTGCAGTGATAGGGTGAAGGGAAAAGGTTTTAAGCTGAAAGAAGGGAGAATTAGGTTAGATTTTAGGAAGAAATGTTTTTGTGTGAGGGTGGTGAGGAACAGGCACAGGTTGCCCAGAAAAATTGTGGATGCCCCATCCCCAGAGGTGTTCGAGGCCAGGTTGGATGGAGATTTGGGCAACCTGATCCAGGGGAAGGTGTCCTTGCCCATGGCAGGGGAACTGGAACTGGATGATCTTTAAGATCCCCTCTGACCCAAACCATGCTGTGATTCTATGATATCACAAAGTTATTTGCACAATGATGCTATACCTGGGGCAACGACAAAGGGATGAATGAAAAGACTACCCCTTGAATCTGGATTTGTGCTGTGTTTCTTTTTCTTGTCTTATTAACTCTCACATCACACATTCAGGAAAAATAACTTTTTGAAACTCAGCTAAACCTAAATTTTCTTATTTACAAATTACTTCCTCATCAAATATGTTTGCCATTGGGGAACTGGTACATGAGTCACAGGATTATTGCTAAATAGTCCATTAAACTTGGAAACGAGGGGACTGGGCTTGATGTACTTGGGAGAAGCAAATTGCTACCATGAAATCTTTTGGGCAACTGAAGTTTTATAAAATAAAGTTATTTATTTTGCTTTCCTGAGACATTTGATTTATTATGATATTATTTGGAAAAGGTTATTAGTATCTGCAGATAATTTTGCAGATTATAGATACTGAATATGATATGACTGAATACACTAAGACTAGGAATCCATCTGTTTTAATTTGATTCACTAAATACCAGGGTATTATGAAGAGTAGAATATCTCAGTCGGTCTATATATACTCTGTGAAACTGTGAGATTCACAGACAGGAAAATGACTTATTGTTTCCACCAAGTCCTTTCTGTGAAGCCTGATTGTTGCTTTCTATAGGGAGAGTTAACTTTTGTGGAAATATTTTTATATGATAAAGACATGAAAAATGCTTGGTTTGCACTGCTGATTTCTCACAATTTTGTCCAGATGATAAAGCTGTGCAACGGATTGTGCTAAAATAAAGGTGATGAGGGACTTGGTACCTAGAGCCTTTGCGTGCTTGACTGCTATTCATTCCTCTTTATGGCTTCTGCTTTGACAAGTGAAATGTAGCTGCCTTTGCTTTCCAGACCATATCCCAAGTGTTCCAGATGAGATGAATCCAACTCATGGAAAAGCATGTAGGCAGAGACAGCCAGTTTTTGTGTTGATCCCCACCCCGTATAATCCCCTGTGGTCGACAGGCCAGTTAAAGGTGTACGTCAGCACTGATTTTGGACAACAATTTTTCTCTTTGATGCTGTCAGGTTACATTTTTTTCTCAGCAAGCTTAGGTAATACAGCACAATGAATTACGTTGCTAGCTTATTATCTTTATTATTTCTTATTTAGTTAAGTCTGATCGTATTTTAATCTCTCTTCTATGCAGACCATAGTCTACTGCTTTGTTAGAAAAGTTATTCCAGGAACTCTTACAGTACTTCAGTCTCTGAACCAGGTGTGCTGTGTGCCTTTTGGAGAGAATTGACTCCTTTCCCTGCCAAGGAGGGCAGAGAAAACTGCCCTGAGGATCTAACAGAAGGACTGAAAACATCTTGGAGATTAGCTATATTCTTATTACTTCTTTGGGAACTATTCCTGACTGTCCCTGACAAGATGGTGTGGGCTTATTATGTAAAGCAATGCTGGCAGGGAGATTTTGTTGGTATTCAGAATGGACCTCTCAGGTTATTGTCATTTTAACTTCACTTCTCTCAGATTTCCACAGTTCCAGGAATGAAAGCACAGCACAGTTCATCGGGAATTCACTTAGTGCTTTAACCTTCACATTCTTTCCCTCATGTTATAGCTATATGTAAATAGCTGAGGTTAGAATTTTCTGTATTAAAGAATTTTCTGTATTTTTATTTTATAATGGGAATAATTTTTAATATGTTATAGCTCAGTAACAGCTGAGTTTGCTCACATGATCCACCTCTAGGCATAAGTCAGTAGGGGAAAACCTCAGTGGGAGTCTAAAACTACTGGAAAAAATGAGTGACTATAAAGAAAGGGTAGTGATATATGCTGTGTGCACACATGTGCATGTGCACATCTTTCCTATCAAACATTCTAAGCAGGTCTCTTTAAGGCTGATTTTTGAAATTACAGATAAAAATTTGGTTCCCAGTTACCCCTTACTAATTCCACCAGTTACATTTTCAATGCTCTTGTTAGAGCATCTGCAGGCAACTTGCTTCCCTCTCCTTAAAATAATATCATGTCTTTGTTTGCCAGAATATTAACCCATGCCTTGATGCACTTTTCTATGAAAGCTTTCATTGAGGATGAGCGTTGCAAAGGGTTGATTACTTTCTTATTGCAGTAAAAACATATGGAATAATTGGCTGAAAGTGGATGCATAATACCTGAATTGGCACAGTTACTTTGAAATTAAATCGCTTCACATCCCAAGCAGCATGCTGGGCTTCAGCAAAAAATTCTGTAATGAAGACTTTTGAAAGTTGTTCAGTTTGAAAATGGAAATTTTAATTTCAGCCTAATGTTCTCAGGCAATTTTTTTTTGCTTATTTAAAAACAAATTATACCTTAATAATTCATTTGAATTAAGACTACATTAGTTACATGAAAGCACATCTTAATTTTATTGCAACTTGTAACTTCGCAGTGTTTTTATACCCATGATTTCTCTTGCAAAACAGAAATAATCCCCCTTCTAGGAAGAAACTTTCCTTATGAAAGTCATGACATTTTAAAACTTCTTCCAATAGCAATGATCAAGATGCTCTCAGGATTGGAAGGCATAGATGAGATTATTTGAAAAAATGACTTTAAATGCAACATAGCCACTTTGTGTTACTGTAAAATTGATATGGAAGAATGAAAGGAATGCTCAGCAGAGCCTGATTGCAGTAGTCATTTAAACGACTGAACAGTATAAACTGCATCTTTATGTTTACGGTGCAGATTTCCCCTTTCTGTATACACCCAGTGTGTGTGTAAGACAGACAAGGAAAGAGGGAACTTCTGGCTACTAATTTCTTATTTTCATTGTTATTTTTATGCCACAACATGTGATAGTTTTTCTATAAAAATCTTTGTACTGTACACTTGATGTATTCCCATGAAAATGCAGCTCTTGCAAAAGTAGTCTGCTTTTCTGAAGTATGTTATGGTTGATTGCTGTGTTATAAGTTTAATGTTTTCATAACCTTGTGATCAGCCTCTGCCCCTGCATTATGCCATATGTAACCCTTCCCTTTCTTGTTTATTTTCTCCCTTTTTTTTTTGACAGCTGATAAAAAAGCCTCATCCTGCTGGCAGCTTTGATTCTGCCAGTACCGGAGAGCGGAAAATTCTTATTCTGCCTCCCAATGCTTGGATAAGACAGGTTGTGATGTAGTCCGGAAGGTGCGAGACTGTAATCTGCTTACTGCTTACTTAGCAATTTAACAATAAAAATTCTGAGTAGCCGATATCATAAGCCCTCTCAAATGCTAAGAAAATCCTTCTTTTTTCCCCTTGAAAACTTTCAACTTTTATTACCTGTTGCACTTGAAATATTTTGAACTTGGCTTGTAAATCACTGTAGATCAGACCGAAATGGTTTTCCCTACCCAGTTGTGTGGTAACTGCAGTTTAGTGTAAGAGATTTGTGGTGCAACTGCCAAGGTGTTGGTTAAGAATGACCAAAGGTGTATTGGAAATGCAAATTTTACGTTGATGACAAAAGGTATTCTGCTATTGTTTTACAGTGTAGTTAAATAGTGTGTGCCTATATTGTCTTTTTGTTACAGGAATTCGCTTGGTGCTGCTTTCTCATCTGTGCCTGCAACTTCATGCAGGAAGCTCACTGAAGTATGAGAAATTAATGAAAGTGGGAACCTTTCGGAAAAGAGGTGAAACCAAAGGGTTTTTTGAATATAGTAATTGCAATATCTACAGTTTACCAGATTAAAAAAACTCTAGTTGGTAGATGAGCTTAAGAGTGTTCAATAACACTTGGGCAATGAGATGCATTAAATGAGTGATAGTGTTTGTGGTACTATTTACCTTCTTCACTGCATTTTCAACCCATAAGAAGTTTTCAGGACTTAACACTTAAAATTTTTATGGTGCGTGGCATTCCTCTGGCTGACTACTGAGCAGTGGTTTGCCTTGGGCAAAACATGTTGTATTTTGATGAAAAAGTGAGAATATATCTGTGTTTGTTACCTTAAAAATTGTTCCAGATGAATACACAGCCAGCTTAGCACACCTGTAAAGCAAATAACGCTGAACTGATTGTACGAGTTGTCAGTGAGGACTGACATCTCCCCAGGGATGATCAGTTGGTTGGGAATTTTGCAATATAACAGTATATAAATGGAGTAGTATTTTCCATTGCAAGAATTCTGAAGACCTGGAGGGGGGAAAAAGCCTAAACTGGAAGTAATATGGAATCCAAATATACATAGGGATATCTTACATAGCTCAAACTTACATAGCTTAAACTCAGCAAAATTCTGCACCAGTCCTTCAACATAAATAAGCATTAACCTGTGTTACATGGTCATTTACACCAAGTAATTCTTTGCTAAGCTATGACCACCAGGTGAGGTGAATTCCACTCTTGTCACCAGCTGATGGAAGTTTGCTATCTTGATGGATTGAACACTTGCCAAAAAGAATCATACCATGTTAAATTAAAGAGAAAGATTACTGGTAGGCAAAACACACCTGCATAGTGCTATCTGTCTGACGACCAATTCTGTGCTTGCAGCCCGTTATCCTGCAGCCTTAGCTGGGTTCTCCAGGTGCTAAATGCAGAGGGCAGTGTGTGGGAAATGGAGTTAGGGATTTTTCTGGAAGTAGTGTATTGCTACAAAACTCTCTCACCGGAACAGAATTAAGGGTGGAGTGCTATTTTGATTTAGCTTTTCACACAGCAATGAATAATGAATAATAAAAAGTGTTTTGTTGTTTTTTTTTCAAAGAAGCAATGAAGGAAAAAATGGGTTTTTTGATTATTTTTTTCAGTGTTATCATTACTAGATACCATAGAATCATTTGATTGAAAAAGACCTTTAAGACCAGAGTCCAACCATACCTACCTGCTCACTACTAAACCATATCCCTGAGCATCTCATTCCAGTCTTTTAAATGCCTCCAGGGATGGCAACTCAACCACTTCCCTGGGCAGCTGTTCCAGTGCCTTTCAGTGAAGGATTTTTCCCTAATATCCAGTCTAAACCTCCCCTGCTGCAACTTGAGGCCATTTCCTCTAGTCTTATCACTTGTTGCTTATAAGAAAAGATCAACACTCACCTCGCTACAACCTCCTTTCAGGTACTTGTAAACAGTGATAAGGTCTCCCCTCAGCCTCCATTTCTTTAGGATAAATTAAACTTATCTGTAGTTTGATGTTGCTTGTATATACACTCATTGGTAGCTGTTTTCTCTCGATTGTGTTGTTGTGAAAGATCCTAAACCCACAGCACTAGGTAGCTCATGTAAAGGATATACAGATTGCGCAAAAGCATTTTAAAACTTCCCATTCTTCCATACTCTGGTTAAGTTAAAGCTGAAGGAGCCCTTTAAAACTTAATTACCTGACAAGCTTCAGGCATGCAGACTTGATTACCATATATAACTCTTCTGGTGGCTGTTAGAACTTTTTGAGCTTCTGTGTGGGTCCTCACAGAACTCTGGTCAAGGCTCCTGGAACTCTAGCTGTCCATTTCCCTTACAAATGCTGAAAGGTATTGTTGGATCATATATTTTCTGTCAGTAAATAGAAGTGTGCAGTCTTGTGCTAACAACTGAAGCCATCATTGATGATCAAGCTATGAAAATAAAGCAGCAGCATTGGGGCAAAGATTATATTATAATGCTTTTTTTAAAAATGGAGCTTATTGTGAAATCTTTATTTTTCAATACTATCTTTTTGCCATTTTCTTTGAATGCTCTGCATTAACTGAAGAGCTTGGAAAATGTGAACATGCTGGAAAAGAAGGCATGAAAAGTATTGAAAAGACATTTGAAAGTAGGGTATTGTTTAATGCTTATAGAAAGTGTGTGGGAAGCTGAGTATTTTTGTGTATAGTATGTTGATGTATTTTGCAACACTTCATATAAACTATGGGTAGTCACTGAAGCTATGCAGACATAGGCCAGCTGAGTAGCGTGCCTATGCTTTCCTGTCTTTTCTATCGCATACAGAAAAATGTACCTCCTAGTTAACTCACTTTCTATATTGTACAGGCTTGTACTTTTGCTAATTTCTGTGGGAGCTTTGGAGAGAGAGAAAATGTCAGATTAAGCCCATTTATAAAAAAGAGAATTAGAGAAGAGAAAATGGCTATATGGGTGCTGTAAGAAGATGTTGGCAATGCGTCTAGTAACTGCTTTTATTATAAAAATAAACCTGAGAAAGTGACCTAAAAGTCCTCCTTCATATACTCCACTGAGGCCTTCTAGGATGCTGATATCTGATGGAAGGGTTCCTGAAAGGTGTTTTGGACAAATTCTATTAAAAAGGGTTTTGGAAATAGGGTTGTGGTTTGAGGGATTTGTGAGAGGGAGGAAAAGGAAAAGGCTATTCAGTCAGAGAAAATCAACGATTTAATAATGTGTAAAAACAAAAGGTTGGCTTAGTGGGTGTGTCATGGACTTTAGAGGGAATGGCAACCATCTGTGTGTACGAATCTGCACCCCCTCCTCCCAACAGTGGGTTGATAAATCATTTTGAAGTCAAGTGCCAGGTATATGACATAACTTTGGGGTAGAATTAAACATTGCACTTAACAGCAAGGAAGGTTGAAAGCCTTCCATGAATGTCTGACAAGTGTCATCTTTAGTGGTGATGTCGAAAACTGTAGCACTTCATAGCTTCCCTGTCTCATGTAAAAAACATTCCAGGCTTTGCTGGGTGCGTTCTGTTCTGACAAACACTCGCTACAGACACGAGACAGAGCAGTGTAAGTTTTGGCTTCCTACGTTGAAATTGTCTCAGCATCGGATTACTGCTTTGCAAATGAGCAGCATTTTTTTTTTCCCTTTTTTTTTTTTTCCTGTTCTTGTGGTCTAATATTAATACATTTTCAAAATGGAAACTCAATGAATTAGATCATTTTTCCTCAGTCTGTATCCCTCGGGATATCTAACCTATGTTGCTTGTTTTAATTAAATTACCACATTTTCCATATGATTAAATGTCTGAATAATGAAGACTTATGGGACTCAGTTTTAATGCACCATACATGAATATGAGCAACGAGGGGAAACATATGATTTTACTCTAAGTGAAATCTTCTAGTAGCAAGAGTTTCACCTCATCTCTTTTCAGATCAAATGAAAGTTGCAGAACAGTAAAACAGAAAATGTGGTATCGGGTGGTGCTGTTCAATGGGTGGGAGCAAATATTCTCTGAAGGAAACAGTATGATGGGAGCGAAACAGAAAATGGTGTGGTGTATTCTGGGGACGTGCCAGGCAAACATTTTCACAGTTACGATATAGTATAGGGTTTTGGGGCAAGGGCCACTACCCATACAGCAAGGTATGTCTTGGAGCAATTTTAAAGGGACTCAGGGCATTTTTTTTTCCTTTAGAGTTGCCTGGGGTTTAAATCAGGATAGGATTTGGCTTAGTATGGATAGGTACTGGTTATCTAATCTCAAAACCATGCCAGTCATTTTTAAGAACTGAGCAATAAATGCAGGCAAGAAATCAGGAACTTCAAAAGTGGAAAAAAATGCATTTAAGTTTCTATTTAATTATAGTTGCAGGAGAAGAAAGAATTGCAAGTTGTTTGCTAGGTAAGCACGTTCTTATTTCACTGTGGTAGGCTTGGTAGGGTGCGAGTGTTATCTGCAATGATGGAAGTGATATAGATGCCCATCCTTGCATGAGGTGAACTAAATAGCATTGCAGTAATAGTTAGGAAGTTGCTCCCCCATTATAACTGTTCTGACCTTCAAGCTTTTAAATGTCTAGATTTATTAAATTTTAAAGGCTGATAAGAAACTCTAAGTGGCTTATGGGAAAACCAAACTGCGAAAGGAGAGAATAAGGTGTCTGTTGTGTTAACTGTGGTGACAGGGTCAATCTGTCCTCATTGGTAAAGCATCGTTGACCGCTATGGTGGATTATTCTGATCAGATGTTTTGTGTGAAGACATCTTTTTCAATATAATTTTGGAGCCATTGTCCTGACTGCCAGTCATTTTAATTTTGGTTTTCTTACTCCAAAAAAGCGGCATGATCTTAAACCATCCTTTTAACCTGTCTGTGTCCTAACCTGACTGCAACCAAATAACTTCTTCCGCTGTTCCTGATTATTGACTCCTAGTGTACTGAATATTTTTTTTTCTTTTTTTCCCTAAATGACTGATTTCACAGTTGGTACCAGTTACTTTCATCCCATTTCTAACATCGTAATCTTGGGTCTTGGACTAGTCTTTTTTTTTTTTTTTTTTTTTCTTATACCGTACTGACCTCCCAACTGGTAATTCTCACCGGGGTTCAGTCATTCGAAAGTTCTTAACAAGCTCATGAATGACAATAAACGTGAAATAAATATCCCAGACCTTGAGAAATTTAATTTTCAACTTCTGTTCAAATCAGGATTATTTATCAGTACAGCTAAGTGATGTCAACCATTTCTTGATGTACTTTTCAATTTCTGCAATCTTTCCTTATTTTTTTTGCTCTGAACTGTGATGCATTCTTATTATCCGGAGGATTGATTAGCTTATCAAACAAGGATTTGTTTTTTACTACCTATTTTTATTGGACCCATGTTGTATTGATGAAATATTTCTACTACTCTTCTGGTTTGAGTGTGTTCTTTCTAATTATTGTTTTTTTAATCTTTCATACTGTTGAAATTAGGCTTATGATTTTATAGCTTTACTCCTTCTCTGTCCTTATTAGCCACTCCACTGCTTGTTTACAGGTTTAAGTTTCACTCGTATTATTACTGGCATACTAGAGCAAAAAAAATTTCTATTTCTCCAGTCTTTGAAGGAATTGAAGGTAACAGGAAGTTTAAAGGATAAAGAGATGTTGCATTGTTTTTTTTGAGACTGAGAGGAATTATTGCTTCATAACCTGGCATTTCAAATCTTCTCTGGTAAGAAACGCGGGAAAAAATCAGTGAGGTACAGACAGACAAAAGATTTCCCCATATTTTTGTTACTGCTTCAGTGTCACGGTTCCCTGAGATACACAAAGTTTGTCGTAGCTTTTTTGGCAGGGCTTATATGCCTTCTCCTTAAGTGTCAGTGATGGTAAAAGGGCAGGGTAGACTACTTTTTGGTTTGCTATGGCGTACCCTGAGATTCTTGTTTTGATTCCTTCAGTATTCTTATGCTTATCGTGAAGATAAGTAGCTTGTTTTCTTCCCCTTCTAAATTAATCTTCGATGTTTCACTCATGTTATATGAATTTTTTAAATTTTTATAACAATTTGCTATAAATTAATTTTTTTCCTTTGGTGAGAAGAGACATGGCTGTTGTAATACTTTCTTGGAATTAAATTCTACACAGGACTTCACTAGTGTGATGTGCTGGAGTGGGCTAGGAAAGGGTATTTTTCATTCTCTGCTCTCCACTTGCTATTAACAGGTCTGTTGGATTAGTCTCCTTTTCTTTCTCTTTCTGTACAGCTCACACTTTCCTTCCCACAATCTGTCATCCTGCTTTCCTACTGAACAGAAAAGAACCATTTGTTATAACTTTGAAAATAAATGTTAAACAACCAGGAGTAAAGAAAGTTAACAGACAGCCAAATAGTTTTCACTGATGATCTTTCCTGATCTTTGTCCCACTGCATAAATTAGGGCACAACTGAACTACCACCACATTCAGAGATGAGCAGAATGCATATGTGAATGTTTATTGGCTTTCCACTTCAGAGATTTATTTCCCTACTTGTTTAAATATTTTGAGAAACATAATGCAGCTTTTAAACATGTAAAAGAATACATTTCATATAGCTTTTCAGTTTCTGCTCTTCTATGGATGAAATCAAAAGTATTCTGGCCTTGAAGCATTAGCATTTCCAGCCTGACCTCTGGCTGGCTACTAAGCAGTAGTGAAAGAATTTTGAGGAGAAAAAAGTGTGTTTCACAGTTGCATTTAATCAAGAGATGTTGCTGTCCCCCAAGTTCCTGCTCTCCACAAAATGTAACAGTACTGATTTCAAGGCCAAGTTTTAAACATTCCTTCAATAAATAGTCAGTGATTCCGAAGTTATAGCTGATTATTTTAAATAGAGAGGACACCATGAAACATCTGATCAAGGAATCTTGGGTCATTCATAGGTGATTCAGTTTGATTTTTATGTAAGGATTGACTGAAACAGATCAGTAATTAGTGTAAGTGAAATAAAGCTTCATTTTCTTAGTCTTCTCAACTGATGGAAGAACTTGGGGATGCAAAAGTTAATAGAAAGTACTTTGGGGGGAGAACACCACTATTGAGAGAAGAGGAGGCTGAGGGGGAGACCTTGTTCATCTCTGCAGTTACCTGAAAGGAGGTTATAGTAAGGTGCATATTGATCTCTTCTCCCAAGTACCAAGTGGTAGGATGAGAGGAAACAATTGGAAAAATTTCTTTACTGAAAGAGTGGTGAAGCATAGGAACAGGTTGCCCAGGGAAGTGATGGAGTTGCCATCACTGGAGGTGTTCAAAAAATGTATAGGCTTAACACTTTGGGTTGTGGTTTAGTAGGCATGGTGGTGTTGGGCTGATGGTTGGATGGGATAGACTTAGAGGTCTTTTCAAATCTTGGCAATTCTATGATTTCTACGATTCTATCAGGACTGGAGAAAAAACATTTCAATAAAGTTATTTGAAACAGTAGTTCAAGACTGCACAAGTAGTTAACAGTGATTAATGAGCTTAGAAAAGCTACACCTTGGGTTCTGGGTAAATTTATAAATGAGGTGGTATAAAACTGTTACCTGCAGTATTAGATGACCCAGAAATTTCTTCAAATCCTATGACTGTCTGCATGAGAAATAATTACCAGAAGCTAGGCTATTTCAGCTCTTCAGAATGAAAAGTCAATCAATAGCAAAATATTGTTTGGCCATGTAAGTATAGAGATATCAAGAGAATAGATAAAATAAGTATGAAGAGCCAATGGAACAGATTGTCGAGATTATGATTAAAAGTGCATACATGGAAATATTGTCTCAGTTTGAAGCAAGAAATTAATTGTAGCTTAAGGAGAGTACAGCAGCTATCTAAGACTATTAAAAAGCTGCTGTCATAATGGAGATGGAGGCGAAATGCTGAGCTCAGAAGGATGAGAGTGGGACATCTTTCATCCAGGATGGTGAAGGAAATCTCAGGTAAATGAAGTCTCAGGTCCAACTTCCCCAAAATTTCATTAATCTTGCAAATTGAGAGGGTATATGTGCCTCACCAGTTATAACTGCCCTGAAGTCAGTCAAAATAATTATTCAAATATTACTCTGCTCTCAATAGTAGGCACTGCTATACTCTTCCATCACCTTCAAAGCTGATTTCTGAGCTTCTTGTGGGTAGGTATGGAAAACTTTTTTTAATCTATTTTTCATAAGACAACTTATTTTATAGACACTATTCTAGATCTTGTGTATTTGGAATGAAAGAAAATAAACTGTCAGAGTCTGGATTTTTGGGAAGGAAGTGCAAGATTGGAGGGAAATTCATTGTTAGACCTCTTATTGCAGTCAGTTTAGGGACATACTGACTTTGTGAAATGTTGCTAGTTCTTAAAATGTGAAGGAAGGACAAAAAACCACGTAGAAAGACCTGTTTGGTCTTTCACAGCTAAACTCTCTAGAGACCCTATAATACACACTGTGTATCATGAATATAGAGACCATGTCCAAAAGTTTTAAGGCATTTATGTGATCAAGGTTTGGAAAGAGCAAACAATATCCTAACTTAAGAAGCACAGTACCTCCAGTAGAAATGTAGAGTAATCTTAACCCCACAAATACATGAGTCCTGATGCGCAACACTGTGCAGTGCAAGGCCACAAGCAATTCTAGACACCTGTGTCTCTGAATTATAAGACATAAAGCAAAAGGCAAGAATAATATTAGGGGAAATGGAAAGACATTTTTCAATGACTGGAGGGATTGATTTGTTTGCTGTGGCTGAAAGCAAACAGGAATTTTTGGTATTGAAGTTAAATTTTTCTTTAAGAAATTGAGTTTTCTTGTTGATAAATTCGAAAATTTATAATCAGATTTTTCTGTCAAAGCTATTAGTTTTAAGCTAGGCTGTGCGTGCTTAGTTTGAGTTACGTGAGATTGTCTAGACTGGACTCAATGACTCAAGTCATTGGACAAGCTGAGGTTTTCACTGTTCATGGATTTTTTTTAAGCATAGTTCTCAGCTAGTGTTACTGGCATGCCTATTCTGTCTTGTGATTCATTTCAGTTTTTTGCTGTATTTATATTTGCATCTTTGACTCATTAGGCTTTTTTGCTCAAAAGGATATTTTTCAGTGTATTGGGTGGAGGAGGTATGTGGATTACTAAATATAATGTTTGCTGGGTATTACCTCCCAAGATATGGCTGCCAAAAATGTAGGTAATTCAGGAATACAGTCATCGTTAGTATGTCTCTTTTTCCAAACAGAGGGTTCGGTCTTGACCTTCCAGTGTAAACAACCAGAAGAATTGTAATTTGTTACTTTGGAAAAAGCTCTGTCCTACAAACATTTATGCTCAATAATAAACTATCCCAGAAACGAAATAGTAGCATAAACATGCAAGGTAAATCTACATCAGGCTTCTGAAATTCCCACCAGTAAAATATTTTAATACAAGTGAATGTCTAGTATTCTTAGCTGAATTGTTTTCTTCTCTTTAATGTTTGTGACTCAAGAGACTGCCAGCATAGCTGGTTACAGCGATGGGAAGGTTTTTAATAAATACTTACAATAAAAATGTCAGTAAAAAGGCTTTTTTCCTGAAGAGGGAGATGTTCACTGTATTTTTTTCTATAAAGTTATACTGATGTAAATTGAGAATAACTGCTGATCTCAAGTGTTTAATAGTTGAGAGGTGGCTAATTACTTTTTTACAGATATGCAAGTATGATACCTGTAGAGCCTGAATATTTCAAAGAATTTATATTGCCCTCTGATTCAAAAGCCTGAGAACTGGTACAGAAGAACTAGAATAATGCTTTAAAAACTGGCTTTCTAAGCAGAGCAGATAAAGCAATCGAACAAGAACAACCTTTATACAAACTGTCCAAACACATCAAAATCAAACTAGAAAAGGTGTCCTGAGGTCTCTGTTAAACTCCTTGTACTTCACCAGTGGGATTTATAGAACTGCAGTAATATGAGGAGAAGAACCTAAGCATGAATTACTTTACCTTGGGCAGACCTGCTTAATTTAACCCTGGCTCACTGTACTCCCAGATTCAGACATCCCACCAGATGGGTTCTGTGTAGCTGAAGTTGAAAGCTTGAAGTCTATATTGACATGAAAAAGCATTACTGCAGATTTTTAAAATGTGAAAAATGTGGGTGGTGGGGAAAAAACATAGACAGATATTTCAGAGCATATGTATTCTTTACAATGTTAAAGGAATGTTTCTCATAAACCTTTGCTCCAAAAGGAATAACTTATCCTTTATCAACTTTTCTATGGGAAAAGAGGGA
Source organism: Neomorphus geoffroyi (assembly GCA_033558235.1). Lineage (NCBI taxonomy): Eukaryota > Metazoa > Chordata > Aves > Cuculiformes > Neomorphidae > Neomorphus > Neomorphus geoffroyi. The sequence goes on from JAUMJM010000044.1 coordinate 8,582,317, forward strand.
GTTTAGAGGAGGCCTGATATTTGGTCTGGGTAGACCCAAATGGAGAAAAGCTATTTACTACAGGTATTTGCAAGTTGTAAGCAAAGAAAGAGATTAATATGAGTATTTCCTGTAGTTCTGCTTCAAGTGTGATTTTAATTTTATTTATTTATTTTTTGATCTAGATTCCTTTTTCATCTGTGTCTCCATTGACTTTGGTCTTATAAATTGTGCATGTCCATATTTTCAGTCTTTGCTGTAAAGTGACATCAATAGGTCTGGCAATTATTTAATTTTATTTAGGTTTTTTTTGTGTTTCATATTTCTTTTGTTTATGAAAATGGCGATAGTACTTATGTCGCCCTTTCTAAGCAGCTTTGCAAAACAAATCTATGAAAAGAGAACTGAAGAAACTCTCTTTTGAACCATGAACTTTGCTATTTATCATGTGACTTTTCAAAAACTTTTTTCCCCAGTGCTCAGAACCAGCCACTACGTTAAACAAATTACAATATTTTCACTCTGTGAAGTTGTATGGAGTTCTGTACATGTAACCGTTAAATGAGTGGGCTTCTTTGTGCTGGCTTGACATTAAAAGTATATGTCAGCATTTAGAAATTCAGGGCAAAAATGGTTAAATGCAAGAACAGAAGGGCTGAAATTATTGCGGGGGAAAAGATTCAAATTAGTGTTATGGAGTCCAAGGCAGATATGAGACTTAAAATTATGATTCTTGAATGTGTATGCAATTTAGTGCTTAGGGATAAATCTTTTCAGGTATCCTCAATTTGCTGTACCAAACACCCTGGATAAATCTAATTAGTAAAGAGTAAGAGTTGAAAATAAATACAATATTTAGGATTTGCTGTTGACTCCCAGCAGAAGTCTTTTGAAATAGCTTCTTGGCACTTTAGAGCTGTTGAAAATTCATTTTCTTGTGTTTGGTTATACTGGTGTACTTTTTACCATACCTTTCTAGGATGTTTTAGCTAAAAGGGCAGGGTGCTGATTGGGTTTTTCAAGTGTAGAAAATTTGTGATTCGGAGACCTTTCTGTCACTGGTGTCTCTGAGACGAAAACACTCCCATCAAATGCTAAAACAGCTTGCTTTGAAGGTCACTGTCTTCTAACGTGACCGAAGGGTTTGCGTATTTCATGGATTCATATTACTCTCCAAGCAATTGGAGGATGAGGGTGTTTATCTCTAAGGTCCCTTCCAACCCAAACCATTCTTTAATTCTACGAAAAAGGTTTCCTGGTTCAATTCTCACTTTTGCTCTGCACGTTGTTGGTGTAAATTTATTATAACAGGTTCTTCAAAGGAGAAGCATGTATTGAAATCCTGAGTGAATCTGGCTTCTTAAATCTTACCCTCTGCGGCCTTGTCACCTGTAAAGACATGAGAAGGATGCTTACAGTGTAATTGACTGCAGTATGATTGAAGCACTGAGACACTGAAATAACAGTGGTGCTGGTTGCCTTTGGAAAATGCTGCCAGAAAGCTGGCTTTCCTGCTAAAACACCAGGAAGGAAAATGTTGCTACCTGAGCGTAATCTTGCATGTATACACACTAGATTTTGGCATGAACTTGGAGAAAAGAACTGATGTGAAGGGATGATATCAAAAGATGAAAGGCATCGTGCTGTGACTAAGGGAAACGGTCATTCAAATGCCCTAGACTCTGCCCAAGCCCCGCTATTGCTACAGCATACCCGAGAGGGTATTTCAAGAGGTTGAGAATGTGAAAAGTAAAATCCAGCTTGGTGGAAGAGGGAGATAGACTTGAGCAATTATTTTCCCGCCTGCACAGCTATTTAAGCTACAAAGCAATGGTTTGGGCTCTTCTTTTAAATAAGGGAGAAAGCAGTACAGCAGCTGAAGGTAGGGCTGAGGGGTACAATCTGCCAGCAGACCTGCTTAGTTAGCAGCTAAGCCTTCTCTAGAGGGCTCAGGCCCATATTCTTTTCAGAAGACAACAGATTTCTCTTTCTATCTTGATCAGGGCACTTAAAATAGGTTTAATAAAGTTTTTGTGTTTGGTTAGGGGCAAGGAACTAGCATACCAAAAGTACTCTAGGCCTAGGATGATAGAAAGTGATTGTTCCTGTTTCCTACCTATATAAGCCTTGGGAAAGACAGGATGTTGTTAAACATCAGAGGGAACCAGAACAGACAAAACTCCCTAACAGTTGCTATTAATATGCTGTGCAGAAGTACCCTATTCTGTGTGAATTGGTTTGCCATCGAAACAGGATATGGGAATAGCTGTGGGAAGTCATGCTGGAAAGTACCATTGGAAAACTCCATAACAAAGTTGTCTCTCAGGAAGGGAGAGAGGGAAAAGCCAAAGAACTACAAAAGATCAGTCTTTGGGATGAAGGAGGAAAATAAATAGCTCCTATGTGGTGCTCTCATCTAATTCTTGAAATTTTTTTTTTTGTTGTTGCTGGAGACTGGATAAGTGGTAGTTAAAGGCTGTTTTCCAATAATATTAATGGGGTTATATAATTTAAAATGCATTCCTGAATGCTGTAGATCTAATGGTTTCTAGGAATTGGGGCTGTTAGCCTGTTCTCATGCTGAGATGGAGAATGCCAAATATAAATTATACTCATTAAATGTGCAATGTTGGAGTGAGGGAATTCCTGAAAACCTATACATAGTTACTGTACTTTTTTAAGAATTTTATTAGGTTTATTTAATATTTGTAAGTAGTTGATTATTTTCCTCTTGATTTTATGAGAGCTTGGACATCTCCTTACCCTCCAGGGATGACTCCTTGGAAATGGCACTATATGAAATTGGATGAGCACCTGGCAGTAATGCTGGGTCAAAGTTTGAGTCGTGGGTAAGTTTATGCCATCTGTTTGGAAAGGCTTTCAGAATGTCAAATAGAGATTTTCTTTGACCAAAAGCACATGTTTTTTGATTGAAGTAAGAAAATTCATGAGCATTCACAGCTAAAATGAAGGTATTAGAGATGTGCCTGGTTTTTGTTGTTGATCTGTATAAAGAAGAGCTCTAGAGGTAAAGGGAGCTGACAGAATATGCTTCCATACACATGTTGCATCTGTGGGTAGTCACTGATTTTTCTTCTGTGGTGTTATAGCAGATTTCATTAGCTATGTGCATAAGGAATTAATGTCAGTTTTGGATTTTATTATGCATTTATTAATTTTATTTAAATCTTTGGACTTTTTTGTCTGGAACTTGAGAGAATAGAATTATTAAAACTAACTTTAGGGTTTCATTTACAGAATTTCTGTGGTGCCATATCTCATCCTCTTTCAGAGAGAAGCACGTAACATATTATCGGCAAATGCTACATACTTGTGTCCCCTTCTGTGATTGATTTCTGGCTGCTGATAGAGACTCCTGTTATAGCCCCCATTGTGTGTGCAACTGATTTATCTGAGATTTCTGGAATGTCATACTTTTTCCTCTTTTAGGAGCTTATGACACTTGAAATAGGGACACATTTGTCTCCTTCTTATAAAACAAAGGAGTAAGGAAAGGGTCTCCCGTTGTGGAGATGCTTTTGTCATTATCCACCCCCCCTTTAGTTTGCCATCTTCTCTTTTCAGAGCAAGGCATTTCAGATTAAGAAGTCACTGCTACTTTTTGTGCATTAGCTTTGCATTAAGATACTGTCTTTGTTTTTATGTGAATTCTCAGGATGATGAACCATCAACATTTTTCTTGCACGCTTCACTTCAAAACTCTGTAATAAAAATATTTCCAAGATTGCATTTTCATTTAACTTGCTGACATTAGTGAAGTCTAAAGATATAGGGTTGTGGGGTTTTTTTAGGGGTGGGGAGAGAAGAAGCTGCCACCTTTCTATTATATTTTGTTAAGATTTGCTTCTGTTTTGTCTAAAGTTACTTATTTTAATGATTTTTGGGCCCCTCACTACAAGAAAGATATTGAGGGGCTGGAGCGTGTGCAGAGAAGGGCAACGAGGCTGGTGAGGGGGCTGGAGAATAAACCTTATGAGGAGTGGGAGCCCTATGAGGGAATTGGGGTTGTTTAGCTTAGAGAAGAGGAGGCTGAGGGGAGACCTCATCACTGTCTACAACTGCCTGAAAGGAGGTTGTGATGGGGTGGGTGTTGGTCTCTTCTCACAAGTGACAAGTGATAGGACGAGAGGAAATGGCCATGAGTTGTGCCAGGGGAGGTTTAGACTGGACATTAGGAAGATTTTTTTTCACTACAAGGGTGGTCAGGCATTGGAACAGCTGCCCAGGGAGGTGGTGGAGTCGACATCCCTCGAGGTGTTTAAAAAACAAGGGTAGATGAGTTTCTCAGGGATATGGTTTAGTAGTGAGACGGGTACTGTTGGACTCAGTGATCTCAGAGGTCTCTTTCAACCTTCTGATTCTATGATTCTGTTCTATTTTTTGATCTCTGCATTTAAAGGAAAATATGCAACCTCTCTAAACAGAGAAGACTCTCTGTGGTTCCAGTGAAGTCAGACAAACTGTTCATCTTTCTGTGAGTTTGGATTGCCAGTTGATGATCCCTATTATTTTGTGCATCTGTCACCTGAAGAAACGAACAACTCCCATGTGGTTCTAGCAGATTGTGATCCTAATTACAGGCTGTTTCTCTCATCTGACAACTGATATTCAGTGTGAATTTATTGCATTTGTACGTATTGCAGTTCCATCAAATCTGAAGCAATCATCAAGAATGAAAACAGAGTAACTGTTACCATTGGGAATTAAAGGGGAAAATCAGAGAGGAGCATTTGACTGGCTTTTGATAATTTCCATGGTATTTTACAACTGAAACATCTTTGAAAATGAGGTACACAGTACACAGGATGAAAACAGGATATTGGCATGAAAGAGTTCTAGGTATTTCACAGAAGAAAGCTAATTTGCATGCCAAGTCGCGTGGCTTTTTGGTGCTTCGTTATTTCTTCAATTTTGTCCCGCACCATTGCTCCACCATCCCACACTATGCACGTTCCTGCCTTGCAGCTGGAAGGAAAGCTGTGCTACTTCCTTCTCCCATAAAATAATCCCTCCCTGTGCCCCTCTGAACTTTGGAAAATGCTGACTTTTCCTCTCATCTTGAATTCAAGTAATTTGAAATCCATATTGCTTAGTCTTGACTTTTACTTATATACAAGAGCTATTTGTAATGCACACGGAGAAAACCAGTAATATAATATTTGAGACTGTCTGAGTTGCTTTTTCATGTCTGTTCCATGATGGCACTATAACAAATGGCCTAGGAGATCTTAAGGTAGTCCATTTTTTTTCTTATGTGGAATTTGTATGTACAGTTGTGGAAATCACTGGGGCAACATTGTTAATAAAGTTTTCATTTAGCCACAGAAAAGACGTCAGAGGTAAGATACTGCAGTACAAGTACAATCACATGCTCGTGATAATAATAATACTAGGTCTGGAAGGACTATTTGTTGGTCATTGGATTCCTACACCAGGCAATTCAGTTCCGCAGTAGAACTGTTAGATGCTTGGATATATCTGCCTGTTGTTCTGGTGACACTCACAAAGCTGTAGCATCCAGGTTCCTGATTCTGAAAACTCTTACCTCTCTGCTTTCTCTTGTAGTTTAAGTACTTTCCAGGCATTTTGGATGAAGCATCAAACATGATGAAGAGAAAAATATGGCCTTTTAAATATAAGCCAACTCTGCTTCTTACAAGCTCAGAAATGGGCTGCTTATACTAGGTTTATTTTCTCCTTGACTGTGGTGTCAGGCCTCTGTCTTTGTATGACTGACTTGACACTGCTGGGTTGATGTAATGCAAAACTGTGATGAAGCTTTTGATATAAGTGTCTGTTAGTTACTATTGCTGGGAGCAGTGAAGAATGTCTTTACTGCCAGTAAAATGCAAATCCAAGCCCATTCCTAAATGCAGACTTACTTTCCATTCCTCTTTGTTTTTGTGTTCGTAACCTTGGGTTCAGGCTGAGTGTTTTAAACAAGCCAAAATGAATACAGTCTCTTGATCATCAGATCTATTGTGGTACGATCTACCAACAAATAGCCTAAGTTTGCCTTTTTCTAAGCACAGTTTAGATGCTTTGAGCCAGAGCTACAACCAAGCTTTTGATTACCAGTGTGGGTAGGAAGCATGAAGTCACAAGTAGCGTGCCTGAGGCTGCTTTTTTAGATATATATAGCAAACTATGGGGATACAGCTACTAAGGCCCTCTGTGTGTGAAATGGCGCTTTGAGCACGACGTGGAGTCCCAAAGTGTAGCCTGCTGGCCTCATGGGGTGTCTGTTGTAGTCCGCCAAGAATATATTAGACTGTGGTTTTCCTTAACAGGACAGCTCGTCCTTGACGAAACAAGTAGAGAGTCTCTCCTAGCTTAGGAGTCTCTGTGTAGAGGGAGTGTGAGAGCTATCAAGCCATGTGGGCTGAGACATGCAGCTATGCTACATATGGTGGACTGTGCTTCTAGTCCTCGTTAATCTGGTATTCCAGAAAATGTCCTAAAGGGTGGAAAGGAAACGCCATCTCCCATGCTTGTAAGCTCTGGGGAAAGATGGAAAAGGGAGTTGGAAATCTCTATCTTCTCTATATCTCACTTATCAGTACTTGTATGTAGGCTGGGTTGTGCTCGGGCAGAGCAGTGCTTCTGCAGAACCTGCAACTCAGCGTTGCCTGAGTCCTGCGGGTGCGGTGGTGGGAATGGCAGAGGACAATGCTATGCATTTCCCAAAAGGGTTTTTGAACCAACGGAAGACAGCACATCAAACCTCTGGACTTTGAGTCTAAAAGATCATATCTGAGTAGTGCCTGGACACTGAACTGGAACAATGAGATAACAGAAAATTAAATGGATTGTGGAAAATAAAACTGGAAAATACTGGTTAGATCATCTAATTCATCAGCCTCTCAAAGCAGGACTGTTCTCAAGTGTATTTTCTGGTGCGTTGTCCAGTTTTATTTTAAAGAAGCCCATTAAAATGTTTAAACTGAATATTGTACTTTAATTTGGAGTGAATGTATGCTGCATGATCTCTGTGACACGACTGCATAATTTAGATTTCTTGCCATGCTATTAATAAATCTAGACAAAGACCAGATGCAAGCAAGCTGTAGCTGAACTTGAAAATCTGTGAAAGCTGGGCTAACCTCTTTAACAGGATAACATATGGCTGTTACATTAACACAGACACTTTTTTTGCTAAAGCTAAGCAATTTATTGAAAGCATGAGGAAAAAACTAAGAACAGAAATAAAGTGTGACCTTTGATATGAAGTCTTCCCCTTTGACAGTCTCGCTATTTAGTGTAAATTGATGGGAATATACATCCAACCTACTGTTACAATTTTATAGTCTACATTTTTATTTCTCTTTATCTCCTTTTTCATTCTTTTCTACATTTAAGTCATACAAGTATTGTAGAAAAGTGGGTATAAACCTTATGTGGCTGTATATTTGAAGTGTTAACAAGCACAAGGTCTTTACAAATGGCTACCATCTGATTAAGAAACTTTATGTCATAGTGCAATTATTCGTATTTTTTTGAAAAAAAAAGCTGCTGTTTGAGAAACTTCTAGAGGTGGTCTGTAACCTTATGTGTTTCATATTATAAAACTGATCCAACTGTGAGTTTCTTGTGGAAACAGCTAACGTGTTACAATGGTAGCAAAGTAAGCAATGGATTTCTCTTTATAGCAATGCAGAAGAATGCAATTAATGACTATTTCGTTTGCATGGATGAACAAACATAATGCAAACATATGTGAAATTTTGTTAACCCTTTCCGAGATGCTCCATTACTTCATCTTGAGAACAGGCAATTACCAGCAGTCTCTTAACTAATTGTACTTCTCCTCCACAAAATTGCTTGTGACAAATCTCTGGAGAGAAGTCAAAGAAAAATATTTTTCTAATTTTTCAGACACTTAGAGAACAATAGACTTGTTAAGGTTGGAAAAGACTGATAAGATAATAAAGTCTGTCCAACACAACACCAACATGCCTCCTAAACCATGTCACAAAGTGCCCCATCTACGTGTTTTTTAACATCTCCAGGGATGGTGACTCCACTGCTTCCCTGGGCAGCCTGTTACAATACTTCGCTGCTCCTTCAGTAAAGAAATTTTTCTTAAAATCCAATCTAAGCCTTCCCTGGCACAATTTGAGGCCATTTCCTTTCATCCTACTTTGTCCTCTTCTGAAATAAGTATTGGTTTTCAGTACGCATACGGGTCCATGTTCCATGGCTAGCCTTATTTCCCTTGTTTCACCCCAGCTCTGCTAATGCATATCAGTCAGAAGCCACCTTAATCAGGTAAAAGGTTTTTCCCTGCGAGTGCAGAGGCCCCAGGGAGAATAGCAAGGCATGAGTAAGGCTAAAAACTTATGATGGGTCCAGGTGCAGTTGAAGACTGGCCAAACCTTGATGGCCAAACCAGGACACTCTTGTAGTCCAACAGTCTCAGCAGGCTGTTGAGTAGCCAGCCCACCACGGAGTTTTCTTCTCTTTGTTTTGGTCCAATAGCCTAGAAAGTGGAAAAGGCCAGGCTGTGACAAGGCCTGAAAATGTTGCAAATCAGTTTTTGGGATTTTTTTTGCCCCATCACAACTGTATCTTGATGCAGCTATGTTTGTAGAATCATAGAGTCATCTGGTTGGAAAAGACCTCTCAGATCGCTGAGTCTAGCTGTACCTGACCACTTATTAAACCATGTCGCTAAGAAACTCATCTACCTGTCTTTTAAACATCTCCAGAGATGGCGACTCAACCACCTCCCTGGACAGCTGTCCCAATGCCTGACCACCCTTTCAGTGAAGAAATTCTTCCTTAAATCTAGTCTGAACCTCCCCTGGTGCAACTTGTGGCTGTTTACTCTCATTCTATCACCTGTTACATGTGAGAAGAGACCAACACTCACCTTGCTGTAACTTCCTTTCAGGCAATTGTAGACAGTGATGAGGTCTCCCCTCGGCCTCTTTTTCTCCATACTAAATATCCCTAATTCCTTCAGCCAGTCTTTGTAGCACTTGTTGTCCAGTCCCCTCACCAGCCCCCTCACCCTTCTCTGGACGCGCTCCAGTCCCTCAATGTCCTTCCTGTAGTGAGGGGCCCAAAACTGAACCCAGCACTCGAGGTGTGACCTCACCAGTGCTGAGAACAGGGGCAAAGTCATGTCCCTGCTCCTGCTGGCCACGCTGGGTCTGACACAGGCCAAGGTGCCATTGGCCCTCTTGGCCACCTGGGCCACTGCTGGCTCATGTTCAGCTGCTGCCAACCAACACCCCCAGGTCCTTTTCTGCCAGACAGCTCTCCAGCCACTCCTCCCCAAGCCTGTAATGCTGCACAGGGTAGTTTTGACCCAAATGGAGGACTCTGCACTTGGCCTTGTTGAACCTCATCCCGTTGGTCTCAGCCCATCGATCCAGCCTGTCCAGATCCCTCTGCAGGGCCTCCCTTCCTTCAAGCAGATCCACACTTGCACCCAGCTTGGTGTCATCTGCAAAGTTGTTAAGGGAGCACTCAATCCATTCATCCACATTGTTTATAAAGAAATTGAACAGGACTGGACCCAGCACTGAACCCTGGAGAACGCCACTCATGACTGGTTTCCAACTGGATTTAACTCCATTTACCACCACTCTGGGCCTGGCCATCCAGCCGGTTCTTTACCCAGCAGAGGGAGTGCCTGTCCAGGCCAATGGCAGCCAGTTTCTCCGGCAGAATGCTGTGAGAAACAGTGTCAAAGGCTTTACTGAAGTCCAATTACACCACATTTACCTATTCAGCTCATGAGCTTCAGACCATTTTTCTTTAGAAATGAAACAAAGAGATTAGCATAAGTTTTTAAAATAAACAACAAACTCATAATTGTGGATGTTGGCTTTCATTTGAGAAAGCTTGGAGTAGTATAAAGTTTCCAGTTAATCAGAACAGTTCTGTGTAGTTTTCATGGAAAACTGCATGCATCTCATTAGTTTTAACTAAATTATGTTGACTTCTTAGAATTCTTTTGGAAGTTGTTGGTTAAAAGCCTCTTGAAATCCTTGTTTGAAATATTGTGGCATATTTATATTGCACTTATTCAGATGCTGAAAAATTTAACAACCTATTTTCTGGTTAGTTTGCTAAATCGTAATTCCTGTGATGTCATTTGTACTCAAATATACAGTCATCAACCATGAGGCTCAAACCTGTGGTTTGTGATATGGAAAGAATATGCTAATAATGTTATATTGAAGTCTCAAATCCGTTGAAATATTTTCATGGAAACTAAATTACTGAAGCAAAATGGTTGAGGTATTTTCATTTCAAGTAGATATTTTCAAAGGAAAATGGAGTAAAATTGTGTCTTCCATCTTGTTTTCCATTCTACATGATTTTAATGGAGAGGGTTTTTTTTTTTATACATAGCATGCATTAATAATAAGTTTATCTTGTGTATATAGGAAATTGAAAGTAACATGAAGAATTCACTTTGCTAGTTGGCAAAAAATTCTCAACTTGTATGTGGATAATATATGAGGAATTTTATTTTTAAAGGTGAATTGTGTCATTTTAGTGTTAAAAATGAGAAAGAAACCAAGAAACAAAATGTACTTGTTCAAAGATGGTTATCTAAAAGGGAGAGTTCCAATGTGTGAAAGTGTGACTTTCCTCTTATTCATTCTCTGACAGTCAGGGGACTGTCATGAAGAAAACAGCTTTGTCATGTGCCAGCTGTTCAATTCATTGTCCAATGAACCTCTTCCCATTTTTTATTATGCTACATGATTGCTAAAATCCATATCTGTTTTTTCTTTGTTTTGTCTAGAAGATTTCTACTTGTCTCTCATCTTAAGCTGCACAAATGTTATTAGTCTGACTTCCTAAACACAGCTTCTGCTGTATTCTCCCTGGGATTCAAACAACCTGTCCATTTCTTTATCTTCTCTGCAGTAATTTCAAATTCCTTATGCCCTTTAAGAATATGACTCTTTATCCACAGTAGTGACTAAAAGTCTTTTAGGCTTCTGTTTTCCTTTTACGTTACCTTATGTGGGTAGGTTTTTTTTTTTGGTTTGGTTTTGATTTGGGGTTTTTTGGTTGTGTTTTTTGTTGTTCGCGTTTTTTATTTATTTATTTTTTGCCCCAAGTGCTCTATGCAAAATGAACCAATTTCAGTATAGAAGGAGATGATATTCCTGTTTAGCCTGTGCCCGTTGGGGGTATTACCTGAAGGGGGCAGTCATGGGTTCAGTTGACTTAGCAAGGTGGTTAATGAATGCTCCAATGATTCTTCTGTTGTATATAAAACAATGCTACTGATGTGTTTTATGTTAAGAACAACCTTCCCTTCCCCCAATCCAGGAAAAATATTGAAACAAATAAAGGACCATGGGCCAGCTGTGGCTTTCCAAGTAAAGGTTTTAAGACAGATCTCAAAGTTGTTAATCTTAAGTAGAGAGACACATCCTGATAATTCAGGTTGCCTAAAGCCAGGGAAAGCATGGAATGCTGTCTCTGCCAGGCCATTACAGCTTGGAAATTGTGATACTGAGCACCGTATCACTTACAACCTTCTGCAGATTGAAGTAAATTTTTATTTAGGTAGATTTGTAGGTTTTTCTGTCATTCTGGTTTTGTTCATTTAGGGTCCAATTAGGCAAAGGCCTTATGCACGTGCTTCAGCTATCTCTGAGTGATTTACAAACTGAGATCTTGAATAACAGCATCTGCAGAGCAATGACTTGTCTTGTTTCTTGCAAAATGTTTTGAATAAGTCATTTCATGTGGCTTATTTTAAGGAGTTTGTGTTTAATTAATTTCTTTCTAGACTCTGAGCCATCTCTCCAATTAATCTTGTCTATGGTATTTGAAAGAAACTTGTATTTTCATTTGGGCTTCCTATGCATTGTTTAATGAGTTAATATAATGTCTTAAGTAGAATGAATGTGGCACGAAACTGCAATGATATTACTTAGCATGTTAATTAAAAAGTAACAGGAGAAAACTATCAAACTCAATTACTGTGATTATTAAGAAAATACAGGTTTGGAATTGGCTGTTAGTATGTAGTATGCTTACCATCACAGGAGAAGAGATAATAGGCTCAGTTACAGTAACATAAAGTGTAATATTAATCAAAAGACTCTCTTTGCTCAGCGGTGTAGTTTTGTGCTACTATGTCACAAGCCACTCAATAAGTAGCTTCTCAATCCAGAGGAACTACAGACACCAGACCAACAATGACAATGTCTGCATGTTACAACCTGGATTGCTAATTAGTAGATAACTGCCTTCTGGCACATATGCCCAGTATGTTAGCTGAAGGTAATTTGGAGGCACACACATCTGATGCTTTGGAAAATGATTTTTCCCCTCCCAGCTGGGAAGGGCACTGGGTAGGGCTCAACACTGAAATACCTGGGATCCAATACATGATCAAAGCTCTCCTGTGGGCATGTAAAATTAGTTCTTCTTGGTTGCAAGTGCAGAAAGTTAAGCATGTTAAAAGGTGTTTTTCAAGTCTTTTCCATTCCCTTTAAATGTGGTAATTCATCCTTAACCAGTGAGGCAACATTATTCACAAGAGGAATTTATTTGGAGAAGGCTTTCCCATGGCATGTCTTTCCTGCTGACATTTCTCAGTGTTGAGCGCGCTGTTCACGCTCTTGGACCCTGGAGACAGCTAACGGTTGGGATGTGTCATCCACGGGGATGACAGCCATGCCTGGAGCACCTGGCTCCTAGAAATGCCTGGCTTCCTGGGTACCTTTTAATTCATGGAAGTTCAAATGGATGAGCTTATTGGAGCCCCATTGAAAGGAAAGAAAAATGTTGTTATAGTCTATGTTGTAGTGACCTGAGCAAAGTATACATGAGAAATAAATTACCACCTAGATGCTTGGGGTTGAGGGGGTATAATGGTTAAGAACAATGGAAGGTATTTTTCACAGGAAGTATAGAAGAAAAAGATGTTTCTTATGGTTTTACTGTCATTCTTTATCAACAATTGGCTTATGGATTTAGTGCATTTCATTGTTTGTGGCTCTGATAGTTGTAGCACTTTGTCTTTCGCTTATGAGAATTTAACAAATAAGGATTTAATTCAGCCCTACTAACGTGGTTTCTCTATGCTAAATATGAAAGTTTATTGCAAGCACGTTTCTTTAGATTTAATCATGGGATACTGAGTACAAGTTAAACATATTACATGTGTTCGTTATAATTATATGGTACTTAAAGAACACAGAAGTAATGTAACTGGATAGATATCTTTAAGGCTTAATTACAGGATTGTTTGTGTATGCCAGTTACCAAAGTATAAGTACCAGAGTTTAATATAATGTGATGTCTCACACTTGCTGGTATCTGTCATCTAGCTAAGTTTCAGTAATAGCCACACAATTTAGAATTAAGTTTCTCCAAATAAGAATATAAAATCTACTTCTAGGTGGTCTGCAAATTGAAATGCACCTAAATCATAAAAGAGTTTCAATTTGTTTTCCCATTCTCTGTCATCTTACTTTGAACACTGTCTAAGAAATACTTTTTATGTTACATTATCTACTTTTCCCTTTCAATCTGAAGTCCACTAAGCTTCTTTCTGAGTCCCTGCACTTGTATATTGCCCATATACCTACTTTGGTCTAAACTGTCAATCTTCCAATGCAGAGGTAAAACAAGGCAAGAGCCTTGTTACTCGGTGTGTGTGTTGCAGTAGAGATTTATGATTGTTGTCTGCATTCATGTAACCCTGAGGCGATCCCGTCAATTACTGAAATTTCTTTATCTTAAGAAGAATTCCCCTCTCTCCCTCACCATTTTTCTATCCACAAACACTCTCTTCTCTTTAACCTTACATTTTGTAACAGGGGATTTAATCCCTCTTTCTTCACAGCCTTGTCCATTGCTTTGCTTTTCCAGATCTGCAAACCATGTTTTCTGCTCCAGTGACATAACTCTTGGTATCTTGCCCAGTGCTTAGCTTAAGCTGGACTGCTGAAGTGATGACATGATATTTTCTGAGTAGCTAAGATATTTATCCAGGGAGTCTACAATCTATCCCAAGATGCTGTACTTCAGTTTGGACTGGCTACCTGACATCTCATGATACATTGCAATGCCTCAAGTAGGAGTTTGCATTAGGGATCTTGGACTTCTTGGGTGGTGAGGGAGGAACTGATTGACAGGTCTGTGGCAGCAATAATGTCTTCTTTGCCAGAATACTCAAAACGGAGTGGGCAGCTGCTGTGAGTGACACTTGGGTTTTAAGGTTGTTTTTCATCTAGTTATTATACTTTTATGTATAGCTGGTTAACACATTTTGAATGCACAACAGCTCTTTCTTTTACGAACTGGTAGGACATAAGGACAGCAGGTGTATATTAGTGTTAAATTATAGATTCTGTTTTTCTTTTTTTATGTTATGCTCTTCCAGTTAGTTAGAAAAACACATTTTTATTTAATTTCCTGTAAAATTTCCTAATTAAAAACCCCTCTTTTTATATGACATCCTACAAGTGCCTAGATAACTTGCTCAGCCAGATTTTTCCAAATGAGCCTACTGCTCAAGTATTCTAATATTTCCATAGTTTATGCATATCATTACATGAGAACATGCATTAGAAAATGAAAGGGTCTTTTTAATCTTGACTGTATGGATGGCAGATGAGATTTTCTGTGTTTTCATCTGTTTTCACTAGTGTACCAAGCTTTCAATATGATTACTGTTCAACATGCGTTTTAACTTGCTATGAAGAAGAGAAACCAAATCCTTCCGTTTTATTTTTGCTATAAGAATAGTAATACCACAAGAAGGGAATTCTCCCTGTCTGTTTCCATGAGCTCTGTGTCATCGTACATGACAGGTGAAACCATTTTCAACAAGAATATCCAGGCCTAGTGTCAGTATGAAGTGTAATGTGCTTAGTTTCTCTTCCTATTGACAAGAGTTTACAGTAATGTACAGTTAGGGCAACAGAGTTCATCTACAAAGAAACTGGTGGCCTGCAGTCTCTTATAGTGGAAAATGCTGCTTCGAATTTAAGTAGCAAAGATTTCAAACCAAAGATGTAATGCTATTTGCTTTCAGCACTAAATTGGCTATTTCACAGAGAAATTCTTCATGAATGACAGTTGTGCTACTTTTGGTCAGAGGTGATGATTTCGGGACTCTGATATTGTAGTATGTAAAAATCAAGAAAAGCTTTTTCATTCACGATGTTTTCTTTCATTAATTTCTGTGTGACAACCCTCCCAAAGTCCTCTTCCATTTTAAAAATTCATGTTGTCATAGATGACAGCTTTCCTGATGACTGATTTTTTTTTAAATTTTTTTGTGGGAGTGGGGGGTAACAATTGTAGTATGAAATATTAAAAAGATAGAACAACTTGAGATTGCAATGATCTCCAGTCATTACGTTTTCTAAGGATGCTTTCTAGACACTTTTAGAAAGAAATATATTACTTTAAGTGTTCCTGCTTGCTGCTCTTTCTCTGGGTAACACAATGGGTTTCATTAGCAGAAGCAAATGTTCTGTCAGTCTTACATAGCAAGTCATATCTATGAACTTGCAGGAGGTCTTCCTGGACAGCATGGAGCTATAGGCAGTGGCCTACACTTAAAAACAATGCTGTTGTCCAGAATCCTTGCCTTATTTTCATACATGGGTATATAAGCCACAAGTATCTGGAACTGTGAGTAGAGTGAATTAGCTGTGGAATTTGGTCAGAGTGGTGAGAGGTCGTGGTCCTCGGCAGCAGTGTGAAGCTGTCCAGTGTATGTATGTACATGACCTACTGTTCAGTGCTCTTCATCTGAGCTGCTGGTGAAATGTCTGGGCTTACTCGGAACAGGCCTCAGTGATTCAAGTGTTGAATTTCAGTTTTCAGCTCTAGTGAGAAGTAACCTTGAGAAGGAATTAAAAACTTGAACTATCGCAAAGGTGATCAAAAGTAAAGGAGGCTTTTTCAGGATATTGCAGCCATCTGCTTTCTTCCAATGTAATTCAAAGTGCTGGTTGTGCTGAGTGAAGGAGAACAAAGATAATTTGTAATGAATGTTCAACTAATTTCACTGCACTTTGTGGCTTTTGGACAAAAGCCACAGTATCTTGCATACCTTCACGTTTTGAAAATACCTGTGAAATTCCATCAGCAAACAATTTCTTATTTGGCGGTTTCTGTAACTGCGTATAGAAACTTCTATAAAGTAGGAGAATTCTCGCATAAACTTTAAACTTTTGTTAACCCCACCTTAAGCTGTGCATAGGGATTTTTATTTGTTTGTTAGTTAGTTTGTTTGTTTTGATATAGCATGCCATGGCACTGACAGACTATTAGGGGCCACCGCTTTGTTCACCACCACATCAGCTAACTGTTCAGGGCAGATATAAATGAGAAAGTGCTTAAAATACCAATGATTTTTCTGTGTGAAGATTGCCAACGTTGTAATAGCCCTGGATCTGAGCTAGAGCATTGGAAAATGGTTCTTTGTTCACTGCAGTCACAGGACTGTTTTTATTTCTTGGTAGGATAAGCTGCACTATGAAATGGAATAGAGTCCATTACAATTACACGTACGATTTGATAGTCAAAACTATTAATAATTACATTTTATTTTAGAGAATTTACAGAAGTAACAAACTAATATGGCTTGTTATTCATGGAAAATAAATGTGAAAACTTGGTCAGTTCTAATGAAAATGTTTCACACTCAAACATCTATTTTCAATTTATACTTTGTCCAGTGTTCAATCACATTATCTGTTTGATTCTTCTATAATTTATATTTCACCATGGGAATTACAGGTCAGTTGTAAATTCATTAGATTGACCTTTGTATGGCTACCAAAAGTTGCTGTGGATTCTTGTTAGTCCTGGTATTGGGCTGAAGGCTTACAGGGCTCATGAGGGCATCAAGCTTTGGGAGATCTGTCCTAATAAGAAATGTAGAACTATAAAACCTGCATTCACCTAAGAATGCAACTTTCTTCTTTAAGCATATGATTGCCTCAAGGCTTTGCTTTGTTTGCATCCGAGAATGTGATCCTACATCTACTTAAAATAATGGGAGAAGTAACAAATAGAAGAAAAGAGCATATTGAATTTGGAATCTGTGATTGCTTCTACTTAGATCCGTAGTATGTTCATATACATCAGATCAAACTAATACATATTAGTAGGTTTTACAGAGCTTTTCTTTAAAAAAAAAAACTTTGTAATTGGTACAAAGATCTTACATTACTCAAAATCTGGACACTAAGGACAAAAAAGTAATAGGAAAGCTGGGAAATCAGAACATGATTTTCAGTGTCTCATTTGAACTTTCACCACGTGAGTTACAAGGCCTCATTCTGGAATAGTTTTCCTCTGGAGATTGAAGGTATGTAATAGACAGGAGAGAAACTTTTGCTTTTAAAGGTGCTGTGATGAAAGATATAGAGCATTTCAGGGGGGAGGAAATATATAAGGTGGGGGAAATGTTACAATTTTTTTCTGAATTATTGAAAACATTAGGGTTTTTTTCTTTTCTGAATGTTCTGTCAGCAATTGGAATTTTTGTACGTTGTGCTAATCCTACCTTTACATAAAAGTCATAAATCTTATAAATTAACGTGTCAGGCAGTTACCAGAACTCTTCAGTCTGTTTCTTTTTATGGAGTGATCTGACACGTTTTGCAAACAGCTGACCTAGGTGCTCTGCGTGAGTCCCAAACTGGATTTTTAGTGATCAGCTCACAGGAATGGATACTGGCACTACTTCCAATCAGGAGAGAAAATGTGGTTTAACTTATAGGTAATAATGCTAGAAAAATGATACAAGTGACTGACCTTTTGACATTGGATTTTAAAATTTAGCATAATGGTACTGTGACCTATGAAGGTTTTTATTGCTACTTCCATTATTTCCGTAATAATCCTGACATGACATTTCCAGTTACAATACATTTTCTGGAGCATAGAATTCTCTCTTTTTTCATCTTCCTTGTCAAGCATGCAGATACATTTAATGGCTAATTAGCAGAATTAATATTCTTGCATAAATGTCTTAAATTTGAGGGATATGATTCTGAACTTTTAGCTGACCTATAAAAATATATATGTACCTATTTACAAACACAAGTCACATCTTTGTTTATTCTCTGAAGAAAAGCAATAGTGTAACTGCCAACAACCGAAATCTCTAATAGAGGGAAAACAATTTTGCATTTAATCTAAAAAGGCAATATGTGATACTGTAAGGCAATAAAAAAACATCCAGGCAGGGTCGCTCCTAAAAGCAGCAGCATCTATAGGCAGTTCAGAATAAAAAAAAATAAATTACCAAATAGATTTTTATAAAGATGTTTTCATTGTAGTAAACATCTCGGATATTTTTAATATAAACTTTTGCATATTACATATTTCAAGTAACTTTTGCTGACGTCCAGTAAGTTCTGAAATCCTGGAATTCTCTTGAGGTTTTCTAGTGCAGAGACCAAAAAAAGTAATTTACTAAATGTTTCCAGTGCTCCAGCCCTGAAACAACATTCTGCAACCAGATGATAGATATAAATTTGCTTCCCATAAGAGAGCAGCCTAGTGCTGAAGGAATTAAAAAAAAGAAAAAGGTGTTTTTAACATCAGATGTTTTTAACCCAAGCATCTGTTTTGAAATTTTCTTAATTCAGAAAATGTGATGTTAAAGAAAGTGCAAAGTACTTTAAAATCATTAGAAATGAATAAGGCAATTTGGAAGAATGACAAACCACTAGTGTTTTTTGAACATAAGGAATGTTCTTGCAAGAACCCTGGAAGAGCAATAGCATTGGAAGACTCATTACTGCTAGTGCTTGTGGTACCTACAGCATCAGTGGTGGTGCTTCTAACTGAAGAAGCTGAGATGTTGCAGCAACTGAACACCTTGAGCCCATTACAGTGGCCTTTCAGTACTTACAGGAGACTACAGGAAAGCTGGGGAGAGGTTCTTTATCAGGGACTGGAGTGATATGATGAGGGATAATGGTTTTAAGCTGAAAGAGGGGAGATTTTGATTAGATAGTAGGAAGAAAATTTTTACTGTGAGGGTGGTGGGGCACTGGCACAGGTTGCCCAGAGAAGTCGTGGCTGCCCCATCCCTGGAAGTGTTCAAGGCCAGGTTGGATGAGGCTCTGAGCATCCTGATCCAGTGGGAGGTGTCCCTGCCCATGGCAGGGCGATTGGAATTCTTGCCTGCTAGATAGCCAGCATTGGCCACTGTTGCTGAGAGGAATGGAATAGAAGTTATATTATACCAACAAATGTTTTTGACTTGTGTCCTATGAGTTACTTCTGTATTTGTCAGTGTCTTCTGCAAGTTTAGGAAGATTGTCTTCACTAGAACAAAAGGCACAAATAAGAACTTGATGTAGCTATGATGTCTGTCCTTAATTAACTGCTTCATGCAGATAATAAGTAAAGATTTAAATAATTAAGATTTAAATTTGTACTGGTAACACCTAAATTTGCAATTTTGCTGAAAATTTGTCAGCTTGGCCACAACACTAGCACAGTACTTTACTGCAAAGAGCCTTTTTAACTCTTTAACTCTCCTGTTAAATGGCATTCGTACTATTGAAATAAATACCTGTGGATGTAATATTTTCAGTGCAGCATACTGAACATAAATTGATGTGTCTGGTAAAAGTGAAATAAATTGTTGTTCAAATGTTAAAGGAAAAGTTTGTCTTTTTAGTGCCAAACAGGCAAATTTTGGTCTTTTTTTTTTTTGAAATTGAACATATGTAAGCCCAGCATAAATTTGTATTTTATTTAATTTTATTTTTCTATTTTTAAAGGAAATTGTTCTTATTGCAGTATCCTTTCTGTTGTGTACTGTCACAGGCTGCTTCAGCTTCTCCCAATTCAATTGACATGTGTTTCTTCCAACACAAAAGGAAGCCGCCCTGTTCACTGGAAATTTCTTAGTTTGTACCAGGAGAGAGTTTAGATCTGCTTGACTACAGAGGTTATTTCTCAAATAGCCTTTTTTTATTATGCTCAGTAGGGGCTTTTTAGAAAAGCAGTATGCATTGATAATGCCTTGTAAACATTCAGGACCTGTCTGCCTCCATGCACGGGTGTGTTTCTCCTTCCAAGAGGCGAATCTTAATCAAATGGGTACCTTCTTGTGGGTCTTGTACCTTAGATTTATGTGAAATGTGGAATTCCAAATAGATACTTCTTTTTAGGATTGACTTTCTTACAGACCTTTCTTATTCACTAACTTTATTTCTTGGGGAAAATGTTTCAAATAATTGCCTTCCTTACAGAGACAGTGAAGAGACAGGATACCTGTCTCCTTTGGCAGCCTATTGAGAGGTGGTCGATTGCAGATAAATATCCATTTTTCTTGGTAGTGTCCTAGCTCTATCTATTCTGAGGGTTTTATTCCATCCTTTTTTCCTCTGAACTTTCTTTGGGTTTAGCCATCTTTCCTAGGAGGTGATATTGATGCATTTATGCTGTGTCTGCTTGTGCAGTAATTCTCTGCCAATATTTTCAATCTGCTGATAGGGATAAGGATGGAGGTCAAAGGCAAGAAGTTCCTACTGGTATTGCAGAAACTGGTGCTTGGGAAAGGTGAAAAAGCCCATCTAGGTGCCCCCTTTTTGTCTTCAGACAAAGGTTACTGCTTAACTTTGTAGTTGTCTATCTCTGTGCACTTTTTCTGGTTCCTCGATACAAATCCTTGCTGGACTGTTAAGGCTCCTTGGAAGTAATTGGGTGCATGCTGCCTCCTGTGCCAGCATCCAGGTGGAGCCTGCGGGAGATCCTGAGGGGTATGCTGGTTTGAGAAAGGGGAAAAGGAGTTACTGCAGTAAGTGGGCACAGGGCTTACAAGTCTACGGGTCTATTCTTTGCAGGACAGTTTCAGTCATCGTGGTATTTTTCTGCATGATCCTGGAGTTCTCCAAGTCTGTTTCTTATCAGTACGTTGATATAATTTCTATTAATTTGTCTTTCCTACTGCTGCACTGAGACTGTGGTCTCTGAGTAGAAGCACTGCTGTAGGGGCTGTGTTGCTAGATGTGAACTAGTAGCGTAGATGTTCCCAAATTGTGGTCTCCAGAAAGCTGCTTGTATGTTGCTGGCTCTCTCTGTTTGTTTGCAGCTGCTAAATTTCATTAAAGACTGCTAAAAATAGACTAAACATTTCCCCATTTACTTTCCAAGCCAGCAATTGCTATAATTGCCACTTGTCAGAGGGAATACAAATATGTGTGTGCTCGTGTGTGAGCATCTGTGGTAGTGAGGGAACTGTGGTGAAACAAGGTCTCCAAGAAGAAATTATCTTTCCTTATCTCCTGCTAGATTCAGAATTTTAGGGAATAGTATCCAGGAATGGGAGGAGTTTTCCCTTCAGTTCTCCTTTTCTTTGTGCTCCATGATGATGAGATCAGAAATGTTGACTGATAGGTCAGGTACTCATGAAGACTCCAGCCTGAAGGCTATGAAAAAATTCAGTTCCCTTAAGGAAGCAAAAATGTTTTGTGGATTTTTGTTGGCACAATTTGTTGCCAAGCATGATGATTATTTTAACGGAAGTCCTATAGGGAAAAGGGAAGGTAACTCCACTTTTTGATTAGTAGCTCCAGGCTGTCTATAGACTCAATGGAAGGAATTTTGAGGGTTTTCTCTGAAACCAGAAATGCAGGATATCGTAGAACTGCAAGATCAAAATATCAATTTAATATGTTTGATCTCATTGTCCCCCTGAAGCATCCATTCAGTTTCTTTTGAATCATGCAGAGAAGAAATGAAGATGACATTAACCCCAAACAAAAAAGACACCTTGTATCTCATGCTCTGACAAGCACCCAGTGTACCAGTTACTTTAGATTTGTACTCTGTTTTATTGAATTACTTCTGTACTCTTTTACCTGGAAGCTCTATTAGGAAGATATTAGCTCACTGTTTTTATGACTTTTTCAATTCTTCTCTGGCTTCTAAGAAACTGCTCAACCCAGTACTGGCAGGGGAGGGATAGAGGCCAAGAGGAGGAAGGAATTTCTATATTTTATTAGAACTAGGTTGGAATCTCTTCCTTTCTGTGAAGTTTTTGGGTATTCCCTATAAAAAAAAAATACAAACCCAAACCTAACTGACCAAACAACAACAAAAAAAAAGACAAAAAGCAAACAAAAACACCCACTCCCCCAAATCAGACCCCTCCAAAACAATAACAAAAAAATCATAAAAAAATAAATGCCCCAAACCCAAACATAACCAAACCCAAAACACAAAGAAAGAAAGAAATCTAAGTATGGTTGCAAAAGCATGATATTTTAGGAGTAACCCCCCCACCCCAAAACCGTTTCTCCAGCTGTACCCCCACAATAAAGCCCACTGCAAAACTTAGTCATCTTTGATTAAGTAATTCAGAGACTGGCTATGAAAATGCTCAGTAAATTTTTTTTTTTTTTCTCTCTCTTTTTTTCTCTCTTTTTTTTTTTTTTTTTTCCCCCTCTCTCTCTCTCTTTTTTTTTTTTTTTTTTTTTTTTGGAGATGTTTCAGTGGAAAGAATTTCAGTTAACCCTGTGTACCTCCCTGCAGTAAGATCCAGAAGAGATGGGAGCAGAGGTGACTAGGAGGAACTTGCAGTTTCTTGTAGAGACTTACCCGGGGAGAACCAGTGATGTGATGGATTACCAAGCTCATTAGCACAACCTCTGTGTGGGAGGAGAAAGCTGAGCACAAAGAAAGAGCAACTGTCCCCTTAGTGTACAGTTTGTACAGGCAGCTTGTGGCCTGCAGGTATGAAATTGTAGCTGTGTGAGACAGGAGGGAGAAGGAAGTGCAAGGGAGGGGAGCTAGTGCAATGTTTGAGCCAGACAGTCATGGGAATTGAGGTGAAGTTGTCAGGAGCAGAGGTGAGTGAAGCCTTAAAGCTGGGGAGGCTGTTCTGGTTCAAGAGAAGTGGTGCTGTGGAGCCAATTAATGGATCTAAGTGTAGTAGTTAGAGGGGAAGGTAAAGTCCATCTCAAGCTAGATTAATCCCTGACGTAATCTTGTTGGCATTGTTATGCTGGCTTCTCTCTTTTTCAGGCTTCAGTGGAATTCCTTCAAAGACATATATTTCACCCTTTCAGTTCTTGTTTTACCAAATTCCACTGAATCATCATGTTTTACCAGTTGCTACTCAGAGCCTCTGCCCTGGATTACATCACTGGTGTCAGGGCAATGGGTTGGGTTAGCAGAAAAGTAGGTTTCTTGACAAAGAAATTGTCATAGTTGTGAAACGTTTTGCTTAATGAAATTCAAATTATGACTGTAGCTGTTAAATATGCAGATATTTTCAGTGCCAAGTAACTGAATAGATCAACAGCAAAACTCAATATATGTGTGTGTTGGAGGCTGGCAAACTATTTCCCTCATCTACTAAGTTAAAAGCTTAAGAATCAAATTTATTTTCCAGCTTTGTCACCAGTGCAATTTGTAATGTTTGACATTTCATGTAGGACACATGCCTCCGTTTCCCAGTCCATAATGTGGGAATGATAGTATTCCCTACCTTAGAACAATGTACAAATTTACTCAGGAATTACAATTTCCTTTTAAACTCTTCAGTACCAAGTGCTATTAAGAAGTATGTGACATTACTGGATGCTGCTCCTTAGCCAGTCTTTATTGAGCTGACGTATTTAATTAGATTCTAAATGTTTAAATATAACCAAACTATATCAGTATAGATGGCCTTCAGTGAATGAAAAGAACAGATGAAGTACTGGGTATGTATCGCTGTGATCTAGCTGCCTATCAACTGAGGAATGCATATTTATTTCTGTAGGAAACCACAAATCCTTTGTCAACAGAACTGACAGGTCATCCTTGACTTCTTAATCCACAGAATGGCCTTATTCATTTTAAATTTGCCTTACATTACAGCATGTGAGTTCAAAGTCCGATCTGAACATTCTCACCACATGGGAAATATCAGTGGAGAGATGGAAAGCATTATTTTGTAAATGCATTTATTAACAGTGGAAGCTGGAACAATTGAGCACTTTGGGCCTCAGTTTGATTGCACCACGTCCCATGAATTTGTTGGTGATGGTTTAATTGTAGCTAAAAGAGTAATACAGCAATTTGAGTGAAGAAAACAGCACCATACGGGTACCTTTTACTAATGCTAATGTAACTTGAATAATGGGGTTTTTTTGGCCAGTTGGATATTTCAAATTTGATTTTCTATTTATAAGATGTCAAAGTATTACTGCATGTGTATAGAGATTGCAGTCAATCTTGCTCAATTTCATGTTTAATCCTACTGATGCTAATAGATATACTTAACCTCATAAATCCAGGTTGTAAACACTGCTGTGATTATACCTGAAATAGAAACAGTTTCTAGATTTTTCATGGAATCTGGCTAGGAACAGCCTTTCACCTTGGAGTTTACACAGTGGTGCTCATCCATCATGAGAAAGAGATCTTATTTAAGAATTCTTAAAGAATTGATATATTTTTCATGAACAATATGTTGAGAAGTGGGATCTTTACTTCCAGGCAGTAGAGTACTGTGTTGAGGTGGATTCTGAGTGAAGAGGGTAGACAAGCTAAGCACTGATTCACCCTTCTTTTGCACTACAATCAACACTTCTCATAGTTGAAGAGGACAACTCAAATTGACCTAGATCTGCATGTTTCTAATAACAAAATGGAGTCAATAAACAAAACACACATATATAAAAACTATGTACGTGTTGAAGAGATCACTTTTCATTGTGAGTAGTATCAGATGCCTACTTAGCTGCTTTAAACCATTTGTATAGTGATGTCCCTGAAATGCTATGTTGTACACTTCAGAAAATTTAATGAGGGTGCTAATTAAAGGCTACTAATTGAAGTCCTCCAGATGATGCAGGATCACCATACCTTTCTTAGTACTGCCTGAAGAATGGTGGAAGCAGACAGCTGTTTGAGTCAGTACCTTTCTAGTAGTTCACGTCCTCTACTGGCCCAGCTGTGAGGTGGCTCATGTTGGTGTCCCTCTTAGCTTTCCCAGCTGTATTTTATTCAGTTGCTCCATATATCATCTTGACAGAAGACCTTCTAGTTAAAAGACCAAGCAGGCACAACGAGTGAGGTGGAGCAGAGGTCCTGGTTGAAGGTAATTCTGAATGTGTACGTGTCTGAAAATTCTGCTAGGACACAGCCTAACATTTTACCTTTTTATTAACTGCTTCTTGAGTGTCATTTGTTCTGAGAATGTTGTGAGATATTTTCTGTACCTCAGAGACCAAGGAAGTTACTTTGTAGAGCCTGCATGTAGTCTGTTTCACATAATTTCTATTTAGAGAGTCCTTAATGAGTGATAAATCCCCAAAGTATCTATGATACACTAATGCTTCTGTTGCAGCAAACCAAAATATTTTGGTTGAGATTGTTATGTCAATATTCTGAAATTAAAGCTAGAAGCCAGAAGACAGGGATCACGGTGAGTTTAACTCTATTTCTTTTCAGTGCAAACAAACACACATATGCACACACAGACATAACACCCCCCTTGTTTTGTTAACGATGATCTGGGATGGGTTTTGCTTACACTGTGTCAGTACATATTGACACTGCATCACTCTAAACACGACATATCACATACTGAGTGTTAATCCAAATAAAAGATGAGCAGAAAAAGGAAGAGTAGATTATTTATGAAACAAAGTAATCTGAGGAAAACCTTTCGAGGACAGTATAAACATTGGAGCAGTTTGTGTTTATGGAAATGCTTTAAGACAGTTTGTGAAGGTTGGCAAATTCAATCTATGCCGTGCTCTAATATTGGGAGATGTTTCTTCTCTACTTGCACGTGCTTTACATGCCAGCCTGAGCTTCGTGCAAAGAGGCGGCTTTGCCCTGTGCAGGCTGGCCCACAGACTCTTCAGAAAGTACTTCCACTGCGATGTCTCTTGTGACTGAGCATTCACTGCGGCAGGCTCTCTGTTTCTGTCCATACCTCTGCTTTCTGATGCAAAGAAAGAAACTGTTGGCCTCTTTATCTTTTACACTGAAGATACAATTTGTACTCTTTTTTTTCTTTTAACAACATGGGGTTTTTTTCAAAGAAATTATGCAACTGTCTCTGTTGAACTATTGTCTGCCCAATATTTTAGATGGCCTTTCAATTCACATCTACCTGGCTAAACGCAAGAGACTAATATGTTCTATATGGAGTTCTTTTAGCTAAGATGACACTGATTAGACTATGAACGAGACTGGTTTCTTAATGTTGTCAAGGAGCACCTAGATGATGTGCAATGAAATGGAGATTTCTTTGGTGGCAAAGTGGGAGTTTTGTCTCTTTTTTTGTGGATGCTTAGATATAGAGAGATTCTGCCATGGCAGCCCAGTAACGCGTAATGCGATACTTGTTTTGTAATCTAGAGTCAAGACACTAGTTTGTCCCATTGGTCACCAGCAGCTGTCAGAGGGGAAGATGCCCATGGTTAATTATAGTGACCAATTTCTAGAGCAGGTGCCTAAAGTGAGAGAAACTTCTAGGAGGCAAGTTGGGTTATTAACCTGGGAGTTTCTTTCTTTCTTTATTGGGTTGTTTTATGTCTTAATGTACATGCCTTAAAATCCATTGATGTCTCTGCTCATCTCTGAGAAAAATAAAGCACCTCAATTCCTAAAAATAATGCTTCTAATCAAAGGTAGATCTGGGTCTAACGAGGCTTTGACTTTATACTGAAACCTGGGTGGCAAACTGATGAAAAAGATTTTGAGTTAGTACATGTATTCACAAAGGACAGAGCGAGAAAAGTGAAACCTAAGTCTTGAGAACAAGATTAAGATTTTTTTTTTTTTTTCCCCTCTAAGACCAATTTAAACATAGGGACTTGATGTGTCACTCCGCCATCAAGCGCTATAAGAAGCACATTCATTGTTAAAATTTCAGACTACTAAAGATGTTATTAGATTGGTTGTTATGCTGTATTAGATCTCTCATTAGAACTTGTCAGCAAATCTCCTATTGTATGTTTTTATGTTTAATGAACTGAAAGATGATTTCTTTCTTTCTTTTTTTGGGGGGGGGGTATTTTGCCTTTGCTTCACTACTGAAGATTAGAATAAGTTACTCAATTTTATCCTCAGGAGGACAGCTTTCTCTTTTTAGTTTAATCTTTCAGCTTCGATCCCTTTTGTATGTGAACATTCATGGTAAGCAGTTATGTGCTTTCTAATGTAATTTTATCCTTCACAAAAGGTAAATAACAGATTTCTCTACTCTTATACTTTCCATGTGTCTCTTGCTCATCCATCATCTGAGGAAGAGCTACCTGTAATAAAAATCTTTTCTTAGCAGTTTGGTAACAGAGGAAACAATTTTTGCTCTTTACTTTTTTTACTTGGTCAAAACTGGGAATGGCAGTGGCTGAAGGTCCAGCTCCTTTAAAATGGCTGCAAATAAAGGTTTAAGTGTTTATGCATATACCAAATGTGCACTTTTTGTATCTGAAATCAGGGATGGGAAATTGCTCAACCTTACCTAACAATACAGTATTTCCCTCAAGGTATTTTTTATCTCAGTGGAATCCTGTCATTGTTTTTACTGCTACAGCCAAATGGTAAAAATATTGAAAGTCTTATATGTAAAACCAGACAACATTAATGCATACAACACAGGCCTAGAAATAACATTGATGAGACGGACCATTCCATCTCACAATTTTGGTTCTTTTTATAATGTAGAAAAAAAATAAGAAGGTTCTTGTGTAGTTTATATCAAATGATAACTTCTGAGAGCCTGGATAAACATTGCTAGAATCTATATTTCAAGTTTCAAGTGTTTAACAAAAGATTATAGGATTGTTGTGTAACCAGGAGCTAAGGTATCTGAATTTACGTTTCCCTTTTTGCAGGATAGTTCCTCTTAAAATTACACTCTGAACAATGGCTTATTTTCTTGTGCCAGTACTCGATTCCAAATACTGTGGCTTGGCAGCAGACAGGTCTCAGGTTTCAACCACATGTATTTCAAAAAAATCAAAAGATCCTTATTTGGCACTCAACTCGCATATCTTAAAAGCTGTGTTTGTGTGTCAGATTTTAAAATAATTGAAACCAGGGGTGCAAAACCCGAACTTTTCTTCCAGGATGTTTTGACTTCAATTGATTCCAAAAACGTCGAAGGGAGCATAACGAAAACTGTGTGCACCATGCTCATTGACATGGAGAACAGAAACTTAACTTTATGAAGCAGAAGCACATGATACTGCAATGGCCTTTCTAAAAATACCCGTATTTGTCTTCTGTTATGTGTTTGAAACAGATATATACACGCAAGTGCACACTTTCATGGCAAAACACTACACAAATTTCATTTGGTAAATAGTAAGATCATTTTGCCTTTGAAAGGGATATGGATTTTTGATGACTAAAAACTGGTAGCTGTATCTTTATATGCATTAATTTAAGGCTGGATGTGTCTTTTAAGTGGAACTAAAACTGGTGAGGGAAACAGAATGGTGTCAGGCATTTAGGTCAAAATGACAAAGGTTAATATCCTTATTTTTCAAAAATGTCTCTTTGGATCTTTAATATGAAGGAATTTTTTTTTGGCCATTAAAGCAAGGTATTACTACTTGTGCCAGAAGTTACGATATACAAGAAAATGTCTCTCTATTACTTCCACTGTATTTTAGAAATACTTGGAAAAAATGATGCAAACTTGGTAGGTGGCCTCCAGTAAACCATTATGCAGAAACTTGTCCTTATTCCCAAGGAATTTTGTATTTCGTTCACAGAAAATGATATGGAAAGATGAGTTTTGATCTTCCGGAAGAAAGCTATCTACCAAGGGAAGGATTTAATAGACATGTAAGTGGAGAAAACTCCAGCTTGCTTGTGTATGTTATTTATAGATGAGGCACAATGTCAACTAAGAGAAAATTATCCCAGAATTTATTGAGCAAAACACAAATTTGTAGCCTATTATGAGTTATGCTATAGAAAATATAATGATGAATACAAATGAAACCCAAACCATACCAAATATTGTTTTTCCATCTTTTCATAACAGAAAATCTTGTGTGGCTGATGATGACCCTTCCAAACCTTACCATGCCCTAGCTACCTAGTCCTTCCAAGGGGCAGAGGGATGTAAAAAGCAGCAAAGGGTCCTAAGTGAAAGAGAAGAACTACAGAGCTTGGTCAGATCCAATCCATGACAAAAATGTAATGCTTTCATGTCCACACCACAAAACAAATGAGAAAAATTATTGAGGACTTTGGAAGAGGTAAAGGACCAACACAGTTATCCACTACCATTAAAGGGATTCTTTCAACACATACATTTGATAAAAACCAAACCAGCCACCAAACAAACACTCCCCACACCCCCCACCAAAAAAACCATACTAGACACACAGATCAAAGATGGAAAAAGTCCACTGAATTCCTATGCATCCGCTTACTTATCTTGCGTAGTGGAAGTAAATAAAATACCCCCCTGTTTACTAGATGGCACATTGGGGTTTGGTCTTATGCCAGCCTTGGGTCCTTCATGAATTCTTTTCAATGTTCTTTTATGTTTGCTAACGCTTCCCCTTGCACAGAAAACTAATGTGAAATATTGTAATTCCAGTCACTCATCATGGGAAAGAAATCTCAATGGCCAAATAAAAGGAAAACAAATACATTGCAGTATGAAGTTAGGTCTGTTATCAGCATTTTTTAAATATCTGAGCTTTCTTGGCAGTCTAGTATGTAGGTATCTATAGGCATAAATAGAGTCAGTTGCTATGAACAGTGGTAAATACTATGTCAAATAGCAATAGATTATTTCTGAAGAATTTTGATGCAGATTCAGTTTGAGTTTGGACCGAAGAGGACTGTCTTGTTTGAATTAAATTAAATTTAAATAAATTCAAATGAGTTGAATTAATTAATCCTTTCCTCTTCCCGACTTCATATCCTAACTTATGATTTGCACTGTGTTGTTTGTTTTACACCCCCCACCCCCCCCTTTTTTTTTTTTTATATTTCAGCCAGCACCTCTATTCAGAGAGAAATCACATTTAAGGAGATTGTGACCTTTTTCAGCTTGGTCAGGAGCTGTATTTTAGAGAGGTGAAAGACTTCATAGTGCATGAGGAGTTTGACTAAAACAAAAGAAACCCCAAATCCGTTTTCTCCAGATGGACAGAAGGAGAAACCTTTCTCCTTTATCATCCCTCCCCCCACTGCCCCAAAGGAAGTGCATAGATAATATTAAACCTTAAACACCTAGGGAAAAAAAATTCAGAAGATTTCAAACTGGCCTGGCCTGAGGGAGTACCACTTAATGATCTTGCATAAACATCTGGTCAATTTTACAGTGCCTGACATCACGTAAAAGACAATGTTATTCACTGTAAGAATGAAATACATTTTAGTTCCAAATGGATGAACAAATGGATGTTTTATTGCTTTTCTTTATTGAAATCTTTTACCTGTTACTGGTTGATGTCTTCTACTTTTGCTTATATTTTGTTGCAGAGCTGAAATGAAGGGAGTGGAATATGGATCCAAGCTCTAGGGGAAGTGTGAATTTCAATTTCATTTCTCCATCACCTGGAAACAGTGATACTATTCTGACATATATTAGTAAGAACTAGATAAAAATAATAATAAAAAAAGGAACAAATGGGAATTCTCTTCTTTACCCTATGATCTGGTTCTTACAGATTCTGACTTTTGTTAGGCCTACAACTAATTTTCATGTCTTTTTACTTACGTAAGCAGAAGTATAGAATAATAAATGTATGCTGCAGTACACTGAAAAAAAAAGGGCATAGTTCTTATTATTTGGGTTCAGTCAATGAACAAATTCCAAAAAGCAAATCCCACAGGAAGCCTGCTTCATAGCCCTGATGTTATCAAGGTGAAGCATTACTAGGTGATCTTGGTCCTAGTGGCAAAATTTGTTATTTTTACTGAGAATATAATGGAAATAATTTCTATTTCTGTCCACTGCCATATAGCAAAACTTCCTAAGGTTTATTTTGATGGGGCTGCATTCAAGTTTAAAGCTCGTTGAACTGTGAAAATAAGATATTATTCTGTGAATTAAATTATGTGAATTACTCAGTAGTGATGCTGTGGTTTCTGAAGTACATTTTCCTTAATCAGTGATTATTCTCTGAAACTGTTGCCTCGTGTTAACTGTCAGCGTTGCATGCCAAATTTTATTCTATATCTGAGTAGCTCTGCACACAAGGGTTTAGTGTGCTTTTGCTCTTAGTTTTCTGTGCATCCCTCGCATGTTGTTTTCTCCCCAACACCATTACTAACAATAGCATCTTAGAAAAAGCAAAGTCCTTGATTTCAAGCTTAATGCAGAGTATAAAGTAGATCCTGAGCAAACTGATGCACAATTGAAGTTGACTGTGCATTGAGCTGGGAGTTGGACTAGATGACCTCTGTTGGCCTCTTCCATCTTAAGTTACTCTGATTTGATGAATGGACCTGTTGGTTAACTTGTGTGTAACCAGTTCAGTTTCCTAACTTGTGGAGAAGGAAAGTTACTGTTGGCATTTAGAGTTGCTGTTGAAGCATTTTTGTCTTTAAAGAGAAGATTAGCTTTAGAGAGTAAAAATTGATTCAATTATTTCTTCCAGATATCATGTGAAGACAGTGGCCGCAGCTGGCTCATGAGGGCATGGTATTTAAATGCACATACTGAAAAGAGATTGGAATTGAAGCAGGAGAAAATTAGATCTTTTAAAGGAATAAATGCTTCCCTTTTGAGTTTCTTTGTAGGACTTACAATTTGGAAAGCAAAAAAAATTTCAGAGTAATATTTTAATATTATCTTCTGATGTCTGTAGTAAAAGTGAAGTTATCATTGCTGTATTTTACACGGACATAGTAGTTTAGAAATTACTGATAGCTAGAACTTAGTGCGTCCATATGCACGTACATACAAACATATTAATGCATGTGCATATAATATAGCAGTAATATAGTTAAAACTATTATACGCACGCTTCCTTATATCTACCCCTTTTCCCTGCTCTTTTGCCCACTCTTCCATTGCTGCTCTTGTCCTAAGTCTTCCTTAAGAAGAAGCTGGGGGACAATTGGAAGGACTACAGTAAGTCATCAATATCCCAAGTTCTTGACTAGAAAATATGATATAAATGGAGCTGCTTTTTCCTTACTCTAGGATCTGATTGTTACTGATCTTGCACAGTATCTAATGTGCCTTGATAACATTGCACTTTATTTTTTGCAGTTCCATGTTTCTTTACATTTTACTGTGAATGATTTGTTTTTTCATGTGTCAGAAGTTAAAAAAAAATATTTATTTACTACCTCCAAAGCCATTTTTTCCCAGCTCCCAGGTCTGTATTTCTTAAACAACTCAACCACACTCAGTTAATCTGGGCATAAGCAAGTTGTTGGCAGACTCCAGTGTCTGCCATGCCCCTTTTGGTTGCTGTCTCATTCTGGTATTCCTCTATACTGCATCTTGTGTGTGTATATATGTATTTTCAAACATATGTATAGACATACATGTATACACAAAGTGTGTACATGTACATACAAAACCATAATCATACACAGTGTATATACTATGAATGTATGTATATGTAAACAAATTTATACCAAATGAACATTAGATACAGGTAACTGGTCATTAGAAGAATTTCTGTGACAGTAAAAAAGGTAATAGCTTCAGGTACACCAAAATAAGACTCAGTCCTGAGGTCTTGCAAAGTCAGTTCTACTGATGGCAATACTTAACTTTAGGACTACCTATGAAAGGAGAAGGAAACTAAACTGGTAAAATGGAGGTTATTATATATATAAATATATATCTATAGTGTCTGTATATGTACTTCCTCTATTATGTACTAATTAAATGCATGTTACTATTTGACAATATCACCTTTTGTTTATATATCTGTATCTACTTCGTGTTGATATACTACTTACTAGCTAGTAATTGGTGCATCTCAAAAAGCTATAATCTTGTAACCCACTTCTTAACACATTTCTCAGCGTAAAAGCAGTGGAAGATAGTAATTTAGATGTAGTTTCTTCAGTGAATTTCTGCTTAACCAAGTGATCTCAAGCTTTTTTTACAGCAAGACCTCTCACTTCTAATTTATTCTCCTTAAAGTGAATGTGAAATCTGTCCACCTTTTAGGAAACTGAATATGTAGGTAGGTTTCAGTAACTTCCACAATCAATTAACACTTCATCTTTATTGTAGGTAAAATACATCAAGCGTGGGGGATAGAAATGCACTTCTCATATTTTGGTGCCCTTCTGGGGGCTGCAGGTGAATTTCATTTTCTAAATGTGGAGTAATTAGCAGCATAAAGAAAAGGATGGCTATGCAGCATTTGCAACCTAGGAAGTACTGTGCAGTAGAACCTAATCACAGCAGAATGAGGTTTTTAAACTGAAGTCTGGTGAAAATAGATTTTAGAACTGTGAACAGATTCTTGATGTGGCATCTGACTTGATGCCTTATATAGTCAGAGCAACAGCACTTGTTCCCATCATTTCTTGAGGAGGATATTAAGTATGTGAAAACAAAGCCTAGCAAGTAACGAACCTCCAAAGTCAGTTAAAATCAATTGTACCTTGACAACAAGCACAGACTTCGAGTCACCTTTGTTCCTGTGCAGTCTGCTTTAGGGATAACTTTATGAATTGTACCTAGAGTCCAGCCGTAGTGTAAATGTGTAGGAGCGAGCTAGCCAAGAACAGCTTAATGTAAGTACTTTGTTCTGACACCCATCATCTGAAATTCTTCTGACTCCCTGCTACTGCCACAAGAGTCTTTATGCTATTGGTATTCAATTCTATTTCCTAATTTGTCAAATGACTACTCCAGCAGTGAAAGGGAATCCATGAAGTCTCTGTAAAATGAAAATTATTTATTGCTACCAGTTGATAATTAGCCCACCCATGGATTTATAGAAGATGACAAAAATTAATTCTTCACTCATTGTTCACAAGTCTGGCAGGACTAAACAAGGATTCATCAGAAATAATTAGAAAAACAAATTCGTGACTGGCACTGTAATCCCAAACTCGCTGTCTGCTTTCTATCCTGCCTGGTAAATTCTGTAGAGGTTGCAAACTGCCTGTTGATGTTCCCACATCATTGACCTGCAATTGGCTGTGGTTTTATGTATAAAATCCAGTGACAGTAGTAGCTCAACGCATTTTTATGTGACCTTTGCTTAGCAGCACCCAGATTCCTCAACTGCAGAATAAAAACTGGAACTGTTTTTGTAAGCCGGATAAAAGAACTGTTCCCATGTAAAAATACTCCTGCATTTTTTTTTCCCTTGTGCTTTGATACAGTTCCAGCATTTTCACTGATATTTGTAGTACTGTAGCTATGGGGGCAAAAAATCACAGTGAGGAAGGGAAGGTTTTGTAAAAAGAAATATCTTGGTTGTACGGCTGGGCTTTGAATTCTCAAATGTGGTAGTGATGCTCAGTTTACCTGAAGATACAGCTGAGCTCTTGCACCAATTTTTGGACACAACAATGCAGAATTTCTCTAGCAGAATGTTTGAGGCATTTGTCATGTGGCTGCAGACTGCTTTGGTTTGTCTTATTTGCTTTATTTAAGTACAAAACATCCACGATTTTAAAATCACTATAGGCAGAAAATGTTGTTAAACACACACAATCAGGGTATGTTTGGTCAAGCCCATTTATATGCCTGCCAGCTTTGTCCTGAGGCTACTGGTTGCTCCAGTAAGGAGGGTCGGGCTATTTCTGGTCCTTTGTTTTAATGTTTTTTCTGTCTCATATCAGTGCATTGGGAAAACCCTTTCCTGTCCCAGAGCAGTGTTTTGTAATTTCTTACATCTCTCTGAACCCAATATTGGCCAACAGTTGTGTCACTCTGATTAATGGCTGAGAAATACGATCTGGTGTGGGAATTGCTCAAACCCCTGACATGTTTGCTACCATACCACAAAGGCATAGAAATAAAGAAGCTGTGCTGGTACAGTCATTTTTTGCTTTCAAAGGTGTTCCTTTTGTTCACAACAAATTTATACGCATAACCTGCGGTATCTGTACCACGTTCAGAAACTCCTACTTTAAGTGGATGTTTTTTCAGCTTTTTCTTTTTTTCTCCCTCCGCTTAATCTACACCTTTAGAACACTTTTACACTCTTATCCATGATCATTTCATCTTAGTGACCAAATTGTATCTACTGCTGGTGTATCATTAGCCCTCATAGAAGAGG
This sequence comes from Neomorphus geoffroyi, assembly GCA_033558235.1. Lineage (NCBI taxonomy): Eukaryota > Metazoa > Chordata > Aves > Cuculiformes > Neomorphidae > Neomorphus > Neomorphus geoffroyi. The sequence goes on from JAUMJM010000044.1 coordinate 8,617,485, forward strand.
CATTCAGTCGGAAGGATACACTGGCAGATTTGAGTATTAAAGACAGACTAGAAGGCGTTTACTTGAGAAAAAAAAAAAAAAGTGATATGTTGTAATTCTTTTCTTCCCCCACCTCTTTGTTTTTTGTTTTTTTTTTTTTTTTTTTTTTTTTTTTGTAAAGGGCTTTATTTCCTACTACTTTACCTAGAATTATCCTCTTCCAAAGCTGGTATTTCAGGGAATGAAGTATGATGAGCCACACCAAGGGATGAAATTTAGTGCTTTTGCATATGTCTGGACTGACTGACTGTAAGTCACTGGAAACACAGGGTATTTGGATACTATTCATTTCTAGAGTTTACTAAAGCTTCTTAGCACACTGTGCTTTAAATAGAAAATAAGTTGAAATACCTCTCCTCAGACTGGCGTTGCTCCAGATTCTGTCTATTCTAAATGTCCGTGCCAGGACGTTGGAAGCCTGAAATCTGCATTGTGAAGAATAATCATATTTTGGCTTTGTCTCTGTGTTTTGATGTGATGATATCAGTGTTGATACTGCCCAGCTTTTGTGGTGTTCTTTCCAAGGCTGCTACATGAGTGAGCTACAGACCATGAATGTACATTTGTTGTAGCCACCTGTATTTGTGCTTAACGTTCATTATACTGTTGCAGCACAGCGCTCCTCATGACGTATGTCTTGGCCCTCCACAAATACAAGCACTTCATGTCAGCACTGAAATGAAGGCATTTATTACTGGAAAAGATACAAGTTTGTACAATATAATGCACATGTAAATGATAAACATCTTTTTTTTTCCCTTATGAAATGGACAATACGAGCATTGGTCAGCCATCACTTATTCCACTTCTTTTTATGAGGTTCAGAAAATACTGTTATATGTTTTAAATATTGGCAAATTATTTGGAAAATTTGTGGATCCACATGGTAAAATATGGATCTGAAAGAACTCAAAATAAAAGTAATCTTTAGTTTGGTTTGAAATGAAGTGAAAATAGTTATCCCCCATATTGCTGGCCTTTTTGTACAAAATTTATTTTTTTTTCTTCAAAGCAATATTATGCGAATATTTGTCTGAATTTCTGGATCCCTACCATACGCTATTGCCTATAACATCTTGCCCTCAAGAACCATCTTTCATCTGAAGTTGCTTCCCTCTCTCTGAGGGAGTTCCAGCCAGCCACAGGTGATTTTTGCCCTGATGTATCTGTTTAGCACAAATAATGCCAAACAATATTCAAACAAATGGACTGCATGCACTCTCTGCCAGAGTCTCACAGATGCCACAGTAAATAAATGAAATTTACGTATATCATTTATTTATTGTTTTAAAAATGAGTGGATGATTTTGACGTGTTACAACAGTCAAAAAGGGAGGAGTTTTCTTCACGTGTTATAGTGCTCATGAAAGCTGACAGCTTTAGCATATTGGAACCTAGGAATTATAATTTACAATGTATTTACTACATAATACTGTAAAATGAGTATTTAATGAGCAGAAGCAATATTACAATTTTATTCACACTTCATCAGGCTGTTTCCTTTACCTCTGTCACTATTTGAGTGATCATCTCAAAATATAATGTAAGAAAAAGCTTTTGGCCATGTCCACTGATGTATTAGTTAAGGAGCATACCTGCTTACTGGAGATTAGACTAATTTTATCTAAGTATCTGACTGACTGTTAGGCTTGTTCTTTACTTATGTGGTAATTGTACTGAGATTTTTACAGACTATGTAAAAGAAATGGTCCAGTCCTTAGGAGAAAAAGATCTTATTTCAAACCAGAGTCAATGAACAAGAGGAAAAGCGTATGTTCGTATGTGTGGGGCACAGGAAAGAGCAGGAAAAAGAAAGGTCAGGGTTACAATAATAATGACATTCAGGTTCATTTAGGCACACGTCCTGATTTTATTACTGCTTTATTTAAATGTTACACAACTCTGTTTTTTCCTGACCAGCCTCCCCTTTACCCCAGTGATTTATGTAATACATGTAAAGCAAGTGAAGAAGAGATTTGATTAGTGAAGGTTAGTATTTGTGAATCTGGTGGAAGAAACAGCTTCTTTTTGGTAACTTGAAATTTGAGATAGAGCAAGGAGACAATTCAGGACTGGCAGAGACTGTGAAATATTTTGCATTTATTGGCTGAGAGGAGGAGTATTTAAAGACATGACTATAGGCAATGGTGATATAGTGCATGCAGAGCAAAATTTTAAATGTTAGCAGGGATATATACAAGTTTTGGGGTCTTTTTGATACTTAGGCCTCTTCAGCTCTCTTCAATTTTGTAACAGAAGGGTGTTAAGTTAGTCCCTTTGAAATATCCACTTCATTTATAATGCATTAGGTTGAACACTGGAAAAAGAGAGGAAATCAAGCCCATTATTTATATTAGAGTAATTTCGGCTCATTAATTCTTAAACTCTGGAAGTCATAAAGGAGGAGGCTGGAGAAATGCTCGAATGAGAGCTAAGCCAAGCTGCACTGTAGGAGTAATGCCCTCTTCCTTATGATAGGAGACCAGAATATTGCTTATATGCAATTTCAAGTTGTTTAGAACTTCCTTTTGTAATAAACTGGTTTCAGATTTAAATTTTGCCACCTCATATTAGCTCCCTCTACTGTCACGTATTCTTAGTGTACAACGTTGAGTTTTTCTCTTAGCCTTTGGAAGTTTCATTTAAAGGGGTTTAGGAAGAAAAAGGAAAAAAGTGAGAATCTTGCTTAAAAAAACCCCACTTAGTAGTGCCACTCCAAATTTAATAAGTAATGGCTTGTTAAGCCACATGTTCAGAGATATTTTTTAGTTGCCTTGAGATGAATGAAACTTCTATTGCTCTGTTTAAAAAAATATGAAGTAGGAACACTGGTTTTTTGTAGATGCTATCATACCTTTTTATTTAATCTCATTCACCTGTATGAAATATAAATCTTTAAGTTTGCAAACATATTCAGCCATCAACAGGAGTGAAACAACCTCTTGTATAGAGGTATTGACTGAGAGTCTTAATATATTTTGCAAAATCATCCTCTCTCTCGTTGAACTGGAAACTGCTGCTACAGATCGCTACTTTATCTTGATCCTTTTCTTGTAAAATCTCTTCTCTATTGCCAGTTTTCTGTTGCTTTTGTAGCTCAGGGAAGGTTACCCTTCACCTTCAAACAATAATAATTGTATTCCTCAAATCAGTAGCAACTGATAAAACAGCACTGTTTTTATTCAGACTCAAGAATAAAATTACGACACCTGAGAGAAGAAAGAACACTTAGCTGAATTCACAGAATGGTTAGAATGTGGTTGAAATAGGTTTTGATTCAGTGGTTGCATGGAGCCTTGAGCCAGCTACAAGTGATAGGGTTACCCTATTTGATTTTGAAGTGTTAGCTTACACAGCAAATATACTGCAAGGATAGATAGTGCTCACTGAATATGCTGTTTACCAGACTTATGCTTTATGTTTATTCCTTGTAATTCATGTGCCCTGTTTATTTTATACCATTCAAGTCTTGGCTCTGAGTACCGTTTTAGTAGTTTCCTTGTGGGGTTTTCCAGCTCCCTTATTACCGTGATGTTTCTACTCTTATTCTCCCTGTGAGATGATATGATGATGTTATCTCCTCTGGGGAAAGGAGATAGGAGATAGTGCCCAAAGTGGCTGACATTAGGTGAACAATTAGTTGCCTGTAGTTTGATTTCTCCCAGAGCTTAGTATTTTATAGCACTTCTTTTATTCAGAGCTCAGCTCCTTCTAATACCTGTTGCAATTGACACAGTGTTCCAGCAAATCAAACCTCTCAACATGAACACTTTAAAAGGATGAAAATCTAATAACTGACCACCTGGGAAAAACCTTAATTTAAATCATAACCCAACATTGTATAACATTTTTGTTAAATATAGTTCAACAAAATTCCAATGATGTTTATTTCTCTCTCATTTTCTCAGTTTTTCGGCCATTTAAAGTGTTGTATAGTAACAATTACTTTTGATCAATAAGGTCACGAGTGAACCATACCAGAGGGACAAACCACAGAAGGGATGAATCACACAGGAGGCACAGAAGCCTTTATATCTAAATATTTCAGCTTTCTTCTACAAGGCTTTCTTGTAGAAATTTCTCAGGAGGTGCCTAGAAGGTGTTCTAAGCCTTTTGTTTTGTTTTGCAAGTTTTGGTGTGAGCTGTCCTTACTCTTCAAAATTTAGGATATTTTTAAACAATGCATCTTTAGGTTTTATATCTGATTTATAACTGGAATTGCAGTTGAGAGGGCCTGAAAACTGTTTGCACTTACAAGGCATGTTGCATGACATCCAATATTAATATCTGTATATACATGCTCTTCAAATTAAATCATGATGGTTCTTCATACCTCTAGGCAGGACACAATATAAACAACTTGAAATTATATGGGATGAACAACTCTATTTTGTTCTGGCCAAAAAAGAGAGTATCTTGGGGATGGACCATCATCTTACTGATTAGTAGCTGGCCATATGTCAGCTTCGTCGACACATTTCAGAGAGTGGGTGGTTTAATGAAGGATGGAATTGGGGAATAATTCATTCCATGCCATGAGGTTAACCACAAGCCTCTCAGAAATCATAGTGCTTGCTGCTCCAGCAGATGTGCTGGAACTCTGTGCTGTGACTGGAGGTTTTTCAGTGCTCTGTTCCCCCACCCTTCTCTTATTGTAAAGCACGCACCCTTCCTGCTGCCAAAACTTTTAATAAAAAATACATTTGCATTTGCAGATTCCAGAATCTTTATCAACCTTCCAGCCAAAGTCAGAGTAATAAACCTAGAGGACATCTAAGTGTGTGCTTTGCAGATGACTGATTTTTCCACTTGGGATGACTTGCAGGCAGCAGCTCCCACTGTTATTTTTAAAAGGTATGCTGCAGGGGACTCTTGAAAGCTTCTTTCCTCCTAGTTGCACTGAACAATTGGGATCATTTTTTGAATTTGAAGTGAGCGATTTCTCTGTGGAGAATTAGTTTTCTCTTTCTGGAGGAGGTACCTTGTAATTTAATTTTGGATGCATTCTCTATCCATTTATGGATTTCAAAAATTGTGTTTGATATCAGAAAGTACCTTAAAAATCCATAAAAGAAAGTCTTTCAGAAGACTGTCTGTTCAATTATTCAAGAAAAAAATCTTTTTTTTATTTCTCTTCTTTCCACACAAGACAAGGCAGATAGGACATTCAGCCAATAAGTATACTACATGTAATTTAGCTTATGTAAGGAAAAACCTATCCCAACCCCTAAAGCCATTGAGTTAACATAAATCGAAGTTTAGTGTGATATAGTTTACCAAATGTCAACTTTCTTGTGAATACTGTGAAGGTTTAGAGTGAGGACAGTATAAAATTTAAATGCCATGCAGCTGTTTATTATTGCTCCTCATCTGGATCCTTGAGATGCTGGAATTCTATGTGTAAGCATTCCTCATTGGCTTCAGGGAAGAGTAAAAGGGGTTAATTTATCAGCTTTATCACCTGTCAGTTTAAACTACTCTGTCTCAGTTTCCACTGAAATTCAGAGGGTTCATTCCCATCCCAGGGAGGAGGCTGATAACATGCAGCTGAAGGTGGTAATGAGGAGCTGGAAGTAAAGCACTTACAAAGCTAGGGCTGCAAATGTGCATTTGTCCATGTCCTTGATCTGATGGAGCTAAAATCTGTTCCCAATTGAAGCAAACCTGTTAAACCAAAAGAAGTATTTGTGCTTTTACACATCCAGTTTAAAGCCATGCATTTTCTTTGTGTGGGTGAGGCATATGCAACCCTCAGGAGCTTTATTTTCAAGTTGTGTTTCGTGTATATTTGTTTTTTTCCCTTTCATGAAAATATTTTGAAGTGGGAAAAAAATGAGCAGGTTCTTCAGTCTTTACTTTTTGCAGCACCCTTGTGTACCCATGGGCTGCTGACATGCAGGGAGCATGTACGTATTAATACACTGACGAAAGGTCACTGACATTTAGAGTAACTCCAGGAGCAAGATCTTGACCTAAGAGGGTGCTGAGTTTCTCCAGATCTTCCTTTAATCAGTAGGTGCTGAGAATGAGAGATGAGTTTTGGGATAATACCTTAGGACATCAACCAAATAAGACGCTACCTGCTGCCTCTTTCAGCCGTGACAGTCCCAGTTGATTTGCTTAGGGGTCTCCTCTAACCCTAATGAAACAAATATGTTTACACATAGTTATATTATGCTGTGTAATATATAGGTGACCCTAGATATGCATAGGTAACATTTCAGTGAGTGGAGAGGGGCACCGCTTCAGTAAAAGGTCGTGCAAAATATTTATGGAAATTTAGAACTGTGCTTATTAAAGCCTGAAGTACCAGCATGTTTGCTAGTCACTCAAGGGAAAACGTGCTATGGCTAATCAAAAGCTTCAGGTGATCATTTGCTACTGCAGCACTGGAAAAACGTGCATTTGAGGCTAAGAATGCTGCAGTTTCTCCTTAATATATTGGAGGTGCTTTAGCTCCGGTATATTTCTCAAATCTTTTCATATTTTTTGTCAGTGATGTATGTATTACATACAAAAATTTCAGTCTCTTAATATGCAAAACTGTGACCCAAATTCTTAAATTTAAGTAACTCAGACAAATGCTAACAGTCTTAACTATTAGCTATCCAATTATATGTCTTCCTTTAAGCATTCAACTTTGAATTGGAATTTGCCAACTGAAATGGTGTAATTTTAACCTTTTTACCCAAAATGTTTATACTTAAATTGAGATTATTTTGACTTCTCTGAAAGAAGGAGCAGATACTGTGCTTCTGTAATACTGTTTAGTGTATTTGCAAGCATTCTGGGATTAATCTAGATGCAGTAAAGGTGGAAGTTCCTACTGTTTCTCTAGAAGTGTTTACATCCACAGGAGAAGAATTTTACTTTGATTCTAAGTGAGGCGACTTTTTAATGTGATGCTTTTGTTTAACTTTTTGAATTATTGTTTAATATAAGAATTTACTGTCATCTTTGACTTGATCACTTTTGTTTGTTCAAAATAGGAGTGACTTGGTAAATCAGTTCACAAGCCTTGATGGTTGTGGGGTTGTGTAACACTGTGAGGTCAGACTCCTGACTCCACCCTGAGTAAATGGCCCAATACAGGTAAAGTGGACACGGATTAGGATTGAGAAACATGCAGACTGAAGCTTGGAGGCACAGAAGAACAAAACAAGATAAGATAATTTTATGGTAAAGAATGAGGAATTCCCAAGCCTGTTACATTGACCTAACCGTAACATTAAAATCATTGCCATTGAACTGAGGTTAATAGAGTTGTGCTAAAGGATAGCAGCTGTTTGAGTGACAAAATAAGCAGTTGAGAGTGTCAGTAAAATAACCTTAGATCTGCTCGCTCAAACAGCTCAGAAATGGGTTGCCACAAAACATACAGCCAAGTCAGCCTCTTCTGTATCTTTGATTATTTAAGATTCCCATTCTTCTTTTATTACAGTGTCAAGTCCTTCCTCTTCCAGATGTAGCACCAAAAGCAGTGCACCCTGTCAGCATTTACTGTCAGCTATATTCACTGGTCTGTTACCATCTAAACCATTCCAAAATTCTCAGACTGGTACATGCTGAGATTCTGCTACTGGGTCATCTGGAAAAAATAAAGTAAATGAAATATACTTTCATATCACTTCTATATGTCTTCCCCAGCTGTTTTCCAGAGTGCTCCTTCTGCAAAAGATCCATGTAGAAGCACTTTCCACGTGTTGTTTCTGCAGTCACTGGCAGATGTGTGCAGTGTACTTTAAAGAATATCTTTTTGAAAACAACGCATTTTTTCCCTGTGTGTGGATCAATATTGCTTTTAAAAAAGGGTGGATGAAGCAAAGTGGTTTTCCATGTAAATGCTTATTCTATCGGTAAATTAATTCTTTATCTATAGCAATGCTGTATGACTGATTTGTTTTTTTTTTTGTCTCAAAGCATTCAGAAGTAAGCTCTCAGAACTACTTTTCCAAGTCCTGTTCTTTCTGTCCAAAATCTTTTAATATTATGGAATATTAAATATTCTCATCGAAGGAGGAAAATCCCCTTTGACATTGATACTGGGGAAATGAGGAATGGAATTCTCCTTCAAAAAAATTTTTTTGCTATCCTCCATCTTCTTGTATTGGAGAACCAAGGAGAGGAAGTGTGTGGATTTTGCTCATGGAGGGAGAACTACAGAAATCCTGCCATCCCAGATCTGGAAAAGACTCTTGCATCTCAGATATACAAGAATTGCCAAAGCATCACTGCTTGTGTAAGTGTAATGTGTACAGCCTCTGATCTTGAGAGGGACCCTTGACAAAGCCACACGGTGCAGAAACTCATTTTGACTAGCTCTGCCACTGATGATATTTCCTTTTGCTCACATAGTCAGGAAAATAATCTTCCAATAAGACTAAAGGTAGGAGCTCCTTTTCCGGGTTCTAAAGCATGTGAGTAGTACCATCAGCTTCATGTCTGGGTTACCTTCCTTCTTCATTTCTTTAAAACAAAAAAAAGTATTTCTTATGGCATAGTTTCTGTATTTTTAGTGTAAAATCTTAGAGGCAATTCTGATATAAATTAAAAGATGATTCAGAATAGCCTCTTGTTTCAATAAACAAACCTCAGGATTTTGGGCTTCCTTAGCACTACTTCTAAAGAGATTCTAGCTTAACGAGTGGAGGAGAGCGCAAAACGTTTTATGCGATTACTTCATTCCACAAGTGTCCTTCTCACTCTGTTCCAGCACTTTTAACAGTGATTGGAATCACTGACTTTGATTTCAGTGCAGTGAAGAAAGTATTAAATTCATACAGGTAGCTGTGAAACTTTCTGTTGGTGAAATACATAATTTTGTGCCAAATTAAAAACATGTGGAAGAGCTTGTACGCCTGACACTTTTCTTTTTAATTTTCCCTGAAACAAAATACTACCAAAAAAGTAAATGGAGTCTTGTGTGGACTTTGCATGGTTGTTTTCTTGTTGGCATGAAGTTTTCTTAACCAAAGAATAAGATGTACTCTAAAGCGGACTTGTACTTTTGGATTTCATAGGTGAAATGATCATGAGGACTCACTTCTGTTGGTAAACTGGTATGTCCGTTTCAGAAGGCCGTCAGTAAAGCAGTAAACGTATATCCAGTCTGGGAAAAAACCTTTGTCCTTTTGTCCTTGCCTTTTGTCTTCAGATGAACTGGCTTAGTTTGTGCTCTGTTTGCTTTCTCTGTCCTGTTCTGTTACTGTATCTTTATTTCCATTTTACTCTTTAATGTCTTCTCTTTCCGACTTAAGCATAGTTAAGAACATCAGCGTAAGGAGCAGGTAGTTATATTAGATCAGTCCTAACTGTAGTATGTTGTATTCTATGCGCATTCTGAATACTTTGCGACATAAACTTAAACATGTTTCAGACATTTAAAAGAGAGTGCTTTTACACATTTTTTTGCATATTACTTTTTCTGGGAGGAAGAGGATCATCTTTTGCTTCTTTATCTTATCCAGTACAATCCATGTTCTGTACTGTTAACATAGTAGTAATCCTAGAATCTTGGATGTCTACTATAGTAAACTTTACAGAAAATAGCAGAAATAGTTATGAAAAGAGCTACGTAAGAACTTATGTCTGAGATCTATAAATTTACCCCCTCCCCAAAAAAGTCAATGCTTTTCTGGTTTCCGGGGCCATTCAGTTGGAGCTGTAGTGTACTTCTGGGCTAGGGGTATGAGCATAATTGGCAGTAGTAGCTACTCTGTTGGGCAGTTACATATTGCTCAGCTCATATTCAGTTGCATTCCAGCACGTGACTGCCTTTCTGTAAAATGTCAGCGAGTGATATGATTGTATGAAATAATTGAAAATTTGGCTTCAGGTTTCTCAGGTTCTTTCTGCGTTTTCTCTCTTTCCTTTGCTTGCCTTACATGAGCCTCTGTTTTACTTCTAGAGAACACTGTTACCAAATACAACTGTTCTTCCTCTATGCTATAATGATCACCTATAATGATAAATAAGGTTTTTTTACTTATTTTTATTTCTGCTGGCATGATGGAAAAGATGGAGGGTAGGTGGTAGTACAATTTCTTAGCATGGTTTTTATACTCAAGTTCTGAATCGATATTACTGAGGATGTTTGTGTTGTTCAAACTGTCTGTCTGCTCAGTGGAAGGAGAAACAAGTCCATTACTAATGTTAAGAGCTCATCTCTCTCCATGTTATATAGAAAGTAGTCTAGCTTTGTATCTTGGGCTCTTAATTAAACAACTGAAGTCTGACTGCATAAGTGTTGTATCTCACTTCAGTGCAATGCCTGTAGGCCAGGGAACTGCCTTTGTTACCTCTCCTACTGGCACTGCTACAGGAAAAAATCCAATTTTCAGTCTTCTAATTCTCCCTTTTAGACACAGAATTCCTTGAGAGCCATAAATACAGTGCATACCCTTTATTAAAGAGTAAACATAAATTTTAAACCACACCTATAGTTGCTATTTCTTGGATTGAATGTGTGCATGGCCTTTCTTGTCATCACCCCTTATTATTAATTCTGCTGTGTTCCTCTCCGTTCCTGTGTGAACAAAGGCAGAGTTTGTGCCACTCACTCAGTAGAGAACATCTTTCTTAAACATCAGGCAGCTGCCACAACTCTTTCTTCATCATCTCAAGCTCTCTTTCGCAGAATTGATGGTGACAACACAGTGTTAAATGTTCTGACTGTGGCAGCAAACTTTGGCACTGGTGGACATGAAGAACCATAAGGCAAGGCAGTAATTTTTAAAAAAGTTCTTATGAATGTAGTCAAAGCTATAAGTTGATGGAATAAACTGCAAAACTTCAGGCACTGTGGCAAATGCTTTTATAATAAATATTACTTTGAATGTTATTGAGCTCATTCATGTTTGGTTTTAGGTTTGTTTTTTTTTTTTTTTTCTCTTAAAAAGAGAAGATTTCTTTGTACCTTAGTGGTGCAGCTTTTGGATTAGTTGGAGGATTTTCTGTTTCTTCTCCTCCCATTTATTATGTCAGTATGTCTTTTACTACATATCCAAGAACAGCTTTTAGTTTTCTCAATTTTAGCTTCACTTTCTAGTTTTTACAGTTAAGTGCATTTTTTTATGTTGTAGGTCACCTGTCACATTTCACCAGGGCAATATCTGTACCCTAGAAGTAATTCAGCCTCTCTCTCTGTTTAATTTCATGCTAATGTCTGGAAGATGTTATCTAGGTTACGCAGGCTGAGGAACGCTGTGTCCTTTCTTAATTTTCTTGTACTTCTTGGCTTTTGGCTATCTCTCTGCCCCTTCGCGTATTATGTTGGTCTCAACTTTATACAGATATTTATCTGACGTACGAACTGGCCAGATGAATTATTGCCCATTGCAAACTGCTTCTTTTAAAATTATCCGCTGGACTGAATATTGCCTGAAACGTTCTGACATTAAAGAGGACACATTACTATTTTTTTTGCCACAGATGCTGTAAATGGGACAATGAGAAATTCCTTCACATAACTGTTGGAAGTCCTGGCCAACTATTTGTTGTTTCCCAAGTTACTTTTAAGCTGAGTTCTCCAGAGCACATACATAATGTAATGAATTTCTGTTGCTGCAATATCTATGCCATACTTTGCATATTACATTTGATTGTTTATAACGTACATATATGTATGTTATATACTTGGAAGAAAACATTTGGAAGCATGGTGTATTCATTTCTATTCAATAACATGTTTTCAGTATATATCAAATGTAAATGGGAAAAGGGAAGCGCACCAAAATGTGTATGTTATGATTGTCTCTTGCAGATTCTGAACCTTTCTATAAGAGGTTCCTAAAAACGCTTTATTAATGAATGTTGCATCATTACTCTTTTATAGTTACAGCTGTTCAGGGCGAAGGAAACTCCCCAATCTCTCATACATTTAAAATATAGCATGATTTGTTCATATGTAAACTTATATTATTTATTTCTCCTTTGACTTCATTTTTTTGTGCCATGGTCCACTAGGGTAACATAAAAAAAAAAGTAATTAAAATGCCTGTTCTGATGTAATGATCAAGTAAAATGTAAAAAGATAGTAATACTTAAGTTAGATTCTCTCCCTGCTCCTTGCCAGGAATAGCTGGTTCATTAAGCCAAAGCAGAATGGAAGTGATGAGCAATGTACTTGCTTAGTGGGCTTATCTCATGAGAAGGTGGTGGTGTTACCCAGATCCTTATGATCATCATCTGCTGCTTGCGAATTTCCCGGGAGGACTTAAGTCTTAATGATGTGTGATCTGTCTTATGCTACGTTGGTTTGGATTATTAAGGAAGACACTGGAGACTGCTCCATACAGAGGTCAAAAGGCAAACAGGAGAATAATTTCTACATAAAACACAGAATGAGGAGTACAGATTTTGGGTGAACCTATGGCCATGGTGCCATGCAGTTTGCCTCCTGTAGGCTTGAAAGCATGCTGCAGGGCCTCAGTCTTAAGTATGCACATTATTAACTGGTAGGTAGGGCTCATGTGAATTGTGTCTTTCTGTTCAAATTATAGCTGCCACTTTATTTATTACAGCATTGGCTTATTAATTTGTTGTCAATTGAAGAAAGAAGTAAAAAATCAACTATAGTTCAAACTGTGATCTCTGAGGTATACCTGCTTTGAGTAGCATCCAACTCTGTCAATGCATATTCTAATATAAAGCCCTGCACAAAAAGATTGAAGTAGTGAACTGTCTCTGAGGAGGAAATAATTTCCATTTGCCTTGCCCATTGAAAAGCCAGCCAGGCATCACTTCTTTCTGATAAGCGTTTCCATAGGGAAGTTCTTTCCACTCATCCTGGGCACTTGTTGCAGGATATGATGAATCCAAAATGTGAAAGCTGGAGGCTTAGTCAAGGCAAATCCATTTCTTTTTGTTCTTGATCTCATTTCTCTTTCTATTTCTACTTACACCTCACAGCATTCTGCTGGAGAAACTGGCTGCTATTGGCCTGAACAGGCACACCCTCTGCTGGGTAAAGAACTGGCTTGACAGCCTTGCCCAAAGGTTTGTGGTCAATGGCCTTAAATCCAGTTGGAAACCGGTCATGAATGGTGTTCCCCAGGGTTCAGTGCTGGGTCCAGTCCCGTTCAATATCTTTATCAACAGTCTGGATGAAGGGATTGAGTGCTCCCTTAGCAAGTTTGCAGATGACACTAAGTTGGGTTGAAGTGTGGATCTGCTTGAAGGAAGGGAGGCTCTGCAGAGGGATCTGGACAGGCTGGATCGATGGGCTGACACCAACAGGATGAGGTTCAACAAGGCCAAGTGCAGAGTCCTGCACTTGGAACACAACAACCCCATGCAGCGTTACAGGCTTGGGGAGGAGTGGCTGGAGAGCTGCCTGGCAGAAAAGGACCTGGGGGTGTTGGTTGGCAGCAGCTGAACATGAGCCAGCAGTGGCCCAGGTGGCCAAGAGGGCCAATGGCATCTTGGCCTGTATCAGACACAGCGTGACCAGCAGGAGCAGGGAGGTGATCGTGCCCCTGTGCTCAGCGCTGGTGAGGCCGCACCTCGAGTGCCGGGTTCAGTTTTGGGCCCCTCACTACAGGAAGGACATTGAGGGGCTGGAGCGTGTCCAGAGAAGGGTGAGGGGGCTGGATGAAAAATCCTATGAGGGTCAGCTGAGGGAACTGGGGTTGTTTAGCTTGGAGAAAAGGAGGCTGAGAGGAGACCTCATCACTGTTACAACTGCCCGAAAGGAGGTTGTGACGGGGTGGGTGCTGGGCTCTTCTCAGAAGTGACAGCGATAGGACAAGAGGAAATGGCCACAAGTTGTGCCAGGGGAAGCTTAGATTGGGCATTACGAAAAATCTCTTCACTGAAAGTGTGGTCAGTCATTGGAACAGGCTGCCCAGGAAGGCGGTTGGGTTGCCATCCCTGGGAGTGTTTAAAAGACAGGTAGATGAGTTTCTTAGGGACATGGTTTAAATAAGTGGCCAGATATGGCTGAACTCTGCTATCTCTGAGGTCTTTTCCAACCAGCTGATTCTATGATCTCTTGTTGAGACTTAAACCTGTGTGAGTGTCTCAGAGGGAACAAGATTGAAGCTTATATAAGAAAGTATATCTCTCTTAAAAACTTCTTTTCTCTGGTAAACAAATGTAAAGAGCAAGTGGAATAGAGGCAGAGATTTGGTGGATATTAATTTTTAACAAGCTTACAGAATAGAATCTTTCAGAAGTGAGCTCTACATATATAATGTAACTTGCTGTATATACTAGTGGACGATTTCCAACCAGTTAAAACCAATGGATTTAATATTCATTATGCTAAGAAATTGCTTGAAACATAAAGATCTTGGATAGTAACTAAGTAGACATTATTTGGGGATGCTGAAATACGAAGGCTCAGTATGGGTCTTCCCAAAAGCAGTGACAGAAGTACTGTTGGCTTTGCTAAATGCAGACCCAGAACAGTGGGAAATATCCTGGAGCTGGGAGAAGATATGAAAGCGTATGCAACCAATCAGCTTATCGAGAAAAGAATAATTCTCCTTTCCAAGTATCAAACAGTAGCAGTACATCAATTGTTTTTAACTGGTAGTTGGAAAGAGTAATTTAGGGTATTTTCCTCTTCATGTTTTTGAGTAAGGTTATTGCATATGGTATGTCATTACGATATAAGCAAGTACTATTAATTTATACAAGAACTGCTTGTTTTTGGTTAACTTGGCATCTTTTGTAGTCCTTACCTGTTCTCACAGCACTCTTAGTAAACAGGATCAGATTTAAAATGATAAATGAAAGAGTAAAATATAAATTATAAGAATTGTGCTCTGTAAACAATAATTGTCTCCGAACATGTATACTTCATAATTTAAGTAATAGACTTCTTTAAGTTCTTTATTCTCTGGATAGTCCTGGTAGCCCTGATCTGCACCTTTCATATAAGATTTAAGTTTCCTGAAACACAGTGGTGGTATTGCTGTGTGACCACTTAAATTTGGTGTTGCAAAGAATTAGAGTACAATCAGACATTTCTACTGAACGCAAAGGACTACCTGACTATCCAAGACCTGAGGTTTATGGGTGAAAAGTTAGGGTATTTTGTTCATCATTGTCTAGTTAATTATGAAAACACATTAATTTAACGAATGGTAAACTGATCATTTTTCAATGTGAATTTTAGAAAGCATTATTGACAATGTAGATTTAATTTGTTTTTTATTTATATATTTGAACGTATTTTTATGTATAATTATATGCATACAGACATACAAAAATACACATTTTCTTCCTTCTGATGGAGGCAGAAATAGTAGATCACAAATAAGGTTGTAGAAGCTTGACGGCAAACTAAGGGAATGTGAGAGCAGTCAAGCAGGGAAAATTGTGTGACTGACGTTTGCATTGCAGGCTCGAGATGATTTAACTGATAATGACTTTCAGAGAACAGCTATACCTTTCAGTGTAATGCATTGATGTAAAGAGCACAACCTATTTTAAATGGTAGGGAATTTTGGAAAATGAGGTCTGCACTGGAGGAAAAATTCACAGTATTTTAGAAGTTACAAAGGACTATTGTCTTGGAACAGTTTAGGAAATTCAGTTACAGGTAGAGAAGGTAGAATGGGTTAGCATTTAGGAAATAAAGATTAAATAGATTAAATGGGTCTGTAGGGAGTTGATGACGTTATGTCAAGGTAAAGAACAAGACTGGGACACAAAAAGGAATCCTGTGCAGGATGGGTGCTTGAAGCATGGAGTTAGATTTTGGAGGGCAGATAAGCGTGACATTGCCTTGGTAAAGAACTCAAAAAGAGGTGGGGACTGAAAAGTATGAGAAGAGACCAGAATTTGGATAAATGGATGGAAAATGTAGAACCAGAGAAGCAAACAACCCAATTTCCTTCTTTGTTCCCTGACATGTGTATATATATTTATTGCTCACTCAGTAAAGACTTTATGTTTTTTGAGGTAAAACAATTGCCATGCTGGAATATCAGTTTTCAGAAGGCAGCCTCTCTGGGAGTAGCACTACTATCCAGAATCTTTCCAATATGCTGTGACTGAACTGTGTTGCATGAATTGACCCCTTTTTGAAGAATGGTATTCTCAATACTTATCCCAGAGTACAACTTGACAAGCTTTTAGTTAAATAGAGAATAGGATAAGTGATGGTTTTACCAGAACTCCAATTTAATATCTCATAGATATGCTGAAGAGTTTGAAAGAACTGTCTTTCCACTTTCCACTCTTGGAAATATTTTACAGCAGATATTAAAAATATATATCAATTTATTGCTTTTAACCCCAAACAACTGTTTTTTCTGTGTAAGCTAGCTACTTTGAAATGAGAAAAAAAATAGTATCCTCTACTTACTCAGAAATGCTGAGTAGTTTAAATTACAGAAGATGAGTAAAGCAATGAAATAATATTATAAAGATGCACCCCTGCTTCTTGGAGAGAGGTTGACTATCAAGTTAAACTTGTGCTTCTGCATCTTCTGTGTGCTCAGAAATGAAAAAGATAATACTGTTAATCAGCAGATAGAAGGAAAAAAACGTTTTAACAGATTGAGCTGTGAGGCAGGCTGGAGATGTGAAGCTCTTTTATGTCTCCTTGAGGCTCTTTTCCCCAAATCTCCTGTTTGGAGTACAGTCCCATCACTGCATATGCCATCAAGACCAAAACTTTTGTTAGGTAACCTTTCTCTTATACTTGGTCTGTATAGACTGTGAAGCCAGCCCTTGCCAAGTCCTGTAATATGTTTCACGTATGGGATCAGCCCCCCCCTTTTATGTTTATCTCAATCCTGACCTTTGCTTGAGTGTGAAAAGGAAAGAGGAATGAGACTTATTTATTATTTTTGCTGTCAATTTTGTTCAGAGTCTGTTTACTTTTGCTCGAATCTTAGACAAAGGCTGGGGGTTTGTTTCTTCATTTACACTCTGGTTCCATGATGTGTGTAAGACAGTGCATGACCTTTTTCTTAGCAGAATGAAAGATAAATATAGGTTGATATGTAGAAGTAATCCACTGCTACGAGGAGCCTCATCAGCATGTTCATCATCTGCTTTTGCACTTAAGTTTAATGAGGAAACTTGTTCAGTTGCACATAGCCAATCTGCAAACAATAAAGGCATAGCTGTTATGAACTAAAGTATTAAAAAAATTAAAACCCTCCTCATTTCATTTGTTGAAAAACAAGGAGAAGGGATAGACGTATGGCCACCCACTTTGTTGTGCAAATTGCAAGAAGTGAAAATAACTTGTGACAGAACTGCCTGAAGGTTTCATTTAGCCTGTCACACATGGCCTCAATAATACTATGAAACAGTTTCTTTTACCCTCTCCAACCTACCCAACCCCTTCTGCTACAAAATCTGCAAAGTGTTTTTCAAATTAAGTGTGCACTGTTTCCCTTTTAAGTTTCAGGAGCAAGTGGCTGAGAAAGACATGCTGTGAGATTGGAAACAATCTGCATTGGCAACCAAAGGAGATACCTGCTGGTTTGCAAGCAACGCAGAAAATATGCCAGCCTTGCAGAGTGCTCTGTGGCAGTAATTCCAGAGTTGACTGATATTTATTTGTGCTCTGCACTGGCCTTTCTCAGGCTGCTAAGGGGAGGAGGGTGGATTTAAGAGGCCTTGGAAAGTTGTAGCAGTATAGGTCATACGTTATTAGCACGTTGCCTGGGATTTGGAACTGATGTTTGCCTCTTGAGACTAGATAACAGCTTTCTGGAAGTGCTGTGCCTTCCTTCCCCCTGTGTGAATGGGTACGAGTTTGGTGCAGCAGTTACGCCTGGGGGTTTGACTGCTAAACACATCATTATCAAAACTGTCATAGGAGAAGAAATTAAATAGGGCTACTTGTACGTTCTGATGAAGAACTGATAGTGTCAGAAACAACCTTGGCAGCCATTTTATAGTAATTTATGGTAGAGGAGTGGCTATTGCATCCTAAATAAGAACAGATCACTTATCAACTGAATACTTGACTCAGATAAAAGTCTAAAAGAAGAAGAAATGAATACAAGGAATGAATCATAAAAACAATCGTGTTGTCATAACTGGATAACAATGAGTTTTTTGAAAGAGAAGAGTATGAGCTTCATGTTTCTTGTGGAGACACACAGGATATATGAAAGAAGACAGTAGATCAGTACACGTCTGTAGTCTAGATGGATAGGAAGGCATAGAGGGAGATCCAGTAGTTGCTTCTGTTTTGCTGCTGGATACATCTTTTTAAACTTTTTCCATGTATGGGTTTATATAAACACGCTAATTCAGGCTTGAAAGACTTCATCTGCAGCCTGTATCGTATAGTATTGTATAGGAGTTGCTCCCCGATCCGTACACAGATTCAGTAATCTTCTGCATGCACTGGATACAGCTCTCTGCAGGTTTTACCTGTATTAAATTGTTCAAGACAGGTAGGTGGTGTCAGTCAAGGAGAAGCCAGGATTGTGCTAGTCAACCCTTAACAATGTGTGGTTTTTGATTACTCCGCTCGTGGTGGGTACTGCAGTCCTCGGGACTGCGGTACCGGCTGTTGGAATGTTGCATTGCTTGTTCTTTCCAGCTCCCCCTGGTCTACAGCTGGGAATGTTCCCCAGGATGAGGATCTTGTGTTTAGTGAGCTAATCAACAGGTAGCATCACAGGGGTGTAGCATATTAATAGTTTGAGAGAGAGCTATAAACTCTCTCTTCCAGCCAGAAAGAGATTAAACCTGTCAATGATGTAATCTGATTAAAAATAGGGGCAATGTTCCAGAATATATTCTGGACTTTCTTTTCTTTTCTAGCCTTGCTTTTGCATTTCTCGACCTTGATTAACAACCAAGCAGTAAGAGAAGGGATGGTATTTCTAAATAGGTGTCAAAAAGAAAGCAGTGTGGCGATCTAGATCTTTGCACTGATGTTTATTCTTTCTACTATGGAATGGCTGAGATTTCCGTAGTCATTAATAAGATACAACTATTGGCTTTTACCAGTGCAATCAAAACGTTTTGTCACTTGATGATATGTGGGCCTTTACAGATGGATGAAGGTGCTCCTGAAAAGCTTTGATACACCTGAGGTATCTAAAGTGAATCTGCTTTACGGCTGTGCAGATCTGCAAGTGATAGCGACAGATAGTGAAAGTCCGATGTATTCCTTCAGCTTCTCTGTGACCATCCTGTTAGACAGAAAAACCCCAGCTAGTTTGAATTGCATACAATATGGCTTTTGATAATTGAGCCAAAGAGAAAATAGTGTGGCGCAGTGCAGATGCAGGAATTCACATATAAATGTAGTTGCGGAAAATAGAAAAGGCTAGTTATCACCCTTCTTTTTTTTCCCCTGAAAATTTGTTCTTTATCAAGTGCCTTGTTGAATTTAGTATTGAGAAGATTTTAGAGAGACAGAACAATAGAAAGAACAAACTTAGCGAGTTGCATAGAACTCGAGGAAACAACCAAACTTCACAGCTGTCTGGTAGAAAATCAGAAATCAACACAGACTTAAAACGTACAAGGAGGATCGTTTCATTCTCTTGTGTTTTCATATTTTGCACTAATAGTAAATGGCTTTATGTAATTTTCAATTTAAAAGAGCTGGCAAGACAGTAAATACAATGCTATAATTTTATACTAGATCTTTTTGTAGTTTTTCTGTTGATACAGCTCAGAATTGTCAATCCAATACAGTATTAAAGCAAAGGAAAGAAAAAAAGGAAAAAATGGGAAAAAAAGGAAAAGAAAAGAAGAATAAAAGAAAAAAAAAGTTTTATCCAAGGAGTCAGAGGGCTGGCTTAAAATTAGATCTTATTATTATTTTTTTCTCTCTTGTCTTCCCTAGTTATGATTTAACACTTTTTGTTGGCAATTATATTTTTAAGTTTCTTTCTGCAGTTAAGAAGGTTGGATTTTATAGTTTCTTTTTTAATAGTAAGAACAGGTAATAATTTTAATATCAATCCTGATGTAAAAAGATATGTAAAAAAAAAGAAGCAGAAATTGGTAGTAATTTGAGGTTGTCATCTTAAAACTTGATACCAGTATGAGATGCAGCTATAATTAAGAATAGGTTTCAGAAAAAGGGTTTCAAAATAGTGGAAAGCACATGAACTTAAATTAAACATATTAAGGTTTCAAATATTTTCAGTCATATTACATGACTGGGTCTGTGTCCTCAAAGCGTTTCTTGACAGAATGCTTCATCTGGAAAACATTTGCAGACAATATGCTGACGGTAGATATAAAATGCTTTTGCTTTACACCAGATTCTAAAACTATTTCTTTTTCATCTGACACAGAATTTCTTCTAGAAAAAGGTGGCTCAGGGAAGAAGAAGATTGTGTAAGTTTTTCTGCTTCTTCAGAAGCCGAAAACAACATTTGGTTGCACATGCCAAGAAGCCAAGTCTAGGCAGAAAACTCAGCTATCCCCAATATATAAGGTTATTGTGCTCAAATTATTTCAGGTTAGGTTAATCATGCCTGTTTTCATTAAAGCAATGTCTTGTTTTTTCATGATTTTCTGATTAAATGCTGTCTATTCATTGTGCTCCGGAGTCACATAACATTATCCAGAATTTTTATCCAAGGACTGGGGAGGGGGGATGATAGCTCCATGTTCTAGGAAGCTACTCCTGTGTTTTCTGTGTCCAACACTGACAGCAAACAATGTTTGGGGCTAACACCGGGCTTCTCGTGGAAGTTGAATCTGTATTGATAGAAATTGCTATGCTAGTTAAATTCACATTGAAATTGTAATGTCACACGCCATATTCTGTTACACCTTTCCATCTAGAGTAGTTTGTGATTGTGAAAGCACCGGAGTTACCTTTTCCCCTTTATTGTAATTTCAAAAGTCTTCTGTGGTCTGAGTCCAGTTACTCTCTTTGGTGTTGTGATGTTTCATTTATGACACTGTTTGCAGGGGGAAAAGCCACATGGAATTTTCCCCATATTAAAACAGCTGCTAGCACACAACTTGTGATGAAGAGAAATATCTGGAAGTGGAAACCTAGAAATAAATCAAGTGAAAAGAAATTTCTCTTCTCGTGTTCTTCTGCTTATAGAAGAACCTTCAGGAGAAACCAGATAGCCCAACAAAATTGGGATAATTGCCAGCCACAGTGTAAAGCTGTTGGTTTTGGTTTTTCTTTCAAATTTGTATTGTTATTAAGGTTTTTTTCCAATTTATTAGTTCTTTCTATATGTAAAGTTCTTAAGTTATTGAGCTCCCACTGATCTCCAGCTCCACTCATGACTTTTTGTTAGACTCTCAACTGCTAATAATATGTAATTCAAAATTCACCCATAGATCTAACAGAGCTTTGCCTGGTGTGGGGAACATGTTTAGGAGATTCGGAGGATTCTACTGCTCCTGGAGCATTGGCTGACATGGTGTGTGCACTGGCTGCGTGGTGGGATCACAGCCATGCAGACCTCCCCTACTTCATCTAGATGTAGCAACTAAAGTTGAAGAGACGGTATATTGACTTTTAGGGGATGCTTTCTGTGCCAGCTGTCTTGAGGCAATATAAAGCACAGTTTTAGATTAGTGGGAAGCAGGATTCTCTGGGCTGAGAATAAGATAAACTTGGCTCCCTTGTTGCACTTGCATTTACAATTCTTGTACTACTGATATTTACTCTGGACCTTTGGTATTTCAGAGTGCTATTTTATTTTAAACTAATGTCAACTTTGATTACCAAAGACAGTTTCAAAAAATCAGAAAATCAGTCGCACACACCTAAAGAAAAAAATATTTCATTTCGTCAGGCTACAAATACATTCATATTTTTAATTTCAGATCTTTAAATATAACATGTAGACATCTTAATGCCTCGCTCACATTTTATTTTTCCTTCTTTCCTACCATATAATTAACAAAGCTTTGTCCCATCACTTTTTTCTTTTTGTCACTTTGTAATTCCTCAAAACTAAGGAGTATTAAAAAACCCTGTAGAAATAAAAAAAAAAAAAAAAAAAAAAAAGAAGGCAAATGGAGAATTGGGAAAAGAGAGGGGGAAAAGAGTTGGTGCTACTATGTTTTCCTATTGTACTTAGAAGAATGGGGGGACCAATATTTTTGGAAATTTTGGTCAATGAGAAATACAAAACCTGGTTTTGAAGGCAAACCATTTTCAAATTAAATTTCCCTCAGCTCTAGCTGCTTTTGCTTTTACCTGTCAAATAACAGGAGGCTTTACAGGCTGCTGATTTGCTCCAATCCAACAGGAGTCACGAGCATGTGACTTCAAGCATTTTTGAGTAGTTTTTCTAAGATCAGCTTAATTGATGTCCTACAGGACTGTGGATGTAGTTAAAGTTAAGTACGTGATTAAGTGGATTGTTGGAACTAAGCCAGAACACTTGACACCTTAGAGAGTCCACTTCTTAGTCTGAGTTTGTGTAATATGCAGTCATGGGGAATTGTCTGTCTCTTCTAAGAAAAGAGAAACTTTCCAATTCCAAACCTCCAGCTCTTCCTTTCTTTCATTCTTTAAATGTACTCTCTTTCCAAGCCCACCTCTGCTTGAACTCCCCTTCTAAACATAAAAGTACTGAAACGCATAAGCTCTTTAGTTTTTGACTGCATAGGTGAATGTTTTCCTCTCTTTAGCTGCACAGAATCCAAATGTCAGCTCAGCAATGTTACCTTTTATTTTTTCTAATTGATATTCCAAAATGGCTTCTGCATAGGACTCTTTGTTAAAAGTGGGTAGCTGGAAAATAAAGACATGTAAAAATAAAGCTTTATGCCTTTTCTATTAAAATGACTTTTTCATAGTGGATGGACTTTAGCAAATGTGTTGCTTTCCTGGGACACTGACAGCTTGCTTAAGTGTTTAGAATGTGATAACGCTGGTCTGCATTTATAAGGACTAATAGCAGAGATCCAGGAAGAGATAAACATGACTAGGGGATTTCCATTGCCTTAGCCAGGTACTCAGAAGTGGAAGAATTAAAAAATACATACAGTATGTTTTAACAATAAAAAAATCTGGACAACTGGACTTTGGCATTGCTTGTTCTTCAGTTAATTCTGGATAGGAAAAGTCAAGCAATTTTGGCATTTCTATACCATGGAATCCCACAGTTAATTATTATACAGTAATGAAGCTTTAGGTTTTTTTTTTTTTTTTGTAGGAATACTGTGAGAGGAAAAGCTATTTGTAGAGACTGACTCTACTTCTATTGTTGTCTTAAACATCGACTGGTTCTCTGTCAATATCGCCTGGCTCTGTTTGTACTGTTGTCTAACAATTTCTTGAGTGCCGGGGATCCTGCTGGGCTGAGTAGAGGAAGGGGAGGAGGTGCAGCAGCAGGTGCTGCCCTCCCACACCTGACTGTGCATGCGGGCCCAGAGGGTTCAGGCAGAGGTGGTTCTGGCAGGGTCTGTTGAATGGCCAGCGACCCTGGAGCCCCCAGCCCCGATGCCAGAACCTTCGCAGAGAAGCCTCTACACATTTTCCAGAGGTCCATGGAGTGGTGACTATTTCTCTCTCCGTGTCCAAAATACTAGTTTGTTGTTTTGGCCGTGTCCAAACCCAATACTGAGTTTGCTGTTCTGGCCGCGCCCAGTATATTTGTTTCTGTGGTTAAGATAAGTACTGATTTGTTGTTCTGACTGTGCCTAAGGTAAACCCTGTTTGGATTTACCCTGGAAGGTGTTTAGTCTCTAATTTGCTGTGCGGACATCAAAGGACCTGTCCCCCTCCTGACTGAGCAGGTGTGTGAGGGGGCAACCCGGGAGTGGGCCCTGACACTACTACGTTGTCATGTTGTTCTACAGACTGAGAGTTTTTCTTTGGTTGATGACATTATAAAGATTTTGCTCATCCTTTGCCAATTAGGTAGAGTCTCTGTTCTCAGTAAATGTTGCATGAGCCTTTGCTGCATCATCTGAGAAGGTGCACCTGCAAATTGTTATTTTATACTTACATGATTGCATGATGATGTTAGCTGGCACACAGCACAAAGACAATAAATCTAAAGCTTTTATGTATAGAGCATTTTGTTTTTATTGACCTTTGTTAGTTAGAACAACTGCTATATTTCAGAGGTACCAGAAAAATTCACCTCCTCCGGCTCCTCTATTATAACAGTTTAACTGTATGTTTTTCCTGGTATATAAGTGAAATCCTACTCGGCTCTCTGGCTGCTAGTATTTAAAGAAAAGCAGAATTTAAAGACAAACTGTCATACCTTTACTTGTACTGTAGAACATTTTAATGTGTCACTAGCACTAGTACAGTCTACTGGAATGCAGCCTCCCCTCCGAACTGCAAATCTCATTCTCTTGGTAGATTCTGATCTGGATTAGGAGATAAAAAAGAGTCCCTATGCAGTTTGCTGCTACAAGGAACAAGTATATCTTTTCTTTTCCTATCTGGCGCAGTTATGCTGGTAATCTCCTCAGGTTTGCTAGTGCCAGCCTGTATCCCTTTGCTGCATCCTCTTTCATTACTAACTTTTGAGCAATCCTGAAGTTGGGGCTTTTTCATTTCAGCCCAGGCTGGTTTGTATTTGTAAGGGCGAAGTGTTGCAATAGTCAGGAAGGAGTAGGGGAATTCAAGGGAAGGTGGTGCTGGGAGGAGCAGGGACTCAAGAGTGCTGATACCGCTTTTGCTTGTACATTTGCATTGTTTTCTCTTAAATAGTAAATGTGTTCTATATAGAAGTTACTTCACTTTGCAGTTGTTGTATTTTCTGGTGAAGTGAGGTGAAAGCAGTACAGAACACAAGTGGCAGTCTAAGGAAGAGGTTCTCCTAAGGACATGATGACAGGTTTTCAGTTTTGCAGTAAAACTTGCAGATGTGTTAACTTATATTAAATAATTCTGCATCAGCCCAATTTTACAGATGCTTCCGTGTTAGGTAACATAAATTCGTCTACTTTTTTTACTTCATTCTTCTGTGTCTTTTTAGAAATAATATACCTGATTTCTGTGACAGTGACCTATAAATAAACCCATTCTGTTGAGACCTCTGCTCAGTACACGATTCTCAGAATAACATGCCTACATTTTTCTGAACATCAGGATCACTCTGATATGAAGATGGAAGACTTTGTGAACTGTTTTGCATTCCAAAGGTGTCTGGTTTTCCATTGTGCCTTGTCAAGGGTTAACTCTGGATCACTTAATAGTGTCTACTGGAGTGTTTTGATCCCAGCTGCAATGCCTGGTCTGTTACCAGAGCCAGTTGTTACCTGTTTGTCTCTTCAGGCTTACACTGGCAGTACACAGTTCTGTGTTGTTGCCTTCTTACTATGCTCTGTTGAAAAATATGTATTTTAATTTTTTTGTTTCTTTTGCATGGAATACATTCTTCCTTAGATTCTTGTGTTGCCATTTCACAGTCTGAGTGAATTTCACTCTGCCTAAGTGAGTTAAAACCTCCCCTAAATCTCAAGTGCTCCAACATTCATTACTGTTAGGCACCTTCTGACAGTCTCCCGTGATGCTCTTCTCAGATGAGGCCACTGACAAGCGGTTTTTGAAGAGAAAAAAAGATTACATACGTTATATGGGTAAACTACTTGTTAATTACTGATGTGGGACTAAAGAATCAGTATGTATCTAGTCCCTGCATTCAACACAAAACCCACCATAAATTCTGTATTTGTGATTCTCAACAGGACAGCATTAAAACCCAGGTACTTGTTCATTCATTTTAAAGGTGGCAGCCAGTAAAGGGAGGTACTTGTGTGGTAGCATCCTTATGGTGTTTTTCGGGTATTTTGTATTAACTAAATTGAGCTAACACATCTTAAAAAGAGATCTGTTTTGCCCATTGAGACAGGAATGTGAAAGCAACTAATTCACCGCATAGCTGGAAAATAGCAGAAAGTCAAAGGCAGCTCCTGCAAAAGCACTGGGAGTCAGTGAGCATTGCTTTTGCAGATATTCTTATCCGTGTGGTTACCTGCGTGCACAGATAGATATTTTCAGGAAAATAAATTGTCACGAGGTGGTGGAGAGAAGACTGGCATTATTCGTAGGTATTGAACTGTGATTGGTAAAGCACATCTCACCTGTGGAACTTCCTCAACTAGAATAATTTATCTACAGCCGCTGTGCAGGAAGACTTGCTTTACTAAAATAAAAATAAATCCATTTTGTCTGTACTAAAGTATGAAGATTCATATACCAGAATTAATTAGTTTTAACCTGTTATTAAAGCTGGGCCTTGCTTGTAGTGCTCACTGGATGTTTTGTCTGCTTCCTCCAGTGCAAGCTAAAGCTGGAGCTCAGTACAAAAGTTTGAGAGTGTGATGTCTCAGCTGGAAGCTCAAAGGTTTTGGGAGAACAGGGGTGCCTGGGCTGTCGTGACAGGTTGGTTGGACTTGATGATCTGGGAGGTCTTTTTCAATCAGATGATTGGAGGCAATTTCTTGGCTGTGGTTATTCCCTGGTTAGTAAGATAGGTCAGCAACTCTAGCAGGCACCCTTTGAAACCAGATACAGATGAATTTTGCACTCAAACTAGTTCAACTCTTCTTCACAGTTTTCCATCCTCCCATGGCACTCCATGTTGGCATTTCACATATTTCATCTGTTGTGCATACTCTGTGCTCCTGTCTCTGGCCTCTAGTTCTTATTGAGGGGAGGCAGCCAGAGAAGGAGGTGGGGAATGAGGAAGTGATCAGTACTCTCTGGGTTCTTACCTGGTTGCCTGTAGATGAAGATGGCTGGCCCAGTGCGGGTGGTTCTTTTCCATTTTATTTAAATTGTATTTAAATTTAAAGAAAATAAATGTTTATTTTTTTTTTATTTGTTTAAGAACAATGAGACAATTGGCTTAAATGTGCTACTCTATGGAATTTAAAAGGAAATAAGTTTGTCCTATTACCTCAACCATTATATGAGATGAAATAGATTTTGACATCTGATGTCTGATTGTTCTGTGGAGGCGAGTTGCTCAGTCCCTTGCTGTAAACGTTTAAAACTGCCATGTCATAAGTGCAGTCCTTTTATATTCCTTCCGGTGTATTTTTTTTCCTGACTGCCAAGGACTAATTTGGGTGGAGGGAAGGACTTCAGAATCATTTCCTAAAAAGCTAAAGGAACTTGGAAGAGAGGGAAGCAGAAAGTGGGCTTCAGTTCCTGCCAGCTGGCTGAGCTCAGCCCCAGTGAGACAGCCCGTGCTGCCAGTCCCCAGGAATGCGCTGGCAGGAGCGCCTTACCCAGCCCACCCGCTCCCAGGTGGGGAAAGGCAAGCGAAGCAGTCCTTTCCTTGCTGGGATTTGCCATGTGATATATTGGACTATTTTAGATATATTACATTAATATTTCTGGCTTTAAATTGGGAACGGCTGTGGTTAAAGTATCCTGGATTCTGTGGTCAAATAGTTGATGTTGGCAATTTCTGTGGTCGCATATTTGGTAGCTAACGCTTTTTATGAATTCCAGATTTTTCTCCTCTGGGATAATTGTGCCTCTGGAACTAATGTTGGAAGGCTTTCATTTGGTCATGTTTGTTGCTTTTTCCTTGAAGATCACAGCTCTTTCTTTATTTCTACCACAGATATATGGGTGGGAAAACAACAGAACATCCCTGTAGCTACATCTAGTACATCTATCTGTACAAGCAAGCGTTCATTTTTCCTAGAATATGTTGTTTTGTGCTATACCATCAGTATATTGATTTGCTTTAAAGCTTGTGCTGAAAGGGCTCCTAGTGAGTGTTATTGGTTTGCTTAGGAGATGAAATTACTCATCTTTTCTGAATGAGAAGAGCTACGTTCTGAAATATGCTATTCTAGTTCAGGGAAGCTGGGATGATTAACCCAAGCTAATGATCACATCCAGAGGGATCTTTTTCATTCAAGGCAGAAATGGCAGCGGTTGACTACTAAATGGGACAAATAAAATTAACTGTTATGAAACAGAAAAACATTCAGTGAATTTCTGCTCTATATTTAGGAAGGTCCTGAAGGGGCCATTTCCCACCAAGCACTTAATGTCGGCATGTTTTTGATGCTGGTGCAGAAGCTATTAAAATTACTTAGTACGGTCCAGCCTTTTCAAGGTCAGCTCACAGATGTGTGTCTGAGCAAGCCATTTTGAATTCTTTCAGCCTTTGACACGCAGATATTTGTTACAAATACAGGAATGCACAGAAGTCGGCAGAAATTATTCAAGCTGAATTTATCAGTATTTCAAGTAAGCACTCATGGTGATTTGGTTGACCATAGCCTGGCTAAATATACATAACAGAAAGTTGGGGAAAGTTGACAAGAACTGTGGGGTGTTTTTAGAAAAGGAAAAAAAAAAAGAGGGATAGGAGCATGGGGAGCCAATGAGCTCAAGGAAACTAAATATTTTAAAAGAACTCTAATTTTTGTCAGATCATACATTTTGCTGGCAAAAGTATCCTATTATAGTAATAGTTTTAGATACTGAAAAAGTTCTGAATTTAGTAATGTACATTTAATCATCAGTCATTAACAAATGCTGTGTATTTTAGCTGGATTTAAAGTACGTTTGAGTAAAATTCATATATATTGTAAGCAAGAGTACTCAGTTTACTTTTTCTTGTAGTATTACGCTAGTGGAAAAAAATAAAAAGATGCCTCTTGAAAGGTTTTAACAATCAAATTGTGCAAAAGATGCTTTTAACTTACCAGTGGTTATTTGCTGTTGGAAATCTGAGTATATAGCCATCAAGGCCTGCTGTCTTCTGCTTATTGCATATTAAAAAGAAAAACATCCAAACCAATATGCCTTGTTTAGAACATTTCTGGGACAAATTTCCCAGAATATTCCTTAAAACACCCATAAACCCCTCTTTCTTGATGAGCTGGCAAAACATTCAAATACACTGGCTGATATTTTTGAGGTGGATTTCCAACTCTCCTTTTCTTCATTGTCCTGAAATGCGTCTTCGTGCCTACTAATTACTAAAAGGATGTGAGGTTTGAGAGTACCAAACACTTCTGTGTTTCGTTACATTAGTCTGAGGCTGCAGTGAAAAAGTGGAAGTTGATGATTCTTGGCTGTTCCCTTCTTTTGTCCTGATGTATTTGGGGAAAGAAAGAAAAAATCTCCTTCACTTGTGTGAGACTGGTTTATTTGTGTTACTTTTGCCATGTAACCAGGAAAAACGCTGCATTAAAGACACTAAACTCTTTTTGGTTGGCTGGAATTCACATTTCAAAATCATTTGCCATATTGGCATGAGTGAGAAATTCCAGTGTCCAATATAAAAGCATATGACTGAACAGTTTGGAGAATTAAGGAAAGCATCAAAAGCTGCCAGACTGGCCAAGAACTTGCAAATTTTGCAATAGGATGTGCGTGTACTGGTATATCTGCCATTGTATCACTGAAAGTGAGAGCCCTGGGAGCATGAATCCTATTATTGTCGTCTTGTAGTCCTTTTCATGTCCCTGTCCTGCAACTGAAATTTGGCCACCCACTTATTGTCAGGGAACACTGCCCTTCAGCGTTCTTTATCTTTGAGATCATCTCTCTTCACGTGCTGTATTTTTGGTGAATAAAGGTGGTGTGTGAAATTGCCATTCTTGGAACTCCTGTGTGAAGAGGGGAAAAAAATTATTGAAGGGAACAAGGGTATTTTCTAGAGCAACAGAGAAATTATAGGATTATTGTTTTCAATCCCATTACATCTCTGGGAAGGCTGGTCCATCTACAAAGGAATGAATTTCTGTTTTGTTAGGAAATCTCATTTGGATTAAATCTTGATATGGGACATAGTAATACAAGAGACGACAAGAATGATTTCTGATGGCCAGAATAAGAAAGGTAAAAAGAAAACCAGTGAAAGTAATTTTTATAAGCAAGAAGAACAGAAAGCTGTAATGAGTAAGTGAGAAGAGCACATTAAGAGGTTTGGAAAATGCATTTTGTGGGAAGGAAGACTTCTATTTCAAAATACTTTTTATATTACATTATGCATCTGGCAGAACTTCTGATCTTCTAGCTTTAACAAAAATGAAAGCCAATGTCCAGAGACACTGTAAACTAAGAATCGATCTTTTGCAGGGTTTCCCTCCTCTGTTCTTGCTCATTCTTTTCTTTGAAATTCCAACATGATATTTTTTTATAATATTACTGTTGGATTGATGCTAACAAAGGTCCCTTGCCTTTCTGTAACTTTTGGATGGTAGCTGAAGCTTTTATAATGCTTTTTATCTTTCTAATACTTTCCAGACACTAACTAATTTATCTTAACAACACCCTGTGAAAGAGGTAAAGTAATTCAGTGATATTATTTACAGATGAGAAATCAAAGGAAAGGAAGTGAAGCAAATAGTTTAGAAAGACAGTACAGTTGGGAATAAAGGCCACCAGTATATGCAGATCTGCCTGGCAATCAGGTAACTGTAACATATTTCTCATGTTTAAAAGATGTTTGGATTCTTTGCCTCTAAATGTAATTATTCTTTCCCAGTTTTTAATTCTTATTTGGTTTAAATGAAGCAGGACTGGACTTAAAACTAATCTGGCAAATGTTAGACAACTTTTTATTAAAGAAAAACTTGTTCACTAGAAGGGTTTCTGGCATACTTCCAGTCCTTTTGAGTCCGTTTTAAGATTCTCTTACAATGTATAGTAATTATTATGCTATTCGTTTTGCCATATAGTATACTATGTTAAATTTAACATTCCCCTCATCTTTCTCTTGGGGAAACGCAGTAACAGTTACGAGAGATAGATACCTACTGAACCGTATTTTAAGTAATCTTTATGTACTTTAAGTAACTTTCCAAAAAGGAGGTTAAACAAGTGAAACAAATGGTAAAGAATAATCTTTAATAAAGGCAGGAAATAAAGTATAGTTTTTAATATATCACATAAGTAAGAAGGCATCTACGGTGAACTTTACAAAGTTACAAAGGAAAAAAACCTCCTACCCCAGTAATATATTGAGAACTGAAATACCATCTTCACTTCCAGTTGGCGTAGTCCTTCTTAATTAACATATTTGCTATAGATTAATGAAGTCTTAGAAGACTGATAAGAATGCTCTTTTATGTAGGATGATTTTTGATCTAATTAGTTAACCGTCAGGACCGCTTGTAGACCCTCAATAAATTTGTGGTGAAAATGTTTTTCCCTTTGGAAAATGTATCTGCTCAGTATACATTTTGCTCATGTCCTTTCTTTTCACCTAGTGTTTAAGTTTGCAGTGACAGAGCTTGTCCATGCACTGCTGAGGGACAGACTATCAGAACTTTAATTTTATAAAAGATTTACTTAGGTTTCACTATTTTTTTGCCTTAAAAAAAATTCTTTGAAGGAACTGTAAAACCTTTCCCTTCTTCCACCCCTCTCCTCCCATCTCCCATTTCCTCAGGAAAAAAACCCCACTCTTTCTAAATTACAAAGTCATTTTGTGGTCCAAAATAGCCTCCTCTTCCCAACAACCCTCCGTTTCCCTCTCATCTCTGTTTTCTCCCACCTCCGCTGTACTTTTAAATATAGGCTTGAGTACCTGCCAGCTGCATACCCAGCCTTCAGAGCACAATCTGGGGGGGATCATCTTTCTGCCTTCATTTACAACCAGGGAGAAAAAAAAGTCCTGGAACAGTGGAGGATATTTCATATATTGAGTTCTATTCTTTAATTTAATCTCCTTGTTGCTTACTTGGCAAAGCAACTGATCCACCATGAACTGCACATGTCAGATGCTTCGTAATTTGCTGTGGTTAAAAGGAATCAATATTGTGCCCCTGGAGACTCAAGCTGAGGATGCTTTACTCCATAATATTCCCTAGGTCTCCAAACAAAACAACAATAAGAATTTGAGATTTGCTTACAGTAGTTCTATTGGATCAGTAAAGCAGTTTGGGCATAGACAGCTGTTTTCCTTTCAGGATGTGAGGGAGTTGAATCATGGAGTGTGAGGGCAAAATAATTCTGTGATAGAGGCTATTAGGGAAAATTTATCTTAATGGAAGGAGACAATTCCAAACAGAATAGAGAAGTGAGTGGTTATGCCTCTAGGTGAACTATCAAAGATGACAATTTGACAAATTTTCGTTTTTGCTCCATTTGTGTGGTCCCAATGAACAGACTTCTGTGTTTCATTCTGTTGGGTTGAGTCTAGCTGTGTGCTATGAACAGGTGAGCGTGATCTCAACAGTGAAGTGTTTTGACCTGAAGAAATTCTATCAGGAGTAAATCAGTTCAGCTGTTCACTATTTGGCATTTCTGGTCTGTAGTTCATATCCATTGGAAGCCGCATTCACTGCTGTTTCAGTGTGACAGAAGTGATAAGATAGCCAGGTAAGACACTTTGGTAGGAGCTGTCCCATGAGTATGTGCACAACTGCTCATCTTCCCGTTTCTGCAGAAGTTTGGGCAGCAGCAGAGATAGACATCTGCAGAAAAGTCTAAATGTGGCGAATACTATAAATCAGAAATTGTAGGTGTTAGAATTGTACAGGACTTATAGTCTTGAGAAAGTATCCTCCTGGCTTGCATAAATGTGTGACATAATTCAATGGACTGGAGAGGAGAGGCATCCTCTAACCCTTATGTTTGCCATGTTCTATCATTATGTTCTGTTTTCCTTTTCCCATGAGAAAGGAACTTGGTTTCCTCCTCAGCTCAAGATACCCATGCTGATTGGGATAGGATAATGATTTTGACCCAGCCCATTTTAGAGGTGAATCGATTCTTACATACTTGAAAATGGCAATGTTGATGATCCTTGAACTATTTTTTGTTTTTAATTTTGTAAGCATAGAAAGAGTAGGAGGAGAACACTTTTTGTTCTGCAGCAAGGGGTAAGGTCAGATGGTCTAATGATCCAACGATCTGTTACCTCCTTGGATAGTTAAAAACATTGAAAGGTCTTTAAGATATCCATGTGGCAGCAGATGTGATTAACGAGAAAAGGTCAAGTACTGCACTGATAATATCATAGAAATTGACAGAAAAGGCCTGTTAAGTCATCTCGTCTATCTCTTTGCCAGCACAGGATTATTCCCCACAGTACATTTTCTAATGCTCTGTTCACATTGTATAAGAGAATCATGAATTTTATGGCTTTGGCCTTTTGACAGTACACACTTTATGGAATTTACTGATTGTTTCAGAGGTCTGAGTAAGACTGTGTTTCATTACCTGAAATTGGAGCAGAAACACATTAGCAAACATTACTTAGAATTATGTAAGATTTTAATTAAAATTGCTAAAATACACAAGGGCAAAACTGAGCCATAACAGATGAACTTTGCAGCTGACAGTTCTTTAACTGTAGACTACCACTTCTTTTTTTTTTTTTTTCTAATAAACTATACAATATTTAAAGTAAAACAATCTCTCTGGTTCTCTCTGTCTCTCTCCCTCCTCTTTCCACTTTGATATCTTCCTGTCTTTTATTTCTGTCCATGTGGAGCTGGAGTTAAATTATTGTATATGATGTTTATAGATTCCTATCCCTCTCCCTGGATCACAACCTTCTTGATTCCCTCAGCTCCTGGTGCTTAGTCACTCTTGCTGCTTCTCCACCCTGATTTTTCTCCCATGGTTTTGTCTGTTTCCTTTTACTCTGTGGGCTCTCGTTCAACTTAACTTTCTTCCTTGGTTTTAGAAAAAGAATATATTGCTTTTCAGTTAAGAGTTTTTCACTTCATATTTTTGATATTTGTCTTTCCCACCTCCATCCCCACCCACAGGCTAAAATATTGTTGTCTTACTACAACAGAGAAAGCATTAGAAGTGCTTATCTTGCTGTGTAATGGAAAGATTCTATTCCAACTTGCCATCCGGAAGTTTCTGCCAGTGAGAAGAGGTGTTTACAGCTGCCATGAAAGGGCTGCTGAACTTAGTATTAGTACAGAGGTTATTTCTGCCTCAACAATGTCAATAATTTGCTAAATAAATTAAAAAAATATATTTATTTCCCTCAAATAGTGCAGAGTATGTCCACATGGAATTTTGTTCTGTGAACAAAAAAAAGAGAAAAACTGGAACCGAACAAGAAAATCTAGAACAGAACACGAATATGTTGAAACATTGCCTTGGGCTGTAAAAATTACTCCTGAAATGGACACTTATTTTTCACGTACAATATTTAGAATTTAGCTTTGTTTAGTGATCTTATCAAGGCAAAAGTTTATTGTAATGTTAAGCCACGGTGTAACTTAGCTCAGAGCTCCACTGTGGGATTTTTCATTAAAAAGGTGCATTTGACATTTAAGAGAGCGTACACCCCTGTGAAGCAAAACGTTTCAAGTATAAATGGTAGGTTCTTTGGGTTACAAAGTAAGAGCAGATATAGCTGCTTCTGGGAAATACTGAAACCCTCTACAGGAAATACTGAAAAAATTAAACCCCTTGAATTTTAGTGAAGCTAAAATGAAGCTCCTTGCTTGCATAGTGCAAATCCCAGAATAAGTTTCTTAGTGATATTCTTTAAAAATATGGGAAGCTTTGTTCAGGATACCATGTCTCCAAAGTCAGAAACACTTGTTCACTGTAACCCTAAACAAAACTTGAAGATCTAGTATGAAAAAGATATGAGAAATCCGATTTTCTCTGAAGGTAGGTTTTTATATTATAGTAATGTTTTCTTTTTCCTAGGCTTTAGAGGGGCTCCACATCTTTCTGCTTAGCTCAGGCATGAAAACCTGAAACAGTAGGAACACCAAGCGGTGCTATTCAAATCTGAAGTGTTTCTGGATGCTGGCAGTGCCACCCCCACGCTATGTTATATGCCTTCCTCTTCTCCCTGTGATCACTTCCTGTTTCCTCCTCCCGTTCACCAAAACACTTGTGAAAAGTGGGAACTAACTTGACAGAACCAGAGAATCTTGTTCTGGGTGCCAGTATTGACCGCGTGGAAGGAATTAAAACAACACCTTTAATCTTGGTTTTGTAAGTGTGCCATTACTTGGTAATCCCACTCTAAAGCATCACTAACCAATACCTCTACAAAAATCTGTGCTTCCGTCAAAAAACATCGAAAATAGGCTGTAGTTAGAGCCATAAACCATATTAGTTTATCACTTATAGCAAAGAGATAATTATGCTGCTGAGTTACTACTTTTCGGACAGGAAAAGCTCTATGGTTTGGCATGAAGACTCTTAATTCCTGAGCACAAGGCAGCATGCAGGGTTTTATTACTTCACAGATTAATGAAATTTAATATGAAGAATGCCATACTGTGGTGACAATGTAGCCCCTACATTCATGAAATGGCACTTTTTTCCAAGTAACAGCTTCAGCCTGGACCTTGTGTTTTGCATTTTCTAGAGATCTAAGCCAAAGTGGCTTTTAAGGGAGGGAAGAGATTGTTTTGATTAAACAGAAGCCAGATATGAAATTAAAGGAAGAGTTCAGAGGTTGCTATTATATTTTGGCAAAGATATTTCCTTCAATTTTTAGCTTTTTATTTAGAGACAACTATGCTTTTTAACACTCTTATCTGCAGGGAAAGGCCTAATATTTGAAATATCATTTAGGATTTATAGAAAGAAATACAACATGCATTTCCTTTTAAAAACAGAAGAAAGTCAGGACTGCCACGACAGCAGACTAATTCCATCTAGCTCGGTATCTTGTTTCGGACAACTACCAGCCTCAACCATTCAAAGTGCAAGAATTCAGTTTTATTCAGATGTGGCATCCTCTGCCCCCTCAATTAGGTCTCATCCTGTCTGATTTTTGTAACCACATAATCCTTTTCCCACTCAGGGTTAGACAGTACCTCCTGCCTTAGCTCCAAAATAGGATACAGTGCGTGAAAGTGTGTCAAAGAAGTGTTTTGAAGCTTGAAGAGGCACTGCTTCCCTGGGACACCCACAGCTTTTCCTGTTTCCATTTTCACTTGAAGTTTATTAATTTCAGTTTTGTTTTCTGTAGGGCTGGCTGGAATAGTTTAGGTTTAGGCTGGTGGTGACTTAAAAAAGATGTGCTGTTAGTTTCTCCTAGAAGGATCACAAAGGATGACCTTTTCTTTACGCTTTTAGGGCTCCTACTTGTGTTGACCAGGCCAGGGTTGTGGGGTAGGTTCTTTTTCCTTCAGCTTTCAATTTCTAATAACTTTTAACAAAACCAGGATTTCTTGCAGTGGGTTTCAAACCTGCAAGCAGCCCTGTAGACCATGAGAGAAGAGCTGCTTCCTTCACTGAGGAGAATTTGAGACAAAGTTTCGGGAGGAGTGTCTTTGTGTTACCACACCTTCAGATAGATGGACCAGGGGACAAAAGCTAGGGCAGGCTGGGGTAGTCTCAGCTGTACAATTCAAATTTTCCCCCTGATTTCTCACATAAATTGGTATTGCTGGCTGCAACAGCCCTTCCCATCTTTCTCAGTAAACCTAGAACAGATGGCAGCATTTTCATTATTAAAAAAATCTTCCAAACAGCAATTTTTATACTTGAAATCTGGTATGTCTGTTGCAGTGCTCAAGAAGACAAATGGTTCTGTGGAATTTGTTTCAATTTTTAATGGTTCTATGGAATTTGTTTCACTTTGTAATGGTTTGTGCCAATTGCAGATAAGCAAGATTTGACATCTGAGTAAAAGTCATGGCTAGCGGATCCCGGCTTCATGATGTATATTTGTATACGAAGACTTCGTACAGAAGGCTTTAATAGTGGTGTTCCCTGGGTAGCAGTCCTGCAGGCTGAGAGAGAGCAGGAAGCTCCCCAGCACATCCAGCAGTCCCTGGTAGGTATCTTGCAGCGCATATTGTTTGGAGTGGAAAGCAGAAAAGTACACCGTACCTACCTTGTACTATCTAAAAAGAAACTAGTTTGGATTTAGGCTTGCGTTTTGTGCTTTTTATCTAGAGTGTGTTGAATTTTTATGCTGCTTTGCATAGCTGAATTAAAAAAAACCCAGCAGATACTGGTTTTGTGGTCCTTTGTGCAAGGAGGAAAAACTGGCAGCTTTAACAAGGAATGAGTGGACATGGAGACAACTCTCCACTTGTGCCACCAAGGCAGCTCTTTCAGATAAGGACTGAGATTTATTGGCAGTTGAGGTTTTACTGCAGAACCTTCTCTGGGGATAAACTCTTGTCTTTTTGGCATT
Source organism: Neomorphus geoffroyi (assembly GCA_033558235.1). Taxonomy (NCBI): domain Eukaryota; kingdom Metazoa; phylum Chordata; class Aves; order Cuculiformes; family Neomorphidae; genus Neomorphus; species Neomorphus geoffroyi. Next base: position 8,654,477 of record JAUMJM010000044.1, read on the forward strand.
TTCATTGTTCTAGCACTTTTCACAAACACATGTTATTTTGCATTAGTTACTTTGTAAAGATTGTTTTCTAGCATGCATGAAGGAGGACGAAATTTAGATGTTTATAGAGGAAAGCAACAAGGTCAAAATGAGGTGTATTTAGAGACCCATATCTCTTCAAAATGAATTCTGTCACTTGTGTACGTACAAGACACAAGAAAGCATGGGGACCTGTGGTCAGTGACAGCGCTGTTGCACATCATAACATTTTTCTGCCCCATTTAGCAGTAATTTCCTAGATGAATGGTGCTCTTAATCTGTGGTGACTGTAACATGGGAGTTAGAAGGAACTTTGTAAACAAAGGAAATGGAAAGTTTAGTTAAGATATTGTTGGCTAAGAGAAAAAGGCTTATTACAAGTCTGAATTTGTTTTGGGTTTGTAGTCAGCTTGGAATTAAAATGTAGGTTTTCTATGAATGGAAATAGAGAAATACAGAAATTTCCTCTACATAGCAACACTGGAATTTAAATATCTGTTTTTATGACTGATAAATTTTGTTGTTAAAAACATTGGATTTTAGAATATACACTTCAAAGGCCATGAAGGCTGGCCTTGGTTTTATATGTTTTCATGCTAATGCAGAAATGATCCAGTTGTCTTTAACACATTTGGGTCTCTGCAAATGTGTGCTCAGTAGCAAGAGGGTGAAACAGCTAAAAGTTTACCTGAAATTGTATATGGGGAAAAAAAGAGAGGGAGAACTGTCCTTAATGCAGGATAAAAGTGCTCATGTCTGAGCCACTTCAGTTGTGCTTTAATATCATAGTAAACCCACTTCAATAGGAAATTCAGGTTCTCATAACACCCATTTTTTTGCTATTTTCCCACACTCGAAAAGAAAGGGTATTTTACTGAATGTTCCAGGTTCTGGAAGAAATAAGATTAGGACATTACACATAAGTGTGCTATGAATAATTATCTGTAAGTCCTAGTTCACCATAGATTTGATCTAAAATAATGCTTCAAAGAATGCACTGTGTTACACTTTTCAGATGATGTTGTGGGATAAATGTTTTAATTTAAAATTTCTCTGTCAGTAGGCTTTAGGCTTAAGTTTTGAAGATATTAATATCTCTGCCACTGGAAGGCTATAACTAAGCTCATTCTAGATAGTCTTGGTATCTATAGAAGGGAAATGAATTTGTTAAACAAGAAAACTGAGTCTATAAATTGAACTATATGCTTTAGAATAAGCATGTTCTGCTCACATATTTTTGACAAGGTTATGGTAATAAGAGGGTATTAGAGATGTTGGTGTTAGCCTTTTATTAAGTTTCTTTTAATTAAAAATACTGGGTGTGTGCTCTTAGAAACCCTCTAAGATATTACACCCGTGAGTTCTGTATTTCCAGCTTTTAGCTACAATCTAGTTATCATGATTATAAATCCAGATGCAGCTTCCGGCTGGAATTGTGATCCTTGTGAGGAGAGAGTGGAACTGAAATCAATGAGAAAAAAATATGTGATTAGCTGTCTGCTTTGCGTGTCACCAGTGTGGGACTGAGACTTACTGTAATTGTCCATGTTATTTCTATTGGATTTTGATCCTGGTGTAGTCTGAGCACTGAATTACTCTGACAAAATCATACTTAATCTGGTGGCTTTATGTTAGGAGAAAAGACTTCTTCAGATAAGGGTATCGTTGAAGCTTTCAGTAGCATTTTTTATAATGAATTTTGTTACCATGGAATTGCTTTTTCTTAACTTCAGCAAATATTTATTTCTGGTACTTGACATTTAATTACAGTTTTCCCCATTTGGTTTCTTAAGGGTAAATTGTGTTTGATTCACTCATGGGAAATCCTAACTGAAGTCTTTAGTGCTATCACGTAAACTCTCGAGTACTGAAATGACTCTTGAAAATGGTATTTGGCAATCAAAGTAGTTTACTTTTGTAAGAAGACGAATGTTGGCTATACGATTGGAAGGAAAAAAAAAAAAGTAAGTTTCCATTTTCATTGTTATGTATTCCACAAAGGACTGAGACTTGATGTGGTTCATGTGGTCTACAACTGTCATGATGCTGTATGACAGCCAAACAATATGAAAATACACATGTACATATTATATTTTCACTTTACTAGGAAAGAAATATTATTTGCACCTTGAAATAGCCTTACTACTCCAGTGGGGATTTAGTCAATCTATAAACTATGCTAAATGATTTTCCAAATAAGCTGTGTGAAACAGTAAATGTATAGAAATAAATCTTTTCCTAATGCTTCCTGTGTCCTAACTGGACACGTTGCTGAAACAGAGGTAGAACATTAATTTGCAACATCTAATCATGCATTCAGTTAAAATGGTACAAATACTTTATTTTTTTCCTTTCTCTTGCTTTGCTCGCTCCCTCTTACCCCACGTGAAAAGCTTTGATAAATAGGCAGCATATCTGACAACTCTTTTGTCGTTTATGGGTTCTACCATTCAGAAATTGGGAAGATAGTTTGGGAAGCCTACATGGCTCGCATCAGATATGGGTAGGTCCAGGCAAGTTAGCAAGTAATTTGGTGCAATAGGAATAATTAAGTTGATTGAAGGAATTCATGCTGAAGACCTCTGCATTCACCTGATATGTGGTTTTGAGGGTTTAGCTTTGTCCCCCCAAACCAATTCTTTAACCGTCTAGTAGTCTGAAGCCTCCCAAAGAACAAGCCTTTGATCTGTACCCGTGTGTCTCTAGTTGTGTTGGGCATGTGTCTGGTAGTGCTTCCAGAGTGGGGGTTTTGGTTTGCTTTCATTAGAAGAGAAGCTAGCTCAAGCTCACAAAAAGTGTTCTAAAAAATGAACCGAAGTATTCAAGAGTGAATGATAAGAGAATTCACTTGCAAACCAGGATATACTGCTGCAAGCCACAACAGTAATAGAAATGTGGACTTGCATTTCTTCCTTTTAAGTAAATAACAATAATAATAATAATGATAATAATAATATCTGTAAGGTTTTTTCCTCTGCAAGTGTGATACATTTTCATGTGGGTACAGAAGTGAATGAGAGGTAAGAATTTTTTGATAGTATTGGATCTATAATTCCATTTAGCTCTATTCTCTTTTAACTATAAGGCCCTTCTTGAATTTAGAATTAATTATTTTTTTTTATAGGGTTCTACTCTCTGCTGAATTTCCCTTGATTAGGGAATGGTCATGGCTATTTAGAGATTTATTAGTAGTCACAGCAGATTTTGAGATGGTGAATCATGATATTCGTTCATTATTGATGTCTTGAAATGCACAGGATTAAGCAACCCTTGGTTGAGGATTAAATGTTTTCACAAGTATGATTTTTATTTTTTTTTTATATAGCATTGAAAATAATCTGGTTTGCTTCTGCAGATGTTGAATGTTCGTTTTAGAAAAATAATATTTAATGAGAATCTTTTGGAGCTCTTTACTAAATTTCTCCATTTTATAAGCTTTTACTGATTGGAATTAACCTAAACCAAAGCTAGTGAGCTCGAGATGGGAGTTTGTAAAAGATCAGGATCTACTTGCCACATTATATGCTTTTTTCCAAAGAAATTGATATTCTTGCTGAATTGCCCCATAACTCATATTTAGTCTTCACGTCATCACTTCTATCTGAGGGAGTGTGAGAGCACAAATGGCTGCCAAGGAGGAGTGGCACAGGCTGGTACTTGTTCACTTTAGCACTGATGTCATGAAAGCTGGCAGAAAGTGAAGTGGTTTTTTCCGTTAAGAGGTGTGACTTTTTCTCTAGGGGCTGCATATCATTTCAGGTGTGTTGTAATTAAGACCTCTAGGTCCTTAGAAGTGTTCTAAACAGAACATTTGGAGCTTAGCTCTGCTATCTGTACGAGAGAGGGCTTTAAGCCTCAGCTGATTTGGTTTGTTGCTGAATGGTGTTCTGTTCAAGCCATTCAACAAACGCCACTTGAAGAGAGGGATTGAGTACCTGACTTGTATTAATACAGTCATACAAAGATGGACTTCAGCTTCTGCTCTTCAGTGTTTCAGTTTGCTTAGGGTTTCCAGTAGTTTGGATAGACTTTCTTTAGTCGGCAGGTCCAGAAAAGCCATACTGTTCAGTGACTGGTAGCACTGTCCTTGACAGATGGATGTGTGCTTCCCTGGTGCAATTCATCCCCTGGGAGATGTTTTTTATGAAAGCAGATTTTTGGAGACTTTGGAGACAGTGAAATAACAAGACAATGACTGTTTGTGAAACAGGTTTAAGAGTTTCTCTTCCTTGCCTTTACACTGTGCCATGTGCACACCGCTCTGTATTGCTTTGTCTCTCATCGAATGCGCCTCTTCGGCTGTTCTGTGAGCCTGCACTGTTAACCAGGTTAAATATTCCTTCTATCCCTTTATTCAAAACATTAGTTTAATGGCAGATTTTATCAATATAAAATGGCAGAGCTGACATAACCAACTGCAGTGTGTTGGGAATGAATATTTGCGGGCAGGAATTATTGAAGCTGATTTTATTCTAACTCTTGTCAAACTCGAGTGAGAAGCTCATATTTGTCTCTTTCTGTGTGTAACAGAATGATGAAAACCTGCTTCTGTTTCTGTCCTCCAAATACGATCAGTTTCCAAGAGTCAGAATTTGTCTTCTAGTCTTGTGCTTTACACACCTCACTGCTTGTGATAATTGATTAATAGAATGAAAATGAAATACTTTCTCCATGCTATTTCTTTGTTAACAAATAAAATACTCTTCCGCTCTGACTGGAAAATATTTGAGGTTATTAAGAACAAACTGGGTGTTTATAAGAATATATGAAAACGCTTTTTGCTACTATGGTTGTATCATATGGCACTCTTGAAGGAATAGTTTAGATCAAACCAATATAATTCTCTATTTAGAAATGTGTTACATTTTTCAGGTAAAGAGTGTCCTTTAGAGCTAACCTAAGATATCAGTACTGCTGCAAGCTCTGCATGAGTGATGCTAATCCACTTGTGCTGAGTTTAAGGAGCAAACACTGTCAAAATATAATTCAGGTTAGATGTAAAACTGAACTAAAGGTGATTATGAAGACCATGGAGAGAACAACTGCGTCAAGGAGTATTCTTGTATTTTTGCAGCTGTGAATCATTTAGCATCTAGATCTTGATCTGACAGTCCTTCTGGTGTATCTTCAGTGACGCTTTTGGGTGTGAAAAGAACATATGTATAACTGTTACTGAGCTATGCAATACTCCGTGATTTGGTACTTCATGCATTTTGAATAACATTGGCTTTTCTATTCCCCTTGTGACTTGAAGAATCATAACCTTTTTTTTCATTTAAATACACAGGCTTCTCTTTCTGATCTGATCACCTATCTGATCTTGCCTTAGCTATCCCTCTCCATTTGTAGTCTGATCCGAATGAACTTGCAGATGAATTGGGTCCTGGCAAAAGGGATACTTTGTAATGATATTTCTGTTACTGAAGGAATTTCAGTTAGGTACAACAAGACCTTTTTTAGCAACCAATTCTTGCTTTCTAGCTTATTTTTCAGACCAGAAATCACGCTGGACAGACTGATGTGTCTCTTTCCAGTGTGTGAATTGATGACTAAGCTAAGCTATGTTGAGGAATATTTGTATTGTCCATAAAAAGCTCAAATGCTGAAATTATTCTTGTTTTCTGCTTTTTCATAACATAATGAAAAGTTTGCTGGTTTCCTCCAAATTGTATGTATTGGCAGAACAATACAAGAAGCAGATTTCGCACAACATGTGTTATAAACTGCCTTGTTTTCTCATTTTAGAGTGCAGTTAAGATGCTTTATGATATTTTGACTGCATATGTTTGATGCTGGAAACTGTTTAAGTGTTATGCCTTTATAACATGCATATGTTATCTTATTAGTAGCTGCATTTTTTTTTCCACAGAAGCATTTAGCTTATTGGCATTTGTTTTTATTGCTGACACTTTTTTCAGAATTAATATGTTGCTATGCAGTTTCACTAGAAAAATATTATGATAAGCTGACTGAAATGTCATCCTGTCTTTATTTCCCTGCAGATTTTATAGGCTTAAATAAGCACCTGAATAAGCTTTTGAAATGTGTCAGATAATGTAATTTCACAATGTTATTACATCCTTATTTCAGTTGGCACTTCATGCGACAAAGTGTTTGTATGTTTGTATAAGTATTAAGTTATTTCTACCAACAAATTTTGGACCGGATATGTCTTGATTCTACAGTGTTTTTCTGATACTTGTTTACATTTTAGTGATTTACTGTATGAAAAAATTAATGGTGGAAATACTTCATATTTACCCAGTTGGGCATACAAATGCCCTTCTGATCAGATTTCTTATTAATAGTTCCTAAGAAAGCCAATTTTTTGTTGGCCAGAGTTCATTTTTCCCCTCTCCAATTGGCTATTCCTGGGGAAACTTGTTTCCAACCTAAAAAATTCTAGTCACATTTAAATGACATATGCACAGTGACTTTTAATCTAAAATACTTCACAAGGCCAAAATGTATCCATTTTATATTTCCATTCCTTGATGTCAGGTGTATTTTTTGATTTTTTTCATCTATAAAAATACATTATAAATTGCCTAATATAGGTGCTAGCTACACTAACTGAAAACGGAAAAATGCTACTGTGATTTGTTCCTCAGTGAAACTGCCACCAAGTAATTCCGTTTGTACATGGATATTAGACCTTGAATACAGAGATGAAAGTGATAAAAGCAGTAGTTTGGCAAATGATTTTTTTAAAATCATTGGATGAAATTTTATCTGGAGGGGTGAAGGTATTAGATGAAGTAAGAGAAAGTTGATCAAATTGCAGTAGGGCTAGCCGTATCCACACTGAAGGAAGGCTGATTTTCTTCCATAGATCCATGCATTTGTTAATGCAAATGTCTTGATGAAAATATCCCTTTTACTGTCTTCATTTTGTCATCAAGTTAGAGGTTTATTTCTGTCAGTGAAAATGAACATGCACATCACATCCTGTGAGCAGAAGCCTAATGCTGATCGGGCAACAGAAGTGAAAATAATAATGTAGTAATTAATCTCAGATAATTTTATGCTGTATTATACTCTTTGGGTAGAGTTACGCTACAAAGGTTAAGGGTGCTTAAGCAGAAGAGGTTAAGTTATTCTATTTGTCCTTGTGGAGGCATGTAGTAAAGTGTATTCAGTTGACTACAAACCTCAAATCATTATCTGTAGGTAGGCATACCCAGTGTTACACTGTTAGCCTGGGAGGCTAATTTAGAAAACTGTTGCCAAAAATCATTATGTGCGTTAAAGTATCTCAGGTTTTAGGAAGACTCAAGACTGATGATAGAAGACACTTAATTCTAGCTTTTTTTTATTATGATCTGGACTAGTTAATTATAATTTTTTTTTTTTTTTTAATGTTACAGTTGACCTGCATTATGTTGTGGAGATGGGGAAAAGCTAGATTTTGAGCATGTGATCCTCTTTGCTCTGTAGCGTTGTAAGTGAAGGACAGATACCTCTTTCAGCCTTCCTCTTTAATGAGAAGCTTCCTGCTATTCTGGTACTAAGAACTCATGACAGGCACTCTGTGCACTATAAATCTAGATATGTTTTTTCATCTTTCGTTAAGTCATTGTTTTCAATGGGAACCTCCTTGGGGTTGTGTCTGTTGGAGTAGCTTGTTCCATGCAAGGGAAAACATGTTCCTTCTCACTTTAGCGTGACTTGGAGGGATCTCAACGAGGACAAATTTTTGGTTTCCAAATTCTTATGTACTTCATTATTAATGTCACATTATTTTTCAGATATCCTAAATCTTGATTCACTGTGTTATCCAACGCAACAGCTGTTTCAGCCTTTCTGTCAGAATGCCCCTAACAAGTCAGTACTTCTTGATTTTGTGGCTCTTAAGCATGAGATACTGAAGAGAAATGTGCCTGTGACAAACTGAAGTATTTTTAATTAACATGAAGATTGTTATGGGAAGAAGATGGGAGGCCATAAACATTATTTTATTATTTGGAAAGCCTTTCGCTTTGCTGCATTGTTTAAAAGAAAGAGGAAATTGTCTCCCCTCTGCTTATATTTGTTCCAAGCATTTATGAAGTAGCCTTTTAAACTTTTATTAAAGTTCATTATAAAGATTTTTGAATGCTAGAAGATTCTTGGCACTTAGGAAAAACCATGATGTATTGAGACATATATATTTTGGTTTTACTGGAAATTAGTTAAATATGGCATGTTTAGTCTAATTAGATTCAACTTTTAAAGTACAAATATATGTATAAACATTTTTCTAAAATTTATTGAATGAGTGCAGAAGGGCTTCAGGATGGTTGGGCCTCTGGGCATGACTAAAATATAGTTGACAATGCTGCCAAAGATACCAGCGTGAGTGTTAAACCTGGAATTTAAAGATGAGGTCTGGCCATGGCACATTTCTTCCTTTAACCTCTCTGGCTCTTAATCCTGTCTGAGCATTCTTAGACTTTCCTGTTAGCTTTGACTCAACTGTGCTCTTGCCTCTCTCTGTTATAGGAAACTCATTCTTTCAGTCTGTAATTTTCTCTTTTTCTCTGCCTTGAAGGCTTCATAACTTCCCTCGTGGTGCTCTCTGATGTCTTTGATCCTACTTTTTTATTTCTTTGATCCTTCAGTTTCACAAATTTCTAGAGGTACAATCCTTTCCCCCCCAACAGTGAATTAGAACAGACTTCATCCTACTTATCTTTTATCTTAACAAAGTCAGTGTGCTTCCCAGCTTTATTCTGCTTCTACATCAAGACAAAATTCAGCTATTCACTGTTCTTTCCCCTCTACGTTTGCTCAGTAAGCTCTCCTGGCTGTCTGGTCTGAGGACTAAGAATAAGGAGTTTGTGTGTCTCCTGTTGCTGGTTTTCTCCTTAAGACAAACTGTGCCTTTCAGAAAGTGTCACTTAATTGAGTGGAAATTATTGTCAGAGTAGTAAGGCCTCTGTTGCATAAGTCTTATTAACTAAACTTTTGTCAGGTACTTCACCTTTCAGTGATTCCCAAATAAATAAAATTTTTGAGCATAAATTGAGACATGAGTCTTAAGTTACAGAATGGACACTTGAAAGCACTCTCACAGTCAAAACTCACTGCAACTGCAGGAGACTGCTATGGACCTGCAGCGAGCGGGCTGTGTTTATTTAAAAAGCAAAGATCGGGGCCCGTGCTTGAAATGTAGAGACTCCCACCTGTCCTGAGATTTGTTCTCATAGTCAAATACTGCTCAGTTTAAATAAGGGCTAAAATACGAGTAAGAAAGATTCAGGTCTCTGGGTCTCGTCACACCCTGAAGCACCAGACAAGTGGATAGACTTATTGGTCATTGCACAAGACAACAGAACGCTTTGTTTATGTATAGGCCCAATATAATTGAATAACTAAAACCGGAATGTTTTTCCACTGCCTACAAGGGGATAAATTCTGGGACTAGGGGCTGGTACCAAATATTTTCCTGTGCTTGATGCATCAGCAGGCATTTGGCTGGTGCTCTTACAAAAACAGAGCACGTGTTTGCACACATTCAACACCCCCTCTGAGACAGTTTCCTCAAACCGCCATTTAGGTTGTGTTTGGCACCTGAGGTGTTTCAGAGGAAAATACAACACGTTCTTGATGACATACTAGGCAGAGAGTACTGAGGTCTGCAAAGATGGGGGTTTGATCCTGGAAAATACAGTAGGTAAAATCATGAACAGTGGTTTGCCATAGCTGAAAGGTTACACCTCACAGGGTGAATAGTGCACTGTGTGCATGACCCGTAAAAATTGAGCCCCACTGGGGTGCCTAAAGCTTGCTTTAAGAATCTACCATTAGAAGTGTATGGTATAGCACAGGCATTTTATGTATTATCCCTTATAACTTAGTAGAGATCAGGGAGGTTATGATTAGTAAAATGAAAATATAATGACCTCTTTCAGTTAACCAAATTATTATCCAGTATTTACTCTCTTTCGTGGCTCTATAGGCCACGAAAACGTCTTATTTTAGGCTGCAATTTTGTCACATTAGCCTTGCCATTTTCTCTCCTCTTGAGATATCTGAAAATGGTTAAAAATAATGTATTATGCATTTGTGATTTAGTTTCACGGGCACAGAGAATTAGCATACCTACAAAATATTCAGATTTCCATTCCTTTGAAAACGTTTACCTTTATTTTTTTTTTTTTTCTTGTCCTAGTTTAATCTCTGGCAGTTGAGTCCAGTCTTTCTTATTCCTGTGTTGAGGGCATTGTCAAGATCTCATAATTTTGAAGCATGTTAGTGTCATCTATATTGTTCCAATATTTCATCGAGTTCTTGATTTCAAACATGTATTCGTCCTTTTAAGTAGCATTTAGCAGTTGATTAAGTGGAACTACTTTGTGGTCTTTTGGAAAGATTTACTGTATTCAGAATTAGATCTCAGGCTTATTAGGAATTTTTTTGACAAAGTCACTTTAATATCAGAAACTGCCAATCTGTGAAAACTTAAACTTTTGATGGAAGTGTACCAGTTTCAACAAAACTTACAGCTGGAAAAGTTTCTTGGCTCCAGGGTACAGTTCCTTTTCAAATCCAGAATCTAACACTATGGTCCAGTTTTGGGATTTAGTAGACACAAATTTGAGTTCCTGATCATTTACTTAGGTATGTAAATGTGGAAGTGCAGCTGGAGAAGAAACTGCTTTAAAAGCACATAGGCCTGTAGTTAGGGCACTCTCACGTAACCTGTGAGGCTGAGAGCTTAAGTGTGAGTTTGAGCTCCCCCCCGCCAGCGCTCTCAGGAGCCATGTCCTGTGTGCTCTGCTTAGAGTAAGGAGTCCTGCTTTGTGTAACAGCTAAAAAAGCTGGATTTAGTGACTAGAAAACTATTTCTGCAAACTGAGCTGTTTCAAGTCTCTGAAGGTGGTTCAAACAAGAAAACAATATTCCTGTTCACACTGTTTAAAAGCTTTAGATGCTTAAGGGCAATCTTCGTTTAAAGAGGTATCTCGTTTTTGGAGATATCTTCTAATTAATTTTAGCCCATAGATTGTGTTCTGTTGCATGAAGGTATCAGCTTTAACACTATTGCATTTGTCTTTCAGTTCAGCTCTGTGGTTTAAGTGTTGGAACAACTTTAACATTGATACGCACATTTTTTTGAATAATTTTTATTTTGAAGAGAGAGCGGTGCCAGTTTCTCAGGCTGAGAGGTGAGCAGGGCAGTGGCCATTTTAGCTGCCTTCCACCCAGCTCTACTGTCGGCTGCTCAGTGAGATTCAGATGAAGGGCTTTCTACTGTGCTTGACAAGGCTAAAGCTCAAAAGCTGATCTGTGATTAATAATTGGTATAACACTGGAGTTTAGGCTTTTCCTCATGTGTGTTCATGCAAGATACTGGATTCCAGAAAGACAGTTGTTTGATAATCAAAAAGACTTTGCATCTTGATTTGAACATTTATGGAAGTCAGAAGAAAGCTCTTAAACCATAAAACTGCAGAGCAGATAATTTTGTGGCAAACATTCCAGAGTCAAATTTTTCCTTGTTCAATATTCACAAAACTGAGTTCTGTTCTGACTTCAGTGCTTCCTGAAGGCCAAAACAGAGTGGCTGAAGGCAACACTGTAAAACCTAGTGAAGGAAAAAAATGAATGAGAGCGTGAGAAGCAAAATGATATGGGAATTCAGTAGGATTTGGGCTGGACTGCAGTCTTGTCCAGTTGCTGAAGCAAGGGAAGAGTCAGGATCGGGGTGTGCAGCCATGGCAGAAATTTGAGTAGGGACTGGATCTGAGGCAGAACTCCTGGCCCCAGAGGTTTGTGCCACACTGAAAAATGTCACAGTTGCAGATGATGAGTGTTAATCCTTCACCTTTCTGCAGTCAAAGCTAAGCTGAAACAACACTTGGAAGGTCAGTTACTTCATTGGGTCTAACAATAGGTTTTAGCCGCAAAGACAGCAATAAAATGAAGGGTTGATGAGGTTAATGTAGACTCATCATGAAGGTCGCCAGTAATGATCATCTTCCCCCCAACAAGTCCCAGGAGGACTTGGTGAAACTGAAGTCTTTCTTTGTTCCTCAGCCTCCTCTCTTAATGGAATTTGACATTGGTTCAGTGTTATATAATTTTTTCAAGTCTGATTCTTAGATAAATTGTCCAGTTAGGTGATGCTTAAAAGTATTTTATTTACTGTCGTAGGTTTAGGAAGGGATAGTGATGCAGAATAAGCAATGCTGAGCTGCATTAGTACCGATAAGTACCTGCATTTAGAAACTAGTGAGTGGTGATCACAGCACATTTTAAACATTAGAACACAAAGTTACAACAATAAATGTCATTTTAACTACTTCTGTAGAGTGGATGTTCTGTTCGATATTGTTTGGTAACTGTAATGACACCAGTTGAGAACTTTAGCTACTGAACACATCAGAGAATGTGCTCTGACACCTGAAGTCTTACAAATCACATAGTGAGGCCTTACAACGTATTGTTTGTCTACCAGGTTTATTTGTATTGCAATCTAGTGAGGTTTCTACCAGGCCTTTCAAAAGGAGGAATCTAGAATGGTAGAATATATGATGGGTACAATATTCATTTCAATCATATGTAAGTTGTTTATTGAAAATGTTGTCTGAAGAAAACAGTTTTATGTAAATATTGCTCTTGAGGTGTGAGGTGGGAAAGCAGAACTCATCACAGGAGAAACACACACCTTTTGCTTTTGTGAGGTTGCTTTTGGTTTTATATCTATATCACAGGACCAACTGAGTTATCCTTTAAAAGTGATCAGTATGTTTCAAGGATATGATCCTTGGACTAATCATTCTCTTCTGCAGTAGAAGTTTATATAATGAGGCTTAGGGAAATCACCAGGTTTCTTTACTGATATCCTAGGATATTCCTTCTCTGTGCTTGTTTGCAACTCTAACCCTTGCATGAATCCGTAGACCTTGAAGAGAGACCAAGATATAAAATTTTATCATGTTTTTATGTGCAATCTTGAGGATGTTTGGACACCTATTAAATGATAACCTCCTCCTGCATCTTTTTAAGAGTCTTGAAATGTTACATAAGTCAGGCCCAGAGTGTGAAATGTGATGGTTGCCAAGAATTAAAAACTCTTAAGAGACTGTTTCTAAACTTTTGCCTTTGCAGACACCTCAGGTCTGTTACTATAAGGGAGTCATTGTTTTACTATTTTGACTAACACAGCACAGATTACAGACAGAAATAGAAATTGTGAAATACCTGCCAGTGCTTCTTGTTGAAGTAGCTCCCTTTAAAGAAAATATCTAGTTGAACAGAAAAACATAGCCCATTAGGAAGCAATTTGATTAAAATAATCTGGAAAATAAATGGAAATCCTTGAGATTAATATCAGGCTCAAGAAGTGTGGATGCCATCAATTTTACTGGATGGTGGGAGTCTTGGAATCTCAAAGAGGAAAAAACCTTAATTACAGCTGAAATAAACCAGTTCAGGAAAAAAATCATAAAAGTGCTGTGAGTTAGGTCTGATCAAAACCACACTGATGAGAATACTGGCAAAAGAAAAGACAGAGGAAGATTTATTGTGTCTATCAAACACTGAGTTGTGTTCTGAAATGCTTATGTTTCCATGGTCTGAGAATTACTGGAATAAAAGATTTACTTAGAAATGGAATGAACGTGCAGCCAGTATGCTAATTATGGCATGTTTGTAGAGAAAAGGAAAAGTTTTGCAGGCAAGCATGGGTTATTGGACATATATACATGATTGATTTCTTTTACTACTTTAAACTGGGTTTCACACAATAACTAAACCATGCCAGACATGATATTATTGACCGCCAGCTAAAAAAGCACAAAAAAGAGGAAGATGCATCTTACCTGAATATAACGTTTCAAGAGAATCGTAGCTTATGCACAGAGCTGGAGTGAATCACTATCTGAAGGTGCTGTTCTTTCATTGCCACCCAAACAGCTAGTTTAGTCTAGATGGTGACATCTCAGGCAGTTAAGTGGAGATAAGCTCTGTCACAAAATTCACAAAATGTAATCACTACAAAATTTGAGGGGGCGCGGGCTTTTTTCCTTCTATTCCCACTCACGTGGATTGTTTATTGTATTACCTTGTGCTACTCTTCCTATTTTAGAACTGGAAAACACTAAGATTATTACTAAAACCAGTCTTCTCAGAGATTTGACAGAAATAGGGTGTTTAAATATCAGTGTTTACTGGTGGTTTGGGAGTTCAGCTGTCTTGCAACTGACCATTTCTGAAGAGCTGTTTAGCTAATGAGATGATAGTCATAAGAAAAATGAAAGGTTTTAAGACATGAAGGATCAGTTTGTAGCAAATAGGTTTATTGATCCACGAATAATCTGAAGATACCATTTCATCTGTTTTCTAAAATAAATTGGTCAACAGATCATACAAGAAATCTGTGTTAGGGGTCACACTAACTGGTGAAATTGGTTAAGTTCTTGACAATAAGGAGATAGGCAAGTGGACTGGCTGGGGGCAGAGTGCAAATAAACCTAAGAGGAAAAGACAAAATCAGTCAATTCTAAAAGAAGAAAAGGATGACTGTCATTATTAAACAACTCTTATTGCTATTTTTGCTTTGCCTTACTGTCAGGAGAACAACACAAGACAAACATAAAGAAAAAAGGCAAGAACATAAACTGTACAAAGCACTTATAGGAAACATATAGGAAATCAGCTTTGATGTTGTTAATAAAAGAGCATGTGGAAAATCTAGCAATAGTATTGCAAAAATATTACCCATATAAGTCATTAAAAAGCAAGCAGGACCAGATGCTGTTGATACAATTTCAGCTTTGTTTAATGTGTGAGGCAGGTGTGTATATGAACATTGGTTCTGCATTCATGTAACTTGGGACAGGACTGGAGCTGGCTATGCCTGAAATCATACAATCATAGAGTCATCTGGTTGGAAAAGACCTCTGAGATCATCAAGTCCAACCATACCTGTCCCTTTACTAAACGATGTCCCTAAAACTCATCTACCTGTTTATTAAACACCTCCAGGGATGGCGACTCCACCACCTCCCCGGGCAGCTGTTCCAATCCCTGACCACCCTTGCAGTGAAAAAATTCTTTCTAACGTCCAGTTTAAACCTCCCCTGGTGCAACCTGTGGCCATTTCCATTTGTCCTATCGCTGTCACTTGTGAGAAGAGCCCAGCATCCACCCCCCCACAACCTCCTTTCAGGCAGTTGTAACGGTGATGAGGTCTCCCCTCAGCCTCCTCTTCTCCAGGTTAAACAACCCTAATTCCCTCAGTCGCTCCTTGTAGGACTTGTTCTCCAGCCTCTCACCAGCCTTGTTGCCCTTCTGTGGATGTGCTCCAGCCCCTCAATGTCTTTCCTGTAGTGAGGGGCCCAAAACTGAACCCAGCAATCGAGGTGCGGCCTCACCAGCGCTGAGCACAGGGGCACAATAACCTCCCTGCTCCTGCTGGTCACGCTGTGTCTGATACAGGCCAAGATGCCATTGGCCCTCTTGGTCATCTGGGCACACTGCTGGCTCATGTTCAGCTGCTGCCAACCAACACCCCCAGGTCCTTCTCTGCCAGGCAGCTCTCCAGCAACTCCTCCCCAAGCCTGTAACCCTGCATGGAGGACTCTGCACTTGGTCTTGTTGAACCTCATCCTGTAGGGCCCACTGTATGCAAAGAAACCAAATCAGGGTGTGAAGAAGGAAAGAGCACCTTGTGTCAGCACTTGCGGGATGGATCTTGTGTCTGTTGAGGAGTCTAGTAGGAGAAAACTTGTAAGAGATCAGTGGGAGGAAAATCTAAATGTCTGTTAATTGTGGGTTTTGTATCATTTAAATGTTTCATATTCACTTAATTTTACTGAAGCCATCTAGACCGCTTTATGGTAATTTCCTACCCTGGCCAGCACATGAACTTCCCCCTTCAATTGTCTGTGTTTAAAAGATGGAACTTTAAATGCTTTTCTCATATCTTCATGGTAAAAGGTTTTGGCCAGTCTGCCTGTCACCTCAGGCTACTTACCTCTGACAAATTAGTTTTCAATTCTTACTGCAGTCACTGTGAGGAGAGAATATTAGGGGAGTTCTAAGTTTTCTTGGTATCTGCTTACATTTATTTTTAAATCATAGAATGTCCTGAGTTGGAACGAACCCACAAGGATCATCAAGTCCAACTCCTGTCCCTATAAAGGACAACCTCATTGTTCGCAATGTGTGTCTGAGTATGTTGTCCAAATGCTTCTTCAATATTTTCAGGCTTGGAGCAATGACTGCTTCTGTGGGCAGCTGCTCCCATGTTGCAGGAACCTCTGGATGAAGAATCTTTTCCTAATACCCAACCTAAACCTTCCCTGGCACATCTTCCTGCCATTGCCTTGGGTCCTCATTACCAGAGAGAAGAGATCAGTGTCTGCTCTTCCTCTTCCCCTTGTGAAGAAGCTGTAGACTGTGGTGGTCTCCCCTCAAGAAGCTGCATTACTAACATTCTTAATATTTCTAGACTTTTGATTAAAAGTCTTGTAAATAGTTTTGGGTTTTTTTCTGATTTTCCAGTCTAAAATAGATATCTGTTGTATTTAAGTTTGCAATCTTATATGAAAATGAATAATGAAAGATCAGATTTCAATTACTTTTCCAAAAAAAATATGTAAATGGAAAGAGGTAAAATTTCTTTAACAATATGAATATGTAAACATGACTGTATGTAAAAATATTTTTTCTGTGTACTAGCTCACGTAATTAGATGTTTGAGCACGAGCACTTTTGGGAAAACAACTATGGGAATAAAGTAACGGCAGTCAGTGCAGCTAATATAAGGCAATGGTTGTGGCACAAAGATACCAGAAAATATAAATATCTGTTGTGATCTGAATTTAGTATTATCAGAATCTGGGGAAAATTATGGGTGAGAATTCATTAGAACAAAGTCTAGAGCTGCAGAGAAAATAGCGGATGCCAAGCTAAAGACATCTTTATTTACAGATGATTCAGATCTGAATAGTAGTTCAGAAAATTGCTCTCTAAAAATGGAAGTCATCATCGTATTAAACTTCACATGGAAGCGAGAACACAGGAAACGAGCTCCAGTACTGTTGAAGCAGTCCATGTGGACTGGCCTCTCTCATGATGTTGTTTAAATATATGTGCATATGTACTTAGTAGGGGACAACTGGGTTATCTGTGTGTGTGTGTGTGGTAGAGATGATGGGAGCAAGGTTTTTGGAAGATGGCTGGGGACAAACATTTGAAGAGGTAAAGGGTAGGCAACGATAGCCAAAAAATATAGTGATATACAACCTTGATTAGGTTTCTCATGAAGAGTAGATTTTCTTAGTTGTAAAATGATCTTTTTACTGTAGATTATTGACCTTAAGAAGGGTATGTGACTGGAATACAGCTATGACAATTTTGAAAAAGTTTAGAATTTGAAGTGGTTTTTGAATCATGGTTTTCATCTGCCTTCACTTGCCATAAGGATTTTATCCAAACCCCAAGGTCAGGTATTTTCAAGTCTGGCATTTTTCCAGATGCTTTCTTGCATTTCTGTTTCCTGGACACACTGGTGATACCAAAGTTTTCCATTGTTCCATGCCTTTTGCCTGTTGTAGTTAGCTACGTAGTTCAGTCTGGCTGTAATGTAATTTTGTGAAATGTAATTTTGGTGAAACCATTTTGAAATGAAGTAAAATTCTGAGCACTGCTGAGGATTTTTAGAAACACTTTCACTGATAAACTTCATAGCATACAATCTGGGCATTGAAATTTTGAAGCAATTAACATTTAAACTGACCAACTTAAAATAAAATCAAATTAATGTATCAGAAATATCCCTCTTAACAAATACTTTAAAAGTTTTTTAAATAGCTGTGTAACTTACGTGGCTCTAATAAGTCTTTAAATATTTGATGACCACGCTATAATGCTTCACCTCAGATTAAACTTTGACAGGGTTCTGTGTACATTTTTTCTGAATTGGGCCTGAGCCATGCAGAAATGGAAGTTGTAGACAACACAGCCATGTCTGTACTTTCTTTGGAGCATATTGAGTGGTTACAAACTTGTTTGAAGTCATTTTTTCTGGGAACTAACTTGTCTTTTGGTGAGAAAGTTATAGAAACATTACAGAACGCAGAGAAACTGTAATTAACAAAAAACCTCAAAGCTAACCCTATGAAAGGGATGAGAAATCACACATCTCTCACAGTTTTGTGAAGTGAAACTTTCTTTGGAAAAAGAAAACCAACCCGGAGCTCATATTTTTGGTTTTTATTTATTTTTTTTTTAATGTCTGTTTCCATGTTTGTACACAATGTGCAGTTAAGTAAATCTTACAGTCAAAACAATAGATATTGCCCCTATTAACCTGCAAGTTTCTCTAAGTTTATAATATTTCAGTTGTTTTCTTTCCTTTCAATATTCTCTATTTATGGTTCACATGAAACAACACTCACTGGGGAGGTGGAACATGCTTTTTATTATCTGGCTGTTGTCAGTGATGCCGTATGAAAGCATAAAACATCTTGAATTTTGTAAGCTAAGGTAATTGTGTGGGAATCTAGATAATGTTTTGTTTTGACTAGTAAATGATATGGTATGAAATTCATCATGATAGTATCTAAAGTATGATCCAAAAAGGGGTAATTTTTCATCTAAGAAGCACTTTGAAGTGTACTCTACATCTTTTCTGTAGTATCTCTTGACAAAAGAGCAAATTATAACTGGGATGATGCTATGCTCTTTTCTTAATATGATTCTTTAAGCAAATCCTGAATGCTGAGTTAATCTGAGTGCTCTTCTGCTTGGAGCCATATGAGTGTCCTTTTCCCACTGGAAACATAAAGCCGGGAAGAGACACCATTAGTCTAGTTGCTGACCTAGCCAACATTGCAAGAGAAAACTGTCTCAATAGCTGAGAATGGAGAAAATAACAGTAGCCTGGGAAGAATTTTTGAACTTTTTTAATCCAAAAAAGAGGAAATTCACTTTTTTAGTAGTGGTCACCAGTTGGCACTGTTAGATATGATGTTGCTTGTTGCTTTTTGTTGTTTTCAAACTAGATTTTCAGAGTTGTTATTATTTATGTCCTGAGGCAATTGATAGGAAATGTATCAATAACCAAATTCATTGCTAGGTGGTTCTGATTTTGAACGGATTGTGTAGAGTGTGCTGGTTTCAAAGAATGAAAAGCTTATATGTAGACTGAGCTTACGGCAAAGGGAATACTGCTTATGTGCTATTTGTTACGGACACTGCATCGGGACTTGTTAAAACATGAGACAAATTATAGACCGCTTTTGGAAAGTGATTGGTGAGACTTCCACTGAGCAGTGATAATCATGTTAAAATTATCCCACAATAATCTCATTTTTATACTTGTGTTCTTTAGGAATGGTCAAGATAATGGAAGGGCTGAAGATGTCTCTATTATGCTCCGATGGGAATGAGGATTGATTTTTTTCTTTTTTTGTTGAGGTTCTTTATACTGGGTTTTATTTGGTGTTTTGGAGCTTATTTTTACTATCTTCTCTCTTTACAAAATTTAGATTCTTCAAACCTTAAGTCTGTTTTGTAAGTAAAATGTTATTAGTTGTTATTAATACTGCTCATTTCTATGCCAAGCCTTAGTCAGTAATAATTTTTAATCAAATTATCCAAAAACTGTTTGACTACTAAATACTGTAATACACTGATATTAGCTTTCACCTATGCCATTTGTACCACATATATATCCAATTTACTTTCATCAAAGGTAGACTTAGTTCACATTCAAATTATTTTCCATTTTCAGATGATTTATAACAGATGGATATACAAAACACCACTAAAATACCTATACTGCAAGATTACATTTGAAAGTTGAAAGAAGAACATTTTTTGAAGGGAGACAAGGATAAAAAGGCCTATTGAAGGAGGAGAGAGAATTTATATCCCTTCTATTCTTTAAATAGTTATCCAGGATCTAGCAGAGAATGAAGTTCAGGTAACAAGAGAGTATAGTCTGATGAGACCTTTTGGAAGTGCAAGGCGCTGAATTCTGCTTCACACCTCTGATGCAAGCGGGTCTTAGAAGTCTGCTTCTTCTATTAAGATGTTACAGCTTTAGAAATCTACTCTAGTCTCCTTTAACTGTAATGCTATATCAAACTGCAATATCCTAAATGACCCAGAGCAGAGAAGGAAAACAGTCTTATAGCAAGTAGGCTCTTCTAGCCCTTGGGAGAGCATGTTCAGATCTCCTGGTTTGTGACTGGGTAAATTGCTGTGTGCCTGAAAGACCATCTGATACTAATCCACTCTCATTTCACAACAGGAAAGGGGAGGAGGCTACTGGAATAGGTTAAACAAAAATTAGTGCTAGCCAACGTTCAGAATTTATTCAGTGCACATTTGTGGTTGAACAGGGACTAAACAGTTTGGGGTTTTTTCACTTTTTCTCACAAATTGCAAATGGAGAAATTACTAATTTTGCAACAAAATACAGAAGGTATCATCATGTCCACAGCATGTCCTAGCTGTTGGGTTTTGCTCAGAAGCTGGGGCTCCAGGAGTCAGTGGACAGCACTGGAACGTGGTAACCTCAAGAGACAGCCTTCCAAGGACTTGTGTCAGGGAAACCTGAAAAAAAAAAAAGACTAATGATTTTGCATTAGCCCTCACCAGAAACAACGACAAGGCTGTAGTAAAATATCTTTTAAATTCATGAATACGAAATACATGCAGTACAGCTCTTTAAGCTAGTTTCTTGAAAGAAGATGCTGCTTTGGCTTTTGTGATTTGTTAAATAGCTTGCAGACTAACCGTCAATTAAGAGGTTTGTCTGGAGAACCTGGTGCTGTATATTTGCTTTTCCCTGGATGGGCATGAATTCTGTAAACATAAAATGGTCTGCTTATTTTACTCTATGAATTAATTAGTTTCTTCAGTTACAGACCAGTAACTGTTAGTTGGTCTCTCCTTGGTGAGCTCCTGGAAGGCTGCTGCCAACACTTGGAGCTGGTAGTTAACTAGTGGCTTCCAGAAGCTCCTCTGCTCTGCTGAGAGCTGTGCTGCAGATGGTCTGTACAGGATTGTTAAGGGCACAAGTCACTAATTCTCCAAAGAAGCAGTGTTGAGTATACAATGTTTATATAGACACTGAGAACCCTAAAAAATGTCTTGGAACGAATATTTATACTATCAGATGAAATCTTTGATTTCCCTGATCGGAGAAATTTGCATGGCACCAAATACTGAGTATTAAAGAACAAGATTAGAAAAATACTGGGGTTGATGCGTTTTTATGGAAAACAATTACATTCCTGAAATAGATACATCCTCCCTCTTGTTCCTGCTTTTCTTGCTGCTGCTAAAGTACACACTGCTTTGCTTTAGCACCTGACACTACCTTTCATGCATTCCTTGCAGTCCTAGTAGAGCTGAAAAAAATTGCCCTTTTGTCCAAGAATTTTGCTTACTTCTCATTTCCTTCTTCAAATTTCATTAGATCCAAAGAGTCTGAAATCTTGAAAAGAAAACAGCTGTGTATTTTGAGAAGGAGTAGAATATTTGCCCCATTTTTACCTTGTCTTCCATCCAGATTTCTCCTGCCAGGCTATCTCAGCTGATGCTGGCTGCCTGTCACAGTCAGTAAAACCAGCTGTGGAATGTTCAGCCTACATTCCAGTCATATCACAATAGCTGGCTGGTAGTGTGTTCTGGCCTGGTGGCCATTTCCTATAGGTTCTGTACATGCCACCTGCATGTGTGCTTTAGCTATTGCACTCGGCTGTGGCGCAGCATTCAAGGGTTGGCTTGCAATGTGACTTTAAGTCTTCCTTTTCCAACCAACTATATTTTCCTCCAGCTGTGAGGATTGGGACTTAGTTCTTGCTGAATTCAAGGGAGGTGGAATGGAAAGTTGCTTATACAGCACATTTATACCTCTATGTTTTGGGGTGGGCTGGGGACTTATTTAGATCCTGATTAAGACTAAATTCCAAGGTTTTTTCTAGTTTATTTTAAGCCATATCTTTTCCAAGGGGTTATTGGAGAGGCAGGAGACCCACCTGTACTTCTGAGCATTTGCAGTCTTCTGGGGTGTCACAGTATTCTGGAACTCATGTACATTGAGGGTTGAAGGTATCTTTGCTGGTTACACAAATTTTTGTGACCCTCAGGCTGTTAGCATTCCATGATTCCCTTTGTAAGCCCTTTCTTAAGACCTTTTGAGTCCCACATTTTGACAGTGAAGCTCACACAGTTGACTTTTACCTCCTTTCCTGCCATTATGTGTGCATTTAATTATTTTCTCACGTCCCAGGGCACAGATGAACGACGACGTAGTTGGATGACCTGTATAGCTAGCTGCACGCTCAGAGGAGTCTAACATCTCTCTCTTCACAGGGATGCCTGGTTTCCTCCCTTTACATCTCATGGGCCCATCTTGAGGTCTCATACTTTGGGATGGAAAAAATGTTTAGGATATGTTGCAGAGATAAGCAGATATCTGAAATTGTGATGGGCATTTATTTTCCTGGAGATCTTTTTGGAAAATTTAAAACAGGTACAAGGAGGAACAGAGAAATCTATACCCATAGCTGTTTGTTAGCTGCTTGAATTAGGAGGAATATGATCAAATACAAAAGGGCTGGGTTGCTTTGTGCTGCTCCATTAGTGAGCACAGATTGATACCTGTCTGGCTGTCGTCTTTGGCAAGGAAGTAGCAGCATCTTCTGTGACACCTCCCTACATGCAGAAGCAAAGTAGCTAAATCTGGCCAAGAAGACATATAGACATTTTTAAAATTCTCTTCTTTTTCCCTGTCCATATGGAAACTGTCAGCCAGAGCAAATCCCTGGCTATAATTTCTTATAGTGCTAACGTTTCTTACCTTTATTCCATGCATTTCAGCATGTATCAAACAGGCCTGAGGGCAGGAAGGCCCACAGCCAGCTTAGAATCATTTTAGCACCATTTGTATTTGTCAGTTGTAGCACTTTATATCATATGTTCCCAAAGCTCTCTCTAATTTAAAGAAACGTAAAATAAAATTCATTCTTCTTTCAAATAATCAGGTCTTGCTCATTTACTGTTTGTCACCATCAAGCAATCCTTAACTTGCTTCTGACCTTCTGAGAGAAACAGGGCTAACCAGCTGTGAATTTCTCATGTAGAATGCGAGTTGCATTTTACTATAACTTTGTGAATGCAAAATATTCTGGCCATTGTTATAACCAATATTTTTAGTAAGGAATAAATTACCTGAAAACTTTTAAACTTGCTATCTTAATATGATTTCAAGATTCCTTCATAAACATATCATCTTTCCTGTTCAGGTACTATTGAAAGGAAAATAATACATTCGTATACAACATAGCATACACAGGAGCATGGACATTGGGTGCTGTAAGCACATGTGGTGTAAAATATGAGCTTAGGTACTTAGGATTGCATAGTAATGGAAAACAGTCATAAATATGACAAGTTTTTGCAAAACAGGACTTGTTATTAAGTCTTAAAGCATGAAACCACGGGAAGCCTGGATATGGATCAAGTCCATCCAAATGGGATTTTTGGTTGCTTTGGTGTTCACTGAAATATTGTTTTAAGCTTCTCTGAATGTAATAACAAATAATTTGTTGCATAGCCCAAGCTTTGTCCTTCTAGGCTGTGTCCAGATAGTTGTCTAGTGTTCCTTTTTTGGTGGTTGAAGGAGCACATCTTACAAAGGGGAAATCCCAAGAGATGAAGTCAACCATTTATTCAGTTGTCATGGTTAACAGAAAGGTTTCTCTTTCTGTGTCTTTTTATTTATTTATTTTACTGAGATGTAACAGTCAGGCATCACCTAACTGTGAATATTTAGATATTCAGTGTTGCAAAGGTAGCTTGCATAGTCTTTCATAATATAAGCATTTCTTCTCTCTAACAAGATGTTTCCAAAGCGACTCAGAGTGCAACTGCAGAGTTGCTGTCTCTAGAAGCCACGCTACTCCTGAGAACAAAGGGTACCAACTTTAGGAATCAGAAACCTCTTGACAAACAGTTGGAAGTCTCTGTAGTGACTTTTGCTACCTGCTACCAGCAGATAGATTTGGCACATCCACTGACTGAACCTCTGAGGCAATACAGAGTGACAATTTCAAAACTACTGATATTTACATTTAACAAAAACAGGCTTAATTCAATCTTGAAAAATGAATGCAGTGCAAGATTTTTTTCTTGCGAGGCTGTGTCTTTTCCAAGGTTGTACTTTGTGTGCAGATCATTGAGTACACCAGTGCAATGAATGTCTGTGTGCTAAAGAAATGTGATCTGTGCCAGGTGTGGTATGGCATCTGTCCTTTGTACTTTCCTGATCCCCATCCCAAAATATTCTTCTCCCTGCCCAGACGTGGGATGTGAATGACTGGAAAAGAAGAGGTGGTGCTTGGTAAGCAGGATAGATCCTGCTCTGGTAGCTGTAGCCAAAGTAAACAAACCAGAGTAATTGCCACCACCGGCACTTTACAGTAGATCTGCCTTTTTATTGATGTTGTTATTAAACTGCTATAAATGTTTTAGGCTGCTATTGGAGATGAAATTCCCCCTTCCTCCAACTTCTCAGGGGCTGTCTGTCACTAAATGCTATTAAGTTTATCATTTAGAAAAATCAGACAGTGCAGGAAGCAGTCTGAATGTTAATGTTAACCTATAATAGGTTTTAAATAGCTATAAAGAAAAATTAGACTGCAGTGGGACAGGAAGGCTAGTTTACCTTAACATAAAACAAAGGAGGACATGTTGACCTGATTTACTTAAATGTAGCTATTATGTGCTCTTTAGGGAGGAAACTGCTGTACCAAAGCTTATTCAGGCAGGAAAAATGTCCTTTACCTCACGCTGTACAAATGACATAAAGGTTCTTGCTTTAATTAAAGAGTAAATCCATAGGTGCTGCATGTACATATTAATGCAGATGTCACCCTGGCTACTTTTTATATTAATTCCTTCTAGAATAACAATGGAACTGCAAAAAACCAGTGTTCTCAAATGTGCTACATCTTGTTTCTGTTTGAGTGTGGTGATATTCTTCAACATGTCCAATATGAATTCTATTTGCAATGGATACTTGAGGTTAATGAAAATGGATCATCTGTCACTTGGGAGTTCCCATACTGTCTGGACTGGCCTAAAACTTTTACAAGAGTGTGTGGAAAAGTCATACTCCAGCTCTCCATGTTTGTTCGAAGCTCCTCTCAGCCAGCAGCTCCCAGCATGCTCTTCTAGCCAGCATTTGAAATGCAATCACAACAGAAAGTGTGGGGGTCCCTCGATGTACAGACAAGCATAATCAAAGTGTGCAGGGAAGCAAAGAACACGTCACAGGTATGTGATGAAAGCCCAGTGCTGAAGGAAAAATTAGTCTACTTTTCAGTTTGCTCTGAAATGTTGGAAAAGGTAATAATTAGTGACAAGTCTGCTCAGAACCATTACAGTGGCTGCAATTTGTAAAAGGTATTGTTGGAGTCTGGGAGAGGACTGGTTATGGGAAGCTTCAAGTGCCTCATGTCGCTCCTTTGGGACATCTGAATTGTGAATGTCGTGGGACCAGCAGAGCTCAGGATAGGAGCTTGGATCTCATAAAGCTGGGACACTCTAGGCTGGATCTGGATGTTTGCTTTGGTTGTGGCCTGCTTGGAAGTTTTATACATATTTTGTTAAGACAGAATTTTACTTGCTCTTTCTGTACCTTGTGGAAACTAAGGACCTGTAGAGATGAAAGGTTAAACACACTTATAATATATTTTATTAAAGTCATTAAACTATTGTTAAGTCATACGAACCAGTCATACATATTGTTAAGTCATACTAACCAGTATTTTTTTTTTAGAAAATACTCCAATCAAGTGAAGAGTTGTAAGATGATAATTCAGGCATATTGCTTGAGTAGGATTCCTTAGAGAAAAATCAGATTTTTACCTACAGTCTCAAACAAAGCATCTAAGCCAATTTTAAGTGCGTATTCAAAATTGTATTCTTCCTGAAAGATAAAGCTTTAACTAACCAGCTTCCTTCTTTTGCTGGCATTATCCGGTATTGCACACAACATACTAGGTTCCCTATTATTAGTAAGATGCTAAATTCAGTGTTTGTGTATTTGAGTGAGCTTCAGGAACCATAGCGTAAGGGGGTTAGAGTAGATGGTTTGATTGTTGCTTCTGGCCTGTGGCATGGGTGCAATCCACATTAGCCAGTATCTGTTCTGAATTATATTGGCAGGAATTGGGATTAACTCCATTGAAGCGAATAGTATGATACCATAGTAAAACTTCATTCACTGAGAATTGGCCATTCTTTGCATTGCACTACCGATTTCCCTTGGCTTTTCATAGGGTGGATATGGCTTCCTATTGCTTTGGAAAATGTCTGTATCAGATGGGTTTTTTTACTTCTCGGTGAAAGAAAACTATGGCACAGCAATCTACGCAATAATTTTCTTTTTGGAATCAGATTATTTAAAATTACAGGCTATATATTTTTAATTATTTATGAAGTAATTTTCAGATCAGTGCCCATTTTTGTGACACAGCATATTTTAGGTTAGGATATTCCCTTCAACTTCTTAGTGATGCTGCTCCAAGTGTCAAGAAAGCTTGGGAAGTGGCAGGAGAAAATAAAGCGAGTCTATGCAGCAGAAAGAAAAGTGGATGAGGAGAATGTTATTTGACCTAGGTTCTTAAATACGTGGTCAGTAGTAAATACAGTTTTTTAAAAAATAGGGCCGTATATATTCTGACAAAAGGAGAAATTTAGTTTTATTTTTCTTTGCAATAGAGTCGGGGAAAGCCAAATTCTACTGTTTATATAGCTGTGTTACGACAAAAGGAACTTTTGCACTCGTATTTCATGTATCCACTAGAAAGAAATAGCAATGAAAGAAACAATGATAAAATGCTCAAGGAAGAAACATCAGGCATTTCACAGTTAATTTCATTGCCAGGTCTTTCAGCAGTGTATGAAATTTCTATGTTCTAACTGAAATAAACAAATTAGAGTGTATAAATCAATTAATTATGTGCTTTCTTCATTCCAAGAGCCTATTTCCAGGCTGAAATACATTTAAATAATTGAACCATATATACTTTTGGTCACTTACTAACAACTTTACATGCCAAGTGTTTCCTTAAGATAAGCAAAAGAGGTAATAATTTTCTGTATTCCATCTTTGTGTGTGAGAATTTATAGAATTATCTTTTTTTGCTCTATATCTTATCAATTTACATTATTTGATTTAAATTTTTTTCTGTAAGTTACTCTTGAACAAACATGCAGCTAACTCATGAAGCACTATTAGAACCAAACTGAACGAACTTGAAATATCTTTAAATTAGTTGTACAGTTTCTTGTAGAACCTGGGAAAGATGAGAAGAAAGTGATGATTTTTCTATGCTTGGGAGTTATTCTTTGTGAGGCTTAAATAAACATTGGTGCGATAGAAATCTTGACTATGTAGATTAGTTTAGTAAGTGAGACCAGTTGGGAAATTTAAAACTTTTTTACCATTTAAGTACAGCTTTAGCTTTCTTGTGAACTGGAGGGAGAATGCTTGATTGGAATTGTGACTTTTACTGCAGCAGTTAAATTGAAATTAGCTGCATTGTTGTAGATTGTATTCTTTAGGGTACTTGCACTTTTTTACTCCTTCAGAAGGTAATCTGAAATTTTTAAAAGTTTATGTCAAAATGATGTTTTGAAGGAGAAAAAGAAAATGCACAACTCCCATCTTACAGCTGTTCCACAGGACAAATATATAATTGGCAAAATTCTATTTTCAAAACCCATCAACTTTTTTAATGCTATATATATACGCGGTCATGAACTTCGGATATAACAGTCTTCCTGAATCAAGCCTGCCTCCAGCTGGAGACTTCAGTTTTCAGGGGTGTCTTGCCCTTCAAAAGTCCTTTAAAATCTTGGCATGTTATAGCATTTTACAGAAAAAAATTGTTCAAGGAGACAAAATTAGAGTAATTATATTTGTGATTTTTAGCACATGCTGTTTTTATTTAGGTTGTAGAAAACAAAACAAACATTACAAAGGAAAAAGAATTTTGTGTGTGTTGCTGAGACTACTTCTGCCTTGCTCAGCTTGATGCCCTGCTTCTGTTGCCTGCTGCAGAAAAGGTGGCTCCACATTCCACCGTGAAGACTTCCCTTGTCTATGTCTGAATCGTGGAATCCTGAATGTCAGGTGGATGTGAAATCAAAACATTAAATAATTTAAACTGGAAGGGACCACAGGAAGTTATCTAGTCCAAGCCCAGTCAAAGCTGAGGTGACTTTGAAGTTAAACGCAACTTAAAAGTCAGTTGTATTTGCCTGGGGTCTTTTCCAGGTGAATCTTGAGTAGTTCCAAGGATGGAGATTTCATGGCGAAGCAACTTGTTCCAATGTAAGACCACCATTTCTATGAGAGGTGTTTTTTTTCTCCAACACCTCATAGGAATTTCCTCTTTGCACTCTTGCAACTTGAGTCGATTGTCTTCTTGTTCTTTCTGGTCCTTTGAGAAGCGTCTGTTTGTCTATCTCTGTTTTCTTGTTCCTGGTGCACTCCTTTGGCTGCCACAGTATGGCTGTACTTGTACTGTATTCCCTTCTGCCTGTCTGCGTTGGAAAGGATGGTGAAGGTTTAGAGAGTTAATGTCTGCAGAGTGTTTCAAACGTCTGCATTACTTAATAAATACAGATTATTTAGCTGCTGTGGCAGTCATCTTGCTGTGGTAATTTGATATTGTTCTTGAAACAGCTATTCTTTAGAAATAAATTCCTAGACTAACGTGAGATGGGGAGGAATGTAACATACCTTCCTGTGTAAAATGAAAAGCACACAGCAGCAGCCACGTGAATTGCATCAACACCAAATCGTTCCACTGCCAGCATTGTGGATGTCGGTGCTCTGTAAATTGTTTTACACTTCCATCCCAGATATTTCGTACCTCTGGAGCTGTTGCTGAATCATTTCCAATTATCCAGAACCTTGTAACTTTATATGCTCAAGTTGTAAAAAATGGCTGTAAAATGTAGGTTTAATAAAGAATTACATAAATAAGGAGTAGTGAAAGGTGCCTGAAATTTGATATTCTGGCTAGACACGAGAAAAGATGCTGGAATTCAGTTTGGTAATGAGTTTGTAGACTGAGATTAGCAAAACCATTTCCCAGACACTCTGGGAAAGCAAACTCATTTAGACATTAGTAGTGTTATGGCTGCTGAAGTAAAAACATGGATGTCTGTAACTGGAAAAACAACTTCTTGTGGCTAACGATCTGAATGTTAGAGCTGTTTAGAGTGCACGATATATATAAAAAGGTAGAATATTACTTTCTCATTCCCTCTATATTGAGTGTGCATTTGTTAACATGTTAATTAAATTGCAATGCACAGCTCCCACAACATTTGCAGATATAAGAGCACTGAAAGCCTTTTGCCAGACCCGAAATACTGAAGCCAAAAGTTACATTTACTGTACACAGGCATTTTCCTGTGCCAAAACCTTATTTTGTCCATATTGAAAATTCAGTACTGAATTCAATCTTTTTACATTGTATTTGGATACAAGCAACAAAAGTCAAGAAAGAAACTGAGACTTACCTTGTGCTGAGTTAACTGATACAGGATATTGAAGAGTCAGAATTTTCAGGGTATGGATAACTTTGATGTTTCAATATTGATTTTCTTCCAGAACAGGAAAAAAAAGTCAAGAGTAAGTTCTGATATACCGACTTTCTTAAACAATATGTTCAATTTTGTTTTACCTACATCCTGCCCACCACGCATAAGACTGACGTTCCACCAATTCCAAAAGGTGGAATTTCCAGCCTCCAAGAGAGGAAAAAAAAATCATGGAAAAGGAGTCATCTGAAACCATCATAAAAACTATGAAATCTTTTATTTTCCAACAGAAGCTTTAATGATCCCATCTTCATCAGCCTGCAATATGGAAGGCTCTTTGAGCCGGGTCACCTTCGAGACTTCTGTGTTTCTGCTTCTGAACTTTGTGGAAGAGTTAACACAAATGTTCATTGCCCCGGTCAGGATGCTTATGGCCTTCATATTCTCTACATTGATCAGTGATTTTTTATGACATAATATCACCAGCATCAAGGCAGTCGGTATGGCAAAGCTGTATGGCTGAGGACCTAAGAGTTTGGGGCGCTTTGATTCAAGCGTCCTCTAATTGTTGATGCTGACTTATAGCTGTGAACCTGAAAGAAGCTTAGGGGTTCCTCTTTCTGGCTTACTTCAGAAAAAAGCAGGAAAGCTGGCAAGCTGCTGATATTACCTGCTATTTTTTTTTCTTTTTTTTTTTTTTTTTTAGAAAAATGTTTTTCTCATAATGAACTTTTTTCATAATGAAACTTCTTTCATAATGAAACAGTGAATGCTTACTTGCAGGCAAAGCTACAAAGAAAAATTTCAGATGCACTGCTTTTCTTTTAGAAATGTTCTGAAGCCCTTTTCAGCAGCAAAGTACAGCAGGTATGTACATTTCTTCTATGGCAGCATGAAAGGAAGGATGTTGGCCATGGTTCTTATGTTAATCTGCAGCTAAGAGACTCTGGTTTTCTTATTAGCCATTACAGTCTGTGATCTCCACATACCTTCCGTTGAAAAATTACAGGTGCGTTATAATTCATCTTCATTTCCCATTTGTAGGAGTTTCTTGATACATGATGCTGTATGTTCCTCTTTAGTCCCTTTATGTATTAGTTTGTTGTTTTTTGATTTGTGAATAGGAACAATCAAAATGTCCATTCCCTTATTTTTTCACTGGTACGGAGAGCACAATATAGTATATGTTTGTGATAGGTCTACATTAACCTTTTCACTTTTCTTCTTAAGCATTTTATTCTAAAATTAACCTCTGGATTTGCAAACATGTGATCCACAGCCACAAAAATGTGTTTTGCCGTCTGGATAAAATAATTCAAACCTGAGATGTCATAGTCGAAATACTGTATGTGTCTCTTCTCACTATCTGGACAATCAAATCCTGGCTTTAGTCAAAATAAAAATGAATTTGATGTTTTCACAAACTTGCCACATAATTTGCTATGATTATCCAGTTCTTTTCAAATTAAGTTTGCAATGGGACTGTTCACTTTCAGGGCTAAAATTCAGTCAGGCTGATATCTATGTGGACATTTTTAAGGTATTCTAGCATCAACCATATCCTCAGTATTTTGGGCTCCAGAACTAGCAGATTTTTTTTCTTCTTCTAAATGTAAAAGAAACTTGCATTTAGAGTTGAAGTCAATGGATGTTCGCCAACTTAACAGCAGCTGAAGATTTGTCATAGCTTTTACCTAGAAGCACACAGGAAGAGAGGACTTGTGTTGCTAAATATAGGCTGCCCTGAGAGTTCAAAGCCTAAATTTCTCTTTAGGCCATGTAGCAAAAGTAACGGGATGCAATATTTTTTTTTCCAAAACTTTCCCCCAAGATCAATAAAATTCTGTAATGTTTAAGAAACGCAGGACTGAAGTCCTTTTTATTTTCAGTTAAGATAAATTTCTTAAAAGAGGAGCACTGCTTCCAGGCAGCAACCTCTATCTCTCTGAAGATATATTTTAGATATACTCGCATGTATCACGATGTATGCCTGTGGAAGTGAGACTTACTCCTACAGACATTCACATGTGTGTAAAACATTTGCAGCTTATGTACAGATAGACATCATTTGGAAACGCTGAGGTACTGAACTGAAATAACAGAATTTTCATTATAGGTAGTTTTATCGCATCTCTTTACATAAAATTTCAAAAGAAGTGCTAATGTTGAAATTGGCAATTAACCAAAATGTTTGCTGTCAAATTGCATGATTTGAGATGATAAAGAGGCTACATAGTTATAAGTTGTGGCTTATTAAAAATAATTCTTTGACATCTGGCTCTAACATCTGGTTTTATAATTGGTGCTCCATAGTAAAAGGAATATGTACTTTAAGGGCTTGTTTTTAATTAGTGTTCAGAAGTATTTATTTCTGCATCATGTGACTAGCATACAGTTACAGAAGTTTGAAAGTAAAGACTTCAGCTCACACCAATACATGCAGGTATTAAGCCATATAAATTCTAGTGCACATTTAGCACTGGGCAGGATCAATGTCCAGGGAGAAACAGGGTGGGTGGGGAGTGATTTTAGCACCTGTTCAATGCCTACCTAACCAATACTGAAGGGAACAGTTTTTTCTACTCAGGATTAATGAAAAATCATTTTGGTTTTTGTGTGGATTTTTTGTGGTATTTTATTTTATTATTTTATTATTTTATTATTTTATTATTTTATTATTTTATTTTATTTTATTACTGTTATTCAAAGTAACTTTAATCAAAAGAACAAGAAATGCTGAAGAGGCAGGTAAGACCTAAGAGCGCTGTCTGAGCAGAAAGCAGTTAGTAGATGTAGTAATATAGAAGCCCTGATAGTTGTGGTGCTGCACATAATGCAGAAAAGTGGTAGTGGGCAAGCCATGCTGCTGCCGCCTCACATGCTCTTCAACATGACCTTGTTTACTTGGAGGTTGTGGGAGAGTAGGTGCCTGCCTACAGATGGCAATTGGCAAAGACCTGCCAAGGCATCAGTGCTGTTGGTTTCAGTCCTATAAGGTCGTGATGTTTACAACCTCAGATATTTTATTGTTGGATTGGTGTGGGATCAATGACAAGTCCAAATTCATTATAAATATGTACATCCTTTCAACAACCGTTTTTCTCTTTTAACCAGGCAGTGTTTGCCCAAGTTTTAAGTGACTATGTTTTAGCACAGCTCAGGCTCAGCCTGTGCTATAAATATTGCTAGTTTTAGATATATGAACTGGAAAGATCATATCCTCCCCTCTCCCTTTTACTAAGATCTTGTTGCCAGCAAAATACCTTGGGCAGTGACATCTCAGTGGTGAAATAAGTCCCATTGTTATCTTTGTTTATATCTTTATGTGACAGGGGTAGCTATTCCAACATGTTGTCTCACAATGCAGAAGTCTCCTGACATAGATTTGTTGGTGGACTTATTCTATAATGTAGATATGTCTTAATCCTTTCTATTTTCCAACGATAAAAAGTGGCCACATTTTGAGAACATGTTGAAACTGTCATGAGTACTCACGCTAATGGACATGTGAATTATAGATTAGAAAGCTTCTGTCTTTTCCTGTGTAAATTCCTCTTCTTTGAATGTTTATTTGATCATATATTGAAAAGCTCAGTTTTTAAAAAGTAAACTACTTAGTAGTACTGAGATTTATCTCATAAAAGTCCACTTGCTGTTAGTCATGTAGATTTATGGGGAGTAGCTCAATACTCAGCAAGATCTGTAAGTCAAGAAAAAAGACAGATGGGACACACATAAGGATTTCATTTCAGTGAAACTGGTCAGTGTTTTTCTGATAGATCCTTTCACATCTCCACAAACCGACCCAACAAATATGAAAGATTCTCAGGTTTTCCACTAAATGTTGTGCTTCTACTAAGAATGAATTTTATCCTTTGAGCTTCCCTGTGATTATGGGCTCTTCTTGTTGACTTTTGTATTTTTGGCTTCTTCAGTGCACCTAAAATCAGGGCTGGAAAAAAAGGGATGGTTTCAGAGAGTTTAATAAGGAAAGTGCTCTGTTGTGCTGCCAGCAGCTCTGAATAGTAGATATTGTTTTCCATCTGTATGAAATATATACACTTTATTTTATAGTACACAAAGAGAAATTTTTCATAGCTTTGCAGACAGACCAATTAAATGCAGTTCAGACTTGCTGGGTCAAGGATGGAGGTTACATGTTACTGTCAAAGTCTTACTGGCATTGACAAAAGCACTTCCTGAACTTTTCTTTCCACTGAGGAAAGAAAACCCTTCCCTGAACCAGCGTCTGTTGCTTTTCTTTACGTTTGTCAGAGTAATTATTTAGGATGAACTTTTAAATATTCCCTGAAACACAGAAGCTGAAATATTTCATCAAACTGGCAGCTTGGTGTCAGCAAGAAAAAACTGGCTACTACAAGGCAAAAGTTCAAGAAATCCTTAAGTAGGTAATTATAGAATGACCTGCCTGTAAGGAGCTAGTTCTTAATCCACTGTTCTGGTTTGAGCAAAAGTAGAATCAGTTTTCTAACTTCAGCTAAGTCTCATCTAAATAACTTCATTTTCTGAAAGTTAACTGCATGTTTTTCAGGCAGGGTAGCACTCTAGCAGCGAGAACACAGGGCACCGGTGTGTAGAAAGACCATTCCTATGAAAACCAAGGTCATCTTTGAGCTAAGTCCAAGAGGCAAAAAAGGTCACATCTGCAGGGAGAAATGGATAGGACAGGTGACCCCAAACTGACCAACAGAGTATTCCATCCCATAGATGTACAAAACTGAGCGATCATGAAGGTCAATCTCTCTTCTTCAGTGGCCAATGTCCAGTGAGCACCTCGTCTATCTGTTTGCGCCTGGTCCCAGATCTGGGCATTCATGAATCCCGTTCCTGAGTCCAGCTCCTTCTTTGCCAAGGAACCTGTTCCTGTGCCTGCTTTGCAGTGTTTGTGGTGGTGTATAATGATTGAAGGGTGGGGGTGCAATTTCATATACTTGTATATCTTTTATTATTTTCTTCTTAGTAGTATTTTTGTCATTATTACTGTTATTTTGTTAAAGAAGTTTTATTTTCCAGCCCACAAGTCTTTTCCCTCTCATTTCTCTTTCTCCTTTCCCTGGGGGTGGGAGGATGGGAATTGAGATCACGACTACTCGTGTTTAGCTGCCATACTGGGCCAGGCTGGGGTTAAACCATGACATCCTAATTTCTCAAAGATGATCAAAGAATGGTTGTGATGGTGGGGGGTTTTTTATTTTGTTATTTTATTTTTAATTCTATGTAAAGGTGTCCTTATTCTCCATAGGTTGTTTTTGAAAGATCAGCTTTTGTAGGATTATTGCAGAACACACCCTTTTTTAAATGGTTCTGCTTCTTGGATCTGTCATAGACCATTTCTACGTAACAGGATCTTTCCAGTAAATTTTAGCCAGAAACTTTCTAAAGGAGTATGAGTATATCAGCAATGGAGAATTGCCTTCAAGTACAGGAGTACAGTATAATGAACACTAAGTAGTTACCTTCACTGCTGTCTATTTTAAGAGAGAGCTAAATAAAAAGATCTATTTTTGTTGATAATGTAATTACAGATTTCAAATTTACAAGGGTTGACATCCTAACGTAAATAGTAAGTACATACTGTGGAAATGATTATATTCCAGTTGCATGTCAGGATCTTTCTAATCCCCATAATTTCTTCTGCAGATTTTCATTGTTCTTTCTATTCTCTGTTATAATATCTTTTCATAGTCTATTCTCTAATCCGATGTGTAGCTGACTATAAATTTTGAAGAGTCTCATTTACTTGCAACTTCTGTAACATACAGCCAATGCAAAAAGAAATAGAAATTATTTTGGTAATAATCTGGTCCTCCTACCCCTCTGTTTAATCCAGTAGACCATTTGTGTAGTTCTTTTTCAAGTCAATCCAGGGATATTTCAGAGAAAGACCAAAGAAGGTCATAAAGTACTATAAGACCTTGATTTCAAAGTTATTTTCAAATTAGACCAGTTTAGAACATAATGATAACTATGATAGGTTTTATCTGCCTACAGTGGACCCTAGAATAGAGGAACAAAAATCTGAAGATTTTTTTTGGTATATTTTACAACCAAACAGCCGTCACTTGGCCTGTGTGCACTATTGAGTGTGTTTGAATAAGTATTATTCCAGCTATCGAACTAGTAAGGTTTGAGGTTGGCAGTTCCAATCTATTATTTATTTCTTTCATTAAGTATTGAAAGTTTATTTTACTATTGTGGTGAATTATTTCTTTAACTCTCAATCTTATTTCCTGTTAGGGTAATATGCAGGAAAATTCACTGCGTTTCGCTTCAACCAGGCAGTGATCCTACATCTCTTAAATCCAAATTTTGCACTTCAGTTGCAAAACTGTCCTTCCAAAGCCATGGTTGTTTTCTTCTTTTATCTTAATATTTTAGGTACCCATTTTACCCAAAGGGAAATGATATGTACACAAGTCCCCAGGGAGATGTTTTATGTACTTATGCAGAAATGATAATTATAAACCATTTCTACTAAATAATTAAATTCTGGTGATATGTGATTTTATACTTCAAATATATTGTAAAATCATGATAAAATAGTCGTTGTTATCTGATAGAATTAAGAGTGATAAAAGGAATATGTAGGTTAAGTACCAGAGAATCACAGCAAATGATTGAAATAGTGGGGGAAGAGACTTATGCAAAGTCAAGTAAATGCAATATCGTTTTAGATGGCTCAAGAAATAATACTGTTTAGGATTATTTCATATGAATTCAGCTTTTATTTGAGTATACACCAAATTATTGGCCCTTAAGCTAATTCAAATTCTAACGCTTCCAATTATACTCTGATGTGGAAGTATTACACAGTACACAAATTTGAACCTTGAACTGCAGTATTTTACAGTAGGTTCCACGTCATTCTCTGTGTTTGTAAAGCACCTAATAGAGCAGAGCTCTGATTCTTTAGAATGTTGGGCAGCACTTGGAAAGTATGTAATAGAGCAAGACCTGCAAGCACCAAACAAGAGCATATGACTGAGTATTAACTGTTGAATAACAGAATTCTGTTGAATGAATAGAATTTTTAGGAAATGGATATTAATCCGTAAGGGAGTGTATAATCCCGGGCTATCCAAATAGGTGGTGTGGCATTAAGTGACTGACAGTAGAGATGCAGTCTTTGGATAAAACTGCTGCATTGACAAAGGAAAAGGCACTTAGTGGAGTAGTTGCAACAGCTGCAGTGATTTCTGGTAGGTGCTGTGGTTTATAAAGCATTAGGCAGTGCAGAGATTCTGGGTCAGTTCTTCACCTCCAAAATCTGAATCTTTTGTGATATACAGATCGAACTAGAAAAATATTTGCAAAGGAAAATCAGTTCTGGTGTTATCTTGAAATAGAGTTGCTCAAGAACACTTATAAAAATAATATTTATGTTCTCAAACAGGTCTGGAAATGGAGTGTCTTAGTTTGTGTTCATGTTTCATAATCCATAGGCCCATAAAATAGTGTTGTGGCTGCTGGAAAAAAAACTGGAACCAAGAGTCTGTAGTTTGCCTGGTCTGTCATGTGTGCGTTTGCCACAGGAGGCACCCTTCTCTTCAAGTTGGGCCTGCTCTGCTGCTCTGCAAAATATTAAAGAGCATGGTCCTTTGGTGTTTTGAAACCCAATAAGTGTATGTCTTCGTTGTGCTGCTTCAGTTGTACTGCTTAAATTAAAGCTATACGGAATGCAGTCCCTCATTCTATCATGCTGAAATATATCTGTTCCTCAGTTTGGTATTGCAGGGATATACATTTTTAAATGGGAAACTGAACCCCAGTGTTGACATTCTTATGCACGTACATTTTCCATTTTGTATTCCTGAAATCAGCAATCTGCTTTGTTTCCTCACCCCCCAAAAACTTTCAAACCTCAACATCACGCCCAAGAAAACTGCCTGCCCTCATGAAGGGAAAAATCTGTATATTCTTCATGAATAGTTATCCCAGCAGATTTCTCAGGCTGAAATACAACATCTATATACAAAGAGAAATCACTCGAATACATAAAATGGGTTTATTTCAGGAGTTTTGGCATGTATACTTCGGATTATGAATATCTTCAGAAGCATAAAGACATTCAGTCTTTAAAATCTATTTAAATTTTGATGTGCAAAAAAATTAATCATAGGCAACTTAATTTGTTGTTTGGAATATTAAGGAAGTTGTTAGAGGCTTGCTTAAAAATGTCCTGTTTTTTGTTTTTTATTCTTTCATCAAAGGTGTTTAGCAAGAAGTTATTCCAGTGTGTGTCTCCTAATCTGGATATCCTACTTCACTTGAATTGATGCAGTTCAATTTACAGCCGATGTAATACTTATACCTGGCATGAAAGTTATTTTGGAAGCAGTTTCATCAGCGACTAAGTACTTTGAGTTGTTTTAGTAAAAAAAAAAAAAAATAGAAGAGTCATTAGTACGTTAGTTTTTATTGTTGTATTTTAAGTTCTATTTTCTATTATTTTTCCTCTCCTGAGGGGAAAAAAAAATTGTTTTGGATACAAAACACTGTGAGGAGATTGAAATAGTGGGTTATAGTGTGGAACTGTAAGGCTCTTATTTTTTATTATAATTAAAAATAAAAATGATATATTTAAAACAATGCTACTGCTATGCTTTCAAAATACAGTGTCATAGTAGCCATTGCAGGGCTAGAGTATGAACGTAGTAGCAGGGAAGGAAACATCTTTTTCAGTTTTGGGGTTATTTTAGCACAAGCTAATTTGAGGACAACTTCATGCTATATGAGTGATGAAAAACCCCTTGTTTTGTACTATCATCATTATGGTGCAGTGGTAATTGAAGAAAATGTTAATTCCGTGAGGGTGGGAACCAAAGTATTTGGAAAATAAGCTATAAAATGTCAACACAAAACTGAGGTTGATGTTCGTGCTTTTTAAGATCAACCCTGTGTGATCCATTGCTTATTTTTTTATGGACATCTTAATTGAAAAAATGAATGATTTCAAAGTCATGGAATACTTACGGTGTGCATAAAAGAATTCATAATCAGATCCAGCCAAAAATTCCCAGTAGAAGGCTCTGCTCTTCACTCTTTTTCCAAGAATATAGAGTTTTTTCCCCCTAACAAAACTGGTTTAACTTAAATGTACTCTTCTGGAACCCTGAAAGTATGGCTCATTTTTCGAGAGCGTTATCCGTAAAATTTAGTACGTCCTTTGTAATTTCTACTTTGGAGTAATTGGTCCTTAAAAAATATTAACAAATTAAGCCCTGTACTGCTGCAACAGATATTAATATTTTCAAATTAAAAAGTGCAAATGTGAATTTTCTGTTTTGGATCTCCTACCAGGCAACCAAGGCTTTGGTTTTCAGAGAAGGTCGAGCTTCACAATCAATGGGAGTTGTAGGTAGTCAAGTTTTTAGAAATGAGTTTCCAGTAAGTAGGTATTCTGGAAATATTAGTGTTCACAATTGGGATCAGATTTTTAGAAGAAATCAACACTTGTTTAGGTGTCTAAATATATCACTAGGTTTCCAAGAGCTTAGCATGTGGAGTGTAGTGAGAGCTTCCAGCTGCAGATAATTTTTGGAAATCTGACCTTTATTTAGGTACTTAAATATGTGCTGGTTGCTTCAGAAAGTCTGGCTTCCTGTGTCTATATATAGACATCAAATATTAGAGATAATAGTTTAGAAAAATTGGCCTTCACTTTTTCCTGAAAGTCTATTGCAATTTAATTTCAAAAGTAAAAATAGAATTCAGACCTTCCAGGGCCATGTGTTAACTGCGATAACATATTTCATGCAAAGAGCCAAAATCATTCAGCATAAGGTCCTACATTTGGAAGTGCTGCAAAGTCATGGATGAACTGAGGTTTTTCCAAGTCTTCTGGAGAAGAAGTCTAGTACAGACTACCTGCTCACCGTTCTCCACGTGTAGTTTGGCTTTGATAGATTCTTTGTAATAATGTTTATTTTTCCTTTCACTACTAAAGCAACCTGGAACAAATAAGAACTATGTAGGGCTTAGCAAATTACTCTACATCCACAACTACTTGTTCGGTGATTTTTCAGGTTAGTAGTCACAGATATCACAGTGACCACTTGCGACATAGCTGCTTGAATTAACATCCATACGTTGTTAGTACAGAAATGTCAACAATAAAGGGACGCTGTGGTGATCTGGAGAGGTGCAGTGAGCCATCTGGGCTGACAGTACTATGTAAGCCATGTAACCCAGTGTCTGGAAGAAGCTGTAGGACAAACAAGGGTACCTCACTTATTACACTGGTAAGGGAGGGGCAGACCTGGAAAATCGGCTTGGCCGTGGGGTGAGACTAGCAGGAATTTGAAGAAACAAACATATAGGACTTCCTTGACTAAAGAATCAGCCAGATAAGATGTCTGTGTATAGGAAAAGAGAGAGAAAGACAGGAAGGGGAGAGCCTTCAAGGGGAATGTACGTTCCCTTAAACTTTGGTTTGGTGTGTCATGGAGGAATAAGGGAAAACAGCAAGAATGGCACATAACTGTCTCCTGACCTAATAAAAATCTGTGTTTAGTGTTATTTAAAGTAAAACGTCATTGCACTGCACTACAACCCC
Organism: Neomorphus geoffroyi; assembly: GCA_033558235.1. NCBI lineage: Eukaryota > Metazoa > Chordata > Aves > Cuculiformes > Neomorphidae > Neomorphus > Neomorphus geoffroyi. The sequence continues at coordinate 8,694,645 of JAUMJM010000044.1, forward strand.
TTACAAACCTGTATATCATATTTCCTCAGAGAGGTAAACTCTAAATCAGAAAGTTTTTTGGTGTGAAATTATATGATATGATCACCTTACGTTGGTTCAATTCACTGTCTGGCAACATTTCTGTGCATTGTTTGTTTGTTCCATCATCCTCTCAGTTTTGTCCCTATTAGGCACTTGGATCAGCTCACCAGAAATATGAGGTGCTCTACATATCAGTACGAGGGGAGGAGTTGAGCCTTGTAGCTTGTAGCAAGGAAGAGAAAACCAGGAATGGGAAAAGCACTGAACTTCCAGAGTGGCTCAGCTGACCCTTAGCTTCATCCTAGCATCAAATTCAGGTTACAGATGGTTGTAAGTTTATGGAACTTTTGGGGGAAGCCAGTGCTGAATCCAGAAAACCTTGTTTTGTGAGGTCCTGATTCTAAACAAGTCAGGGAGCAACTTTGCCAGGGAGGCCAGAGGACACAGTGCTGGAAGACACCTAAACCGAAGGAGTAAACCTAAGAGCAGAGTGCATTAGGACCCAAACACAACAATCTGACAAATGTTCAGAAATTCTGTAGCAGGCCCCGCTGGTTTGCTTCTGACCAGACACGCGAAAACCAGCATCCTTGTGTTAGCTTAGTCCTTTTTAAATACTGATGAATTTACCTGCCTCTGTGCCATTAAGAAAACATTTCTGGGTTCTCTGCTATTATATTTACTTGCCCTAGTCTAGATTAAATATCATTTATTGTTTCCTGCTCTTATTTTTAAATTCTTCAGACTGGTTCTTTCTTCAGCCTTCTTTCTGAATACTTGTACTTGATTTCATTCCCAGATCACGTGTGCAAATGAATCAGACCAAGTTCAAATACCTATTTCTATTATGTGGTGTTGGATGATGTTCCAGAAGCCTCTGTTCTTTGGCTGCATCAAAAAAAGATGTGAAAGATATTTTATTAGTTGTATTTGCGGATCTCTACTTTTCTTTAGTAAGTAGGGCATATGTTATCTATTTTGATATGTGATACGAGTGTAGAGACCTGATTGACATAGAGGCTAAATTAGAGGTTGAATAGCTTTTTGGAAGTTTGCTTAGTGTTCAGTGTTACAATTTCAGTTTATGTCATACTTTACAGATGAACTTAAGACAGTAATACCAAAGTGTTTTAACACTCACTCAGGAGGGTAGTATCTCAGTTACAACAGTTATGAGTTCTGGTATTAAAGGCAGAATAAAAAGAAACGGTATTACTATGATGCAGGGAATACCTTTAAAAAAATAATTCTATGCCTGATACAATATTTTCCTTCTTGTAATACTTAAGTAGAAAAATTAGTCTGTTCTATAACTCCAATAAAAAAGTTGCATTGGAATAAATACTCTCCAATGTGTCCAGTATGTTTCGGGCATGGTAAGTGAGAGGTTTTGTAGCTAAAAAAAATTTGTACATTTTCAAGCACTCCTGGCTGAAATGTTTTGTTTTGATTGTTAAGGCGTATCTGCTTTAGCTTGCCATCATAATAAATTCCTATGAACTAACTGTTATGTTCTCCTTAAATTATTGCAAAATGCCTCCGTTTATTAGTAGAATAAATAATACCTTTTCCTGAAAACAGGATAAAAAAATTACTGTCAGTCTCCCTGAACTTTGCAGCAGAATATACAGTGCCACAATGATAAGTATACAAAGAGTCTGTATTATTTCAGAGAACCAAGCTTGGGTGTCTGAATACTCTTGAAGAGCTAGGCATTAACCAAGCATGTAAAAGTGGCAGGAACGGAGCAGGTGGTCAGGGGAAGGCAAGGCAGGAGCTGAGGAGAGGGACCATGGCTCAGGTGGGGACAATGCTCTGGTCAGCAAGCGGCTCAGTCCTCGGGCATTTGAAAAGACAAGCAGAACCAAGTGGCAGCAGTAGTCCAGAAAGCATGGCAGCTCAGCCTCCTGTCTCAGCATTTCATACGGGTTTTGTCCAAACAAGGTGCCTCTCAATCAGGAAGGGATGCAAGAAGACCTTTGTTGCATAGGGTTTTTTTTTGGGGGGGTTTTTTTGTTTGTTTGTTTGTTTTGTTTGTTTGTTTGTTTGTTTTTTAAATTGAACTATGCTTTTCCTAATGCTCTCTAGTGCTCTCTTAGTTTTGCAGACTGTCAGTATGTATCAAAATATAATTCTGCTGTGGTTCTTCAGCAGTGTTGATGGTATCCTCCACAATGAACAAAAGCATTATTGCAGGAACTACGACAAATCCTAATACGAAACAACTGTGAATATTTTAAAGTAACTAAATCATTCTTTATTGCTTTTTTATTGGCTTTTTTCTACTACATAGATTTTGGAGCCAAAGTGGATGGCTCATTCATGTATCAACTATGTTTTAAGCCACAGAAGATACATGGCTTGACAGTAGGCTGACAGTAACTTACCAGAAGTCATTTATGGAAAATAATGTCAGAGTTTTACTTTTCAGTTAGTAGAGAACATTATCAGGAGCTAAGCATTTTTTTTTTTTTAAAAAAGAAATTGTGTAGGAATGAGGAAACTGCTTTTATACATTTCCTGTAGAATACAATGAGATCCTCTTTGCCTCTTGACTGAGCAATAACTGAAAAACAATACCAGTGGCTCGTCGTCACCAGTCATACATGCTTTTCGTGTGTTCTTGTCCATGAGAGAAAACATGTGTTTCCACAGATTGCTGCCAATGTATTTTGGCTTTACCCAGATGTACTTTCTTTCTTCAGGCACTCTGACTTATTATTGTTTGCAACACAACGGCTGTATCGGGAAACCTGGGATACTGCAAATGCTGTGTGAACCAACGACGTGGACTTTATGATTGTTTGTCCTAGGCATGTTGTCACTGTGCCCCGTTTTGTCTTTGATAGATTGAGAGAGGTGGGAACAGCAGTAACATGGGAGCAGCATGGAAAATTGTTTTATCCCTTTGCTTTTAGAAGCTGGCCTTGGTGAGAGAATTGGTGAAGTGCTCTGAAAGAACTGGCATTGTGGCAGCAAGGACTTCACTTTGTGTTATCTGGCTGCAGCTTTTGTGAGCACAAATGCTAACCTTGGCTCGTCTCAAGGGACATGAATAGCCTCATACAGGACTTGGTAAATGAGCCATAGAGAACGAGGAAGGAATCAAATCAAGTGAAATAATGTTGGTGACTGCTGTGTACTCCTAATAGGGATATAAACAAGAAACAGTTTGTAGAAGCTGTCATGTGGAGGTGTAAATGTCTTATCTCTACATGCTAGCAATGACTGAGGCTTTTAATGTGTAAGATGAAAGAATTCCTGATGGTTTGCATAGTCAGGATACAGAGCTTATTTTATTTCTTCCTTTTACTTTTATTTTTCTTGGTATTTTGGTATTTGGTGGTGGTTTTATTTATTTATTTATTTTAACAGAGAAATGTTTAGAAATGCACAGTTTAATTCACATAGAGACATTTTAATCAGCCTCCAAAATTTTTAATGTTATTACTTAATTCAGATAGAATTTAAGCTCTTGGTAAAAAGACTTGGGATATATTCATTGCCACAGTGATGTGAATTACAGGAGGAACGTTCTTGGGGATTGGAAATAATCATCTATATTTTTTCCAGCTTTCCAACTGTTCCTCATCTCTTCTTTCTACCTCCCCCAGTGATGCCACTGCAATTGTAGTGGATTCTTTGTTTATAATAAAAATATTGAAAATAAACCCTTGATCTTTGCATTCCAAGAGTGTCAGTCCAGCTTCCTGAGGTTATTTCTCAGTCCTTGCAAATATTTTTCTAGGAGGTTTTTGAGCACTTTAGTCCACTCCAGACTCTGAGGAAAGCATGAGCATGGAGCTCAAATGACAACAATACCACATGCATTGAATACATGAAAACTTAATTTTGCTAAAAATGGGAAAAATACAAAGAATATTTTCTGAGGAAGTATATGGAACTCTGATTATTGAGTGTGTGTCTGTGTATGTGCACATAGTAGGTACATTTAAACCTATGATTCATTCATGACTTAAAACAGCTTTTGTATTTTATGACTTCTAATATGTTAAATGAGGGATAAAGTGAGATAGCATTGGCAAACAGAAAGCATTTTTTCATGCCCAGGTTGTTTAAAGCTTTGCGTTATCCTTTTGGCACGTGGCAATATCCTGTGGTTAGTGGTTTTTAAAAGCAATAACATTTTTTTGTAATTTTTCCATAGATCTTCCTCTTGCAGTCACCTGTCAAAAGTCAGTTTTCTACAGGTCTCTCTGATTCCAATTGCTAGATTAGCTGCAATGGTGAAAAGTGAGACTACACTTTAATTGGTCTGTAACCCACTATCATGCTTATTACCCACTTGCAATTCTTTACTTCCATTGATTCATTTTTAAAATACATTGCAACCATTACTGCAATAAGCATTTCTAGGACCAAGTTTTTCAGTTGGAAAGGCAAAGGACTGGTACAGGTCTGGACAGAGACAGTGTATGCCTTTCACTAATAGGCTTTTAGCAATGGAAGCCGCTTTTTTTTTCTTTTCAATTTTATGACTAAATGAAAAAATAGGGAAAAATAATTTCATAATGTTTTTATTTCCCAGTGAAAGACAAAAATGTCACATAGTTTAAAATCAAATTAAATAGTTGTTTTAAGATGATAGTTTTGGTTTGGGGTGTTTCTTACATAAAAAAAGGGTTCTTGGCTACATTTTTTTAAGAAAATATCGTTTTGATATAAAATAATATTTCATTTTGGAAATGTTAACATGAAAGAGTTTCGGGTTTTTTTAGTTCATAGTTTTCAACTCTAAGGCCATTATCTTGGTTCAGCTCACATTTGTCAATGGTTACCCTTGACTCCAAAAGGTATTTTTGCCAAATACTCTGTCCACTCTTTCAAGGCAAATGTCCCAGTTGCTTCTAATTCAGGCATCAAAATGAAAAACGGGAGCCCCTGCTCTCAGGAAAGCAGGGAAAGGTGAGGAGCTCTGGGCGAGCAATGTGGAGTGAGGTGAAGTGGGGCACAGAGGGCCCTCACAAGGCTTTCACCTGCATTCTCTGACCTGCTGTGTTCTCTCTTTCTGACTGCGCTGACTTGTGTCTGTGCCTGAGACTGAGGGCAGCTGAGCAGTGTCAACTCTGGCTCTCTTACTCTCCCTAAAAAGTCATTATCACCCATAAACCTCACTTCCGATGTCAGTCCTGTGGAAAGAAGCCATCCTTTGCATCTGTCTTCCTTCCAGTTCCAACACGTGGTGGTGCTGTTCTACACAAGGGACATGCTACCAAAAGGCGTCCTAAGGTTAACATCAGCTGCACCACTGACGGTGGAGGGACCAGAGGGAAAATGGCAGAGGCCTGAGTGGGTGGCCATGGTCTTTCTATCCTGGCAGTGAGAACTGTTGCAGAACAGAACGGACTGTTCTTTTTGTGACATAGTATAAATTGCTTCTTATGGCTTCTCTGAATGTTTGGTCATGTTTTACCCTTGGGGAATTGCTTCTGTGGCTCTTAGTCTTATCTTCATCCTAACCTTTTCATGCTCTTTCCTACTGCACTGTTGAATTTCTTCTACTTTGCCCGGGTGCATTGCTGCACTGATGCTTAGGATGCTCTTTTTCTGAATCCAAATCCTACTTCGCACTGGCACTTTCCTTTCTAAGATATTTAGTAGTAGGTATGTCTGCCTAGACACCTGGATTCTTGAAGCTTTTTCAGTACGGGGTGGCCTTATGCTGTTCATACTGCACTCTAAATTTAGGAACAGATCCTCTCTTTTCCCACATAAGATTTATTTCTTTTCATTTCCAGTGAAATAAAATTTTCCTTACACTGCATTACAGATTCTGATTTTCCAGGGAGGAAGCTAGCACTATTTCTCTTACGTATTACATATGGCTCTTTTATAATGTAGGCTTGTTCATTCATTTCAGACTTTTCTAAATTTTAAGTGTAAGACACAACAGCTGGAATAGGTGAACACAAATTATAGGAAGGTGAATAAAAAACTGGAATAGGTTTCAACTCCAGATTTCATCTGTATGAAATGATTGAGGAGCTCTTCACATTACTTTAAAAATGTGAAATGGAACCTTCATCTCACATAGATCACTTCCTACTAAGAGGAAGTGGCAGCAGCCACTTTATAATGAAGACAAGAGTTGAGTAAAACCAATTATCCACAGTTGTGTTGGTTTTGGCTAGGTTAGAGTTAATTTTCTTCATAGTACCTAGAATAAGGCTGTTATTGGATTTGTGCTGGAAGCAGTGTTGACAACACAGGGATGTTTTCCTTACTGTTGAGCAGTGCTGCCTTTTCTTCTTCCCACACTGCCCCAGTAGTGAGCAGACAGGAGATGCACATGAAGCTGGGAGGAGACACAACCACAACTACAACAGGTAGAGATTGTAATGGAAAAAAACCCTGAATTGTTTTAACCTGAGATTGGGGCTGCATGTTATGGGAATTACCATAGCAGGAACCCCTCGTTGCTAGCCAAGCTTGGAGCACGGAGGGGAGTTTATTGTAACGTTAGACTCTATAACCCGGCCCAAAGGGACCAGGGGTGGAGATCGTAACAGACATACTTTTAAATTGTTGTAACCTATGATCTGAGTTGTGTGTTTAGGAGTTACTATGGTGGGAACAACCTGAACCTTGTGGAGGACAGGTCTTCAAGAAGCAATGCAAGTGCAGCAGCAATCCAGTCTGACCTGGATTGGTGCCCCGTAAGTCCATGCAACACAACATTTCTCCTGACTTGAATGCTCACCGTAACAGATGGAGCCATTTGTGGATGGTTTATGGACATTTTACAGGGGTGGTCCATAGACTAAGGGAATGATATCTGTGTATTGTATCAAAGGATGGGAAAGGGGGTGATGGTTAATGAGGTTATAGTCAATAGTGTGGTATGTGGGCATGACATAAATGGTATGGAATAATGGGGGTGATGGTTTTGGCTGGGAGAGAGTTAATTTGCTTTGCAGCAGCTAGGATAGGGCTATATTTAGGATTTGTGGTAAAACAGGGTTGATAATAGAGATGTTTTAGTTACTGTTGAGCAGCACTTATATGAAGTCCAGGCCTTTTCTGCTTCTTGCACCGCCCCAGCAGCGAGTACACTGGAGGTGAACAAGAAGCTGGGAGGGAATACAGCTGGTACAACTGGTCCCAACTGACCAAAGGGATATTCCACACCATATGATGTCATGCTCAGCATATGAACCTGAGGGGAGGAGGAAGGTGGGGACGTTCAGAGTGATGGCATTTGTCTTCTCAAGTAACTGTTTATGTGATGGAGTTCTACTTTTCAGGACATGGCTGAACACCTGCCTGCCGATGGGAAGCAGTGAATCGATTTCTTGTCTTGCTTTGCTTGCGTTTGTGGCTTTTCCTTTATGTATTAAACTGTCTTTATCTCAACCCATGAGTTTTCTCACTTTACGTTTCTGTTCTCTCCCCTGTCCCACTGGAGGGCAATGAGTGAGTGTCTGCGTGGTGCTTAGTTGCCTGCTGAGGTTAAATAACAACACCTGTGTAATTTCAAAAATAAAAAAGGAGTTTAATTCGTAGTTGCAATGCGCAGTAGTATCGAAAGGGGATGCAAACTTTGTAATGTTTGCAGAGGGATGCTGCTTGCATGATTGTTTTAATTTCTTATTTTAATTTCATAAAAAGAAAATAGGTATATCTACATTCTGAAGTATTAACCATACTGAAAACTGCAATATATCGTTCCTGTATCCTTGCACCAAAGACCTTCAAGGCTTGTTTTTGATATATGAGATTTTAGCATCCACTATTTATTCCAGGAATCTTCTTCTATTGAGCCACATTACTTGATAATAGCCTTGTATTAGAGAGAGTTGAATTCCCCAGAGTTAGCTGTTAGTTAATAAAACAGAGAATGCCTTGCCATTTTTACCACCATTAGTTGGTTTTTTGATATTGACCAGTTTAATTTCAAAGGTTCAAAAGATATAAGTTACAACCCCCTCTATTTTTCTTCAAGCATTTTTTTTTTTACCTTAGAGTGGTTAGCGCAGCCTTTCCAAAATCACAAATATTTATGTAATGCCTAAAGTACTGTCTGAATGACAGCTACAGAATGTAAAAAGTTGGTGATGAAGACAGTAATCCAGTTTGTGTTTTGCAGTGGGCTCATTAGTACAGGTTGTTAAGGTCAGAGAGAGATTGTTTAGGGACTTACAGTCCGAAGAGTTGAGTCTGATGTATTTTTAACAGCTATATTGAAGGAATATCTAGGTTTATAAAGCTTGGTGAAGAAAGAGTAAACAAGTTATTTTAGTTTTCAAATTACATTATTTATGAGGGGAAAAAGTTTTCCATACCTTGTAAAAATAACACAGATGTAGTAAAAATCTACTTTGCTTTGAAAGATACATCAGTTTTGATAAAAGATTTGTGCCAAGAAATATAGCAATTCACACAAAATACTCAACTATGACAGTAGAACACTGTGTGGGACTCCACTCATTATCTAATGAGTGAGATTATGCATAGTTCATGTTATGTAATCATACTCGTTTGGCAGAAACAAACATTGTGTCACTTATTACATGCTTGTAAGTATACTACGTTCAACTGGAAGTGTGAACATAGGTAGGTAAATGACAACAGTTATTAAAACATAAAAGTTAATAAGGAAGAAACACAAATTGGTTTGAAACTTGTAGCCCATGGTAAAAATGTGGAACCCAGGCCCTTCCTCATGAATCAACATCTAGATTCATTAATGTGTCTTTCCAGCTCTCTGGATGTGCCTATGGTTTCCAACATGTAAAAATTTTACCTCTTGTGACTATACTACATAGACATTCAAATTTCAAGGTCTTTTTTCATATTCTTCTATGTTTTCAACTCCTATGACTTTTTTAGCAATCAAACCTGAGCGGTGGAGAAATCACTGATAAGTAAAATTGAAAAAGACCGCACCAAAATAGTAATAAACATGAATTTCAAGTTTGTAAGCAAGTGAATCTGAACGAGACATGTAATTTTAAATGTTATCTTTCTTCAGAAAAAAACCCAAATCGAAGCATACAAATCTAGAGTTCAGAGGAGTTTGATTTCTGAACACTTAATGTCTACTGAGATTTGATTGTTAATTGCCAGTAGCCCAAATATCAATTATCAAACCAATTATGTGAATAAATTTAAATAATGAGTACATTAGAGATGGCCACGATCCTTTACATTACAACTTCAAGTGATAGAAAGGTCAGCTATACTTTTTTAAAGCCATTTTGTCAGTCTCTTGGTGATTATTTTCTGAAAACTTCAACATTGAAAAACAAACATTGTTTTTCATCATGCAGATGAGCAATGTTCAACCTTTAAAAGCTTTGTTCAGAAACTTTCAGGCTCTGTTCATTTATTTTTACATTTGATGATATTGCAGCATTATTTACAATAGTTGCCATTTGTTTTCAAAGTTGGAATTTACTTTCAAAAAGTGATAACTAACTCAAGAACTGATCTAAAATAGTTGGGTTTCTCTCAGTTTAATTCTGTTGAGTCTGACTTATTGATGGGTCTACAAAGTAATACGGTCACTGTATATATTCAGTCTTCTATTTATAACTGTTGATGTTTACAATAATGCAAAACCTGTCATATTCCCCACATTCTCCCAGCCATTTGGAGTTAGCATCTAGGAAAATTAACTTCCAACCATTTCATGTCTTCTGAATTTCAAGGAGTAGTGTGCATGTCAGATGTTTTCTGCTTCTACAATGATGCAAAGTAGCCATATGCCTAGTTAACCATCTAATTAAGCTTTGCATCACTGAAGCAATAGAAAAGGCCTAGAGTGTTTATTGTTCACATACCCAACATTAATTCACCAGATACACTTGTCAGCCTAGGAATTAGAGAGAGGAGCCAAAATGAGAGGCCTTTTGTTTGATGCTTTGAAGGAGACTTGTAAAAAAATCTCTGATTTTGCTAGAGTTTGTTTTTATGAAAAATCACGGAAAAAGAATTAGCAGAGTTATATGGAAGAACTCTTTATAGCACACTTTCAAAACCTGATTTTTCCAGATTTCACTGCAGGTTTTGTTGGCAGGTAACGAGATAGAATGCGAGTAAAGAGCTGGGTATCTTCCTTGTTAGAAATCTTTTCTGCATGAAATATCACTGGCAATCCTTCTGTTATATCAGCTGTTTTGTTACTATTGTACCACTATCTATAGTCTTCAACCCAAATGGAATAGCCTAAATTATCAACAGATTTTATAAAATGGGTCTGATAAACAGTGAAAAATAGATCCTTTTTTTCAGGGTTACAGGACAAAGAGCTTTTGCTTGTTTAGGAGGCAAAGGGAGGCAAAATGCACTACAAGTGGAAAGTAATCAGATCACTTAGAAGGTGAAATTTTCTCCTTTTATGTGTCCCTAGTAAGTAAATACATGAATATAATTTGAATATAAAATGAATACATGAAAATAATTTGTTTTTCCTTTGTTATACGCTTTCATTATTTTTCCCAGTCCTTGAATCTGACTATCAAAAAATGGACGCAATGCACAATCACCTCTGATGCAAAATGAATATATTTTAATTTTTGAGTTACTAGTTTCATGAAGAGAGATAACGGCTTCTTACTCCACAGCTTTAGAAAAACTCCAATACTCTTCTCATTAGATTTTAGCATCAGATGTGGCTTGGAGATTTCTTGCTCTCTGCTACCACGAACAAATTGATATTGTTGAAGAGTGTAATGAATTTTGTGCTCCTTGTTTCTGCATCTTTTTAGCTTTACTTTTAGTTCCTCCCAATCTGTATAAATTAAAAAGGACTGGCTTCATGCAGGTGGTCCCATAATGCTTGTTTGCTTAGCCATCTCCATGTATGTTCAATCTTAAATAGTAACTAGTAAAATGAAACCATTTGTGTTTAGGATATTTTTTAAAAAAAAGTTGAATAATGAAAATGGGAAAGGTTAGGGAGAGTATGAGGAAAAGTGTGATCCAATATATTGGTTACAGATCTCTCTGTGAAGATTGTCCAAATTGTTCCATAAACATCAATTGGAAACAAAAGTACATTAGGGGTAAGTGTGTTGGAAGGAATCATCTTCATCAGCAAACAAAAGTGGATTTCTTCAAAGGGTTTTTCTGTATCTAATTTCTACAATCTGTGCTGCCAAAGAGACAAATTCAACATCAACTTTTTAAACAGTGATTTTCACAGTCAGACCATCTTTTTTTATCAGATATTGCAAAACCTACAATACATTCCGTAAAGTAGAATTTCACCTTGCACTAACATCCTGTATCTATTTAGTCAAAGACTTTGTATAATGAGTGAAGTGACCAGTATTTGTTCTGGCAACTAAAATACCTTGCAACATCTGTCATTCATCTCTTGGAAACCCATGAACTGAAATGGATACAATGCGTAAAAGAAGTGATGTATGAAAAACCTATCGTCCATGCAGCATTTGCTGTAGCAAGCTAGCAACATTTTTCTTGGCTTTCTATCTGGTTCTGAGGTAGCTGAAGTAAACAAAGCCACTGCTCTACTTCAGGCTAGAAAGCCTATAGTAAAGAAAGCATGAATGTCCACCCATGATTGAATATATGCCTTCACTCTATCTTGGAAGTTCATTCCTGAAGCATCTAAAATGGATGCATTCTTGACTTTCACTTAGGGAGATGTACTCTCAAGTCAGTGATTATTACAGTAATCGATAGAATAAATGCAGGGTGGCCCAGATACTAACATGATATAATTATCTTGTTAAATGCAGTAAAGATGTATTCCGATATTCTGGTAGCTATTTGGCTTGTATGTGTGCCTGCAGGTGCAGGTGCTGGGAGTGGATGAGAGCACCAAAAATGCTAGCTCCTAAGTCTGTACCCAGCATTCAGTTCACATGGACTGTGAAGGTTGAATTCAAAGAATTTTACAGGTGTTTGTCTTACAGAAACAGAAATCAATATGAAAGAATTCTTTGTTTACGCTCAAGACATGAAATGTATTGAAATGAATATTAGAACTTCATGTGATGCCAAGGTACATTTAAATTAATGTGTGTTCCTGCATGCAGTTTGTTCTTTTTATAAGTCTCTTGCTTGTATGACTCCCATTTTGGACTGTAAACCTGTTGTCTGTTAAACACTGGAGCTCCAATGGCCAAATGAGTCATCAGATGCAGGTCTCTGCAGTCTCATGGCTGTAGAGCAGTCCCTTTGTCTCATTCCTCAGTGTTGTGGCTGCCGCAGCCTGAAGGGTGTTTCAGTACCTGTCTTTTTTCAGAACACTTCAAAGTACAAGGGCTGAATGGAAGAATAACTTTGAAAACATGAAACATGTTTATTGGGACACGTTGTATTAGAGTGTGTGCCCATGGTATGGAGTGTGCTACTTCTCGATACTTTCAACAGATATGAAGTATGATCAGAGAAGAATTTAAACTGGGAATATTTGTACAGTTGTCCTGTTGCTATTTTTTTCCTTAATTTTTGAAAGTACATTGAAGATGTTACTGAACAATTCTGCCTTTAATTCCTGCTTGGCCCAGGACAGGTGTTGCAAAGATTTTCCTCTTACAAAGCATCTGAACAAAGCTTTGGTTTGGGTGTTATTTGTCCTCTTGGGCATGCCATACATTTGACGTCTCCCTCCTACAAAAATGTGCTTGCATATCTTTTTGAGGACTAGCCTTTTCTTTAAAAAAAGCTAAGGTGAAGATCTGCAAATCAACTCAGTCTGACATGGCTCTGTAATATCCATGTTGTTTGCCTGTTCTATGCCTGCACATCTACTGTTATGTCTCAGGTTTATTGTCAATATAATACCTGATAGACTAGTACAGCTGCTGGGCCTCTGCATCCTACCCAAACCTTTCCTACAGAAAAGACAGTAAGATTCTTCTAGCTAGAATGCAACCCATTCTATATTCCCAGTGTGCCTCAAATTGTGTCTTTAAACTGGGTTTTGATATAGGTAGGGGAGAAATAGTAAAAGATAGAGGTTGAGAAAACCAGTTGTTGTTTATGTCAGGATGTAGATTAAGCTTCTGTACTAGAACTAAAAATGGCTTCACAAGTGTTAGAAAGAGACTATTATCTACTTCACACTTTACGTTTTCCTGTAGCTTTTTTTTATCTTCTGTTGCTGCCACCCACATTAATGGATTTGTGTACAGGAGGCACAGAATTATTCAAAAGGTTTGGTTCAGCAATTTTGTGAAGACTGTAGTCCATTAAACTGAGGAATCAGTTGAATCAAACAGGCTGCACAGCCCCTAGTTTCAGTTTTGAAAGCACTGGGCCCCAGGAATGAAATGTTATGAAAGAGAGCAGACCTAACCTTTTATTTTTTTACCTTGGACTGAGTTCTATTTAGTAGTGACACAAAATTTCTATCAGGTTCCCTCCATACGGTCCTTTCAAGACACCAATAAAAGAGTGAATGCCAGAGCAGAGCCTTTACCTATTCAGTTTTCAGCTCTGTTAGCTTTCAATACCAGAAATGTATTTAAAAGTGGGTAAGGTTTGTTAACTCTAATATACCGCTGTCACTCAAATTGCTCCAAAGAATAAAACTATATATGTGTTGGGATTTGCAATTCAAATGAAACCATTTTACTCCTTGAAAATGGGCTACTGTGGAAGAAGAAAAAGGCTGTATAAAGGTTCACTTAACCTACAGCAATAATATTATAACAGCACTGTTCATGATACTATAGTTAGGACTGTACCAACTGGCTAATTTAAAAGCCTTTCTGTAATACCCAGCTGCTTCTCCCCTCAGCTTTACAATTTGCTGTTTAAAAGTCTCAAATAAAAATCCTCTGCCTGTTAGAAAATGAAATTCTGTTGGCTCAGCTACCCTCAGTTTTATTTCACAATGGTTGTGAAGTTTTGCTTTATGTCTATTTACCTATTTATTTTTAAACAGGAATACAGACCCATTAATTTTGTTTTCAATATGTTGCTTATGCATGATCATGGTACCATACTTTTGAATTACCTGATTTCCTAAGGGACTTTGCCATTTAGTTTATTACCTTATTGTAGAAACTGGAAAGGGGCAGTTAGGATGTATTTCAAAGATCTGTGAACATAGAGTTATAGAAAACAGTAGATTCCATCTGTTTGCAGAAATTATCACCACTGATGGGAGAGCTTTTTGATAAAGTGTCTGGGCTGCTTTTTTTTGGAAAGTAATTGTAGGAATAGCTCTCTATCTGCTGCTATCGGTCAATGATGATCAGACAAGAGGACGTTTGGAAAACTGTTGTCTTTTAAGCTAATATTCAATGGAACTGTGTATAACTGAGAGATAAAACAGTCTAATAAAGTTGCAGTGTGGTGGGCTGGGTAAATGCAAAGCTAGAGTTATTGATCTTAACATTAGTATTTAATGCTAGCACTGACGTTGTTAAAACTTTTAATACTGCTGCTGCTGTATGTATGACAGTTGGAGCACGCAGTGTATGTGGAGAGGAGAATAGAGTAGGAGTGAATGAGTAGACCCAGACTTTAAAGCTAGACATTCACTTGATGGGAAGGGAATTGTTTTCAGTTTCCTTATAGCAAGTCTGCTACAGAGTAAAAACTGTGTGTGATCAAGGAGGGCTATGTATTTCCAGTTCTATCCTGGTATTAGGCTAGAGAGTGTTCTAAAGTGGAGACCTGCAGAAAACTATCATACTCCTGAATTAATTTGTATAAAACATGAATATTATTGGGAATAGGAGCTTGAAGCCTAAACAAAAGATCAACGTTAAAAAAATAGTTATTGTTGAGGAAGCTGGAAGGTCTTGAAATTCAGTGCATTCTTTTCATTTAGGAATGCATGATTTAGTGTTCAAGAAGGCGATTACCTGACCGTATGTTCTATGTTTTCATCTGCGAAGGCTTTTTTTGTAAGAATCCATAAGGAATTAGAATAGAATCCATCATGCCAAGTTAGAGTGGTTATTCCGTCACTCATGGAAATGACCCAAAACATGGTTTATTTTTGTTGAAAATACTCGTAGAGTGCTTCTGTATTGAAGTTTGCCTAAAGCTCATGTTGGCTTTTGTGGGAGTTTTTTTGTGTGTATGTACATGTGTGTAGTACAGGCTAGCACAGGGAAACACAAAGTCAGGCCAACACTCGTAGGTATGGATCACTATTCCACTTTCATCCTTAAGAGTACCTTTGCCAAGATATTTCAAGGTGTATGCCATGAACAGCTCCCCAACCAGTCCTTAACGTATTTTACCTGTATATTATGTGTGCACATGTGCATATTTCTAAACAAACTTAAATGCTCATGTATGTGTTTAGATATACTAAACGTGTTTAAGAAATTTGGTGTATACTACTATTGTGCAAACTCATTAATGCACGTACATATGAAAGTATGGATACTTATGGAAATATTTGGGTGCATGTGTGTTTCTATATCTGTATTTTGCCAACTCTGTGCAGAACATCTCAGTATCGCAGTATCACAAGGCTGGAAAAGACCTTTGAGATCATCCAGTCCAGCCTATGACCCAACACCAACACCTACTCACCTTCTAAACCATGGCACTAAGTGCTTCATACAACCTCTCTTTAAACGCCTCCAGGGACGGTGTCTCCACCACCTCCCCGGGCAGCGCATTCCAATGACCAATCACCCTTTCAGTGAAGAATTTTTTAGTAATATCGAGCCTAAACATGAAATGTGGGAAAAAAGGTTCAAGTCCAGGGCTAAGGATCTCTTATTAACTTGTGTTACTACACCAAAACTGAAGTCACTGAGCACTGATTGAACTGATAACTCCTGTGTGCAACAGAACTGACTGTTTATGGGGCCCTATTAAAGTCGTCTTTCAATATTTTGAATCCCACTTTTTCACAGTAGGACTGAAAAAAATGGATTTAGCAGCCCCTGTATTATGGAAAAACATTACATCATTGTCTAAGTGGAATATTTTGAATGCATGTTTTACTGAGAGCACATCAGTTTAGGATCTGGAGTTCCTGGAACTGGAATGCTGCCTGTCCGTATGGAAATACAGGCTCAGAGCAGCAGCCCAGAGATGGACAGAGTTGTGCTGTCCCTATGACTTATACAGGAACGCTGTGTGAACAAGACGTTGGGCCAACGTTAACACATGATGTTGTTTCGGTTTCTCTGGCTACTTTTACATAGTAAATACAAAGCCTCAGAGATTGTTTTCTGCTCCAGGAGCCAACTGGCCCAGCCTGGCTTGCATCAGTACAGCTAAAGTCACAGAATCTCAGAAGAGAGTGACTGCATCCAAAGTATTGCTGGGAAACTGTTCCTTGTTCAGGGTCATGCTTGAGCATTGTCTTGCAGGGTTCTTGGGTGCTCGGACCAAAACAGTATCACGTAGCACTGCTGAGATTTTAGCAGCCTGCATGATGTGTCAGGATTTGGGCTCATTCCCTGGCCCTGTTCAGTTTGCTAACGTAGACGTAGTCTCTGTCTCTGCAGAGACTTGGCTGTTGAATTGCTGGTTTCTCGAGTGTGTGCTCGAGAGGTTTTACAGTGTAAATGCTAGGTGACTCTAGTCTTCAGAAATGTCCAGATATTTGCTTGATTCATATTCCTTTCTTCCTCCAACCCAGCCTAACCTCCTTATTAAATATTAAGCCGGACTCTCCGGTTAAAAATTCTCTGCCCATATGTAGGTTTATGCATAACTTTCCGTTAACTTTTAAATCAGCTGGTCAATTCAGCTAAATTTGGCAGGAGTTAATGGTTTAGAGATTTTAAACTGCCAGATGTATGGTGAGAAACAATAACTGGTAAGGTTAAAGACCCTAAATGAATGCTTCTACCAAAAGAAGGCAGGAAAACCTGCTTTCTCTTGGTGGAAGCAGTCGTAACACAAGTATATCTTGCTGTCTGGCTGATCAGCACAGCTACAATGGTGAGCAATTGCCATTTGCCCACCTGATAAAACAGCTGGGAGTATTGGTTCCCAGGAGGGAAGCCGTAGGAAACGAGAGACAGGGGGAAAAGGCAGAAGATGCAGATCTAGAGGAAAGTAGGCTTCCAGAGCCTGACTGCTCAAAAATCTGCGTGTCTGTTTTCTTCTGTGCTCTCCATAAAATACTTCTTTTCTTAGGTAGCAGAGATCTGCTATAGTGGTGAGGATTGTAACCTTTGAGTATCTGGCTGCAAAGGGCAATCCAGAATCCAAATAGTAAGAGCCTCCATGTGCCAGAGAACATGCAGCGAAGGAGGTGTCTCAGAAGGAGAACATGTTGAGTCAGCAGATGCTTCAAGACAGTTAACAGAAAAGTGCTGAAAGCAAAAGCACAAAAGTTTGCATCCAGTTCTAACAACCCTCTGAGATTTAGGCACTTCACTCAGGAGGAAGCCTGGTGACTTGCACAGCTGCACACCCAGTGAGTGTTTCCGAAAATACCTTTACTCTCAAAGAACTGAACAAAGATCATACTTTCTTTTAAAAGAGATGTGGTGGAAGGAATTAGATGTTGCTTATATATTTTATCCGATGGCGTGAAATACAGGCAGTCTTGGAAGTAGAACCCAGGTTGCCCCTTTCTTAGGAAGTGACATAACTATTAGACTTTAGAAACATATTCTCTAGTATGTGGGGTTTTTTTCTGGACCAGTGAATCTCGTATTTTACAGGGAAACATGGCGGCGTTTCAACGAAAAGACTGAAGAATGCCCTTTCTGGAGTCTGGTGGTTAGATCAGTCCCCTGGGTGATGGCAGATGTAAAAGAGAATGACTTCGGTCTCCCACATTGTAAGTGCTCTGACAACTAAATTCTTGCATGAAAACATGACTTAGAGCCTAAAGCAAAGCCTCTGTTGCAGCTGTATTTTGCAAGGAACTTTAACTTCTTGAATAGATACGTGGATTTATATTTTTACAAATTTACATTTGTTAGATCATCTCTTTCAGGAGTGACAGTTTCATTTCTGTTTTCTAAATCCTGATTGATTTCATGGATGCTAGGTTTTGACCTGTTTGACCTTGTTAAAACCATGGCTGTTGTCAGACATTGACAGTTTGTAGCTGTGTAAATGGTTGTTTTGACTACTCCGATGATGTAGTTTAAAGTGGTTTGTGGTACCCTGCAGTGAAATGGGCTAAGAGTGCTCACGTAAGGTCAGCTACCGCATATCTGAAAAAGAACAAGTTGATGGATAATAGCAAACATTTGTTTGGAACGGCATCTAACTGCTCCAACCCAGAGCAAAAAGAACATTTGTCAAGTAAAAAGGAACATTTGCAGAGATTATCCTTTCTGCTCATCCCCCATGCAAGCATCTGGAACGAGCAGTGTATCTTGCAGAGAAACTGTGAAGATCTTCAACTTATGTCAGTGCAATTAAACTAGCAAAGAGCATCAGCCAAAGGTTTCCCTTGTTGCTCTGTCCTCTGTGACTCTGAGTGCGTTACCGCAGGATTAGCTCAGTCAGGAAGATGAGTTCTCACAGCTCTGCTTCCTGTGCTCAGATGTGGCGTATTCCAAATGTTCATTAGGTTTCGTTAGGTTTTACTGTAGTTACCAAGGTACTTGCAAAGCAAAAGAAATTGCACCTGAAAATGTTAATGTACAGTGTGATTGCCAAATATGTACATTTTAAAAGATATTGAATTGGCTTGCTCTGCTCACCATCCTCAGGCTGTGGCTCTACTTGCCTTCATATGGGATTTGAACTGTGCTTCCCACAGCAGATTCCTCTCAACACATCACATCTAAAGGTACTTAAGAATGTGATATGGATCATCTTTTGGAGTGCCATTGTTTTTGAATACTTAATTTAAACAATTAGGGATTATGCTTCTTAAGTATTGAGCAAGTAGTCCTACCCAGAACCAAATCATTTGGGGTTTTTCCATCCATTTTCAGTTTTCAGACCTTTAAGTATTAGTGGAGTTATGGATCCTGTGGAGCAAGTCCAAGCCTACTGGCAGAAGCTGTTTT
Organism: Neomorphus geoffroyi; assembly: GCA_033558235.1. Taxonomy (NCBI): domain Eukaryota; kingdom Metazoa; phylum Chordata; class Aves; order Cuculiformes; family Neomorphidae; genus Neomorphus; species Neomorphus geoffroyi. Next base: position 8,713,565 of record JAUMJM010000044.1, read on the forward strand.
TTAACTGAGTATTTTAGATTCAAGGGGACAATAAACCTTAGGTTTAAAGTCATAGGTCTGTCTATATGAAGAATCGAGACAAGTCACCCTGGTTCTAGCTTTACTGTTCCTTATGTAGCCTTGTGGTATCAGTTTCAGAAGTACAATACATACCAGATCTAGATTCTGCTTACAGTATACAGGAAAAGCCTTCAGCTCAGTGGCTGTTACTTCTATCATAGAACCTACACAACTGGATATACTCAGTGCGGTGATTAGTTTGCAAATACAAAAATTATTTGCTTTTCTATGTAAATGATGATTATAAGAAACACTATTGCAAATATGTCCAAATCCAGTTCTATGTTACAGAAAGTGATTAATCTGAGCCTTAAGCCCAGGGGATATTTTCTGGAACGCCTCTGAGACTGAGTTTTTATATTCTTTAAAATATATATATTAAATAAAGCTAACCATTTGACAAATGTCATTATAATTTTAAACAGTTTTATGAAGCAGGTTTCTAAGACTACAAATTCATAACTGGCAAAATAACAGGTTCTATAGCTGGTAACTCCTTCTGGTGATAAAATATCCATGCAAATAAATATGGCACTTTTCTGAATATGTTGAATTTAGACCTAAATAATATACACAGCAATGTTAGATTCTAGCATGATACTAAAACAGCTTACCAGTGACCAAGGCTATGTGATTGCCTTGTGGCTAGTTTATAACCTATGCATTATTGTAAACCTGATAGTAAAGCCTTTATTCTGCTATAAGTCAGAAATAATTAAGTTGAAACTAGCAGACTTAGACTTAGGTTTCAGGCAAATAAACTAAGAATTTGGGCAGTCTTAAACCAGAAGCCTGGAAATTGATGATGTGGGACTGAGTTCTCCTGTGGCTCTCAGAAACAGCTCTGGGTCAATGTTTTAAGTGATATGTGGGCGATATATTCACACTCCTCGTAGCGTATTTATTCACTTCATTTTTGTTTCTATCTGTGTGACTTTGGAACATTTCCTTTACAGAAATAAACACTCGAGTTCATGCATATAACACGTTTTAACTTTGAACCTACATGATTATGCATTTAGAGCATAATTAAGGCATGTTCTTCCATGACCATATGGGTAAATAAAAGTAGGAAAAACGACTGGGGTTTTGGATATGTTAGAAGTAGGAAAATAAGGTAAATGAACGTCTCTGCATAATTCTATGGGTCTTTTGTCTAAAATGTATGGATTATTATAAATATAACAAAAAGTCAGACTCTTATGTGAATGATTCTCAACAGCTGCTGAGGAAACCTGACAAAGCAGTGTCTTGGGTTTGCTGCATTTAAACATGGTCAACTATGTGATAGAGTTACCTCATTGAACTAAATGGGACTTCTCAGATCTGTACAATTGTTTATATCCATATATTCTGTTGTAATTGCCACATTTTGTTATTAATTTTTCAATGCTTTATCTTTCATTTCTTCTTATTTTTAAAGAGAGGTCAAACTGTTGCAATATTATGGTTAACTTAAAGCAAAAATACTTATCAAAATACTTTCACACAGGAAATAAGATGAGGAGATGTGTGGAAAGGTTTTGTTCAAGTATGTGTTTAAATTCAGGAAAGAATATGAACTTGTAAACAGGAAATTCTCTTCTGCAAACTGCAGTTCCAAACATGTATTGATACATACAGAAAAGATTATAAAGTGCTTTTTGTTTACAGAACTATTATAGCTTTAACACAAAAATTACCTTTTAGAAGAACTGTCTGGAATTTATTGTGCAGGGCATCAAACATCCAGCCTCCCTATTATTATAGTTCATCAGGACTTTTTTGTTTGGAAGGTGTCAGTGCACTTTCCTGTTGCTTATGTGTCAGTGCAGTTTTGAAATACACATTTCTACAGTGGTCATTGATTTTGCTCTATATGCAGTGGAGGGAACTACTGTCACTATGAAAAAATGGATAGAAAATAAATGTATATAGTATTGTAATAAAATCACAGAGAGTAGGAAATCGGGGGTTCAAAGCTAATGTAGGTACATGAGGTGATTGAAGTGAAAATTATACTTTCCAAGTCAGGATAATGATTTTTGATGATATGTGAGATAATGCTTTTGAATTAATGGATGAAATTGAATTTTGTTCAGGTAATTCATATGCTATCTTAAGAACAAAAGGTCTTGTAGGGAATTTTCACCTTTTACTTTTGTTAACTAGCATTAACATATTCAGCGGGGAGGTTTTGTTGCACCATTGTTTGTTCTCTCTTGACCTAAAACCTATGCCAAAGCAAGTTTTTTATGCCAGATAGCGTTATTACTTGCCCTGCTGAATAGCTCTTTCTTTCACATAAGGTTATTTCCATGTGGGCTGCCCAGCAGGTTGTTCCAGATGAAGAATTGATATGATTTTGGGTATGTAATTTGAAGGTTCATATAACAGGTTTGCTATCCGTGCAGTTTTGTTATTATCTGGAAGGAAAGTTTTGACATATGTAATTGTCCACCCACTACTGAAGTATTCAGACATGCTTTATGACTATACAGAGAAACCTTATGGGCTCAGCTGCAAAACTGACTGTCCAAAGCAAATAACGGAGACTTGGCTGCAGACTAGGTTCCCCTCCTCAAATAAGACATTAGCAGAGAGAGAAGAATAAGACTCCTGTACGAAAAAAGTGCTGTAGCATTTAATAGAAAATGATAACCTTTCTAAATGAGCTATGAAACCAATCTATAAAAACGAACAAGAAAAGATATGCTTTTTCTCCAATTTTGTGTGACAATTAAAAAGTTATATGTAACAGATGCTTAGTTTTTAATTCTACAGGTTTTTACAGCAATCATTTTAGAATTCCAGTTTTCTATTCCTACAGATTAGTTCATATCAAATTTTCAAGGACTTCTATTTTATTCTTTCTTACCAATTTCTAAACGATGTTTCCATATAAATGTAAAGGCTGTGGTTGGAAGGCCTGTTTCTCTCACAAATCAAAGGAAACTTCAGTGGGAGGCACTGAACTCAGTGATCTCGCCATCCTCTGTATATGAGTTTTAATTTTCTCAGTCTGGGATAGCTGCTGTTCTATGGGGACCCTAGGTGAGAGAGGCTTGAATTCTCCTTTTTGAACTGTGGGGCTCCACTCTTGGTTTTATCAGCGTAGCTGCTACAAGTAAATTTAGAAATCAGCGACAGTGGGTTTTGGACAACTACCTATTTTAACTTTGTGCATTCCTGTAACATAATGAGATGGGAAGGAGATTTTAGGGCAGTCATATGATATTTTACCTATAAAGATTTCGTTAATGTTCTTAATGTGGGGTCTGAACATAAATATGTTTGTTGCTAAATCCCATACCTGCTTGTTAAAGGTACAGGAAAAAAGAAAGCCTGTCTTCTCTTAGAAATGAATATACATTTTTTTGCCATTTTTTTTAGTCAAAATGTACTTGAAAGATTTTCATTTCTGGCTTTGCAGGTCTGGCATTTCTTGATTATAAGAATTTAGTTTTACTCTGTACACGGTAGCTACACACTGTGAAAAAAATGATTTGTTTGTTCCTACATGTGTAGTTACATACAGTGATTGCAGCTCAGTTGTAGAGATTTGTACAGGGGGATACACATAAGTCCACGTGTTGAGTTGAGGGTGCATTGGTCTTGGTAAAATCTCTGCTGAATAAAGGCAAAATTTCCAACTTTGTAAACTAAGACTTTCTCTGGATCCCAGTTTCCCACAGTTTTCATTGTGTATATATAGCAGTATGTCTCAGCTTGTCCTGTGGAGGGAAGTTTCATGTGATGGGTTAGTGCATCACATGATATGGATTTACATGTTCTTTTTTCCTTTTTTTTTTAAGCTGAGTTTGAGACATGATTGCAAATTTGACTTCTGGAAGAGAACAGCAGGGATAATATTAATATAAAAACTCCATTAAAAAAAGGGCAAGCTTTTACTGTGGTTCACTGATTTTTGCCAAAGACACACAGCTGGCTCTCTGCATCTTTCTTGAAAAGCTTAGCAATAGCTAGACATCATTTCTGACAGACCATTGAGGTTTGGGACTCCATGGAAACTGATAGGAATAGATTTTGATGGAGAGATTTTTCATCAGGCTCCCCTGAGTATCTGTGCTTTCAAAGTGAAGGTTTTCACTTCTGAGCCTGACAGACAGGGATGTGGGCTGTGCTTCCCTCTGAAGAGGAAGGAGCGCTATAGCACGACTTGCTCGCTGCTTTTAGTGAAAGATGTCAGAACCCATCTCCTCGCTGTACTCCCTAGGCAGCATCCTCCATTGTATTCAATGGCTTCCTCCCTCTCTGTTCCTGGTAGGAATCAATGCGGGTTTCAATTAGAGGAAGTTTTTTAGCTGTAGCCCTTGCAACACACTCTTTAGTCTGCTCAGATGTGCATCTGACCTGCCTCAAGCTGCAGTAACCTGTTGTCTCCAAAACGATAAGTTATATGAAAACACTGGTTTGAATTTTGCGAAGAAACCCAAACACAAATACAAGGAGTACACAAAGCCAGTTTGATTGCACCATATCCAATTCTGCTGTCCTCCATTCACTCTTCTCAAAGCAGAGTATAGGGAGGCTTGTAATTCTGAAAGATAACTTTCAGAAGTTTGCCAAGTCAAAAGTCGTCTCAAATATTGCATTAAGAGGCAAGGATTTCCATTAGAGTAAGTCCATGTAGGATGAATCCCTCTATCCTCTTGAAATAACTATTTGGAAATTAGATATAATTCTGTCTATCAGAGTTTAGGCTCAGAGACTGAGGAATGGTGAGACTGAGGCACCCAAAGAAAGACCTCAGTCAGATTTCACAGGTATTGAGATGTGGGAAGTTCTTAATATTATATTTTACCTTCTTAACTTCAGTCTGTGCTAAAGAGGCATAGGGTGTCAGATTAGGATATATTTGACCATAACATTTTCTTTTTATTATGAATTTTTCTGTACTTTTCTAGTTCTATAGTTTACTTCACCTGTGATATTTGTTTATGTTGTTGTTGTTTCACGTAGGACTAATTTATATGATTGAAGAGTCAGGGAGACCTTAGTCTTAGTTATTGGGGGATGTAGTTACATATGGATGGTAACAAAACAACAGGGAAAGAATAGAGCTTATTTTAGGCAAAGGCTAATGAAACATCAGGGGGGTTTTGTTTATTTGTCTTGGGTTTTTTTTGCATGCAGGGGTAGGGTTTACATAGCAGAGTTCAAATCAACAATTCATCTTTACTATCTGTATATTTTGCTTTTTTTGGTGCTATTAGGGAGCTATCTGACTGTTTTAAATCTGTAGCCCCAGATGCTGTGCTGTACTTGTGAAGTGAAGGGGGTTTGTGCCTGCAGCAGCATGTCCTTTCCAGCCTTGCGGGTTAGGTTGTTCTTGTCCTTTGAATGGGCCTTTCTATTTTTCGCTGTGAAATACCAGCTCTGTGCTGGTTTCACACTGACAAGCAGAACTCTGAGTGAGCTGAGGAGGTAGGAAGTGGAGTGGAAAAATGAAATTTTTTCGATTGTTTTTGTAATCTTGGTGGTTTTGACTCTACCGATATAAAATGAGCATTGTGTGTCTGCAGATGCTGTATCATGAAGCACGACATGGAAGTGAACATGTAGTACTGCTCAGGTTCTCCGCACTGTAGTCTGCATTATTTCATCTTATTTATGATTGTTCCTGTTAACTGTTTTGGTTAGTTGTGTTGTTTGGGAAAGCATTTTTGACTGAAACAAGTTACAGTGCGGTAAGTTGCAAGTCTTGGGTGTTTCTACTGACTGCATTAATAGATAGCCTGTCTGGTAATGTCTAGAACGGGGCCTCATGGAGCACATAGCCACTTCCCGGAGGACACTAGGTCTCTGTCCTATTTGCATGTTGAAACTCTTTTTCCTAATGGTCTGTATCCTCTGATTTCCATTAGAAAGGAGCCTTGGATGAAGTGCCCTATTCTGTACCAGTCAGACAGCCCAGGATAACAGAAGCTCAGGACCGGAGTGTGCACAGCGAAGAGCAGCTAACCTGTTGCCTAGAGGCAGCCACGGTTGCTAGTCACACCTGGAATCTTGGCTGCTATTCCATCCCAGTTTTATGCTTGGCTTTCTTTATAAATGTGAGGAATCTGCATAAGAAACATAGTTTAATGGATAAACCTGCTGCATCAGCAAACATAATGTTTTGGTGATCAGTAGCACAGAGGAAGATGTGGGAAACAGAGGGGACTGCAGACTGAACCATAGTCAGTATTGTCATGCTGTTGCAGATGGAGAACTTTGTTCTGAGAAACATTTGAAAGAATAATTTGTGAACAATAATTGCCATGGTCACCTGAGTACTTGTGAGAGGCATCAGTGGTAGTATCGCGTTCATGTTTTCAGGCATCCTGTCTTAGTGACATGGTTTAAAAAAAGGAGAAATAAAATAAAAAGGAATAAATAAGAGAATAAGTGAGAGAACTGCGAGGACAGCAACAGGTATAAGAGGTTTGGAAAGCGTGATCTGCATGGAAAGACTAAAGGAAAACTTCAGCAAAGTATTTTGAGGAGTAGCCTGCAGGCTTTGGGCCAGACAAAACTTGCCCAAGTAATTCGTACAGCTCGTGTCAGCTCCTGCCACCTCCTGCCTACCTGCTTTCTGAGCCATTAAGTCATGGACAAGAACCAGGTTGTGCAGCCCACTTTCCCAGTTTTGCTTCCACATGTGCACCTTAGGGTACTGGGGGACCGGCAAGCCAGTTATTTGGTAAGCCCGTTCCTGCCATACAACCAGTAACGTAGGAAGTACGGGCATGTTTTGCCCACAGGCAACTGTGTGATAGACGTTGCAGGGTGTTTTTGGGACAGATGGCACTTCTGGATTAGGCAAACATCTGAAATGTAATGCAGAGAGACTTCTATTGCTCCTTTGGTTAAAGGGATAGATAGGACAGTTGTCTTGAGGTCCTCATCTAATGATAGTTTCCTATCTACAATTTTGCCGCTTAGGAAATATAGTCTGAAAGGGGGGAAAAAAAGAGTGGAGCACATGGAGAATGAAAGGGGAAAGGATGTAAACTAGGGTTCAGACTTCACAAACTGTGAAATATTGTTAATAAGTTTTTTGACAACTCCCTTGTATGAACAAATTCCTCTCCAAAATGCATGGGCAAATGCTTGTCAGATACAAGATAAAATAGCCATACAACTGTGCTGCCACCCACAGAAAATATCACACTTCTTGACTGGGTGATGCAAATCTGAGCAGGCAGGACTGAAGTGTTCCTAAAAGGTAGAAATAATAATTCCTCCTTCTTCTGAGCTTTCTCCATTTAGTGTATGGTTCCTTCTCTTGTTCTTTTTTCCCCACGGTGGTTTTTGTAAATACTGATGAGACAACACATAGCCCAACAAGGATTCACTTGAAGGACTTTAAACTCTCTAAAATATTTTGGTAGAAATAATAGATCAGATCGCTCTTATTCTAGTGGGAGGTTTTGCTGGCACCTCTGTACAACTGAGCAGTTTGGGATTTCTGTGTTGGTCCATTTCTAATTAAAATACAAAACTACTGCCCGCTTTCTGGCCTTAAAGTCTTTTACTACCTAAATCTGGAGAACAGACTGTAAAACATTAAATATGGGAAAGCTGGGAAATGTAACACGCTGTAAATGCATGAAGGTAGGAGCTCAAATATGTGTGGACATAAAGATTTTATTTCTTTACATAAGGTTTAAATGAAGAGTCTGCAGTATAAATCTCTGCTTTCAAAGTGAACTATCACTTTTCAGCAAGAAAGGAGGCAAGAATGCCTATTAAAAAATAAAATATTATGCCTTTAGGAAGTGTCAAAACAATCCTAATAAGGGCATCCATGTGCAAATAGGTGAAGACCTCACCCTACCCTCTCAATATATCATAGAACTTTTTCTTTCCATTTTTTTTTAATCTGCAATACAGAATTGTATAGTTTTGCTTTTTTTTTTAATGTAGTGAACAAGACATAAAAAAGTTATCATTATGCAATGAAACTGTCAGGAGACAGCTAGGAGGTCTTTATTTAATACCCGTTATGCCCCATATTTGATATCTGTATCTGTTTCCTAATGTGTGGTAGGCAGGGGTGCAGGAACATTGCAGCTTGAAGGAAACAAGATGTAGCCGCTCACTGGAAATCACTGAGGGGACGGAGCGGAGGTAATGTTTTTGTAAGTGGCATGCGGCTTTTATCTGAAAAATATTACTTGAAACCTAATGTATGTATAAGCAGAATTTCTGAACGTTCAGAAAACACTTCAACACTTACAAAGAGTGGCAGCTTAGATTTCCAGGCTAAAGCTTTTTTCGATTTTTCTCAAATGTTTTGTCCAGCTGGATAAGGCATTGTAGGACTGAAAGAGGCTTTGAGTAACCTGATCCAGTGGAAGGTGTCCCTGCCCATGGCAGGGGAGTTGGAACTGGATGATCTTTAAGATCCCTTCCAACTCAAACCATTTTATGATTCTATTATTATTGACTTTTGAAACCAAATTCTCCGTTATGATCAATATGATTTCTGAACATCATTTTTCTCAGCTGGTGACTGAAGTGGTGGTATCAGCAGCACCCCCCGTATGACTGCTCTGAATATTTATTATATAGGTGTATCTTAAAGGAAATCTTCTGGATCTTTCTAAGCCTGAAACAATGGAACACTCATCAGCTGATGGTATGAGCCTTCAGGTTTTCACGCTCCACTGCTGGGAGTGGAGATTTTTCAACAAGTGAGCCTGACTTTTATGTATTCAGTTGTGTGGCAATATGTTTTTCTTGTGCACTCAAATAATATTATCTCAAGTTCATTGAAAAGCCACTCCAGTTGAAATAGTAGTAAAATCCATGTTATGTAGGGGGTATAGTGAACCAATTATGTGTTTTGTTAAACTAATTTTTGATCTGCTTGCATCCTGTGTAGTGAAGTATCGGAAAGCTCTGTTAGGTCCAAGGTATGTGGAACAAAAACCACCGTTGTTTTACTGAAATGATGAACCCCAGGCAAGGAAGAAACGAGCATTGGGCTGAACTGGGTTACTATTCAGAAGAAATACGATGCTATCATACTTCATATGAAAATCTCTTGTGGTTGGGGTAAGGCAGCCTTTTCCTTCTCCCAGCAAGTCTGCAGTTAGTTTTGGCTTGAGAAGGAATGGAGGCAGAAGGTTGAGTATCTCCCAAAGACATTTGCTAACTTCGTATTGCTCCGTCAGCTGTCTGAAATGGATGGTTGCACTGAGGCGGGTTTCTGCACCGTATTGATGTTCTGAGTTCTTGGCATTGGGCGGATCTTGAAGAAGGAGCCTGCATCTCATAAAGATCCTATTGATAAAATGTTAATGAATGATCTCTGTATCTAGCTGTTATTGGTATTCTGGGGCATATTAACTTCACCTAAATTATTGCATAGGAAAGACCTATGAAATTTATTTGACTTCAATGACCTCCTTAGAGAATGGGCTTTGTAATATGCTGAATGCCTTTTTTTTTTTTTTTTTTTTTCCAATATACCTTTATGAGGCTCCCTGTTAGGAGCACTCTGTCTGATATAGGTTTACTTGATTTTGGCCCTTGCCATAGGCTTGTAAATTACTTTCAGTCATATATAGGGCTGTGTAATACCTCCCAGAAGTCTGGAGCATGAAAGAAAAGAAGATAGAGTCTGGGCTGTGGTATTAGGCTATGGCTGTTACATTTATTGCTTTTATATGTTATCAGCCTGCTTCTCGGTTTCTACCACTTCTCCCAGGAGCTACCTTTTACTTGTATAGCTGCCTCTGAAAAATTGATCTCTCTCAAATCCTTGTTTACTCAGACCCACACTGACTGTTCTGCGACTGAGAGGTCTGACTTAGCTCAGTTTCCCTGGACACTCAAAGCAGGCCAGTGGTGCCACCATGATTTTTCATTGAGTGAATGTGACCTCTCCTCTGGAGCTCAGACATATCCACTCGTAATAATACTGTGACACATCTTGCCCTTACATTTCATAAATCACTATCATTGTCAGAAGCTTTTCATAATCCAGTCCTCATGGAAAGCTTATCATAAGCAACTGAAAGAAATAGCAGTGACTATAATGAGTGCTTTTGTACAAGCTGTTGAAGTTGATTTAATGCGACTGTCATAGGCAAGTAATGAAGTCTGTGACTTAATTATGTTTTAATAATGTCATTTATTTTCTAATGCATGTAACTGCCTTCACAGAAAAAAATTCTGCTTCAAAAAATAGACCATTATCCTATCGGTTATTTATAGGTACAGCAGTTACGCAAAGTGAATAAATAATCTCATTACTGTGGTATGATCACACATATATCACCACATTAAATGAAATTTCTTTACTTTGGAGACCTATACAGCACTGTAGGAGCTGTGAACCAAAATAATCTTTAGCATTCTGCTAAAAATGAATTAAAGAGTATAACCAGGGTGTTACTGTTATGGTTATACTGATGCTGGAGTCCCATTCTTAAAGACAGGCCCACTAGATGGCAGCAATATACAGCAAAGCTGCCTTTTATACTTTGCTCCTTAATTTGCCTCGGAAAACTTCCAACAATTTGAAAGGATAAAAAAAATAAAAATTGATCTGTGCTTGCATTTAATATGATACTTTTTAAATTGAAACCATTGTATTATTTTTTCCTTAATAGTTTTGTCTATAGAGTGAGGACTGGAAAACACATTGTAGAGCAGTCACTAGTTACCATTGTAAAAGTTTTGTATTTGGAAATGTTTAGGTAGAATAAGGCAGGAAAAGTTTCATTTTTCCAGTGTGTTCCCTAATTAGCTCAAATGTTTGCTGTTGAGGCAGTTATAGGCAGAGATAAGAACCACAAATGCTCTGGATGAATTTTGGTTTGTCAAGTAACTGTCAGACAAATGCTGTGGTGAAACCTCAACAGAGTGCTTGAAGCATGTATCTCGGAGTATGTAGGTTTTCTTTCTCCATTTTCTCTGAAGTGTGCTCGTGCTTTCATTTGATTTTGGATATGCACATTTTCTTCAAGTTATTTACATTGTGACAGACTAAGTGCAAAGATTTTCTTCTTCCTCCTGTATTTCTCTGAAGCTATTGGGTTCCAATGCATTTTCTTTCTATACACACAGAGCAACTCTGCATGTGCTTAATACAACCCAAGTTGCTTTCTACTGGAATGCAGTAGGAAGAAAGTACAAATAGCGAGTTTCTGAGAGCAACTAAAGTGGGAATGTCTTCTAAATAGACTGGAGTATTTCAGCGTGAAAGTGCAGACTAATCTGGTGACAGAAGTTTAATAACTTATCCTCACAGTTGCCTGCTTTATCCTTCTGATGCTGACGTTTGACAGTGGTTCCTGGAGCAGAGATAAGCATATGTCTAGGGCTCCGCTGTCTCACTGTGCCACCTTAATGTGAATGCCTAGTGAAAGGATGAAACAATCTTTCTGTTATAGATTAGGAAGATCCAGTTCCAGCCCTACTATCGGTATCTGAGAGACGGTTTCCATGATAGGGAATAAGTTCTGGGTCAGACCCACAATGAATCATTAGCTTCCCTCCTCATTTTGGTGTTCTTTAATCCAAGGTTTTCTATTTAGGTCCATGAAGTACCTGGAGCTCTATTTTTGTTTACACATAATCTGTATTTGTGAGAATTAGGCAGATTTCCATTTCTGCAGATACATGTTATAATTGAGCATCTACTCAGCTTTTCTAGAGCTTCTCCTTTCCAGATTTTCATGTAGCTCCTCTTCCTGATTGGTGGGTTGTTATTTTTTTTTTTTTGCATGTGGAATTTCCAGGAAACTCTGAGATAGACTTTAAACTGCAGTGTCATTAAACTAACATTATTTTTATCTTCATAAGAGAAATTTTCAACTTTTGGTGTTTTCCCTTAATATAATTACGTTCTCAGAGTTATATAAAATCAAGATTTTGTGCAAAAGTTGAATTTGGCCATTACTTTGTGAACAGATAAGGATCTAGCTGAGAGTGAACTGTCTCTCATTTAATATGGATAAAGCAGCAGTCGTGGGTTTTTTGGGAGATGACTTTTGAAAGGACTTGTGGAACTGAGGTGTGATTCATCCCCACTGGGAATGAAAGCTCACTGAACATCTTGGAGGACACAGGGCTGGGTGCATGTTGTCATGTCCTGAGTTGAAGAGTAGGGAGTTTGTGCATTTGGTGTTTAGTTTTGATTCTTTTCCTAAATCTCTAACTGTTGTGTTCCTTGGGCTTCAAAAATGCAGATTGGGAATCACTTCATAAACCCTATAATAACAAACCAACTTTTACCTGTGGAGAAGTACTGGGGGAGCAGGAAAGCACCGACAGCTGTGTCCATGCTGACAGGCTGAGGCAAGCCAGGGGATGCTTTCTAGTGCTACTGTGGCTGTAACTCAGAGAGGGGACCTGCTGGAATGTGTTATGCCTTCTTTATGGGCTTTGCACCTGTGGTTTCCATGCCTTGAAACCATGATGTAGAAAATGGGACTAGTGCATGGATGAGCCCATTCGAATGGAGCTGGGATGTAATTAGGGTGCAGAACTGGGAACAGCAAATACTGCTGATTTTTTTTTTTAGTATAGATGTAACCTAAGTGTCCGTAAGATGTGGCTCTTGCATTACTGTAGTATTTATATTGCATCATAAAATCCTGTGTCTATGAATGAGGAAAGAGTTTAAGAGCCTGTGAGGATTTGCCAAAAGGAATTAGGGTAGGCCAGCTCAGGCTTATTGTAGGAATTCTCAGCCTTCTTATGTCGTAAGCATTTTTCTCACAATGATGAAGTTTTGGAGTCTTGGCTTTCTTTAAAGTCTGCTACTGCCCTTGCAATCTGATGTAGCAGCAATAAGCAATAGTGCCTTTCATCGTCTCCAGCTAGGCAGGAGACCAGGATCACTCCTGCAGAGTCTGTAGTGGTCCTTCATCCCCCTCATGGAAAGATTAGCCTCTAATTAAAGCCAATCTTTGAGGAATTCACAGTTATTAAAGAACACTGTCCTCTGCAAGGTGAGCTTCTGAGAGAGGCTAATGCTTGTGCTTGTGTTTCTGCACTAGTTTCCTGTTCTCATCCAGGTGCAACCCAAGCTGTTAGTGATTATCATTAAATCCTAGCATGTCTGGGACCTGTTATCTAAAACACAGACTCTGGTACCATAATAAGTTGTGGGACATATAACTGGCTGTTTGTTTCTGAGGTGAAACTTTCCATGGGAGGTTATAGGGTTTTCATATCGGAAAGCTTCTCAGTTCAAGGAATTTGCCCCTTCCCCTTCCTTCTTTCAGTCCCTTTGACAGCCTGCCAACACATAGGTCTTATGACTTTCCAACAGACTGTATGGATTAGCTGTTGTCTCTTTTCCTCTGTTTCGATACTTACTGTTTTCTAGTTAATATTTGTGTGGCAGTAGCTTTCTCAATGTCACGCATTGTGGGTACTTTGGGGAGTGATTCTCTACCTCTTCTTCCCTACCCTCTAAGTTTATGAAGAATAATGTTGTTTGCTTTAGCCATAGGAACTGTACAGCTCCAGCAATGAAATATGCAATGTAAACATACCTTAGGGTTTAATAGATGATCAATAATTGGATTATGAATGGCTTTGAATAGTTACATAATTCAGCAGTTAGGTTGTTTATTGCTGTCTTACCTTCCAATCTTTAGCTACTTGTACTATTCATGTTGGCAAAGTGTATTATTCCTTTCTCACTATCCCTTTGAAAAGTGTCCATGAAACAGTGTTATTAAAAAGTGTCACTGAACAGTGAGTCATACTAAATATATCATTTTCCTGTGAAAAAAAAAATCACTTGCACTTAATTTAAGAAAATGAAAGGTGTTTGGGATCTAGTGGAATGGCTCCTGAATCTTCCTTCTGCTTTTGTCTTGCCCTCATTTTGTTTTGTGGTTTTTTTTTTGTTTTTGTTTTTTTTTTTTCATTTTGTCTGTTGGCACGTTTTCTTGCAGTAGAGCACTGTTTCAACGTCCTTACTGTGATTCTCCAGAAAACTGATTTCTTCCCCTGTCTTCTTGAGGTTGATGGCTGCCTTCCCATTTCCTCTTCTGGAAGTTGTCTGTTCCAATACCACAATAGTAAAGATTTGGATTCATTAATACAACATTGGTTCCAATAAGTTTTAATTGCAGTGAAATGGCAAGATGCTTCATGTGATGTGTCCTGGTCTGCCCTAACTGCCGAGTAATGGCCAGTATCATATTTGTTCAGTCAATTCTACAGGGCCAGGCTCAGCCACAGGCACATTTTGTAGTGAAGATGAATCATGAAAAATGGGTGTCGGCACCCGTCCATTTTTCTGTGTTAGAATCCAGAAGTGCTCAATTATATATATTGCTGTAAAGGGAAGAATCTTTCTGTCAACATCTATAAAAACTATTGAGGTATCCAATTATGTAAATGATTATACCTCTAGAAACTGTGCATATGTAAAGAGCACTCTTTGCTTGCAGAGATTTCCCCTTACAAGAGGAAAAGTGAACATTTTTGTGGTAGCTTTATTGGCTCAGTGCCCGTGGTAGCTTCCTTTTGCACACAACTTGTAGGAGGAGAGCGAGAGGGTGCTGCATAGACACTAAAAAAGATTGGAGAGCTGTGCAAGGACATGACTGATGGCTCTGTAAATGGGTAGATCACCAGCCAAACTCTTCTGGAACACTAGAGGAAATAAACAGCAGTACAGTATCTATGAAACTGAAGTAATAAGTATGAGGCATGCTGGGACTTCCCGCTTCAACCAGGACAGATGTCTGGGTTTTCTATACTCATTTATTTCTAGTAGGTGGGATAAGGAAGAAAACTTTAAGCTATCTCACTCAATAGAGGTTGGTAAAATATAATAGTGGTTGGGTTGCTGTGAAAGAATGACTAAAGTACCCTTCATAGCTTCACTCAGAACAGCTAACGTTTGCTCCTGATTTATCCTGAAACAGCTGGTCTTGCCTCAGTTAGGCAGAACTTAAAGAAAAAAGGAGTTAACTGTGATTCTTCGGCAACAACATCACCCACATTGTTATGCTTGTAAAACAGCAGTGTTAGCCACAACTTTTTAAGAGCCTGTGAATCCTAAAGTTTCTTGCTGTTGGTAAGGAAGACAGCTGCCTCTCACAAGGCTACACTGACACTTGCTCCATCTGGATTTGTCTTGAGCAATTTGTACATGAGAACTGGTCTTTTGTACTATTGTAAGCTGCTTTACAGTAATGCTGGACACATATTCATGAAGACAGCTTTTGTCTGAAGTATGAGCTGCAGTCAAAAGGCATATTCCCACCTTCAAAATGCCAGAAAAAATCATTACAGCTTTCAAGAGCTCTTCTTGAATCTCAAACACTTGGAGGTTTTTCTTCCTCAGAGCTTGAGACCTTAGCATTTCAGAACTCTGAATTAGAGCTATTGCTGTATGAACATTAATGGATTTGGTTATTCTTCAAAAATGTTCTCGCTTTACACATTCAAGAGCATGTGACTTGTGGTTTTGTTCCCAGGGTCGTAGTCAAAATTCCTTTTGCATTCTTTTTTCCACACTGTGCATGCAGTGGCAATGAACATTTTCAGTATTCATCATGCCTGAGGAAATAAAACCCTCAGTGCTAGAGCATTTTCTTTTAGTGGTTATTGTCTCTAGAAAAGGTTTCTGTTTCATGAAGATAAGCTCATCAAGGAATAATATACGATAGGAGAGACTCCTTTAATCAGTAATGTGCAGTTAAGCATATAGATGAATGACAACTAAAGAGGGCCAAAAACATAATCGCCTAAATGATTGCAGATAATAGCCTTAAGCCTTTGAGTAACTATGAAGAAGACATCTTATGCTTTTGATTAATTCCTGGGTATTCTTAGCTGATTTCCCCCTTTTCTACATTGTCATTACTGAAACCAAAATGGAGACATTCTGCAGACTCATTCTCCATTTCAAATCCAGGATGGTGGCAAAGTTCGGGAGTGTAGGTAAGAGAAAAATTTGAATCTCCACAGGTAAGGCTCAAAGTTTAAGAAGAAAATGCTGTGGTAAAACCCTAATTACCTAAGGAACATGAGAAGCCCTGTGATAACTGGAAGGCTGGGAGAATTAGCAAAGCTGGCAAGGAGACTTCGGAGGTGACTAAGAGCCTCCCTAGGTTCCTGTCAGTCAGCTGTGGTCTCCAGGGCCTGCTGGGTGAGCGGGAGGTGACAGCTGTGTCTTTATGCACTGGTCAGACTTCAGTACATAAAGCTTTAAACTGATTTTCAGTATTCACACTTTTTGCATAGGCCATCAACAGCTGTGGGAAAAACTAAAACATTATGACAAGTGGGAGTTTCTTAT
This sequence comes from Neomorphus geoffroyi, assembly GCA_033558235.1. Lineage (NCBI taxonomy): Eukaryota > Metazoa > Chordata > Aves > Cuculiformes > Neomorphidae > Neomorphus > Neomorphus geoffroyi. Next base: position 8,729,895 of record JAUMJM010000044.1, read on the forward strand.
AATTTGAGCTGTTAGTAACTGGGAATTTATGAACTCTGCTGTATGCAGCTGCAACAAGTGATCCTGTAAATGGGAAACTGCAAATATGTCAAAACTAGCAATAAATATCTACAGGTTTCTATAACAACAACAACATTGCTCAAACACCACCACAAGAAAATGCTCATCAAGGCCTAGATCCACTTAAAATTGAGCATTAAAGAGGCTTCAGGAACTGTTTTTCTGATGCTGAACTTGCCAGAGCTGATTCAGTTCTCCTGTAGGCTTGAAATTGCTCAGCTGGAGGACTCCCATTCTCACAGCAGGAAACTACTATCTTAAAATTATGTTTTAAATGTAACAGCCTGTAATACTAAATGCGTATGGTATCAGAACTCTAATTGATGAAGCTTTATAAGAAACTTTGTGTACCAGGCTGGAGGTTTCTTATGCTCTTTAGGAGAGGAAGTAGGCAGCTTAGCTTACAGTCTTCATTAATTAAAATAATGCAGTGATTGGCACCATTCAGAGAAGAGTGAACAGTGGCACAAGGGTGAACAGCCTGAGCCTGTGAGGAGAGCCAGGGGTGAACTTCTGACTCTGCTTTACATCTGAAAACAAATATGTTGTGTGAACACAGCCATAGGTTGGATTAGAGATTACTGCTTTGCATATTTATTCTGCTGGGGACAGAAATGGGAACTGGGATGCAGATAGTTGGAAGAGTGGAGTGTCAGTTGAAACTGGTGATCTGTAAAAGGTTTATAGGAGAGCTTCTCTTAGCATTAAGTGGTCACAGTGCCTTCAGATCACCCACGGACACAAAAAATCTCAACTTCCTCTTGCATCAAAGAAGCCTTTAAATATTCACTTGGTTTGTAATCTCAAAGTTTGTTTTGCTGCAATACTTGTGTTGACAAAATCATGATAGAATACTGAATCAGACTCATGAGAACTCAAAACTGTATTTCTGTTTCAGGGTGTAGAAAAAGTTTTCTGTGTAGCTTCTAAGATACTGCTTTATCACTGCGCATCTTGCTAGTTAGAAGAGGAAAACAGAATCATTTTCATTTTAAAGCCGAAGGAGTGAGGCATAAAGAGGGTAGGACTTATTTAAATTCACCCTGAAAGTCTGTGGTGGAATGCAGCACTGGTATCGTTAAATGCCAACCTAGCAGAGAGCTATATCTCTCAATACTTTGTAAACAATCATGTGGATTATGCCCTGGATGTGGTAAGTGTGCTATTTGACAGATGAATAAGCTGAGAAATGCAGTCTTTAGAAACATTTGTCTCATAAGAAGTAAATCCAGTTTCTCCAAGGAGTATTTTGTCCTCGGTCATTTGAATGTCCTTTTAATGCTGAATTTATGAGCGTGTGTATTGAGAAAGATTACTGGTGTATGAGTGCACTTCACAGGCAGAAGGCAGTAAGTACATATGCACAGCTCGGCCACATGTGCTCGTGTGGGACATGAAGACAGTAAGAGCTGCTAGAAAAATATGATATATGAATTTGGAGTTTAGTGAGAAAATATATCATTCTGCCTTAGACCCTTAATTGTTATGGTTTTAATATCTGCATTCTGAACTTCCCGAGACAGATAAGAGTCAAAAGAAAATAGGTTTCAAATCTCAATGAATATCAGATTTTTAAGATAAAAATTAAATATGTATAGATATATTGTGGAAAAAAAATGAAATACATCTATGTATAGAGAGACAGAGAGGTAGTGAATAACAAATAGTGGGAGAGATCATATTATGAGATCATATTAACATCTGCTTGCATGTGACTCACATTCCAGATGAGACTCTCAAGTTATTAGTAGAAGTATCATTCACTTGCATGTTGTAAAATCTTTTCTATTATTAATTGGGCTTTTAATACTGTGTGCACTCAAGGGAAGCTATAATGACTTTGTGGGCGTGGATGTTAGGCAGACGTTCAAGCGATGTGTTAAAAATTACCTGAAGTGGAGTTTTCACAAAGCTGTAGTGATTACTTTGTAACTTAAAGCCTTTAAATCAGGAGTAGACCTCTTTCTGTCATTACTCAAACGGAATCTATAAACCTGATGAAAAACTTGCAGCCAGATTCAGTGTTCTGTCTTCCGAAGAAGGTCGTATTGGAAAGACGAATTGGTTCCTTTCAGCTACACGAATGAAAGGAGCTCTTGACTTTTAAGATTGTAACTTAAGCTTTAAATATGTCTGCAAGGAAAAGTGCGTGGGGATGTGTATGTTAGGAAATAGGGAAGATTCTGGAAAAAAATATTGCTATGAGAGACAGCAAAAGACAGATCTCTTCTGTACTTTCCCAAAACCCCCGGGCAAGAACAAGCTAGAAGGAATCATCAGGAAAAGTTACGGGTGTCTGCAGAAACTGACTGAAAGTAGGTACAAAACCTCTTCCAGTCTAAGTGCTTCTTCACCAAACAAGGCAGTAAATCTATAGCTTGCAAGGACTAATATAAATGCAGCCTTATGAAGGCAGGTTTTTGGCCCCCAAAACACGTTTGTTTTTGAATTGAGTTTGGTTAAAGAACAGTTCTTGCTGTAGTTCTGTATGTGGAGTGATGAAATGAATACAGCAGAGTATTACGGGAAGTGTAGCTGCAAGAGAAGGTGAGAGGATTCAAATACTTAATAAAATCTTGGGACGATGGCCCTTCATCTGGTGAAATTCAGCATAGATCCTTATAAAATATTTGGTGGTCTTGCAGCACAGTCATGTGGATTTACACAACATTGTGCCCAAACCAAGAACGATGAGTAAAGTTCAAAGTGAGAGGGCTCACCTACATGCTTGGGATCTTCTTCCTAACACCTAACAAGAGCTGATTAAATGCTTGTCTACTGCCGGAGGCCAAACAAAACTGAAACCTCCCCCAGCAAACAGTCCAGATAAACCTAGTGGCTCTAAGGTAGCTAGTCTAAAAGCATTTGAACAAATGAGAAACGTGGAATAACAGCCCAAACCATGAAATGACAGGCAGGAGTCCCACCATTGGAAGGCAGGAGCAAATGGGTTAATCAGAAAGTGGAGCAACCACAACATTTCACCTATGATAGAGAATGTCAGTCAGTGGGGGAAAGGCTATGCAGAGCTTCAGGGCTTGCTTAAACATTTCTTTCTGTAAGAAAAATAAAAAATTAAGAAATACATTGTACATTTGAATCCTAAGGTACATTTCAGAGAATGTTTGTTTCATAAGCAGATCATCCAGGGAGCAGTCAAATCTGGCCCAAACTATGTCCCTTGTTTGCAGTGTTGTTAAACACTTCTTTGTTGCAATTCTGCATTTATCCAGTACAAGAAGTCCCAGAAATGCTAAGGAAATACAGTGATACTGTAGAAATAGCTTGGTTAAATTAACATATGAGATAGGAATACAGTGAATATTCTAAAGACTGTATCCCAAGCTATGTGTGATAGCCTGCACATTATCATTAGGAGGGGAACATGAAAGACTGTTGGCATCAAAGGATCTCGTGTATCATGTCTGTGTAGAAACTGATTATATAAAAGTTGTGGCTAAAACAATCATAGCGTAGTACTCAGTATTCTAGCCCCCAGAACTGTGATGTTGTTACGTGCGTGGAGGAAACAGATGGGCACCTAAACACATAGATCATCATAGGCAAGATGAGATTTACCTGCCCTAAATTAGATGGCTAAGTCTAAGTTAGCCAGCCTAAGCTGACTTCATAGTCGGTGGGGTGTAATGTCTCAAAGGACAAGTCATTTTAGCCTGAAATACACTGTACAGTAATACAAGCGAGTTGTTTTCTGCAAGTGCCAGGCTGTCTGTAGCTGCATTATCTCACTCTCTCTGCCCCTCCTTTTTTTTTTTTTTTTTATAAGTTAAATGTTTAGTATCAGAGTGGAAAACGTGAAAATACCTTCCTTTTAGTATTTTAGTATGAAAACTTGAAAGCAGATGGAGGCCTTTTGTTGTAGGTCCTGCAATTTTTTCCTCTGTGCTTTGTTCTAAGCCTTCTAAAGAATCAAAATTTTATTCATACAACTCACGTGAAAAGGCTCTCAGCAGTTTCCCTTCTTTTTATTTTTTTTTTTTTCTAAAGCACTACTGAATGGTATTGAGAAAGAAGAATGAAGAATGCCTTCCAATTTCAAACCTCATGCAATACTCCTGAATCAGAATATTCTATCAGAGAAGAGGCATTCAGATTTTTCTGCTAGATTTATCACATGAAAAGGCATGTAACTTCTAATAACACTGTATCACAAACAAGACTTCGTTTCAGTCAGAATAAGCAAACATGGGACAGAAACCTCTCCGTGTTCTTATTGCTGCTCTCTGACACACTTTCCATTTACTAGTTGCAGACCAAGCTCTCAATTCGGAATTAAAAAATCCCAGGTACTGGTAATTGCAACTGAAAAACACATTTAAAGAAAATCAGGCTTGATTTGAACTTGATTGAACTTGATCTGAAGATGAATGAAGGTAATAATTCATAGCCAATGATTGTACACGTGAAACCAGTTCTGTTAACTCTGGCAAAACCAGATTTGTTTCCAACTAGCCAGAGTGTTTCAATAGAGCTCACTTATCTCTTGTAGTAGAATAGAAGTTTTGGAAGGAACTTTTTCCATTCATTGAGGAAAGAGATATGATGACCGCAGTTTTCCTTGGCTATAGCTTAATAAAAAGGATTCAATCTCATGAGCCAATTAACACCAAATGAGTCAGCACACAATGTATCCTTGCTAGTTTAAACACAGCACCATATGAAGTGGTACTAGTTTTTTCCCTATCCAGAACACACATTATCCATGCATCTCTGGGTCTTTCCTGTGATGACATAATCTTCCTTCTCCTCCTTCAGAGAGATTTTACTTAGGCACATGACTGTTTTCTTAAAAAATATTTATTTATTTAAATTATGGCACTTCTACACCTACTCTAGCTGTGGGCTAATGTGTTATGTAGTCAAAACCAACACTGTCAGAAGCCTTGTAAAAAACCCACTCAAGTGATGAAGGTGCTATTTTAGAAAAAAAGTGTGGAGTTGTGGAGATCATAAAAAGACAAGTTTTAAAAGATTTGGTGACTTCAAAGATGAATCTAAACTGTCAGTCTTTACTCTTATCCAGTTTTCCTTAAGTAGTTGAATGCCATTTCTTCTTTTCCTTTTTATTACTGCTTTAGTAGCCCTCACCTGGCCCCCTTTTTAATACTTTACCTGCTGCACCATTTGGATTGTTCTTTAATTTTGCAATACATTTATTTGACTTAATTACATTAGGGTATGTTTGATACCAAAAGGTAGTATTTGTCAGACTATGTTTACACATTGCCCTTGAGTAGCATGTTAAAACCTTGTTGTTTATTCAGATACCTGTTAGAAGGAAATTCAGATGTGGCTTTCATGGGATGTTCTACTGTGGGATGTGTTTTTCTAAGGAACTTTGTTTAAGGCATATTCCATCCTTTCCAGGTTGTGTGGTGACCCTACATAGCCATTTAATGTCAGCTGGATTAGAAGAAAGTACTGATGTGATTAACAACATTTATCACATTGTAACTGTAGACATTTGAGCTGATAACTTGTCTTTTCTTGATGGACATCATCCTGCCAAAATCCTTATTCAGAAAAAAGATGATGTAGAACGTATTCTCTTCAAGTTTTTAAATCCATATTACTGGAGGTTTCTGTTCTTGCTATTTGGCCTGCTTGACCTTGAAAGTGGAAAAATACACCAAGACCTTGCATCAGTACTGTCTGAAGGTAAATACTGGCACAGCAATCTAGAGATGTAATGTTACTTTGTTAAATCTGCCACAGGTCAAAACCTGGGCACTTACCTAAGTCTTGGAGGAGGCTGAGTAGAGAATGTGTAGGTGCTATGACCTAAGTTACAACTCCACTATGTTCCTAAAAGGACAAATTATTATCAAAAATGCAAAGATACAAGCTTTTGTTTCCTGGTACCTGGAGTGTGGTGCTATCCTCATCCACTTCTCTGTTCTTCTCTGCACTTAGACTGAGAGAATTGAAACCAGCCTCAATAATTAAGGCCATGAAAGCCTTTCTGCTCAGTCCTAACTAGTGGCCTCCTTGTCCCGGATCAAAGAGCTGTAGCTCTTTGGGAACCCCAACCTCCAGACAAAAGCTTTTCGCCAATAAGTATCACTAAGCACCTGGAGAAGGATTTCTACCAGTCCTATCTTGTTGTTGTGTGTGTGGGGGTGTGTGTATATTTACATACATATATATATATATAATTATTGCTTATTTGCCACCCAGTACAGGCAAGAATGCTGTCCCGGAAGGGAAACACACATCAAGTCATCCTGGCTAATGAGCAGTGCTGAAACCACTTTAGAGAAGTGCTTTGGAGGGGGGGAGAATATCACTTGAACAATGAAAAAGCGAATGAGTCTGTCAAAGCCCTGAAACCTTCAGGTTTTCCGACTGAAGGGTGAGCAAGTGTAGGACTATCTTCAAGCAAACAGCAGGCAGCTGCTGCCTCAATCAGCTCTTCTACCAAAGAAACAGGTACAAGATTCAAATTTTCTCTTCTGCAGAATCTGCTTCTTCCAGATTCTCTGTCTGGAAGAGATAACCGTGACTTGGGGATGCAGATCCTACCTGTCCTGTCAAATAGCCAGCTCTGCTTTGAGCAGGATGCTGGACTGGATGGCCTCCTGTGCTTCCTTTCATACTGAATTATCATCTGTAATCCTAATCTTTATTGAACCAACTTTTACCATAAGAAAGCTAAAAGTGTAAGGAAAGCTATGAGTAGTACAAGAACGGAAAGTAATTGATGCTAATAGGATTTTTTGTAGTTGGAGCCCAAAAGTGGATTTACTGTATGGTAGAACCACTTGCTATCCATTTTCTTTTGAGTTGAAAAGTACAATGAGAGAACACATGGTCTTCGAATACATTGGCATAAACCAGTAAGTTTCTTAGCCCTGAAAATGCTGTTTCTTCCCTGGAGTATTTATTGTTTTTACGACTGCATCCTGGAGTATCCTAGTGTAAGTCAAACATTTCACGTTTCCCATGGATGGGAAATGAGTTGTTTCATCTTTTTTGGATTTCAGTTTTCTCTTGCATTCCTTTTGGGTGGCACAAGCAGTTCAGAACAAACTCCTCTATTTTTTGTGGTGTTTTTAAGAAAATTTTATCACTAATAAATGTTACTGATACACATGAAAGACCACCTTTCTGGGGTAAGCAAACCTTATCACTTTCTACCTTAATGTCCCCCATCTCTACCTTTCCTCTTCCTTTTTTCACTCAGTTCTTTCTGTTGGTACTGTGAAATGGTTGCAATGCTATGCCCTTGAGTATTAGTGATGAAATGAAGGTTTCACAGTATTGCAGCCTGAAGGTCTCTTTGCTCACCTGTAGGCCAGGTAAAGTTACAGTAGAGAAGTCTTCGATGTGCTTTCCCACACTGTTCTGCCAGGACACTTGGTACTTTTTTTCCATGTGTGTTTCCTGGAAGGGGTCTGGATTTTTGTTCATTGTACCCACAGTAGAAAATGTTTTAGACTGGGTGCTTTCATTTTTTTCACAAGAGCAGAGAAGAAATGTTTTTAATGCATTTCTTCCAGTAGTTTTCTGGAACTATCCATTTAGGAAAAAAAGAGCAGAACATTTCTTATTATTTAATATTATGTTTTATATAAAATTCCAGAGGTTTTATTAAACTGAATAATTTCATTACCTTTTTATAATGAGAAAAAATTATTAGAGAACCCAGGGTCATAAAAACTTTTCCTATAAATATATTAAATGATCTATTTAGGCTTCAGTCTGCTTGTTCAGCTCCTTCAAAACTCTCACATCAGTCACTCGCTGTCAGCCTGCCTAAGTAATCTTTTCAGCCTGCTGATAAATGCCTGTTTCTCCTTCCGATCTCCCTGTGCCGCACCTTCTAGCTTACTCTGTTCCCCCCAGCATAATAGTTTCAACCTTTTCAAGGCCAGAAAGGGTCCATTCTGGGGCTCTATGCTGACCTTTTCTTTAGCAGAAGGAGAAGAACTCCAAAATGTAGAGGGGAAATATCCATGTCTCCTCTGGCACATTAATGCCATTGGTCTGGAGAGGAAGAGGCTGAGGGGAGACCTTATTGCTTTCTGCAACTACCTGAAAGGAGGTTGTAGTGAGGTGGTGCTGTCTCTTCTCCCAAGTAGCAAGTGATAGGACGAAAGAAAATGGGCTCAAGTTGTGTCAGGAGAGGTTTAGATTGAAATTAGAAACTATTCCTTTACCGAAAGATTACTGAAGTATTGGAAGAGGCTGCCCAGGGAAGTGGTGGAGTCACTGTCTCTGGAGGTATGAAAAAATGTGTAGATGTGGCACTTTGGGATGTGGTTTAGTAGGGGTGGTGGTGTTGGGCTGGACTTGGTGATCTTGGAGGTCTTTTGCAACCTTAATGATGTTACGATTTGCCAGGGCTGAAGTCAGTGGTGTCCAGAAAGAAAACCAGTGCCTCCCTACTAGTTTGTCAAGTTGCATTTTCGCTGCTCTGACAGGTTCCTGGTGGCCCAGGGGAAACTCATGGGCAGAGTAATTAATTACTATTGATGGGCTGCGAGTTGCAGCATCTTACTGGAGTCAGACCTGTAGTCACCAGGCGGCCGCGCAGGAGGGTGAGTGCACAGTGTGGCCCTCATGGACTGATTGTATCCTAGCTAAACAATCATGTCATGTGAATTAATAACCCAGCAGCTATATATTGATTTCCATTTACGGAGTGAATATAACCTTCAAAATCAATCTGCAGTGAAGAACTGAAGCATTCTTCTACTTCTGTTTTTTCTTGTGGTCCTTGAAACTTGATTCAATTCCAAATGTTGTCTTGTTGATGGGTAAAACCTCATCATGGAACTGTCATTGTGAATTTTGAACGCAATGATTTTGCTGAAATGGGTTAAGAAATTCTGTAATTTTTGAAGGAAAGGGTCTGTATATTTTAATCTGTTCTTACCCCTGATACAGCTACATCCATCAGAATAATGTTAGAGTACATATTCCCTTTTTCTGCATAATTAAAAGAGAATTACATTGTTTCATGTCTCAAAACCTCCTTTGGCAACTATAACTTCTTATTAAATTATTGGAATTGGCAAGTTGACTCTGTGGGAAGAAGTTCAAGATTTGCATCAGTTGAATCTGGATCAGTTCCTGACTGGATATGAGATATTTCTGTTGCAGGCAACACACACTCAACTTGAGACACTACCTGCCCATGTTTGGAGCTGTCTACCATTTGAAACTCTTGCAATAACTGCTCAATATATAGTACAGAATTACTATAGAAATACAGTGGGGAATAAATCATGTAAGCTTTTTAGGAAAAATAGCTGTTACTGTAATCTCCAAAAAACCATGGTCAGGCCTTAAAAGTTAAAAAAAAAAAAAAAAAGGAAAAAGGAGAGAAAAGAGACAAGTAAAACCAGAGAAGTAACCAAGAAAGCCTGACATTATTTTTAAGACTAGTTATAATACTTTTTAATTGATTATTGAGAAAGAGAAAAATGTAAACAGTGAGGGTATGGAAAATAATTGCAACAAATCAAAAAGTTGAAAACTAATTCTGTTTGAGAATGTCCAGAAGTCTTTTAGCCTTTTTAATGATGTATAACATATGTGCAGCTTCATTATTAAGAGATAATAAGGTGAAATCAAGTTCTTTTTCAGAACAATTTTGAAACCTAAGGAAACAAAATGTCCAGAACGGATTTTTGAAATAAAATGTTCATTGATCTTGCTTCTCCTTTTTGACTTTTTAATAAAAAACTGTAATGCTATTGATAGTATTATTACATGAAATTATTACATGAAATAATGTGAATAGCCTTGGATTATGGGATTGCTCATAAATGGTCTGAAGTAAATGTTATTTTACTTTCTGCAAATACAGAATTAAGTAGTCCATTATTATTACTACTACTACTGATTTATTTATTTAGTTAGTTATTAAAAAAAGCCCAACAAACAAGCAAACCCCCAACCCCCCAAAAAATCCCAAACCCCAAACCCACCTGAAGTAACACAGTGTCATTTCTCTTTCCTGACTGGAAAAATCAGCACCTGAAAAAATCAGTAGAAAGTAATTTATCCTAGTCTGAGTGAGTGATACAACGAGAACAGGGAAAGCAGAGACTAGCAGGCTTTCAGAAATCTTTAGAACATATAAAACATTTTCCTATCATCTTCTCCAGTAGAAATAGCATTTGGTTTTGGCTATGTACCTGGACACAAGGTTTAAAAATAGCTGGGTTCCTTCCTGCCTGAGGAAGAGAGAAAGATACAAGCCAGATTTATTGGCTGACCTACAAGCTTTACATTTAATATCTTTCTCATCACATTTCTTGAAGATATTGCTTTGCAGACAGGGTGGTCAAAGCTGCAGTTCCACTGCTAATCCACACTAATCTAGATATTTACAGGTTTGTATGCAAACGTATTTGTTCAGGTGCTGCATTCAGGGGAGCACATGCTCTCTCCTAAACATTTATGTACACCAAAATACTTTGGACAAATATTCCCTGAAAATCAAACCAAAATTAAAGCTTGCTAACTAATACAGGAGGGAATTTCCAAAGTGCTTAGCACTGCTTGGATTACGCACCCTGATGTTTGTGAAAGTTTTATTGCTGCCTGCAGTGAAAGAAGAGACTCAGCTTAACCCTGTAGAAAATTATGAATACTTTCTTGCACTTGTTTTCTTTAGAATCAATGGGAATACATTTATGTGGCAGTATCCGAGAGCTAGAGATTCTTCTGATGTGGGATGCAAATACCATCATACGGCTACCCTGGCATTTCATCATGAACTCTGTTTCTGAGGCAGCTTCTGCAGACTGTGTAATTGGGAAGACGGTAAGTGGAAGGACACATACATATAATTTTTTGGGCCTAGTATATTTATAGTGCGTAAGAAGTTGGTTTATTCAACAAGACTTGTCCTGAAACATCTTCAGAGGCACATCTACAACTGGCTCAGTTTTTGAGGACAGTTGTGGAAGTATGGGAATTGGTCTCAATATATTCAGGGAAATTTAGGAAGTATATACTCTTAAGTAAAGCTGCCAAAAATGATAATGTTTTTGCTACCAATTGTCTTTCAGAAAAATGAACTTTTATCCTAACAACATTTTAGTTTAAAAAATAAACAAATCCATGCATGACCGTAACTCTGTGATCCATGATAGTTTATGTAGTGATACAGATTAATGTAAGTTTTGCAATATGATTTACCTATTAATGACTATAGCATCCAATCATATGACCAAAATAGATGTCTGAAATTGATATAATGACTAATCATGTATGTCTACACAGCTGTAGATGCGCACACTCTATATAAATATATATAAATATGCGTGAGGTTTTGTGTATCATAAGTGTCATTTAAACATACAAAGATATGTGAACGTTACAGAACTTTCCCATTTTGGGAGATGTTTCCAAAGGCTCTCATACCCACTGGGCTGCATTGGCTTTCAGCACCACAGTCACCGTGACTTTAAATTTTAAAAGTAAATGCATGTATAAAAGCAGAGGTATTTGGCATGTGCTTTCGTGACTGTCTTAACTCATTCTACTTAGCATGATAAAAAACCAGCGAAGCTGAGATGGCACAAGTTTTTATATGTATTAAAACCAGAGTGCCATCTCTTCCTCAGCTGTGGTTATGTACTGTGATCACAGACAGAGAGCAGAATGCATAATGTTATGTATTCATTGCTGTTGTTACCTGGATTAGTTTAAGCTAGGATGTTTACCAGCATGTGTGCTGTAGTCACCATTTAAACATCTTTTTTATTTGATTACACCTTAAGTCACTGTAGGACTTTAAAAAATCCTTCTCCATACCACTGAAATAAAAGGAAGAACAAGAAAATATCAACTTTCAGTATTTCTTTTAGAGTACGGCATTTTGGGGGCCTGGAAGGAAAACACTAATTCATTAGTTATTAAGTAATTAAGTATTTTGCCATATAAGGAGTCAAAGTTCCAAACTGGTGATTCCAAAGCCACGTGGATGTTTAAGTGACTGTTTATGGAACCACACAAAGTTTTTTTGTCTGTTCAGAAGCTGTCTTCCTCCATCTTCAGTTGGAACACATAAAGAGGGTGCTCAAATGGCTAGAAAGTGCCTGAAGCCTCAGAGAGCATTTCTTGGTCAGTATGAAATGCTGTTTACTGCCTGCAGCAGAGGTGGATTTGTTGGGGTAAATTGTATATTGATTGTTTACTGGGGTCTTTCCTAGCAGTAAGGCAGATACTGCTTAGTGGCTCAAGCCAGTAACTTCCTAAGTGAACTTGTGTTAGAATGCGATTTAAACAATTTCTTGTGTGGAGAGTAAAATTTATTATCTGAACAAACTGTAACATGAACGCATGTTCTGCACACTGTGATGCTTAGAATCTGTCAAAAGAAGGCAGATCTGCTCTGCAATGACGTGGAAACAGGATTATTAAAATAGCTGACTGTTGAAATAAAATAGCAATAGTGGATGGAATGAGATGGCACGATCAAAAATCTTTTAAAGAATCAGCACTAGCAAATCAATTTGCCCCTGGACAATTAATTTCTTTACAAGTAGGATCAAAATTTGTTCTCTGGGTGCCTGAAGTATTGCAGAAGAGCTAGGAGCTTTGCCTTCAGAGCTGAATACATTTTGTTTGGTTTTACTGTATGAATGAATTTTCTTTCAGCTGAGAATTTATTTTTAGCAAATAAGCTGTTTTACAGCTGGGCAAAATCTATGATCCCAAGTGCTGAGCTATGAGCAACAATTCTTTCAATGCTCGAAACACTTGAAAATTTGGAAACAGTAACAAGTTGGTTTTGAAATGAAATTACTCCGCTAACAGTAAGAGGGGTTTTCAAGTAATCCTTTGGTTGCTCACTAAGTTACCATGACTATGGCCCTCTGCTTCTGATGTAGCTATTTCCAATATCAAAAGGAAACTGTGAGCAGAAGTCCTAAGATGCAGTGTAATTAAGTCAAGGATATAAAGACATGGATCTCTGGAGAGCAAGGACACGAACCAAAGTAGGACTCATTTGCTTTCCAGTTTTTTAAGAGTTCATGTTAAAACACACAGCTCTGTCAATAGAGCTCAAGAGATAGCTTTTATATTGTAGTTACACGATGTCTGTAACAGGGTTCAGTTATCGTGCTAAATCTGTGTGAGGGATCTGGAAAACTTTTCCAGATTTGTAGGTGAAAAATAAAATGAACGCAGTCTGCTTCATGTAACTGTCTTCAGTGAACAATAAAATGGCTGTAACAGGGATCATTTCTTTGCATATGGAAAAAATATAAGTTTTCTATATATTTGTAATATATTTGCTTAAAATTTATTGCACATATATTTAAAATATATATCCCCCATATAAAATACGGTATGTTTCAAATGGGACAACTTTGCCAATTTTCATAATATTTCAAATATGTGGTATAACAATGCATTCAAAGTATCATTAAAAATTGATACTTCTGGAACATTTAAAATGTAGTTCTGTATTGTCTTGAGTACTTTCAAAGAAACCCGTGTGTAGACGATATTTCAGCTACATAATTGATAAGCTGAAAATGGAGATCTCTCTCCCTTTCTGTAGAACCTGTGACAGGGTTTAATCCAGAATAATAGCATGCAGCAGACTGAAGGTATGTTCTTATGTCATCTCCCTGTGCTTTGTGCAGTAGCAGTGTAACATTTTCTATCAGCTAGACTCAGTAGACTGACTTTTTTGTACTCTCATGATGCAAAGTATCCATAGGCTTGGCTAAACCCAGATAAACCCACTTTACAGCTGTTTTGTGTTGCCAAGAGAGTGCAAAGCAGCTGGAAGTTATTGGTGGATCTGGTCTTATATCTTTTTGGTGCATTCAGAAACCAATGTGATTCTTTTTTAAAAAAGCAGGTTGCTGCGCATAACATTACTCTAGAATGCTGTAGGAAAAGCTGATTTGTATCCTGAAATGAGAAGCCAACATGGTTCAGAGCTAACTACTCCTTGATGTGCAGTACTTGAGCCAAGGTCTGCCTTCAGAGATAGGTTATAAGTAACTGGGAGGAATACACTTGCTTTGATGGACATATTTTACTCCTGGAAGTTGCTCAAAAATGAACTTGGAGGACTAATTCTCCGATGGCAGTTTAACAAAAATAGAGAGAATAACTGAAGGTATAGAAAATCCTACCATGGCCAAACAGTGCAGGGGTAAGTTGTGCCTAAAGCTGAACAGGAAATGGATTTCCTGGCCTGCAGTAGGAAAAAAAAAAAAGGAAAGAATGTAGAAACTTTCCTACTTTGTATTTGGATGAAAATAGCAACTAAGAAAAAAAAACTAAGAAGAAACCCATGAAAATCATGAACAAGACCTTTCTATCCTTAGGTAAAGCTTATAGATTACTTCTCCTTTGCATGAAACTGAGGTTCAAGACCTCTTATCTCTGAGTCAAACCAGGATTTAAACTTCAATCTGTCTACCTGAGCTGAGCCTCCTGAGGCCTGGCCTTTCAGATATTGGAGAGAGGAGTAGTGGTAAGAAATCCAGGGGTTTAAACGGAATTTGTGTCTTGGACATGGAGCCCTCTCCTTGAAGTTAAATTGATACACTCCTACAAATTTTGGGTTTTGTGAAATCTGCACTATTTGAAGAGAAACGTTTTTGTTAAGAAAAAATAAAGAAAAGAAAATGAAATTAAAATTATCTGAATGACTCCTGTTATGTGAGCATTTGGGGCCAGATCTGCTTTGCTGTGCCAGCGACTAAATCCTGTGGTTCATGTTCTAAGCATCTAACACTGAAATTCCACTCTTTAGAAGTCATATCTGGCTCCTGTCCAGCACCAGCATTTCCAGTAGCCTTGTTTGCTGTGCCAGAGTTCCTCAGGTGCCAAGAATGTGACAAAGTGCTGTGCCCAGAAAGCAGACACCGTGCCTGTGGCAGCATTAAATGCCCATGTGCCCACCAGCAGACACTGTATCAGATGCCCCACTCTTGATATTCTCCTGCCTCAGTTGCCAGTGGGGTGCTCACCTCATAAATAGCACCGGTCCTCTGGGCAGAGGAAGTACTGCCACAGCAGCTGCCGAAATATTATCAAACTGCTCAGCATTTTGTCTGGTGTCCAGGATGAAGATTTATTTTTCTTTTCCTCTGCCTAAAGCCAATCAAAGGCTTCTGTGAGGATGCCTCACCACTAGGATGTGGGAGAAGGCAGACGATGCTTTCTGCCCATTTCATGGATGCCATTCGAGTGTGTAGTGCTCCAAAGTGTACAGAGACCTTGTATATTAAAGCTTCATCCAAGACTTTGAAATGTTCACTAGGTGAAGGGCTGTAGCACACCTCTCCCTCGTGCTGGGAAGATGCCTGATGATTTCACACTCTTTGCTCCAGTTACCATTTAATTATTCCAGTGAAACCTTTAACAGGAGGGACTGAGCTGTAGATTATTTTGGAACAGGCAAACTGCTTGTGGATATTAGGGCACAGGAAGACTAAGCAGCTTGCTTAAAGTCTCACCAAGAAGTTCTGACAGCTGGAAATGGAGCAGGCACATTTTGAAGATTTATCCCGTGTTTTGGCTGTGATCTGATTTCTGGGTCCTTGATAGTGCCATAGATATTTCAAATTGTGAAGTTTCCTCTAAATTGAGCATTTGCTCTCTTCATTTCCTCCTAGATGTGACTTCCTCGTGTAGCACTAGGTATGCACTGGCAATGGTGATCATCATTCATTTCCCTTATTTCGCAGGAAGGAAAGGTAGAAAGGGTGGAGCATTTTATGACTTACTACAATGTGGATGCCGTCATTCATGGGATAGCTGGATCTTCATGTGCCTCCTTTGCTTGTTAAGGTAATTTGTTCTCGTGGTCCAGTACCCCCTCATTCATTCTGGAAATTCTTGTTTCATACTTCCCTTTCAGGCTGAATCACTTTTTTTCTTTTAGGGAAGATAAAACCTGGCATTTTTTTTGTTTTGAGATGTTTAGCACCTGTAAATACATTCTGGTCAGATAGACATTATTCTCAACTGTTTTCCTAGACATAATCACACAGGCTCTGCCTGAAAAACACCGGAGCTGAGTCACAGTCCATTTCTGAGGAGAGGGGAAGTTGTACTTAATGTATACTGGGAGCTATTAGAGCTGCCTTGGACACGTTATTTTCCCTTCAGGATACAGAATAGTGTCTGTGGCTTCACAGCTGTTGAGCTCTGGTAGGCTTCACACTATGGAGCTCTAGCAGCAAGGGACAAACATGGCTTTGTTCTTTGTTTCTTACAAATTTAATTATTTTTAAGGGATTGCAGACTTGATTGTGAACATGCTTTGACATATATTCTTTGTTGATTTTTAAATTTCCATTTTATTAAATGGTTTGACAGTTGGAAATTTAGCCATGGAAATCATAATCTACTGTAACTAAATGCATAAAACCTAATAATAAAATTATGGGGGGAAAACCCTGAAGGCATTTATGAAACAATATAGAAAAATGTAGATCATTCAAAGAAACACCTAAGCATGGTGTAATTTATAATTATGTTAGTCAAATAAGCATAATTTGTTTTGATTAATAGAAACAAAAGCACCAAATTATATCTTATAGACTAAGTAAGTACTGAAAAACTCTGTCTCCAGAGATCTCTATCACGTGCAGGAGCACTGAAAGTAGTATCCACCAGGAAGAAGGTTCTCTTCTCTAACTCTTTTCCAAAAGCAAGGAGTAAGTGTAGGCATAGCATCTTCTCAGGTAGTAAAATTTAAATAGAGAGTTGTTTGGAAAGGAAGGAGTTAGACATAGGGGTTTGGACTCAGTTGACTGAAATTGGAAATATACTCGTTCATAAGTAAAGCTTGTGAAGGACAAGAGAAGGAACAAAAATATGACACTACTGCATCAAATAGTTTTAAATTATTTCTGAAAATGTATTTTCATTCAGAGTCTTAGCTGTCTCTTCTCCTGTTTTCTTACTTTTATAAAGTGTTCATTAAATTCATATTTTCATTTTTCTCTGTGTGGTTCTGGATGGGTCATATAGATGTTGTCTATGATTGTATAGTATCAAATGAATATGCAACATAGAAATAAGGTTTTATGCTATTTTTTTGTGCTTACCATTAACTAACTATAGGTTTGATTAATTGAAAATTAAACTTGGAGGCATTTTTCTAACTGTCACTGATAATATGTATTCCTTGAAAACCTTGCTTAAGTTGCTTGAATAACACAATGAACAACGCATTTGAGCAGAATAATAAAAAATCCAATCAGTTCAAATCCTTTTCAAGCAAACAAAATGTTAATACTTTTCATCAGAGTTCCAATGATATTGTTAACTTTCTAAGGGGAGAAAAATATGTGCACCTTTACTCTTTGATTATGATGATTAAACATAAAAATCCAGAATTATTAAGATAGCAGTCTTACAGTTCTTTCTATCCATCAGAATCCTGGACTGCTATAAATCTCAGGAGAAAGCCTTTTCTCACAAGAGTTCTTAAAACAGTTCTAAATTAGCTGCTGGCCAAAATGAAGCTCTAAGGTTTCAGAAGTTCATAAAATTTGAAGTACATATTTCTTAGGCTGTTTCTGGTTGTTCTGGAGGACAGCTTAATCCGTCCTCTCATCAGCATTGTTTTTTTGTTCCCCAAGGGAATATTCTGCAATATGTTTCCTTTGACATGTAATGTGACTGCAGTTTAGTGTAATATCTTGCAAGATGATAGTGTGAATTATATAGAAGAAAGGTTTTGCTGTTATGATTTTAGTTATTTCAGGAAAAGTTAACTATCAGCCCTAGAGAACAAAACCTGTAAAATTCCTGAAACTGGCTGAACAGGTGAATGCAGGACCCTTTAATTTAGGTTGAGTTTTGAGAAAGCAAAAGCAAAAAACTGAATGGAATGCTGAAATGATTATTTGAGCTCATATGTATGAAGAACTGCTGTAAGACCCGTCTCAAATATACCTTTATTTTGCTAAACTATATATAGATTAGGCACAGTCATATCCATTAGTAATTTCTGTCTTCCTCTCATGTAAGCATAAAACTAGTTTAACAGAGTTTCCTGGGAAGAGCATGATGTATCCAAAGCACACAAGTCCTCATCCAGCTTCCTGTCTGTAGGTAATGCTGCAGTCATTTTGGATTAGCGATAAACGGTCACAAAATTGGAAACAGGTTATCCCAGCTTTGCACAAGAATTTGCAAAAACATGAATACTTGTACCCAGAAAGCGTGATTCCAATTCAAACATCATAAAATAATATACAGTGCATGCTTAACTGCATGCAGGGCCATAAGAACATATTAAATGACATTGCCAGATGCCAAAGACAAATATGCTTTCAGCATTCAGATGTATAGGACCCTGGGAGAGGCTATGGCTTAACTTGAACTACTGTCAGGGATTCATTTCTGTAAAATTACTTTCTTGCCCCATCACTTTTTGCCCTTAGTTTCTGTTATCATTCCACTTGTTCCTGGCAAAGTATGTTGCGACGTTATATCGTATGTCTGAAAAAGCTCTGATATAGCCCGAGCACTGTCCAGCTGCGCTGGCTGGGTGACCTCCTCTCAAAACTCCTTAAAGTCCTTGAGTGCACAAATTCCCTCCTGGAACTGTGGAGCGATAGAGATGCTGGGGAAGTCCTCATCAAGTTTAATGTAAAGTTTATGTATTTTTTCACAGGCTGCATAAGTAAATTGCCACCCATGAGCTTTCAGCTGAACACATTTCATTTTTGCAGCCAAATTATGCAAGTTGGGAGATCTGAAAGAGGAAAAGGTGGATACAATCATATTTAGTCTTCCATACAGCCACTGTAGTTTCTACTGGGATCACAATAACAGCAATTAGAAATGCAAATATGAACAGCAGCCCCGTGCAATTCGAGAGAAAAACACAGGTATGGTAAGTAATTCATATTATTTATTATTGTAAAGACTTGGAACTTGAAATTTTATTCAAATTTAGAATTCAAACCAAAGACACATCTCATAATTAAATGATGCTAGTTGGGAGGGAATAATCTGAGAAATCACTTATTATGGGTATCACATAAAAAAAATGCAATAGTGGGTCATTTGGCAGTGCATAAAGCCAGATCTGGAACTCAGCTGAAGTGGCCCAGTGTGAAACGACAACATCTTTTTGTTCTTCCTATCTGAAAAGTTTAGGCTGTAAAAGATGAATGCTAGCAAAATCTTTCAACCACAAGATAAAATAATAGTGAAAGGCAGCTCTGAGGAAGATCTGTACAAATGACAAAACAAGCCAGATAATTTTCCAAAGTAGTTTCTCTCATGTTTGAAATGAATTAGGGATTTCCATAGGTTTGAAAATGACTGAATTCTAGTTTTTGTGCCAGTTGATAATATCTGTCCCTGTAGCAACTGAATCAGAACAATGTAAACTAATGACCTTCACCTGAAAATGAAAGGTCAACTATACTTACCATTGCAAATATGGGTTGAAATCTTATGACTTTGAAATGAAAATTTTTTGAAGTGTTGATATTGGTGCCTCTGTATGGCAATTGCAGTCTTGGTCCAGTTGGTCCATATCCTGTAATTTGTGACGCCAATGGAGTTTTTAAGTTTTCATATTTAATGCCAGTTTTGTGGGACTGGGGTTGTCACCAGCTTGAGAGAGCCCACTTAGAGTCTTGCTCTCTTAAATATCCACAATGATCACTCATCACATCTAATGTAATATTCTTTTCTTAGAAGTCTAGGGAAAATGTTTCAGCTCTATCAGCAGCCAGAGCTGCAACTGAAAAGCCATACAGTAAGAGTGCTTGCTAGGGGTCTGAAACTCTGATTTGCATGAGTCTTGAGCAGTGATGCAAGTGCTGGTTATCCACATACTGGCCAGCATGTCTGCAAGCCGGTAAGTCTTCAGCCATTTCATTTTCCCTCAGAATCTGCAGTAAGAACTCTTCTACTTTGCAGCAAAATTTTAGAATCTCTTGCCAGAAGCTTTCAACACAAATGGAAATATCAATTGCCTGGGAATAGACCCAGATTTTGTCTTGGACCCTCCTCCTTTATAGATGCAATCTTGTCTCAAAAAGTTACAGTTACAAAAAGAAAAAAAAAAAGTTAGCTTTGCAAAACATGTTCCTAATGGTTTTCTTATGAAGCAGGAGGAGAAAAGAGATTATGACAAACCAGACCTTTACCACCACATACTTGCACACTGTGAGATGGATTTTCTGCACCATTTCAATAGTCCAATTTCTTCTACAGTATCTAATTGCATAGACGTAAATTATATGGGAGGAGCATGAAAGAGTTGTGGGGTTTCTGGTAGAACTCCATCTCTCAAATATACCTGTCATGGTACTTAGGAGAATCATTCTACCATTGTTATATTTTCTTTCATAAAACTGTAGTGGCAGAAGTGCAAAATTTTGTTTCGTAGTTGCATTTTAGATTTACTTTAATTGTCTCAAATTATGTATGAAGTGTTGGACGATTCCCTCCAGACAACGCCTTCAATTGTCTGTCAATTGATCTCAGATACTTATCTTTAAAATGTTTCTTTTTTCCCTCAAACAGGCATGCTAAATCTTTGTGGAGTTAATAAATAAGTCATTTTATACCAGATTTCTCTTTTAGTTATCTTGGTGTTTCTGCCCTTTTTACTGTTTCAGGACATTTTTTTTTTTTACCTGCCTTATCCCTTTATCTGTGAGCAAAGCAATTCAGTTTTGCAAGAATAATAGAGACCTTTCTCTAGGATTTCATTACTCAGATTTTCAGATTCCACTCTTGTTCCCAGAGAAATGAGTTTGAATAAGTTAACTGTTAAGATAGTTACAATATTATTATAGTTTCTCATTCCAATGACATCTAAATATCAACTGTAGATTGAGTTGCATTGATATTACTGAGGGATTAATTTTACCTGAGGCTTTTTTTTTTTCAACCTAGAAAAGAAAAATAAAAATCCAACATAACCAAGAACAAAAATCCTAACCCTTAGCTGCAGGTAAGCCCTGACAGACTAGGTTGCATTTGCAAAGTTAAATAAATAAACAGAGAAACTGCTGGCTTGATTCAACGAGCCATACTTAGACTTTCACAGAGCCACCATTGAAGTGCTGTTTTTGTACAGCCACCACACTTTGCAGGTCATAAGGACAAACTAGGTCCATAAGGGAAAGCATTTTAGGTTAAAAAAAAAGAAAAAAAGAAACACCTTACTGATTTGGGCACATGTACTCTTTATGGCAATGCAAACACAAAATGTAGTAGCTCAGGCAGCGTGCTTTTTGTCAGACTACTGGCTTCCTTTTCTTTAGGGGATCTGGAGACATACAATGCTGCGTAAATGGAATTCCTCATATCCAAAGTGTTCCAGGTGTCATTGCGGCTCTGCTGCAGATGCAGTTTTTACTTACTGCACTGCTGTAACGTGAAGTCTAAATGGATGAACTGCGCAGTCAGAAGGGTGTAACCCGGGGTGGGCTGGGAATCACGCTGCAATACCAGGTAGGTGCTGCCCGTCATCTGCTTGGTCTGTAACTTGCCCTGTTTGCTAATCCGTTGTGAATCCCAAAGCCTTAATTAGTGACACCCATGGCAGCTAGAGATGGCCTTTATGTGGGTCTTAGTCACAGCAGTGATAGTGATCAGAGAGACCAAGAGAACAAGGTCGATACCTTGCTGGATTTAGTAATTACTGAGACTTCTGTGGGCTTCTGCCATTATTTCTACATCTTCAGACTTAGTAGTGTTTTTCTCGACAATCGGAGACATGGCAGGAGGTAAGGATGACTGAAATTCATGTCTGCACTGAGCGTTACCCATATTAGATGTTCTGGTTTTGAAATGTCTGTAGAATCCTCACAGGAGCTGTGGGTAAAAGAAGATAAATAACAAAGTACTTCAGTCACGCACTTTAAAAGAGGGAGGAAGAAAGATACTTCTTGATTGCGCATTTTTTCCCCCCATTCCTGAGGGGCTGGTGTAACTAACATTGATTTCTTTTGCTTTGCATTTGTAATCACTGGAGAGGGTCTCATGGTGGAATTTTAACCCTTGCTTTTCTTGACAGTCTTTACCCTGACCTTAAAGTTTCCCATGAGAAATAATAGAATTTGCTTAATCTCTTCGTACGGGCTAGCCATGGGTTGTTGAAAGTGACCTGTTGTTATTGTGCCAATGAATAAAATGTCACAAGTAATTTTGGCAGAACTAAAGAGCAAACTAATTGAAGGACTAGTCAGGGAAAGTCAGAAAAATTTCATCTGTTTTTAATATCTACCAAGGCTCAACTTCAGCTTTTATTTCACATATAAAGATGTAAACTCTAAAGTATACACACCTCTTTTTAGTACGACCTATGGTACAAATTTTTGAAGTTGTATTAAGCAATCTGATCAATAATCAAAGCCAACAAGGTTAAAGCTTAAAGGCAAATTGCATTGCTAATTCCTACTTTGGAAGGAACCTTAGACTTTTGAAAGGAACAGGCTTTTCCTAAAAGATTATTTTTAAGGGATATATGGGAAAAAAAAGATTAATAAAACTATTTTGCAACTGGTGATGTAGGATTATGTATTTATGAATCCCCAGGCCACATGTTTCATGCAATTGTAGCAGTTCCTTATCCTTAGAGATGACTGCTCATAACTTAAGAATGCGTAAATATAGAACACTCCCTGAATAAATACTGTTTTCAGGATCCAGGGGTTCTGCAACTTAACAATGAGTTATTGTTGCTGTTATTGTTTATGGAATCATAAGAACCAAGATGCAGTAGCTCTACACAAGAGTGGACTTCTTAAAACTGGGGAAATTTGCACAGAGGCTGCGCTCGGTCTGAAAACTGTTTACAGGTAAATGACATCATTCTGATATTGACACATTCCCCAGCACTTTTTTGATTTATAAAATCCCAATGGATTGTGGCTTTTGATTTTGTTCTCAACTTTCAAAAAGGGCCTGGCTAAGGCATAATTTGCAGGCTTTCATTTCATGTGTGGTTCCTGCCAGGTTATACCCTTTATTCTTTTATCGTGTGTCGTGAAAATAAAGCTGGTACCTCCATCAATATTTTCTGAAGAACAAAGTGTAAAGGATGACTTCTTTTCAGCATTACACCAAGGCAACATAGCTAACTTTTAAAGGATTGTATGATTTAACTGGGAGCAGTCTGGCTTTTGCTGCATAATGTATACATAATAGAGACGAATTGAAAATTCAGCAAGGGAATATTTTAGGCTAAGTGTGAGGAATTGTTTCTTTACAGTGAAATTCTTTATGATAGAGAATAGTCTCTGGAGGAAAACAGTGGGAGCTCCTTTACTTGAGTCATTAAAAACTGGAGAAACCTCTGGGAATGCCATGTGGAGCAGTCTTGCATTGGCAAAGATATGAACTGAATACCTACAAGCTCTTTTCCATCCCCGGTTTCCATGAGAGACAATTGGATAGGTTGATAACCTTGAGGTGGTTCTAGAAGTGTACTGCCTAAGCAGATCTTGTACTTTGCCAGACCAGGTTTTTGAAAGACTGCTGTGTCTGAAGTGGTTTGTAAGTTACACTGCATTATG
Organism: Neomorphus geoffroyi; assembly: GCA_033558235.1. Lineage (NCBI taxonomy): Eukaryota > Metazoa > Chordata > Aves > Cuculiformes > Neomorphidae > Neomorphus > Neomorphus geoffroyi. The sequence goes on from JAUMJM010000044.1 coordinate 8,753,471, forward strand.
CCAACAAAACTCTTTGCACTTCAGGCAGGTGACTAGAGCAGCAAGAAGTCAATATGTCTGTAATTATCCTTATCAGGAGGTTTCTCTTGGGCAGCTAGGTCTGTGTGAAAGACTTTCCTGTGACCTAATGGAAGAGACGTCTCAAAGTACCTGTTAAACATCGCCCAGACTGAGCAGGTCTATTACCTTCCCTTTCAGTTGCTCTAAAGTGTGCCTGTCTTGGAGAAGCTCTTCAGAGAGTTTTAGAATAGTCGATGTGCCTTGGCCCCACCAACTTAGCCTTCATAGCAGAGAGGATTTATTTACTCTGGGGGAGAGTGGAATTGTTGAGGGAATGGGGAAATATTAGAGTTAATTTAGAATGAATTGGAAAGGAGTTTCTACATGACCAAAGAGGTAAGGAAGCTTAGAAATTAAATGCGAGCATACAGATCGAAACGTTTCCCATTACTGGTATGGACCTTTTATAGACAATTTAAACCAGAGAGTACTTGCTCGCATTTTTTGTTTTCCTTTCACAAGTCCTTGAAAAGTAGATCGTGAGTACTGACGAGAATCAGTGGTCTATGTTCACAAACAGCCATGAAACGTTAGGAATGGACAGTTGTTCTGTATAATGATTTTTGGTTTTGAGAAGATGTCTAAGTTTTCTTTTCTGTCTTCTTACTCCTAACAGCTCAAGTTTTGGAAGCTGACAACTCCAAGTTATATTCACACAATATGTCCTACTAGAAAAATCCTGGGAAGCTGATATTTGGTTTCAGCCTTCTTCTGGCACTGGCACAGGCTGCCCAGGGAGGTGGTTGAGTCACCATCCCTGGAGGTGTTTAAAAGACGAGTAGATGAGTTTCTCAGGGATCTGGTTTAGTAGTGGTTGGTAAGGTTGGACTCAATGGTCTCAAAGGTCTTTTCCAATCAGGCAGTTCTATGATTCTATAAAAAAGAACCCCTGCTGTAGTCCCAGCTGAGGAGGTCCAGCAGCAGGCAAGGGAATAGAAAGAAATGTGTGCTTCACTCTTAGCAAAGACTCCTCAGTACTCCCGGACAATGATTAGTGTTGCCATGTGATTTTTCTGTTCTTATTAAGTATTTGTCAAACTTCTCTTCAAAGATTTGTATAACACATTAGGATTTAAGGAATCATTTTGGAGTCTCTGAACATGATACAGAGACAAACTGAAGTCTGTCCTCACTAATGCTGAGTTAAGGGGTATTTCTATAACCTGTGTAGAGTGCATGACAGTGTTGTGTTTGTAAGCATGGAGGGAAATATAAGGTAGTCACTGCCAGTTGTTCTACTGAAGGTAATTATTTTGAAAGTAGATGCTAAGAGGTATATGATATACTTGTACCATAATTATCTATCAGGAACTGAATAGAAGCTGCTTCAGCACACGTTTCCAATGGTGATATTTTCTTTGTTATCTCTTCTAGGTGGAAAATCTATTGGCTGTTGGTGTTAATATTTTAATATTTTTCTCCTTTCCTACAGCTGATGTGGAAACTAGGATGTACACCCATCCTGAAGATGTCTAAAATACCAGGTAAAGATGAAATTGGCTTTATTATTTAAACTGTATTTGGCACTGACAATTAAAAACTTATAAGTTAGGCTATTTAGTGAAACACTATGTCACGATTGTACTGTGGTGGAACTAGCTATAGCCAAAAAGCTCAGGTGAAGAGTGTGAGGTGTCGAATAAAACAGAGACAAGGCTGTTTTCTGCAAGACACAGTGCCCTGGATTAATCTTGGAGTAAGATTTCATGCCTTTTTATTACGTTTAATACATTTAAAATGAGAGACATAGTTAATGGTAGTTAACTCCCTGTTTAAAATGAAGCCGGGGAAGGGGAGAGAATTGCAAAGGCCCCAAGTGAAAAAGATGTGATTATTTAGTAACTTTGTTAGAATGCTCACAAAGCCGTTAATTAAACAGTTTAAGGTTTAGATCCATAATTCAGTTTTAGCGTGGTTTCCAAGAAGACCACTGCTGCTTACTTCTGTCACTCAGACACTTTTAGATGAGCTGAGAGCATCTGCTCTTCTTATTTAATTTAATGGAGTACATCTTAGGTAAAAAGAGAAATAAATTTGGAAGCAAAGGTCTTAACCAATGAATGATTATTATTACAGAAATATGCAATAATTATCATGCAAAAGATCTGATGGGGTTGTAAACTGTGTTGAAAAATATCCTCATCTTGTTAGGTAACCTGCCAAAAGCTGAAAATATCCAAATATGTCATTTGCCTCATTGTACTCATTTATATCCCATGAACTAACATGGAGCGGGGAAGCAGGGGAATCTTAGATGAAACTATTTTTAGCTGCCAGTATGTTACAAGGAACTTTTTGCAGTGCACTGGGGTAAAGAAATGGGCAAAGAGAAGGGAATCTTGGTATAGCTGCAGGGTATTTTTGTGACACAACCCATGGACTGTGAAAGTAGTTAGGGAGCAACAAAACTGATTGCCACCCTGACTGTCCTGGCAGTTTTGGTTTTTTTGGCAGAGAAGCTAGGAAAGCTTTCCAGCTGTGGAATCACTGTGTCTGGGAAAATGCCCAGAAAGGACTAGCAAGTATAAGGAAAAGGGCCCTACTCTTTAAGAGGGCATCCTTGGAGGTATTAACACAGCCAGTCCCACTGCTGAGTGAGTGGGGATCATGCTGTGGATGCCAACAGATTAAAAAGAGTACTCTGGGAGGACTTCTTCAGCCTCTTTGAAAGTTCTTATGCTTTCTTGGGGCAAAGTGCTCAAAATACTAAACCAATCATCTGAGAAAGCAAAATAAGTACTTTGAGCCTGGTTTATGAGCCATTTCTCTCTCCCTCTGGCACTCTCTCCATATGTATCTGTGAGTGACCTATTTTGAGCACAGAGTATTTGAGCTCTAACACCATTTGAAAGTGTTACACTTGGCGTAAATTAGAATTTCTAGCGTGCCAGATAAAGTCTGGGTCTTTTGGAAAGAGGAGGTGCCAGTCAATCTGATCCGCAGCAGGGATTATGTATCATTTGCAAGTTTTTATTAATATCTTAGAGTTTTGAAATAACGTCCTTGGGAGCTCAGCTTGTTGTTTTCATCAGCTGACTGGCTTTGTGAGATCACTGGGAAGCCAACAATTTGAGGATTTCTCACTCCATTGCAGAAGGTGTTAGGACTTCTGAGGATATGAATAGAGCTTGATAGGTTGCAAATGGCTAAAGATTTCAGTTTTCAGATGGGTTATGAACTTTGAGTAAGATCATCATAAACAGACAGCAGTCCTGGTGGGCCTAGGGGTGCCTCAAGTGAGGCAGATTTGTAGAGCGGTAAGACTCTGATCCTCAAAACATTTCCTTAGCTGATAAAATTCCCTTGGTCACCCAAGCTGTGCTCTTGCACATCTGTGAACATGTAGTTTTTTGTGAGTCTCAAGAGACTCATCGTTCATAGCATCCACAGAGTCAGCTGTGGCACCCCCACATGGCTGTGCTGCTGCCCTGTGCGGTGAGGAATGCCTGCAGGTGGAGTGCTTTGAAATCAGCTGACATGAGCGTGTGCTGCTGAGCCTGGGGCAAAACACATCATGGCAGCTACTCTTCAGGAAAGAGTGTGTGTGATATTGACTTCTTAATAAATTATCTGCCAGTATGCGTGTCTTTTTAAATGGGGAGGAATGTTCTCCCATGTCTATTCCTTCTAAGTCAGGGGTGTCAAACTCATGGCCCGCAGGCCGAATCCGGCCCAGCACCTTGTTTCTACCCAGCAGTGGTGCTGAGCTCCTTGCCCCTTGCGCTCCTGCCAGTGCTGGTCCCGTGTGTGGCGTGTGACGTGCGTTGCGCTGCAGGAGCAGGAGAACAGCGGGAGCTGTGAGTTTGACACCCCTGTTCCAAATGACACACTGTGCTGGGCAAGAGTGTTTTTCCCCTTTCTGTAGAAGCTTGGGCATAATCATATGAAAGTCGTTGGACCAGAAGGACTTGCTCATGTGGACTGGAGAAAGTTTAGGGCTTGATCCCTGCTTTAAGAACTCATTATAGGAGTTCTCTAGTGACTTGCTTAGTAAAGGACGCGTAGGCAGCCCTCCGTGTGGGATTTGGAATGCAGATCTTGCCAATACCTCGTGGTTGACAGAGGCATAATTTCATTAAAATGGGAAGAAAATGTGCACTGAAAATTGTAAAGCTTTCATGAGTTATGGTAAGAGATGCCGATTAATCAACTAGAGAGCTTAACTGAGAGTATTCTAAACTAGAGATTGAAAATGATCTAAAATAGATTAAATTGGAAACAAAGGAAAAGTCTTTAATTACGCTATTGGTCAGGGAAAGAAAGCTTGTAAATAAGCCTTACTGCTGAGGTAAAATGACTGGTTCCAGGATTTACTGATTCTAGCTTTTTTTTTTTTCACCTGGATATGTCTACCCTCTTTTGGAGAGAATGTGGATGTCAGGGGTGAGGAACTAGTAAAGTTTCATAACCTGGTATTTTAATAATATCTGTCTGAACAGTTGGGGATGGTTGTGCCCTGCATGAGAAGGAAAATGATACTGCTATGAGGAAAAAAGAGATCCTGCACTGAAGAGAAGTGTTCTCAGCTGGAGAGCCAACCTGATACCAACAGACCACAGCCTCCTCCAGACTCTGCAGCTGATATAATTACAGGGCAGTGTTGCCACCACAACACTGAAATCTCTGTTAAAATATTAAGGAAGCATAAATATCAAACAGCGAAGGAGATTTTTTAAGAGCCACTTAAAAGTAGAAGTACTTATTTAGAAATATAGGAGTACCTTGAATATTTTCATTGATAACTTCTGACAGACGGCTTCTCATTACTGCTGATCTAGTATTCCTTCCTCTTCATTGCTGTCAAAAAGATTATTCTTAGGAAATAAAGACATACTTTGGGATTTCTGGAGGCAAAAATAAATACACAGTGTCCTCATGAAGTAATAAGTGAATAGGATCCTATTCTAAATATTTTGCAAGAAGTAGATGGGGTAGGAATTGAGACACAAGGACCAAAACACTTTTCCTGAGGTCAGCCAAGAGGGAGGCAGTAGGAGGTCCAGCGAGGGTTCCCCACCGCTTGAGACCAGACCCTCCACAGAGGGTATAAAACTTTACTCAGAATTTAGACAAGGTTTGTGCTCAGTGTGGCAGTTATAAGTGAGGTTGATACACCATGAAATAGGTTTGGTAAACCTGCATACTTTGACAATGCAAATAAATGTTTGAATACAACATATTGTTCTTAATGGCCATATGTCCTGCCAGTTTAAAATAATTTACCACAATAAAAAAAAACCTTAAGTACCTAATGATCGATTTCTGCCATAATAGACTGCATTTATAAAGACACTCCTGATATTAATGATGATTTCTTTGGAGTATAATGTAAAATAATAAAGCCATTAAAAATTCTTTCTTTCTATTTTTTTCTTCTGCTTTAGAAAATCATATTTTCAGCTCAGCATTAAACTGTCTTTATCTAATTCTTAGCTGTATCACTTTACATTAGCATTTATCAACATGAAGAAAGCTTTTAGTGTTAACAGCTGCAATTTGTAAAGTGATGGCTTTGTAAGACAAGCTATTTTTCAAAAATACAGTTCAACTTCCTGCAGTGTAGCTGTCTGAATTTTGGAGGGAATCAGAAACTTTGATTTACAAAGGGGATATTAAAAAAAAATTGGTTTAGGGTATCCTCCAAGGGTGCATGAAACCTTACCAATTCAGTCCTGTTGTTTCTGAACAAGGAAATGAAAGTAGATTTAGATTCAGAGCCACAAAAAGCCATGAAGTTGTGCTTAGCAAGAGAGATGAGCTGCTGAGGTTTGTAAGGAAGGATCTTAGATGGGCAAGGGGAAGACTCTGCTTTGAAAAGTTTTCTTTAAAGCTGTTAATGGAGCTTTAGCTATGTTGCAGTAGAGGGGAAAAAGAGGAAACCAGGACAAGATACTATATTTTAAGAATTTCAAGGAGGCACTGTTTAACTGAATAGTATTTTCAACACGTCTGTCAAAGATGGGTTTTCGATGTCCCAACCTGAATTTATCATAAGGGCATAAGAGAGATAGATACTAAAATACATAAGAGATAGATACTAAAATACATAAGGGCATAAGAGAGATAGATACTAAAATACATAAGCATCATAACAAATGAATGAATCTGTATGCCATGCTTATACTGTCAGATTGTTGGGAGCTCTTCTAACCCACGTAAGAAAACCTGTCTTGTCAAGCAGGATTGACAGACTTCCTCTGTGGGAATGCTGTATTGTATAAACTATATTTTATATATATATATATCTGTGATGTAATATAACAGAAGTCATATTACAGGTTGTCCAAAACTGCCTCCATGTGTACTTGTGTCAGTGTAAAATGAGGTGAATTCTTTGGTGAAACTTTATTTTCATATTCTCCAAAACAGTTTCTAAAAAAGATAGCTACTTGCTGAGGATGTTACACAGCTCTGCTAGACATGCATCTTGAAATTCCAGAGTAAGAAGTCCTGAAAAGGGAGCAAACTACAGGTATGTTTTCTGCTTTTCAGCAAACTCGTTGAACTAACATTCATCTCCTCCTTCTGCTGGGAGTTGGTAAGGTACAGAGTCAACAGCAAAATGTATTTTTTTCACAGGCAGCTGAACTGGAGTGTAAGGAAGCCTGAGGTGGTGCTGAAGAGACTCTCAGGTGTGTGTAGACACTGTAACTAAGACAAAAAGGAATGTTTTTTAAAATACATAACAAAATTCTAAAAAAATAGAAATTTTAAGGATTATAAGGTGGATAGTGTCATTTTTCCTTTTTGAAGATCCCCTAGGAACTTTTTTAGAGCGTTTATCATCTTGGCTGTAACTTGAATACATGAACTAAACCTGTGTTTTAAAATAGTTTTTAAAATATTTTCTCTCTCACCAAATATCCTGAAAAATTATGTGTTATCACTTCAGTGGAGTGGCAATTTTTCTTCTGAAGTTTCTTTGTAGGCCAAAGTGTGGTAGATTTTACTTAGACCTGAGTAAAAGGAGATGAATACATAATTCTAACCAGAAAGAAAGGTAAACTTTTATTAGATTTACCATAAAATCACGCATGGTCCACTCAGGTGTTTCCCATGTGACATGTCAGTAGGGGGTTAATTTCTTAATATCGCTCAGCAAATAGCTAACGTGTTTCTGAGGATGACATCCATCTTTCTGAGATCAAGAGATCTCAGCTCACAAGAGAGAAGTGATTTTAATCACTGGCGGTGATTGCCAAGAGGCAAAGTCCCTCAGTACGTTACAAATGGACCCGGAGATGCTGGATAGATATAGTGAAATTTAGTCAGAGTAAAATGCCATAATAGGACCTTCTGAAACTGAAATCTTTTCAGCTATGAAACTGAATGCTCTCCTTGAAAATCCTTCTCAGCCTGACTCCATTCAGTTTCTCTCTGCTTTTCTTTTCTTTCATCTATGGAAATACAACACCACCAAATTACTCTTCGGTCAGTACGTACCAAATCTGCTGTGGGAGTCAGCACAGCCAGCAGGGCCCAGAGGGAGGTGCACTGATAATGACTTCAGCAGATCAAGAAAGGACACGAATGACACATATTTCGTATCCTTCACAGGGAACAATGCAGCACCAAGGTTTTAAGCGGCTGATGCAAACCTCTGTGGGACCCTAACTCATTTTTTGTGCAATAAATCTGTGTCAGTGTTTGATGTTTTAAGTAAGTCAGTTTCGATTTAGCTCCTGCTAGTGAAGGCATTTGTGCCAGAAACTTCAATGAAGCTTATTTCGCTGCTTGGGGAGGAGAAGGAAACCTATACAAGAGTTAAGTAGATAAAGAATTCCGTATATCCACCCACATTTTTCTCATTCCTCAAGGACAGCTCTTTTACTTCTTTTGGTGCTGGGAATATATTTTCCTTTTACTGTATTTTTGAACAACCCCATCTAGTATATTCTATCTTAATAAATTGTTTTTTCTGCTACTTCTAATTTCAAGTGTTTGAGACACTACTTGTGTCTTAAAATTGCTAATAAATTACCACAGTTCATAAAACTTAATCCTAGAAAATGAGAAACAAAAATCTTATCTAAGGCTGCAGATACCATGGTGAAAGGCACAAAATAGATAATGATTATGTGTAATTTTGTAAAGAGTAAACCAAGAAAGCTGGAATTTGAATCTACTTGCACTTATGGGAATCATGTAAGATCCTTAGGTGAACTCGGTGGAGCTAAGGGATTTCAGCGCTAGCTGAAAGTGGCACAGGTATGCTGCAACAAAAGCTTGTTTTGTTGCTTTTCATACGTCACAAGTAAGTGAAGAATAAATAGAAAATACTGCCATTACTCACTGTGAACTGTAGTATAGATTTCACTTTCTTTCTGTAAAGGTTTATAAGAACAGTCAAGTATTTCCTTTCTGTTTCTTTCTGAAACTGGGCAAGTTTATGCCCCTCTTTACTTCACCATGGGGTGCTTTTGCTTTGGCAGGAGAAAACACGGATAAGTGAAAGCAGTCTTCCAATCCCTGTGAGAGCTTTCTATTAATTTCCCTTCTGAAGGAAGAGGAGAGTCTAAAAGCAGCATAACCACTTAGCTAGTGTGCTGTTTCTGAAGGCCAGAAGTAGGTGTTCATAGAAAAATGTAAGAGCAGAGCCTAAACAGTGATGATTATATAAAGGATGACAGATACTCACCTGTGGGTTAGTCAAGCTTCTATGTAAGGAAGAGAGAAGCAGCAGCTCTGTCCTCAGAAGTCAATCTAGAAGGCTTTTCAGGGGTTTCCATGTATGCTTTTGAAACAAATTTTGAGATTAAAGAGGTTGCATTTTTTTATCAGAATATGCAGCACCCTGATGGTTTGGTGAGTCTGTTCATTTGAAAATTATTTTATTTCATTATATTTTTTAAAGCTACTGAGCTGAGATTTTCACATCACTGTATATGATGACTCCAAGGTCTCTGTTCCTGACTGGTAATTGCCACTCCAGAGGCCACTTTTTGTGAAGAAAGTCAGGACTATTTTTTCTCTATGTGTTATATTCTACACTTATTTACATACAATTTATTCTATCACCTTATTCCCTAGTCATTGGGACTCACAAGTTGTCCCTAAATAGTTGGATCTCATTATCTTGGATAAGAGTCCCGTATCATGTCATTTCCCACAACAAGCCAAAAATTTATTTGGGAACGGATTCACTTGTTTGTTTTGAAATAGGAATTTCAGTTTAGGTCTTCAGTACCACTGCTGGTTTTTGAAAAGTCACATAAGGTTTTGGGTTTTATGTTTTTGGAGGAGGAGAATGGATTCTGGCTGGACCTAGGTTGTTAAATTTGGATCTCCAGGTCAGATCCATCTACTGTTGGCTTGAGAGCTTTTATCAGAGCAACTTGGATACTACTGTATGTGTTAATTCACGCAGCACATCCTCTGACTAAAGTTGTTGGTACTGGCTCTGCTGCCTCTCTGGTATCTGAAGCACAGTCCTCTGTGTCAGATCTCTATTCCTGTTTTATTTCTTTACTCAAACTGTTGTGATACCTAAGGAAAGAAGCACTGACATCACAGCCTGTTTCTAACATGGTCACAATTCACTTCATGCAGTACTTTGTGAGGAATATACTTGAATTGATTGTATTTGTTTTATTTTAATCTCTCTGTGATATTCTTGGCAAAATTATTGGTGAGTAAATAGAAGGGAGTAGGAAAAATAAGAAATGTCTGCTGTCAGGTGCATCTTTCGGTTTCCTCACTAATCGTGAGTTTTACTCTTTACAGGTTGCAGAACTCTACCTTCTCAGGCTTTATTTTTTTTTCTGATTAGAGTTACTCTTCAGTTTCTGCACTAGGTCTCCTCTAGATCTAGGTAATCCACAGGCAAGTACCTTTCTCTATAAACTCTGCCTCTCTGTTTATCTTCCTGTTCTTCTGCTTTTCTAATGCCAACCTCAGAGCACACTTTCCTGAGGAGACTGTTCTGTGCCACACACTCACTAACTACGGCCTTCTGTGATGGCAAACATAGAGAGAATATGGAAAACCGTGGTCTCGCTGAATCTAGCACCTCTGTTGATTTTACTGGGGTCTGGTTTCCCCCCAGTACTAAAGTGCCAGATTAAAAATAAATATTAGTGAGTGGATGAAAGCCAAAGAAAATAACCCAAAGATTCTAAATTTGTTTAACACCCACACTGGAAATTCAGAGCAACAAGTGAAGTTAAACAACAGAGATTTCAGTACTCATGTGGGGGGTAGGCGGGATGTTAAGTAAAATTTAAGTATTTCAGTTCACTGAAAGCCTTGGTTGTTGAGGAGTTGGTAGCAAAGAATTGTAAGAAAGGCAACTGTTATTGCTATAATTAGTTTCTTTAAAAGGATATAAAATTTACTTTATAATTTCATGGCATTTTGGAGTGGAGAGAACACATGTAACATCATCTGAATACGATGCGCCAGTTAAATGCAAGCTGGTCCTGGTGCTGCTGGGTCTCACTGTGAGCAAAAACTGCAATAGAAGATGGCAATTTTTAGAGAGTAAAGCAAAGGCTTGTCAATAAAAGGACTAATGCTGTGGAGGGAAAGATGACATAGAAGTCTTTCCTTTTTTGGGGGGCATCTGCTGTACATGTTGTAATTCATAAAAGACAGTGACCTGGCCCAGAGATGTGTTTCCACACATCTGACACGGGGTTTACACTGCATTTTGTTAGGAGATAGCAAGAAAGCCTATTACTTTACATTGAAAAACAGGATGATGACTTCTGGAAAATATGCATTTTTTTCTTGTTTAGCTAAACACTTTCAATAGTAATGTAAAGAGACAACTATTAGAGGGTTTTGGTTATGTTAATGTTACAAATGGGAACTGCAGGATTAAAACAAAGACATCAAAATACCATATGCTGATTTTTGTCTGTTACAGAATCAATTCCGCTGCATGTAACTTTAGGTTCTTATTACTGCAGAGGTGAAAAATGCAACCTTAATGTGCCTTGTAATAAAATCGAAAAGCTTGGATTCCAAGCCACCACGCACTTAAATTCTCTGTGACCTTGTTCTTTATCTTCTTGGAGGTAAAAATAAATTCATGAAGAAGATGCAGTAATTCTTCCATGTTTTTTGGACATACTCTTTCCTTGCCTCTTCATGAGTATTCTTTAATGTTTTCCCCACCAGTGGGTTTCCCTTAGTCTTGTGCAGATACCTGATGGATGATCGACATCCTGAAACCTCTTTTCTCTCGGGCTTCCAGCCTAACCTTGAAGCCTTCAGGTGTCACATATATTCAGCACCTTGGAATTTTTTTTCCAGCCATTTTAATCCTCTATCATCAATCTGTTAACAATTGCTGCATGTTTTGTTTCATCTCAAGAAACATCTGGAATAGTCATACATATGTAGTGCTTTTTGTTGAAAGGATCTTTTTTTATTTGGTCTCATATGTAATTTTTCTTCTCTCATATACCTTACTTAGCTACCTGTTTTTACTTAAATGCATCAGATAATGTATTTGTAAAGTGGATCCTTGGCCTGTCATCAAACAATGGGTAAGAGCATTGATTATTTATGCAGCTTTTTAATAATAACTCTCCTGTAATATCTAAGAGATGTTTGACACATCTTTTCAAAACCAGTAAATAACCCCAAACCTTAAAATCTTTTCTAAATGACCAAATATTATGAATATAGACACAAATTAACAGAGCAAATATTAGAAAAATCCAAACCACCAACAATTAGCTTCCAGATAAAAAGCTGACTGAAGGAAGAAATGCAGAGTTTATTGAACAGCACGGCATCCATAGTAATTTTAATAAAAAGTGCAAATCTTTGGTACAACCGCATGTTGGGTAGATTGCTTTGCTGGGACTAAGGGGTAAAAAGTAGATTCAGTGCTCATTTCTGTTTTCTGGTCTTTAAACCACATTTTGGAGGACCGTACCTCAAGCACTGGGATAAAAACTAATAACAAAATGGTAGTAAATAGGCTGAGGTTGAGAAGGCATTCATCTTTTCCTTGGAGTAATGTCACACACAACTAGAATCTGAAGAAGGGGCAAAAAGGGAACAAAACCGAAATGAACCCTGGACTAGGGCACCCCTCTGAAACTGGGAGTCCTGTTTCTGGCATGATTTTCCCTGGGGGAAGGAGAGGGGAATATGAGCAGCATCTGACTCATACCAACGCAGCTTGGGAGACAGAAATTCCCCTGAAACCTCAATTTATTTGGAATCCCTGGGAGTCAAAGGTGAATTATCTTTACCCTGCGTCACTGCCTGTGCTTCTGATGTCATGGATAGAAGCCATAGAAATGAGAGATCTACTTGTATAACCCCTGGTTGCTGCGTTTTGGGGTTTGTTTTTCCCCACTATTACTTTAAGATCAGAAGATGATTTTGTAATTTGAACCACAAGCGAATTTACTATCACTCTTGGCTAGTACATTTAAGGACACTGCTTTCAAGCTGATTTTAAAACTTGTTCATCTGTGCTACTGGTTCCCATGTTTTAGGAAGGAGATCTAACATCCCTATAATCATTAAGATTTGGCCATGTTCTTTTCCAATGTAATAGTTCCTCAGAGCTATAGGAAGCTTTACTTCTGTTGCACATCTGCAGTAAGAACCAGACATTTGAAATCTGAGCCCTGCAAGGGTCTGGGTCTCAGAGATATTGATCATCTGCAACTTTTTGTTTGCTTTCAATTCCCATTGCAGTCAGCAGGAGATGAAGGTCTCAGCACCTTGCAGAATCAGGCTTGCAGAAGTTGCTGGATGATTTCTGGTCAGGCAACTCCATATGTTATTGCACATCCCAGATACTTCTGGGATGTCAGCTGAAGGTAAGACAATGTCTGCATTGTCTGGACTTGAGCTTTAAAGTGAAAGACCTGAGCTACTAAGTGAAAGCAAGCTAGAGTAAGAGATTTAAGTTTTTTGAAAAGTAGATTTATTTTTTTTAAAGATATTCTACATACAAAATTTCATTTTAGTATATTGCCTGTATTCAGAAGGGACATATTTTCTAGGAACTTCTATGTTCTATGTGATTTTCCTGTTTATTATTTTAATAATTTAAGCAGTTTAGTAATTAAAGAAAAGGAGATAAGGCTTACATCCAATTCAAAGTGACAGCCAAGTAGCAATGAAGCAGGAAGGTGACTCGAAAACTCCAGGTCACTGAGATGATGCAGACAATTCATACATTACAAAGATCCCAAATTATCTTCAAGGCAATAGTCAAAATTTAGCATAACTAAATGAAACTTATAACTGAACCAATGGAAGGTGAGGAACAGAAAAACCTCATTTGGCCACAGTGTTTTCAATGGACAACTAAATAAAAAGTTTTTTGAATTAGGCCCCAAAATTTTAACACTTCTGAGGATTTGCACAGTTCCTTTTAGCCGCTTCTCATAGACTTTATGAACAAGGAAAATTGTTGACCTTTTGCAGGAGCACCTATACAGGAGGTGACAGTGGATAACTTTATGGCTCTTTTTCCTTATATTCTGTCAATAAAGGATTTTCTGGAGGGAGACTACACTAAAGTAAAAGCCAAGTTCTACTTTCTACTGAACTCTAACACTTCAGCTATAAATTGTCATATAGTAAAAAATATAAAAATAAATGGTATGGCTAACATTTGAGGCACTGAAAGAGCTCATTTTTAGAAATGTGAGGAACCTGTTAATCCCATTGAAGTCAAAAGGAAGTTTCACAGAACCTCAAAAAACCAAACCCAAACTATCTTAAATCAGACAATAAAAGTTAAAGGAATTATTAAAATGTTGAGCTTAACACTTAAAGAGTAAACCCTTTCTCCTCTGCTTGCACATAGCTATTTTCAGGACAGTTAGCATGTACCTTCGCTATTCTCTTGGCCTCCGTTCTCTAATTGGACAGAACCCTATTAAGTTGTCTTCCCAGTCAGAACTTTGGTCTTCAGTTTTTCTGTTTTGACTGGAGTCATACTTAGGCTGTATTCAGCCAAAATGCACAGTCTACTGACAGGTGAAAGCTGGCAGTTTTGAAGTGCTCAGTTTTTTCCACAGACTGAGACTATCTTTATCCCAAGCAATTATTTTGGTAGTGCAGTTTCCATTTACCAAGCAGCAATATTGCCAAAGATTTTGGTCGGTGCAGTGCAAGACATTGTGCCTAAAATGTTAAAGCTGAGTCAACAATGTGTTGAAATCAACTACTGGATGAAGAACAGTTAACACGGAAAAGGCAGAGGTATAGTTCAGTTTTTGAACAAAAGTCTTTGAAAAAACTTGCTGGTTCCCTAGAGCAAGGACTGCTTGGGCACCGGAATTGCTTGGGCAATAGCTGTTTTGAGCAGTATCTTTCAGTTAGGAGGGAAGTTGTACACCCTGTAGTTCCAGAAAGCCGTAGTCCCAATGCTCGTCAGTGATGCAGGCAAAATTGGGTTTTCTGTGCTTGTGGAGAAAAGTTATGGCAAGGGTAAAAGAGGAGACTGTGAAGTTATTGAAGATGTCACACAGACCTCTGTGCCATGGGCAGTTGATTGCCAGCACAACCTTGCCCTAGATCCTCCTCTTTCTTCCCTTCACCTTGGAGCACAACAGCTTAGTCTGTGTTCTTCTAGTAGCTATGATACAGATCGTCTTTAGAGGTGAGGTGTTACTGTAGCACTGCTAATGAGTAGGAGAGCCTGGCCAATGCAACAAGGAGCTTGGCTGGTGCCACTGGGAGCAAGAATTTGCAACATTCGTGTAAGTTGAAATAACTACATCCACAGAAGAAATTGTTTTCCATGGGATTAGTCTGATGAGCAGGGAAAGAGGGTTGCACACAAGTCATTCTGAATTATTCACTGTAACTCATAGCATACATTAAATCAACCAAGTTAGATTAAAAGTCTGCTGCTTTATGAGCGGGCAGGGCTAAATATGATCACGAACCAGGTCTTTTCACAAGGACTGTATGATTGGTTCACTCTCTGAAATAGTTATTCTAGACTCTCTGAGGAAAAATTTATTTGTGCTTTTATTTAAAGAAAATATTTGAAATTCTAGGTCCAGCTTGGTCTTGCTTTTGCCAACCGGAAGAAATATTCCTGCTTTTAAACAATTTTAACAGCTGCAAGGAAGTCACAGTCAACTTTGATCTGTCAGTGAAGTTAGTTTTCATTGTTAATAAAACATGATATCTTGGACAGGATGTTTAAGAAATGGTTGTGGACCATCGATGTGCTAACAGGAGTCAGCATTAAACTTCTGTGTTTAATAGAACAGACGCACAACTTAAACACATAGAGAGAATTGAGTCCTTCCAGAGAAACAGGCAGTCCACCTCATCATGGGTCTGCTGATGCTCCTGCTGAGGTCTGCCATAAATGTCCTGTTGCCTTTTCAATTCAGAGTCACTGGCTGTGGGTGTGTAGCTGCGTTTGAAGCGGATCTTGGTACCCTGAGCAGCTGGCTGGAGAGCCTTTAGTAATTTTACTGCTGATTGGTGCAGACTTTTTGTTGAAATTTGACTTTATTGGTAGGAATGTGGATACTTCAAAGACTAGATAAGGGTTTTCTGGATATTCCTGTGATGCATGTATATTCCTAAATTCCTACCTTGTTTTAGGTTGTGTGAAACTAATGCCAGTGGGACTATTTGCTTGGGTTATGCGTGCCCCTAAATATTTCAAAAAAGAGACCTCAGTGAGGTGTATCAGTGTATCAGTAACCCTAAACCAGCTTTGAAATAAACTGAATTAATTCAGAATTCTACTTTTCATCGCTTTATATTGAATTAAATCAGATACTGATCAGGAGTACAAACAAAATTATAGAGGAGATGACATTTCTTTTAAGGTTGCTGGTACGGTGCTTGTAATCAGATAAGGGGGAACAAAAGTCTAATATGGGTAAGTAGACATTTTTAATATTTGAAAAACTACTCCAGAAAAATATATGGAGGGAAAAAAAAGAGATGAAAGCTTAGATGAGGAATCTGCCCAGTATTATATCCAAAGAGACAATATAGCATAGAGTTGAATTTGGAAAGTACAAAAACTGTTGTTGATTTTACAAAGCTATGTAGCACTTAACCTGATATTCCCAAAAGAGGAAGAATAAGAATAAATCCATGGTTTCAGCCATGCAAGTAAGGACGACTGAAAACAGGTGGTCTGAAGAGGTGAAAATGTAATAATTTCCTCCAGCAATAAACACATTGGAAGTGAAACTCATCTATCTGTGCCCTGTTACACTTTGAGATACTCTGGAGTATGGTCCAGGGCCTCCAGCTGCAGTTCCAGAAAGTCTTGGTATCCTCTTGGTCCTGTGCAGACTTTTACATGTCTTTTAGCCCCCTAGATGTACTTGGTGCTTTAGTTTAGACAATGGAATCCCAGCGTAGTAGACTTCTGAGAGGTGACTCTTAAAATGTGAAAAATTAGTCTCAAAAATTACTTATGCTCCTAAATTTGTATTAATTTTATTGGAAAAGTAGAACCCTATGAAAAAGATCAAATACTTAAATGTTGTGCTTAATCTGAGCCAGAACTTCATCCCACACGGCAGCAGTCAAGACAGTTGCACTCCATGTACTCATCCAGCTTTCTTGGGAACATCGGTCTTGAAGAAAGTGCCTTGATTGCATGTAAGGAAAGAATTGAGAATTAGGAATTTGACTGGACCATAACAGAACCACAGTTCTACTAAGTGCAGGTAAGAACTATGCTTTTATGTATCATGGGAAGTTTTGGTGATGCACGCACTATTATCTTCTCCCCTTAACACAACTCACTAGGAGTCACATGTATTTGCTGTTTTACCATGATATTGCCTAGCTCATTTGACTGCAGAATGGTTATGCTGGTCATACGCACAGAGATGTTGCATCGTGCCTGAGATGAGTCATGTCAAATAAAATAGAGGGGAAACATGGCTTGTAGAAAATGCTTGCTTTTGGATTGATAAATGAAAGAAGCTGAGTGTGCATTTGAATTTAGTGTGGGGAACAGAACTGGATTTACTGTGTATGTGCATGTTCGTTTAACAATTTAATCCTGTTAGTAAAGTGATGCTGTTCCAATGTTTAACTTCATATTTCTTTAAGAAACATATGAATGTTAAAAAGTAGAAGCCTAAACAATGGTAATGACATGACTTTGTGGCATTTGCTTACTCCTTCTGAATGGGAAGGGAGATGATTATCTACAAAACCAACTATTAAAACTCACTATTGAGTACAAAACCTTAGGTGGGCCCAGGACTCACAATTGTGCCAGACTAGAAGATGCACTTGAATCGTATAAAGTCGCATTCCTATCTCCTCACCTTAGATCAGTTCTGAGGAAACCTCTGCTTTAAGTCCAGGAGCATCTACTGCAGATCAGAAGCCACTTAAGTAATGTTAGGCAACATAAAATATTTCCAAATATTTCAATATTAACTTTGTGGTATATTAAGTACCTTATGGTTTGTTCTTCAGTCGGATAACACAGATGTTCTTTCTCCTATGCTTGTGAAGTTTAGACTTCTATTACATACCCGAGTTGCTCATACTTGTGTTTTAAAGAATCCTGTCTGTGGTTGTTCATCATACTCATATTTTTAGTTAAGATGATTGCAACATGAATGGAAGATGTTTTCCTTTGTTGGAAATCTTTTTTCTGTTTTCTGACTCTTATTTAAAACAAACACTCATTTACTTCAACTCTACTGTTTAAAAACAAAGCACAAAAAAGCTACCCTATGAAACCAGAAAAGCTGATTAAAAGTTGGTTAGTTCTGCTTGTATGTGTGATCTTATCAGGCTGGCCTTTTCCTTTCCAGATGTCACAGTTTTATGTGGTGTAAATGATACTCTCATTACCCAGATGGTCTAAGAAGGGAATAGCTTCTGGGAGGTATATGTTATTTAGTTCTGTGTATCCAGGGTCTATTAAAAAAAAACTGGTCACGAAAGTGTCTGAATACTGCAATATTCATTTGGGAATGGAACCCTGAACCAACTGACTGCACACTTGACCAGATGTGGCCTCATCTTTATGGACAACAACCAGACCACCAATAAAATTATTCAAAATAACACTCAGAATGGCAATCACAGGACTGCTATTTTCATCACGACAAGCTCAACTGTGCACGAACAGTAAGGGTCAGATTCAGTTCTCATTTACATTTACATTGGAATATAATGACCTTGAAGGGAGGAGTTTTGGTTGGGTTTCTTTTATTTTGTTTTGGTTTTTTTATTTCTCTAGAGAAGTAGCTGACAGTGAATTTTCTGTACAGATATAACACTTTTTAGGAAGCAGACAGGTAATGGCTGGGCCCACAGGGTTGCGGTAAATGGAGTTAAATCCAGTTGGAAACCAGTCACAAGTGGTGTTCCCCAGGGTTCAGTGCTGGGTCCAGTCCTGTTCAATATCTTTATCAACAATCTGGACGAAGGGATTGAGTGCTCCCTTAGCAAGTTTGCAGATGACACCAAATTGGGTTGAAGTGTGGATCTGCTTGAAGGAAGGGAGGCTCTGCCGAGGGATCTGGACAGACTGGATCGATGGGCTGAGACCAACGGGATGAGGTTCAACAAGGCCAAGTGCAGACACAACAACTCTGTGCAGCGTTACAGGCTTGGGGAGGAGTGGCTGGAGAGCTGCCTGGCAGAGAAGGACCTGGGGGTGTTGGTTGGCAGCAGCTGAACATGAGCCAGCAGTGGCCCAATGGCATCTTGGCCTGTGTCAGACCCAGCGTGGCCAGCAGGAGCAGGGAGGTGATTGTGCCCCTGTGCTCAACACTGGTGAGGTCACACCTCAATTGCTGGGTTCAGTTTGGGCCCCTCACTACAGGAGGGACATTGAAGGGCTGGAGCGTGTGCAGAGAAGGGTGAGGGGGCTGGTGAGGGGCTGGAGAATGAGCCCTATGAGGAGAGACTGAGGGAATTAGGGTTGTTTAACCTGGAGAAAAGGAGGCTGAGAGGAGATCTCATCACTGTCTACAACTGCCTGAAAGGAGGCTGTGGCGAGGTGGATGCTGGGCTCTTCTCAGAAGTGACAGCGATAGGACAAGAGGAAATGGCCACAACTTGCGCCAGGGGAGGTTTAAACTGGACATTAGGAAGAATTTCTTCACTGAAAGAGTGGTCAGGCATTGGCACAGCTGCCCAGGGAGGTGGCTGATTTGCCATCCCTGGAGGTGTTTAAAAGACGGGTAGATGAGATTCTTAGGGACATGGTTGGACTTAATGATCTCAGAGATCTTTTCCAACCAGATGATTCTATGATCCTATAATTCAGCCCATATTAACAGAACCAATAATGACACAAAAAGCTGAATGAGCTTTGTTCTTGGGTGATGGTATACAGTGCAGGAGTTTCACTGAAATGAAAGGCACATATCTGAGGGCAGAGCTGACCTATATAAAGTAAGCGTGGCCTCTGTCTTAAATGCCAAAAAGCTGTTGGATAGCTTTCAAAATGTATCATTGGAAATTATTCTAAGTCAGCAAATAATTAAACAGAGAAGTATTTCAAGTTACCTTGTTTTTGTAAATGTTAGTTTTCCTGGAAACAGATCTACATGTGGCAAACTTTGATATTTAGCTGAATTAAGTTAAAAATAGACTGAAGGCAATGTTCAAACAGTGCCATAGTCTAACCTAAGGAAAGCAGGGGACATTCTAGTAGTATTCTTGTTTTTGTAAATGTTAGTTTTCCTGGAAACAGATCTACATGTGGCAAACTTTGATATTTAGCTGAATTAAGTTAAAAATAGACTGAAGGCAATGTTCAAACAGTGCCATAGTCTAACCTAAGGAAAGCAGGGGACATTCTAGTAGTATTCTTGTTATTCTTGAAATAACACTCAAGAATTCTAGTTTGGGGTTTGATTGCCTCCACTACAGTTCCCCAGAGTCTGCTTTCTGCAGATTCTTTTATGTAAAGCTTTGCCAAAATTTTCTGGCTCAGAGAGTTGTAGGTGGTGCTTGTCTACTCAGGTGAGTTCCAAGTAATCCCCCAGTCAGAGGCTCTGAGAAGACCCCTGTACTTCTTCATTTTCTGGGCTGGCAAAATCTGTGCTCATGGTAGGAAAAGACAAGCAGACTGATCCCAGCTAAGTGACTGCCCTTGAGAAACATAGGACAGTGCAAGTCAAATAGCATTTCTGCTTTTCCTAACCTGTGCTGTATGGGAGAGATTCATGCAGAGCTTAGTCCACTGCCTGAATGCTGCCCTTTCTGTTCTTTGCCCCAGCTCCTCTGTACACTGTTTTTTGAATTTCAGGTTCCAAGTGCTCTTTTCCCTCTAGTAAGAGAGGTGGAAATGTGAGAAATGGATTTAGTCAGTGCTTGTTGAAGGTGAATTTACAATGCAGAAAGAGTAATAAATGTGAAGTAGAGTTCATGTCTTAAAATATAGGTTGCTTCTCATATGATTTTTAAGTGTAATATATTTTCTAAGAATTATGCTTTTCCATTTCTCAAACTGGAAAAAATATCTCTCTTTAAGGTGAAGCATCAATAAAAAGCAACAAGATTTGGGGGATTTTTGAGAGGTTGTTTTTTTTTAATACTGAAAGTCATTGAAGTTCACCTTGAAGTCATACTGCCACCAAATTCTAATGCTTTTGTCTCTGATTTTCTGATAATCTACTGGCCAGCTGACCTCTCAAACATCTAGCCCCTGGAATATTTTCCTTCTAACAGTCTGTATTTTTTTTTTAAGTATGAAAGTTTGAGAAAAACTGACAAGGAATGAAGAACAGAAACGTGAAGCTGAAATGTTATTCAGGTTGCTAATCAGAAAAAGAGCCTTTAACACCAACAAGGAAATAGAAATGCCAACAAAGCGTAACTTGAATATATACGCATTTGGAGGAAACAGTTAATATGACTACAGAACTGAACAAAAATCTATTAAGAGCTGTGCAAGAGACTGTTGTTGATGCTAATATAAGTTGATAGCCAAGGCCTGGAACTAATAAGAGGGTCTAGCAAGACAGGGCTTATAAATTACTGATACAGCAGAAGATGAACAGAGAAAAGAAAGTGCTTTTAAATCAGATGATCTGCTTTAAAGCCAATCTGTGTACAGATGACAGGAACTGAAAGTAGGAGTGAAAGTGTTTGCTGAAGTATTCTGAAAAGGTGGGAGTGAGTTGTGGCTAGGTTAGGTCAGTTGGGAGGGAAAGAGAATGAGTCACTGATTGAGAAGTCAGGATGTTAGCAGACAGTCCGGACTGGTTTGGTTGGGTAAAATGCCATGGGTGGCTAAGGAGTTGGGAAAACCTTGGGCCACAGTTTATACATAAAGTTTATACACATCAGGTTAGGTGTTTCAGTTTTGCCCTGAAACACCTGAGCCAAACACATATTTTTATCATGGGTCCTGAAAACAACCAACCCTAAGCCATAAAATATCTATTATGCAACTTCCGTTCCACTTTTTTTTATCCAGTGCAAGATAGTATCCAAATAAATGACCTCTGTTGAAGACGATATGCTTCCCCAAGGAGTATCTTTCCCCTTGTAATCCAGTGGTGGATAAGCAGTCTTCAAGGAGAAATGTCACTTTTCCACTATGGGAAATTAGGAAATCTGTTACTGTTCGAGATATTTGTTATATTTAAGTATTGTTTTTCCTTTTTGTATTATCTGAGCACTTTTTCAGCATTATTTAATCACAAATAGTGAAGTAGGATGTTTTTATTAACTCCTTTAGTGATTGCTTAAGCTTTGGAATGGGATAAAGAATCCTGAGATAATACAGGCTAAAACCGGTAAAATAAAGATTTGTGCATATTACTCTTACTTTTAACTGAATCTGCCTATTATGATGTTTGGAGTTGTAGGAGATCTCATTGGAACTGATAAGCATGAGAGGTCATTTAGCAAAATGTCAGAAGCAGTTTATCTTATCATGGTTTAGGCAGCCTCTGCCTACTCTGCAAATGCCCAGAGTACAAGGCCACATGCAACTCTGGATCTTGAAGTTTCCCCTGGAGTCTGAGTGCGTGTACAGGGTATATTTTTAGTGGAGGAGTACACATATACAAGAAAGAGACAGAAAGTGAGCACAAAAACCCCAACTGCAGAGCAGTACATAGTGAGGTCTGTGTAGCGGTTGAAAGAAAGCCAAAGAAATGCTTGGTCTTGCTTCTTCCCAACACGTGTGAGAGAGGGGGCCAGAGACAGTGAGCATGCAGGGGTTGAATATCTGATGGAGTGAGTCTTGGAAGCTTAAGTGAACACTCTGTGTCTCTTCCTGATGGATCTGTGCAGAGCTGGGGGAAGATGGGATTTTGTGCACATTTACTGTAACTTCAGTGGGATCACATCAAAGAGGTGTCTGATGCCATTGCCAGTTTCACCTTCTAATGCAAGCAATATGAAACTTCCCAGCTATGTTAGTTATAAGCTTCGGTCAGCTGATAGGTTTTCAATTTGTATAATTCAAAATTAAATACAAGTGAAGAAAGTAATGCTCACATAAGACATATGTACTTTCCTTAGCTGTTGAGGAATCTTACTGTAACTCAACATGTTTTGAATTCCATTTTCAAAAATCTACCAGTTTTCATGCTGCAAAACTAATATTCCTCTTTCCAGTTATACATTGCGTACCCTTACTTTTTTTCTGATCAACTTATGAAATGTGGTGGGCTTTTTTCTTATGTTTCTTTATGCTTCAGAGCTAATAATTCCTTAAAATAATAATTCATTTTTCCAACCACAAATACAGTACAGCACAGAAAATGCAAAGTCATAGAAAAAATTGTATTGCAGCTGGAATTGATATTTAGTGCATTAATTAGATCCTTCTTCCAATCTTATGAAAACATAACTAAAAACATAAACTGAAAGAACACTACACTAGCTCAACTAAACATACATCAGTTACTTATCAAGGAGGGACTCTTAAAAATCCTATTTCCAATACTTGTCTTCAACAATAAAAGTAAACCCAACAGAGAGCTTAGTATTGTTAGACAATACTATTTACTGTTAGTGTGTTCATGCAGGAGGAAACTAAACAAGCCTTTAAAATGTTAACTGAAGCAACACTAGGCTCCCCTTTGTTCCAAACCAAACATTTAAGAACGCTGCCTGGGTAAAGGGATAAGGGAGAAAGACAGAGTAAGAATTATCTCCCAATGTGGAGAGAAGAGTGACAAACAAAACTCTGCCGATTGAAAAATAGGAGAGAAACAATGGAAGGTAAAAATAAGTAAATATAATTATGGTCATTAAATAACAATGACAGAAGAGATGTCAGGACAGAGGAAAAGCAGTTTGGAAGTGCAAGGCTCAGTTACAAAGTAGTGATTTAATACAGCTATATTTGAAGATTTGCTTATGAGCATGACTAAATCATAGTGAATGTATGTCTGTGTTAGCACTCAGTGCAATTGGTGACTCTTCAGAGGAAGTCAGGAATTAAGAAAAAAATAGTCACCTGGAAAACACCTGTTTGCCTAGTTCCTGATTCTGGAGATACCTGTTTTAGTAGGGATTCTTGCTTTTTAGCGAAATTTCCTAAGAATATAAAGCTTTGGTTGCTTTTTTTTTTTTATGGCTACTTACTGAATGTCTGTTGGTAGGTCTCCCACAAAACAACCAAATACGCAAGAACTCCCTTTCTCACAGACTTTTAAACCAATTACCCATATTCGGCAGCAAATTAGGGATCTGGAGAGACTGATATCCAAAACAATAGATAACTGAAACTGAATATATCAAAGATATTGTATTAGTGCCCCTGTTGATGAGAAATTTCAGGAATGGCTCATCTAGATATCAGAGAATCAGTGTGAAGGAATAAACACAGTATTAGAAGTTATACACAGAAAAATTTGCTGTGATAGTTATAGCCAATTAGACAGCAGTGAATCCATTCTGGATTCCTTCATGTCTAATGAGTAAACTTAGCCTTCCTACAGCGCAGTTGCAAAAACAGTGGATTGCAAACCAGACTTCTGAGGAAAAACTCCCAGAACCTTATGTCTTATTAGTTACATCTCGTTGCATACCTGAACTCGACTGTGGAAGATGTCTTACTGTCTACTTTGTGTGTAAATCTGAGTCTCCAGACCAGGATTTTTACATGTGAGATCTCTGAAACGCTCTGATAAGTAAATATTCTTTAAAAGTACTTCAAGTCTTTCCCTCTAGGATATAAAATTATACGAGCTTCTGTTCAAGTTTTGCTTCTAAATGCCGAGTCTTAAATTCTCCATTTTGAGATAGAAGAATTAAAGGAGTTAACACCCCTTCATTCCTATGCAGCCATTCAGTGAGGTTCTCTCCTGGGAAGTGAGAAATGTACAGCTGTGGAGGAAAATTAATCCCAGTCTACCGTTTCTTGTATGCAGCTTCTGAGCACCAGGTTTCTCGATAAATGAGGGTGTCGGGACTAGCACTTAGTCTTAAGAGTGAAGTGGGCTTTTGTCTCTGAAATCACTTTGTAGGCTTGCACTTTGTAGAGACACTTCTGTGCTGGGAATCCAGTCAAAAGTCTATCCTCAGAACTGCTGTAGGACAGCTTTGGGTATTTTCCTGCTGAGTGCCAGACTGAGACTCTGCCCTTCTCGGTACAATATGTAATCTTGTCCCATTCTGTGGTATCTGCCTGCTTTCTTGACTAGGAGTGTTAAAAAAGGGTTTAGATGCTGGGTATCCAAGCATTTTGTTTGTTGTTCTGCTCACTTGTGATACTTGCATAGCACAGGCCATATTCACTTCACATGACATGTAGAAGTGCAGCCGTGTTCTATATATTGTTTATTCCCCAGCAAGTCATAGGATAGCAACCATAAAGTAAAACGAGGCTGAATTAATAGACGTGCTTTCAGCAAAATCAGCTTATCCTGATAAAACTTCTCTGTAGAGACACATAGAAAAAATAGTCATCCAAGAGATTAAAGAAGGTATTGACTCTAAAGCCCTCGGTTTATAGACTTCTAACTGCTAACATCAGAGTTGGCTGTAGTTGTAGAAGAGTTTTCTGTCACCTCTGTTGGAGGACCAGCAGAAGATTATATAATCAAAGCATAAGGATTTGATCCCTATGGTAAGATATGGGTGTTTTATGTAAGTGGAACCTAGGATCTGTCTTCATTATTAATGTTACAGAGATGGTGACATCCTAGGAAAGAAGGCCCTTGAACCATGTGTGTCCTAAGGTATCTTTAAACTCAGTAAACACCATCATTACTTACTGTGTGTGACATACTTCTGTATTATTGGTTGCCAAGTTCCATTATGGCTAACTGATTTACTATGTACAAAATGCAGATGTAGTGAACTTTTTCATGTACTTGGACCAAGTGTTCCTGAACCAGAGACCAGTTATGGGACTGAGCGTATCAATACATTTTTGTGTAGCAGTATAATAAATCAGCCTTGCTGAAGTCCTAGGCACCAGGAAATTGAATAAGTTGTTTTTAATGCTGGAGAAAGGAAATCTCTGCCTTTTGTCCCGTTTGTTGTGTTTTTCCTTCAGACAAACTGTGCATCAGAACAGATGTTCACCTTGACTTTTAGAGTTGCTGAGATGCCTTTGAAATGGAGAAAAAGGTAGATTGGAGTCTGTGGCATTGCCACCAGCAGCACTTCTCCGTGGACTTACAGCTCAAGAAATTCAGGCACAGTTTGAGATCACCTCTTGCACTGGTTTCAGAGGTGTTGGAACACCCTGATACTGTGAAAAGAAAGAGTAGATTCAATGTGAGTGCTCCGTTTCTAACAGTGCTGATTCAAGACAGCCAAAGGAATGGAAAAACAGTTGTAAGCACTTGCTACGTTTTCAAGTGAGAGGAAAATATTATTTCCTCCACTTGTTAAAGACAGTGTAAATGAAAATAATTTAACCAATCTTGTTCAGACTTTTCAAACTAGGAATGTGCCTCTGCTGTTAATGTTCTGAGAGTATTTAGAAACTTGTCATAAATATCAAAGAACTAAGCTCTCATAAGACTTTAAAGATTTAGAATAGGATAACTATGTATGAACTGACAGTTTCCAAAGAGGGAAAATATAAAACTCTAAGGTATATTTTGTAGTCACTTGTGCTGACCATCTCATTTCTGTTCTGGTATTTGCAGAAGTCAGCTGGTCCTTTTTCTACACGACCTAACATTAAAATCATGTCAACATCGAATTAATTAAAGTCGGTTGTTTTGTAAACCATATGGTCCAGTTAAATCAGAAAATAAAGGCTTGATGAAGAAATCCCTTGCTGAGGGGCTGTACAGGAAGTTATGTGTTATACAAGAAATTGGACTAGATAATCACAACGGTACTTCTGGCCTCAAAATAATCAAATCTGTCCAATGAACATTTTTTTTATCATGTTTGATGAGGCAACTGGTGGTTACTTTGAAATCCCTCAAACAGAGAAAAGACCTTAGCTGCGTTTTAAATCAAATGGGAATAGCTCGTTTATGTATCAGAGTACAACAAAAACAGATTTCTGCATTTAATAGCAAATAAACACTAATCTACTTAATTCAAAGACAACATTCTTTAAATTTTGCTAGATAATATTTACAATAAT